>CM029546.1:9971334-10706550 GCA_017141385.1 Sogatella furcifera
GTGACTCAATCGAATTTTTATCATTTTATTTGAAGCCAACAACCACTCAAGTTTCTTGTACCGTGAAAGAACTGTAACATTGCCTTAATTTGAACCTCCTCAATGAAGTAATTATCGCTGTTCAATTCCTTCATATTCATCATGTTATCACTCATTTCCCTTAAAGATACATGTGTAGTTATTTCGGAATATGCTGTTGCAATATTATGATTTTTTACGTTCCAGATGAAAGAAGATCCACAAGAAATGGAAGTTGATATCAAAGAAGAAACTCCAACCAACATTGTTGATAATTCAGAAGATATGGACCAGGATGAGCCATCCACCCCGACAAGAAAGGGTCCAAATTATCTGCCAGAGTAAGTTTTGTTTCTTATATTTTCATTTTGTTGATAATCATTTGAGGTCACAAATCTTCACCTGATTTAAAAAAATATTATGGAAGTACATTAGTAGCCTAGTCAATTAAATACATGATCGCACATAAGTCGGTTGTCAGAAATAAAAATTTTAAATGAGAAATTAGTCTAAAAATTGCAAGTTACAACTGACTTGACAGTCACCCGGTACGTTGGCCCGTTGAAAGATTATGAGTGTATCGTTGATTTTTAGCATTGCGAAAGCTAGTAGTGTAGTAGCTCGATTTCTTCGAACATTCTTTATTTCTACTTAGTTTAATTTCATATTTTCCTTTCTTGCAGGAGTAAGTTTGAAGCCATTCCCGATGATCTCACCCCAGAAGAGATTTTAGAGCAAGCTCAGAAAGCATCAAAGATGGCTGCTAATAAACTGTCTTTGAAAAAACCTGATTCTAAGGTATGTTTGAGTGTTACCTGAAGATCGTATTCCAAATTTGATTCTCATCACAAATATAACACTAACGGCTCGTGCCCACGAAACAGGTGAAGTGATGAACAGAAAAAGATACGGGCACTTCACCTGTTTCGTGGGCACGAACCGTTAGTCTTATATTTGTAATGAGAATCAAATTCTGTGCATCACTTGAAATCTTTTTCTGTGCATCACTTCATCTGTTTCGTGGACACGAGCCGCTAGTGAAATATAATGAAAAATATCTTAATTTTCCCTCACCAATTTAAGCATACAACTCTCTTTTTCTTCATCTCCATAAAAGTGTACTTAGTTGTAAATATCGTCTTCAATTTAAGGAGCGAGTATATTAAATCACCAATTCTGGCACTAATCTCCTCTCTAGCTTTCTCATGGACTAATATAAAATAAAAATTGCATTTGAATGGTATATTGCTGTTTCTTTTACGCATTAGCAACAAAAATAGTGATAAAAATTGATAAAAACTCTTTTCTTGATACATTCTTCCAGGCAATATTTTCAGTTCAATCGTTGTTGATACTGTAAGAAGAGGCTCATTTTCAATAGACTATTTGATGCAATTAATTGTAAGATTCCAATAATTTTAATCCGAATAATATAATTGCCTTCAATTGTAGCCTATTGTACAAGCATCATTTCGATATTACTCTGTAACTGCTCCATAGGTTTAAAATATCCTTTCCCATGAGTGAACTGATTTTTGCTTCATCTGGTGAATTCGAGCTAATTTCAACCATTCCAAACCTAAATTATATTCAGAGATATACAGGATGCTTCAGGAGGAATGTGCTATACTTCTCAGGCTGATTCCTTACACCAAGTAGACAAAAAATTTCCATGGTACTAACCCCCAAAAACGCATTGTTACCAAGATAACAATGGCGGAAAATTGAGATTTTTCAAAATATATTATTTTTTTTTATTTTCTAGAGGCTTTAGTGAGGTTCTAAAATAATCAAATCCTATGTTAAATTAGCTGAGGAATTCAATAAAAACCAGTTCCAAGTTTGTAACATTTAGGCTGAGGCCGCACTGCCGGTGGGTAGAGCCTGGAGGGTGGAGGGCAAGGCTAGTAAATCTTACCAGGTGGGATATTTGCCCGGAAATTATGGTTCACAAATCTGACGTCACTAATTTTCTACAGTGTCGCACTCTAGCGCCCAAAATGAAAAGCACAGTTGGTGAAAATGTAAACATAACCTATTTTCGTTAGTGTTGAAGAATATTATTGTTGTAATTAATTCTAATGAGTTGAGAACATCACAATTAACAAGGAAACAATATTTTTAAGTTGTCCTAGTTGTTTTGTAGTGAAATATGATTATTTTCATTTTTATAATCGTATTTGCATAGTTTGAACCCACCAAACCTTACTTTTCTCTCAACAAGAGCGCCAGCTTCTCGAATCTTTGGCCCCAATTCATGACAACAATAGCATTATATTGTTCTAATATCACAACATTATTCAACTGTAATAATACTCAATAATTTAATTCATCATTTTTACATATTTTCACGTTTATTTCCATTGATATTGAGCTTTTTACGTGGTATTTTCTATTTTTCAATTCTCTGTGGAACAGCTGGAAAATTGGAATCCTAGATACATGTCGAATCATAAATATAGGTATAAAGCATAATGTAAAAAAATAAAATTAGTGACGTCATCTGGCAGGAAAAAAGTGGACTCAGGGCTCTTATGGACGCTGGCCTACCTGGTAGATTAACTTACCTTGGGTGGAGGGTAGTTGTTAAATCTATAGAACATACACACCATCCACAGTAATACAACTTATGAATGGTATGGCCGTCATTCTGTTTTTTCAGGTTATGTTGTCCATATTTAAGAATTTCAAGATGGCGGCTGAACACTTACCATTCATACGATGTATTACTTTGGATGGTGTGTATGTTCTATAGATTTACCAACTACCCCCCACCCTCCAGGCTCTACCCACCGGCAGTGCGGCCTCAGCCTAACGGTTATTGAGATAATTGAAAAAATATGCTAGAAAACGCAATTTTTCAACAATAAGGGTTATAACTGGATAAGGAATCATAAAATTGTAATTTTTATTAATGGACGTTGAAGAAAGTTCTAAAGAAAACGTTCGATGGAGACGATTGTGTAAATCTTACCCAAATCTCAGAAATAGCGATCAAAAATAGCAAAATCGCTACTAAACACAAAAGTTCACCACTTGTGCTATGTTTTGTCAATTTTGTGATTTTTGATCGCCATTTCTCAGATTTGGGTAAGATTTACACAATCGCCGCCACCTAACTTTTTCTTTAGAATCCGACTCTCTTCAACTTCCATTGATGAAAAATACAATTTTATTTTTCCTTATCCAGTTATAACCCTAATTGTTGAAAAATGGCGTTTTCTATCATATTTTTTCAATTATCTCAATAACCGTTAAACTTACAAAATTGGAACTGGTTTCATTGAATTCCTCAGCAAATTATTCATAGGAATTAATTATTTTGGAACCTCACTAAAGCCTCTAAAAAATTCAAAAAATTGATATATTTTGAAAAATCTCAATTTTCCGCCATTGTTATCTCGGTAACAAAGCGGTTTTTGGGGGTTGGTCACATGGAATTTTTTGTATACTTGGTGTAAGGAATCAGCCTGAGAAGTATAGCACATTCCTCCTGAAACACCCTGTATATTAAGAGGTATTTAAACATATCAATATTTTAAAATAATTTTCACAGATGGGATTCCTTAGACAAAAGAAAGATGGAAGTACTTCCCTGGCCATACTGGTTCCGGGAGATGGCATTGATCCAGATAAAAACGAAAGGCCTGTTTCGTTGGGACAATTGGTTGGAAAACTCACTCACGGATCTGGCACTCTTCAGGGCTTCAAGGAGGATCGTAGGAATATCACTAAGACAGGTAGAGTGGGGATTTTCTCTTGAATAATAATCTTTTTCCAGTGTCAAGTAGCATTATCTGTTTAGTTACGTGTATATTTGCTTCATAAAAGTGTACATTGTAAAATGAGAGTAACGTCTATGATTAAGAAATAATATTTTCCATTGTTGAATAGCATTATCAGTCACGTTTCTATTTTCCTAATATAAAATTGAACTTAATTTAGGTAAGAGAAAACAAATGTTGTCAGATCCACAAAGTTGATAGGAGATCTCCACTGATGATGATGCCCTGAGCATTGAAACTTAAGTATGGTATTTAAATAAACTTTGTGGATCTGACAACATTTGTTTTCTCTTACCTAAATTATGGATAAGTTCCACAACATCTCTGATAAAAGTGTAAATTTTATAAAATTGAACATTGAACAATGAGAGTAACGTCTCTGTATAAGAAATCATCTTTGAAAATCGTTTTATTGTGGTTGAATCGGATAAATGTTCGTTTGTTATGAAATTCACATCACTGAAATAATCTGTTAGCTTCACAATTCAAAAACGTTTTTTACTAATTGCTATAAATATTTCTAATTAAATTGAAATATTCTTCTCCAAGCAAATTTAAAACTGAGTCCTTTCTATAATTTTACTCGAATTATCTCGTACTATTGTTGTTAGTAGCAAAATGCCGGCCTCGGTGGCGCAGTGGGCTAGGGCGTTACAACCTTCAGTCCGCTAGCACTGCCGCAGGTCTGGGTTCGAATCCCAGAGGCATGGCTGTTTTTCACTTCATCAATCACCTTAGCACTCAAGATCCATTACCCACGCACAAGCTAAAATGCTTATGTGGGCATCATCATCCGCAAAAAAAACTTTATAGGGCAACTGAAGCAACGTGGGCAGCGCGCGCAGTGTACAAGAAGGTGTAGGTTAGGTTGGGCGCGTAGTATAACGCTAAGCGTTTTATTCTTGTTTGCTAATTCATCCAAACACAAATAAACGTTAGAATTTTGGTTTCAATTATCACAACTTTCGGTACCTGTGTCACTGTAAACATGGAATGAAGATCCAGGATTAGTTCAAATTACTTACATTAGAGAGCACATTGGTTGAATCTCCATCCAACTTCTGCTGCCCTATTGTCAATCGGCAATACAGAGTCCTCTCATTTCTCGATAATTATTCGATTTTGTTCATTTGATTTTCCAGTGAAGCCTTTGTATTATGGTGCATTTGGATCATATGCGCCCTCCTATGACTCCACGTTCGCCAACCTTACCAAAGAAGAGTCTGATCTTGTCTTTCAAACTTATGGTGATGAAACTTCTGTTCAATATGCTGAAAGGTGAGGAAAATTTATTTGTTCAAATTGTTTCATTTTGTTATGTGTAGGATAATTATATTTATATAGCCTATTGAAGGAAGAACAACGAACTTGAGGGTAAAAACACAGACATAGAGTCCAAATCGTCTTCTTTTCCCAATTTTGATGAATATTCCAAATAGATTATGTTTTCATTCACTGTCGCATTACCAAAAATATTTTTATTTTCAAACTTGGAAAATTGTAAGGAATCAATTTTGAATTGAAAAAGTCAAATTAGAAACCGGAAACTACAAAAATGTAATTGAATAATTTGAAAAAATCATATTTTTCCCTGTTCTCATTATTTCAATGCGTAAGGTTTAGATGAACTGCCGCTTAATTAACCAATAATGTCAAGCATAACCTACAATCTTTCAATTGATTATCATAAACGAAGAGAGTAGTTTTTGTTTCATCCTTGTTAATACTGTCAACTACAATAAAATTAGTTCACATTTTCAATTTTTCTCATTTGTGATTGATAGTTGAAAAAGTATTGTATATTTTTTCTTATTCTGAAATAATTATTTGAACAAATAACCAGGAAATTGTGTTTTAAGTTTTACCCTGATGAGACTTTTTGGCTGACTATATTGTATGGTTGATACTTAAACATACTCAAACTAATCATTGTTTTACAAAATTTGCTTTTCTATGTTTCTTCCAATTTATCAGCTTGGCTGTTCAATGAGTCATCTGTTTGATCTACAATAATTCATTCTTCGAATTCCAGAGTTGAATACTTCATAAAGTTTTATATTATTTTATTGTACTGACTACATCTTTTTTTTATTGTTTGCAGTATCCTTAATTTCGCCAAAGACTGTGATTACACTCTGACCATGGTGGACAATTTACTGGACTTGCTAACTGGTGGAGACCATAGAAAAACTAAGAAAATTTTGGAAGAGAAAAAGAAGTTCAGAGAAGAAGAGGAAAGAGTGAGGCAGATGATGGAAGCAAAACCAGTACAAATGCCTCCTTCCAATGTCAAGATTGAAATATCTCAATTGAAAACGCTTTCTGATCTGGGAATTGAAACAGACTTCTTGGATTATTTTGGTTAGTACAATATTTTGTCCCAGAGAATTATCGGAATAAATTGGTTTCATTGTAAGTTATTTGGCTACACAAATTTCGTCCATGTGAAAAAAATCATTACTTCTATTCGCTAAATCTTGTGCTGTGTGTATCTCAATTGCTAATGTCGCTGTAAAGCTCCTAAACATAGATCGGTAGTATGGTTAGTATTATGATGATTATGACTAGATGCAATCTGTGTGATTCTGGCCCTTGAAGCATTTTAATTTACACGATAAAATCTGTAATCAAATTAATTTCTTAATTTTTAGTCGTTGAAGACGAAGACAAAGACGATTTCAACATTATTCTTTGATTCCCAGAGTATTGGTACACCCAGTACTTTTTTTATTTGATTACTATGAATGGACTTGTATTTTTCTGCAACTCTCTTATTCTATTGAATTGGATGATAAATTTTATGTAGCCTACAAACTTTTTATTTATCTACATGTAACAACAACTGTTACAATTGAGTCCAATATTATGAGTTGAATTTATTCACACCATGATTTGCGAGAGATAACAGGCCTTACTGTATCTGGCTCCATAACTTGAGGTGGTTTGTGAATGACTATTAAAAAAATATTCTGATAATCTGATATTGATCAATTATAATTATTATTATGATTAATTGGTATTCTGAAAATAAATTATATTCCAATTCCAATAGCAATAAAGTCGTTAGTAAATTTCTTATTGTAGAAATAATTTATCAAATAAATTTTCTGTTTCGGTTTTCAGAACGTTCGTGGAAAGAGGAATGCATGATGCAGGACTGCTTGGATCAGACCAGTGTGCTGCTGGAGAAATTACAGCAAGTGCAAAATGACAGACTCAGTGCTCCCCCACCCTCCCATTTAGCCAACGTTATGCAGCCATCGGATCAAGAACTTCAATTGGGTAAGCACATTATTACAATTATTCAATAAATTCTAACCTTGTCAACTTTTGGAGAGTTCATCAAAAATTGGTAATGGTGTAGCGACCAAAACCGGTATCTCGATTTTTTAATAAATCAGTGGTTTGTCAACATCTTGACTTTTCATGTAATATGGATAACTACCACAGTATCATCTCTTCACAAACAGCCAAAAAGGAGGAAAACTTGTCAACTGTGTTGAAATGGGTGAATAACTACAATATTTTAGTAGCTACCAGAACCGTGTAGCAATTCTAATAAATAGCCTAGACAAGCCCTCTTAAAATGGCGGATTTTTAATATGCAGTGATTCAGAGTCCAAACTTTTTACAGGGAGGATGCTCGTTCATATAAGATATTATTTGAAATTCTCATGGATCGCTGCCATGCTAAAGCAAGCTGATTATATTTCTCAATGATGAAACATTTTGAGAGCATTTGAGAAAACCCATCAACATTTAAAGAGCATTTACCTTGTTTAAATGCTACATCATGTGTCAGAGACCCAATAAGTTATTTCCCCTCCGATTTTTTGACTTGTCAAATGAGCTAACTTCACTATGCAACACCACGTTGCAATATCTAGTGTCAATGAGCTTCTTTCATGTATGATAGCGTATCAATTTTGGACTTTCGTATCACTGCTGCGTATCACAAATCCTCCAAGTGAATAGACATTAAAAGATTGTTAATATGCTGCATGATGAGCTGCTACCTTTAAAAATTGTTTTTAAAATTTGTCTTTGCACAAAATTTACTAAAACCAGATTTTTAGACATTCATCAATCAAATTCACAACATAAATGTTCTGATTCATTTATTCAATTATAGTAGATTAGATTCTATAGATTCTCTTGTGAAAACTTTGTAAAAATAACCATAAACAGGACTTTGAATTGACTAATAATCACATCTCCAATTATATTTTATTTTTAATTTAGTTCATAATACTGTATTTTCGATTTAGTTCAAAGTAACGATAATAATTTTGCTTTCGCAGCTGATAAAATAACGGGAAGTCTGACTGAGTTGACAAAGCAGGTGATGCCAGGTGTTGTGGCTCCTGTGTCAGCCATAAGGAAAGCCATGGGCATAGCACCTCAACCGCCCGCCCCCGCAACCCCCTCCGCCACTGATGTTGAACTTTCCGCTACGCCTCCGTCACCGCTTGATGCAGCTGGCGAGGTATGTACAGTACATTTCTATTATTGATAATAAGATGATTATTATGAATACAATATGAAGGAATGGAAAACCCGAGTATCGCTCTAAACTTTGATTTCAATTTAGTAGAAAATGTCCTGAGTCAGGTTATTGGATGGATAATAATATTATCTTTTTTAATCTGATTGATTGGTTATTCATCAAAATAACCATGAACAGAACTGGGAAGTGAATTACAATCACGTCTACAATGATATTGTGATCTAGTAAAGCGGTGTATTCATGGATCATATTGCTTTCAAGAAAATACACAATTTTATTATGTATCAGAAGAAGCATTCTAATTGAAAGATGCTTAATATTTTCATTTATATATTATCATGGGATCTTCAGCAGTTCAATGATGCAAGACGCAAGACCCATCAATTAGATAGTGTTTCATTTTATGCATAAATTATCTTGTAAGAGTTTTTTTAATATGAAGTGGGTTCAACCGTTGACGCACTGCTCAAGGTTATTTCAGACCGGCCTAGCATAGGTTTAGCATACATCGAATGTATTAAGAGTGGGAAAAAAGCTAACAAAATTTCAAGAAAACCCCCGGTTGATTTTTTTCTGAGTGTGATGCCCCCAGTCTGTGCGTGGGTTGATGAGAGGGAATAAGAGGGATGACCCAATATATATTTCCCTCAAATAAACATTTCAAGAGTCTGGCTTCTACCGCCAGAATAACGACTTCGTTTTAGGCAGTCGGGACAGACGGCTATTTGCATAGCTTCCTTTAATATAAGGCCATGTAAAATTAGTATAGTCTGTCTAAGCAAAGAAGACCCTTTGGCAAGATGGGAAAATGAATCGGTCAATATTCGTTCAAAAATTATCAATTTAATCTTAAATTGTAGGAAACAATTTGATCTACTATTAAGATCACATTTATAATTCTTAAACAAATATTGACCAAGCTGGAGTTATTTTCCCATCTTGCCAGAGGGTCTTCTTCGCTTGGACAGACTATAACTATTAGGAAAGTAGAGTAGGAAAGTGGGTCCATTTAAAAGCATTGAAATCATTTTTCAATTAGCTGTTTCAACGGATGCGTTTCTTGTGTGCGTTCTCACATTTGACTTGCTATGGATCATAGCTCTCTTAGGATATAATTGTCTATTTTTAATCTTTTTTGCTAATCTCCAGCACAACCTAGTATCCTACAGAAAGCACAAAAGGAATTCTATACGAAAAGTTACATTAACCTACTGTATTTCATAAAAATTATGCTTGAAAGAGAGAAAAACTAAGTCAACTTGCATGATTTGTATCTGTTCTCATTGTACTCAATGATTTCATACGGAAAGACTGTACCTACGTTGCCATATCATTAGGACAGGGCCTTCTATTAAAGGAAGATATGCTATTTGTCTTTATCTGAAAGGTTACTTGAAATTTTGTTAGCTTTTTTGCCCACTTGTGAACTGTATAATATTATACGTGACTCATGCTACGCTTCGCTGGTCTGGAATTACGTTTAGGATACGTTCACACTAGACCCATCTCAACAGACACTCCCAACCTCCACAATGTACAAAAAGCTAGGTTTTGTTTTGTCGAGTTCGTTGTGAATTGGTCTGACCTTTCACCAATGCCAAGGACAATTCTTCCGGAACAATCATTCTTTTGTTGTGTTGAGTCGGGTATGAATGCATCCTTGGAAAATACAATGATCATTGAATACCAATCAAGTTTTAAGTATCAAGAGTAAGTATCGAGAGTACTAAAATAATATTTGTGTAACCTGATTGGCTCAGGTCTGGTATCAGAGTTTTCAGGTCACTCCTGATCAATTTCAGGGTCTCTGACATGACTAAGATGACTAACATGACCTTGTATATTCTGGTCGCATACAGTTGATATTCCTACTGACAACTGTTCAATCCACTGGCGGCTCGTACCCACGAAACAGGTGAAGTGGCCGTATCTTTCACTGTACAGCACTTCACCTGTTTCGTGGGCACGAGCCGCCAGTGGTTCAATGCTGTCAGCAATTGAAATGAAAATAGTCCCACTCTCACCATCTCGCTTCAAGCGAGTATGAAGAAATGTCTTCTTTTCAATGTTAGTCCAGTCAATGAGTGCAAAAACACACCCGTTAGGGGAAATAAAACATACGAGGCTAATTTTTCCCCCATCGATTGCCATAATATAGACAAGTGTTCTGCCAAAAGTCCCCATCCCTACCCCTCTTGCTTCCCCCCCCCCCCAGCACCTCCTCAAAGTTTCCATTTGCAAGGACTTTTTATATTGAATGTATCTCAGCAACCATTGAAGATAAAAAATCAAAGTTTTTTCTCATTATTTAGAAAATCAAATTCTCTTCATTTCATGTCATTACCATATCACTCTAGCTCCTGTGGTTCAAGAGTTATACATGTAAGAATGAGAGAAACCACCAAATTTATGCCTAAAAATGCTATTATTTTCCAAATAAAAGTTTACCGGGCTGTTCTACTGAAAAATGTCTCATATAAAAGTTGTACAACTTTCAAGACCTACATTTTGAATTATATAAACATACATTTTGCCCAAATTTAAGGGGGGAAAAAGTCCGTTGATATGCGATAAATACCCCCTGGCGTGCCAAAATACCACAAATTAAGGAAAATTCATACGGGAATAATACATTTGGGGAAAAACATATAAAGCTGATTTCTTCCGCATCGATAACTAGCATATCGGTAAGTGTTCTGCCAGAAGTCCCCACCCCTACCCCTCTTGCTTCCCCCCCAGCAGCCCCCCAAAGTTTCCATTTGTATGGTTTTCTTATATTGCATGTACCTCAGGAACAATTTAAGATAGGAGAACGAAATTTCTCTTTTTATTTAGAAAATTTAATTCTCTTCATTTCATGTCTTTAGCATTTCACTCTAGCTCCTGTGGTTCATGAGTTATACATGACCGAATGGAGGAAGCCCCCAGATTTATGTCTCAAAATTTCATTCTTTTCCCAATAAAAAATACCAGGAATGTTCCACTAAAAATGTCTCATATAGAGCTTGTAGAACTTTTGAAGACCTAAATTTTGAGTATAAGAAACATATATTGTTTGTTGAAATTCAACGTGAGTAAATATACGATGAGCACGATCTCGGAAGCGCTCGGCGGCTGGCTGTTGTTGCGAAGAAGACACTCTGGCAAAATAGGAAAATGACTACTGCTTAGTCAATACTGTTCCAAAATTGATAAATTTGGTTTCGAATTATGAAAAATATTTATCTTTAACATTCCAATTCAAATTTTTAATTTTTGGAACAATATTGACTGAGCAGTTGTCATTTTTCCATTTTGCCAGAGTGTCTTCTTCGATTCGACAGCCAGCTGCTGAGCGCTTCCGAGATCGTGCTTATCGTATATTTACTCACGTTGAATTTCAACAAAATATATGTTCCTTATATTCAAAATGTAGGTCTTAAAAAGTTCTGCAAGCTCTATATGAGACATTTTTAGTATAACAATCCTGGTATTTTTTATTAGGAAAAGAATGAAATTTTGAGACATAAATCTGGGGGCTTCCTCCATTCTGTCATGTATAACTCTTGAAACACAGGAGCTAGAGTGAAATGGTAATGACATGATATGAAGAGAATTTCATTCTCTAAATAATGAGAAAAAATTAGATTTTTTATCTTCAATAGTTGCTGAGATAAATTCAATATAAAAAGTCCTTGCAAATGGAAACTTTGAGGGGGTGCTGAGGGGGAAACAAGAGGGGTAGGGATGGGGACTTTTGGCAGAACACTTGTCTATATGAAAGTAATCGATGGGGTATAAATTAGCCTCATATGTTTTTTCCTCTAAAAAACACTTATTGACTGGACTATGTCTTCTCTGTCATTTTGAAGATATGTCGTCTTAGCTTGACCTGAATATACCATAGATAACCGATTACATTATCATAGTCTTTGGCAATATCAGTTATTGTAACCAATTATTATATGGAAAAAATAATTGGAACTATTTATTTGTTGAAAAAAAAATATTGCAAGAGATCCTTGCCTGATCCTTTTGACTATTATTGCTTGAATAAATTGATAAATAGATAATATTTTATTTCCAGCGAGCGACCACCTCGACATCTGTGTGCCTGGATTCGAGTGGCGGTGAGGAGGGTGTGAATGCTGCCGACCCTGAAGAAGAGACGGGTGTCGGTGTCGATCTGGAATCCGAGCTGAGAGAATTTCTAGAAAGTGATACGGCGCTCTCTAGTTTTCCATTGCATGATGATAAAACTATTGAGGAGATGCTGTCTGAATCATAAGCGTGATAAGGTGAAAATTATTGCTATAGTAAAACGCATCAAAATAATCAAATCTTGAACATCAGATTCACTGACTTTGCCATTTCTTAATAGAGAAAAGATTAATTTTTATTTATAATCAGCTGAATTGCTGCATCGAGTCTCATTGGCCTTTTTTCATGCGTTTGACGCTAGTTATTTTCACATGTTGATAGTCGAATGAGTGCTATAAGTTCGTTTTAGAGTAAACTTTGAAACTGTGTGTACATACTTAACACTCGAGTGGTATCCAAGCAAAGAATAGCCTCTGGCAAGATGTGAAAATGACTCCAGCTTGGTCAATATGTGTTCAAGAATTATAAATGTGGTCTCAATAGTAGATCCAATTGTTTCCTACAAATTGATGATTTTTAACCAATATTGACCCAGCTTGAGTCATTCTCCCATCTCGCCAGAGGGTTTTTTTGCTTGGACAGACTATAGACCGGTTTGTAGACCTGTGTATATTTTACTTATATGCCATAATAAAGTTGTTTGAAAGGTGTAGTTAATGTTGGAGAAAACAGTCCTAGAAAGCCTAGCTTTTGTATAGTTTTTGAATGTCAATCCTTGAATTATTCCCTGTTTCTTATTCATTGGCCCTTGAAGATTCAAATTGATATTATTGGTCGGACTATGTTGGAAATTAAAAGCTTGGAATTGCCTTTCAAACAGGTTAGGTAAACTAATACTTGAAAAACTTTTGAATATAAAGTGCCTTAATTTATCAATATTAACTTCATGTTTTGCAGATTGTTTCTATCTGCAGACTGTTTTGCATATCAGTTCTTAATACCGAATAATTTTCATTTTCAGATGACTGCAGGCTGTATGTATATGGGAACGTCCTCCATGATAGTGTTTTAAATGTGTGAGAATTGAACAATTCAATGTGGACATTAACTCAATATTATCATTGTCAGAAGAATTAATGTGATTGTATGTTTTTTACAAAAACTCTATCCACATCATTGTCAAAATGAAAGTGAAATCTATCATTGTCAGAATAATTCATGTGATTGTATGTTTTTTACAAAAACTCTTTAGAGTTGTATATCTTTGCATT
Organism: Sogatella furcifera; assembly: GCA_017141385.1. Taxonomy (NCBI): domain Eukaryota; kingdom Metazoa; phylum Arthropoda; class Insecta; order Hemiptera; family Delphacidae; genus Sogatella; species Sogatella furcifera. The sequence goes on from CM029546.1 coordinate 9,984,996, forward strand.
AACTTTACTTTTCAAATAATTATAACAGTATCAGACTTAATTAATGTTTTGGATTAATGGTCATTGATTATCCAATCTCACCTCAGTCTCACAAATTTTAGTATTAAACATTAAAAACCTGAGTGAGTGTATCGCGATACTATGAAAGTTTAATGAGATTGAATTTCAATGTACTGTATTTTTCAAAGTATCGTGTAACGTCATACGTCAATTATTAATTCTAACGCGTCTTCTATCGTCGATATTGATTATAGTGATTTTCTAGACAAGGTCTACCCTCGAATTATTTATTTATCTGATGACAAACATATATAGTGAAAAAGCATAATGATTTTAATGATAATGCTGATATAAATATCAGATCCATAAGAAATTATAATCCAACAGCTTATCAACTTTGCTGTTTAATCACTATATCTGTCTTTAAAATATCTCATGAATTGAAAATGAAAAGTCATTGAACTAATACAGTTTAAAACGAATATGACAAGCCAGAAAATGTTTTTTTATGGAATTCAAAACCCCAAGCTCATCAGTACTATCAACACCTAGGTACTAATACATCTAGTATAGTCTGGCCAAGCAAAGAAGAGCCTCTGGCAAGATGGGAAAATGACTCCAGCTCGGTCAATATTGGTTCAAAAATTATTGATTTGGTCTCAAATTATAGATCAGAATGTTTCCTGCAATTGAGACCAAATCAATAATTTTTGAACCAATATTGACCGAGCTGGAGTGATTTTCCCATCTTGCCAGAGGCTCTTCTTTGCTTGGCCGGACTATAGGTGTAGTACATACATTAGGATGTATTAGGCCAGGCGTATGCTGGGACGCACATGTGCACACGCACGCAAGCCAGCCAATCACAGCTCTTGCCTTGTCCTCAACAAGAGCTGTGATTGGCTGGCTTGCCTGCGTGTGTACACGTGCGTCCCAGCATACGCCTGGCCTCAGTAGATGTTGGTACAATCGATTCACTGTGTCCACATCTTTGCTACTTTTGGCATGCTGGATCCAGCAAGCAGCACGCCACACGGAGCAACAAAATCGAGAACCGCAAGCCGCTGGGAGCGTGCTCTTCTCTTTTTTCCATCAAGCTGTTAAGTTTATTTAGCAAGCTTATATTATGATGCCAGCAAGCAGCACGTCACACGCAGCAACAAAATCGAAAACTGCAAGCCGCTGGGAGCGTGCTCTTCTCTTTTTTCCGTCAAGCTGTTATTTAGCAAGCTTATATTATGATGCCAAATCGGGATGAAAAGCAATATTCTTCTAATTTCAATCGAAAATCAAGTTTGAAATAGCTGATTTAATAAATAATTTGAGTTTAGGTTATGTTTTATAAAACTGAGCATCTTACTGCGCATTCGCGGATCCAAACCAAATTTTGAGCATGTTGGCTCAACAATGCGGCCAGGCGTATGCTGGGACGCACATGTCCACACGCAAGCCAGCCAATCACAGCTCTTGTCTTGTCCTCAACAAGAGCTTTGATTGGCTGGCATGGTGCGTGTTCATGTATGCATCCCAGCATACGCCTGGCCTACCTGCGGCTTCTATGTTCTATGTTCTGCTTCTATGTTCTAAAGGTTATGTTATCTGTCTATTTTGATAGCCGTTCAAGTGTCAAGAAAGTAAGTTCAAGTGTCATTCAAATTGAATAAAATCATTATAAAATTACGTAATTAGTCAGTTTTGGTAAGTTGAATTACTTTAGTCCACTTTATTTGAATTAATTGAAGTTTATCCAAGTAGTTTTGGTTTGACTAATAGACGTTCTAAAAAGCAACATCCAACCGGAATTTTTAAAGTTGTAAGGGATATAGCCTATTTTGCTTTGCAAAAGAATCGAGAATAAAGCATTCGGTTGTTTATTAGGAAAATTTCAAGATCTTGATTAATATCTTATCATTTCAATAGATTTTAAAGAGATCTGTATACCCGTTTGTAAAAAATAAACGTCAGAAATGTCGTGACATTTATTAAAATTGACATCTGTGTGCCTGGATTCGAGTGGCGGTGAGGAGGGTGTGAATGCTGCCGACCCTGAAGAAGAGACGGGTGTCGGTGTCGATCTGGAATCCGAGCTGAGAGAATTTCTAGAAAGTGATACGGCGCTCTCTAGTTTTCCATTGCATGATGATAAAACTATTGAGGAGATGCTGTCTGAATCATAAGCGTGATAAGGTGAAAATTATTGCTATAGTAAAACGCATCAAAATAATAAAATCTTGAACATCAGATTCACTGACTTTGCCATTTCTTAATAGAGAAAAGATTAATTTTTATTTATAATCAGCTGAATTGCTGCATCGAGTCTCATTGGCCTTTTTTCATGCGTTTGACGCTAGTTATTTTCACATGTTGATAGTCGAATGAGTGCTATAAGTTCGTTTTAGAGTAAACTTTGAAACTGTGTGTACATACTTAACACTCGAGTGGTATCCAAGCAAAGAATAGCCTCTGGCAAGATGTGAAAATGACTCCAGCTTGGTCAATATGTGTTCAAGAATTATAAATGTGGTCTCAATAGTAGATCCAATTGTTTCCTACAAATTGATGATTTTTAACCAATATTGACCCAGCTTGAGTCATTCTCCCATCTCGCCAGAGGGTTTTTGCTTGGACAGACTATAGACCGGTTTGTAGACCTGTGTATATTTTACTTATATGCCATAATAAAGTTGTTTGAAAGGTGTAGTTAATGTTGGAGAAAACAGTCCTAGAAAGCCTAGCTTTTGTATAGTTTTTGAATGTCAATCCTTGAATTATTCCCTGTTTCTTATTCATTGGCCCTTGAAGATTCAAATTGATATTATTGGTCGGACTATGTTGGAAATTAAAAGCTTGGAATTGCCTTTCAAACAGGTTAGGTAAACTAATACTTGAAAAACTTTTGAATATAAAGTGCCTTAATTTATCAATATTAACTTCATGTTTTGCAGATTGTTTCTATCTGCAGACTGTTTTGCATATCAGTTCTTAATACCGAATAATTTTCATTTTCAGATGACTGCAGGCTGTATGTATATGGGAACGTCCTCCATGATAGTGTTTTAAATGTGTGAGAATTGAACAATTCAATGTGGACATTAACTCAATATTATCATTGTCAGAAGAATTAATGTGATTGTATGTTTTTTACAAAAACTCTATCCACATCATTGTCAAAATGAAAGTGAAATCTATCATTGTCAGAATAATTCATGTGATTGTATGTTTTTTACAAAAACTCTTTAGAGTTGTATATCTTTGCATTAACTTTACTTTTCAAATAATTATAACAGTATCAGACTTAATTAATGTTTTGGATTAATGGTCATTGATTATCCAATCTCACCTCAGTCTCACAAATTTTAGTATTAAACATTAAAAACCTGAGTGAGTGTATCGCGATACTATGAAAGTTTAATGAGATTGAATTTCAATGTACTGTATTTTTCAAAGTATCGTGTAACGTCATACGTCAATTATTAATTCTAACGCGTCTTCTATCGTCGATATTGATTATAGTGATTTTAATGTAGAGTGTACCTACCTTCCTCTCTAATTAGAGATTACTCTATAGACAAGGTCTACCCTCGAATTATTTATTTATCTGATGACAAACATATATAGTGAAAAAGCATAATGATTTTAATGATAATGCTGATATAAATATCAGATCCATAAGAAATTATAATCCAACAGCTTATCAACTTTGCTGTTTAATCACTATATCTGTCTTTAAAATATCTCATGAATTGAAAATGAAAAGTCATTGAACTTATACAGTTTAAAACGAATATGACAAGCCAGAAAATGTTTTTTTATGGAATTCAAAACCCTAAGCTCATCAGTACTATCAACACCTAGGTACTAATACATCTAGTATAGTCTGGCCAAGCAAAGAAGAGCCTCTGGCAAGATGGGAAAATGACTCCAGCTCGGTCAATATTGGTTCAAAAATTATTGATTTGGTCTCAAATTATAGATCAGAATGTTTCCTGCAATTGAGACCAAATCAATAATTTTTGAACCAATATTGACCGAGCTGGAGTGATTTTCCATCTTGCCAGAGGCTCTTCTTTGCTTGCCGGACTATAGGTGTAGTACATACATTAGGATGTATTAGGCCAGGCGTATGCTGGGACGCACATGTGCACACGCACAAGCCAGCCAATCACAGCTCTTGCCTTGTCCTCAACAAGAGCTGTGATTGGCTGGCTTGCCTGCACGTGCGTCCCAGCATACGCCTGGCCTCAGTAGATGTTGGTACAATCGATTCACTGTGTCCACATCTTTGCTACTTTTGGCATGCTGGATCCAGCAAGCAGCACGCCACACGGAGCAACAAAATCGAGAACCGCAAGCCGCTGGGAGCGTGCTCTTCTCTTTTTCCATCAAGCTGTTAAGTTTATTTAGCAAGCTTATATTATGATGCCAGCAAGCAGCACGTCACACGCAGCAAGAAAATCGAAAACTGCAAGCCGCTGGGAGCGTGCTCTTCTTTTTCCGTCAAGCTATTATTTAACAAGCTTATATTATGATGCCAAATCGGGATGTAAAGCAATATTCTTCTAATTTCAATCGAAAATCAAGTTTGAAATAGCTGATTTAATAAATAATTTGAGTTTAGGTTATGTTTTTGACGGAGTCATAAAACTGAGCATCTTACTGCGCATGCGCGGATCCAAACCAAATTTTGAGCATGTTGGCTCGCAACAAGGCCAGGCGTATGCTGGGACGCACATGTCCACACGCACGCAAGCCAGCCAATCACAGCTCTTGTCTTGTCCTCAACAAGAGCTTTGATTGGCTGGCATGCGTGCGTGTTCATGTATGCATCCCAGCATACGCCTGGCCTACCTGCGGCTTCTATGTTCTATGTTCTGCTTCTATGTTCTAAAGGTTATGTTATCTGTCTATTTTGATAGCCGTTCAAGTGTCAAGAAAGTAAGTTCAAGTGTCATTCAAATTGAATAAAATCATTATAAAATTACGTAATTAGTCAGTTTTGGTAAGTTGAATTACTTTAGTCTACTTTATTTGAATTAATTGAAGTTTATCCAAGTAGTTTTGGTTCGACTAATAGACGTTCTAAAAAGCAACATCCAACCGGAATTTTTAAAGTTGTAAGGGATATAGCCTATTTTGCTTTGCAAAAGAATCGAGAATAAAGCATTCGGTTGTTTATTAGGAAAATTTCAAGATCTTGATTAATATCTTATCATTTCAATAGATTTTAAAGAAATCTGTATACCCGTTTGTAAAAAATAAACGTCAGAAATGTCGTGACATTTATTAAAATTTTTAGGTTGACCAAAAAAAGTCGCATTCTATGAGGGTAGCTTGAATAAATTATAAATAACAATCAAGGAAAATTGAAGTCTTGATATCAGAGATATAAGAAAACATTTAAAAGCCTATATTGGGTAACATGTAAAATGGAAACATTCAAAGTAATGTTTCAAAGGTATAATTTGCCGAAGACTAACATTTAATGCCGACTAAAGGTAAATAAATATTAGGCTGATGCATAACGTATTCTAGAGATCTTCAGTAACTTAACGATTAAGTCTCGAAGAATAAAATCATTTTCAATGTCTCAAATTTTGTTCTTATTGAAACTTTACAATTCTCTGGTGTTGAATGGTAAGTTATAAGTAAAAATATTCTATTTTCACTTCTGTAACCTGCTTATACCGATCCAGCCTACTTAGCCCAACCAATTAAACAGATTGAACGGAATATATTAGGCCTATCTTATTTATAAGTAATTATAATACTGTTTTCAGAATTTTGATTAGTTTTCGTAGATACACATTTAACTGCGCTGCTTGAGCTGCTCGGCTCTAGCTGCTCTGTTTAGCCACCATAACTCATAGTTAATAAAGTTATTCACATATCTTTATTATTAATGTTCACTTTGCTATAGTTATGTTGGCTAGAAAGTGCATCTCAAGCAAAGCAAGCCGCGGCAGCTCGCGCGGCTCATCGAACCATTTTCCAGAGAGATAATTGAATGATTATTTTTTAAATGTTGTTTGCTTGTAATCTAGATAACTAGGTAGTCTGTTAGGGAATTTTGTACCTATGTAACTTTTTCTGTGCTTGGTGATCTGAAATTGTACCTGTGTGTGGATTGTGAACAGAATCTGTTAAAATATTCAACCCTGATTAAAAATGTGGGGTACCTGAAGAATACACATCTTTTAGTAAAGTAATTCCTATAAAGATTATTAACCGTTGGACCCGCCAACAAACTAATTGCACGATTTATTGCAATAGGTAAATATTTTGTAAGTAATCTGCATTGATGAGCAACCCCAAAGTTAACTTATATCCTATATGCAATAAGCGAGTATATCAGTGTGCATAATATAGGCAAATGTTTTTGCTGTCTCATTGGGCACATGCTTGACAATGAAACTTAACACAGATGAATTATAGAAATTTAAGTTGCCAGTCAGTCATTAACCGTAGGCTACCAGCCTTCTATTGAAACTCCAAAATTTTTGTAATTATTTATTTTTATTCTCTTGATAATAAATCTATAAATTTATGATCATTAATAGAACTTGATAGTAGAATTTATAATAAATAATAGTCAACCCAATTCAATTTCACATTATAAGAAATTCAAATTGAAGAAATAATAATAACAATTTTTTAATATGGATTCATTTTACTGTCAATTATAATACTTTGAATTACAAATATTATTATCTATTTTATTTAGGCCTACTTATTGCTAGCGTTCAGACTGTTGTTCATGCTAGCAATGCGAATACTATATATTTATAATTTTGATGGTACAGTATATGTATTTTCTGGGTGATGTAAACATCTAATGTCTGATTGTATTTTCTTGTGGTTTCTGAAATATAACCAAGTTCTAACATTTTGAATTTCTATGAGAATATGTAATACCTATTATGTTTTTAATTGATAAATAACCATTTTGCAAATTTTTGATACTATTATTTTCTTTTACAGAAATCCAACCTCAAATCCCATATCATCCTGCTAGATCATGTACCACTTATTATATTGAAAAGAGATGAGTTTTTTTTTAAATGAGCAAATGCTCGAGTTTATTGAGGACTATAGGTCCCATACAGAATTGTGGGACAAGAACGACAAAACTTACACGAGGAAGACATTGAGAAATGATGCTTACGCAGCTAAATACGAGTAAAGTCATGGCCACTGAGGACGGAAAACTTAATTAATTCTTATTATAATAATTATTATTATCTTATTATAATAATTAAACTTATTAATTCCCTTCTCTGTGGCCATGGCCTATCTATGAACAACTATGAACTATGACCAACATCTATGGCCTAACTATGTCCTTCGGAGGCTATGGTTATTGGTAAAGCACGAAATCTGTCAAATCGAAAATGAAGAACCTTAGATCATGTTACTCGAAAGAGTTACAAAAGGTATAATCAAAGAAAAGTGGCTCTGGAGCAGCTGACACTTAAACCACCTGGTTTGCTTTTGATGCAATGAAATTCATTTCGGATTCGATCTAACCAAGATTTACGAAGGATTCGATGGAACAGGAAGATTTGTTCGAACAATATTGAACAGTAAGTAATCATAATTTTTTTAATACAGTAAATCTTCGATAATTTTCACCTTTATAATTCATAGTTCTCTATAACTCTTAGTGAAAGCTCAGTCCCTTGAAATAATTTTTCGTAATACAGGGTGTTTCAGGAGGAATGTGCAATACTTCTCAGGCTGATTTCTTACTCCAAGTAGACAAAAAAGTTCCATGGGACCAACCCCAAAAACGCTTTGTTACCGAGATAACAATGGCGGAAAATTAAGATTTTTCAAAATATATTAATTTTTTAGAGGCTTTATTGAGGATCTAAAATAATCAATTCCTATGTAGAATTAGATGAGGAATTCATTGAAACCAGTTCCAAGTTTGTAACTTGAACGGTTATTGAGATAATTGGAAAAATATGCTAAAAACTCCTTTTTTAAACAATAAGGAAGATAACTGGATAAGGGATCCTAAAATTGTATCTCAGAAATAGCGATCAAAAATCGCAAAATCGCTACTAAACACAAATTCATCGCTTGTGCTATGTTTTGTCAATTTTGCGATTTTTGATCGCCATTTCTGAGATTTGGGTAAGATTTACACAATCGCCGCCACTTAACTTTTTCTTTAGAATCCGACTCTTCAACTTCCATTAATGAAAAATACAATTTTATGATTCCTTATCCAGTTATAACCCTTATTGTTGAAAATAGGCGTTTATAGCATATTTTTCCGATTATCTCAATAACCGTTCAAGTTACAAACTTGGAACTGGTTTCATTGAATTCCTCATCTAATTCTATACATAGGAATTGATTATTTTAGATCCTCAATAAAGCCTCTAAAAAATCAATATATTTTGAAAAATCTCAATTTTCCGCCATTGTTATCTCGGTAACGAAGCGTTTTGGGTTGGTCCCATGGAACTTTTTTGTCTACTTGGTGTAAGGAATCAGCCTGAGAAGTATTGCACATTCCTCCTGAAACACCCTGTATTAATAGCTTCGATAATTTGTAATCTTGTCCAATTCGTACTAAAGCTTTGGCCCAATGAACTACGAATTATCGAAGTTCCACTTTATAACGTATGGAGTAAAATTAATTGAAGCATTACACTCTAACTGGATGTTATTTGGAGGTGTTCTGCACCGTCACTTGGTGACGGAAACTCGCTTATGGCTGAGAGGATCACCGTGCTAACTATACGTTATCTTTATCAAGGTTGATATCTCTGCTGTATAGTGGAGTGAAGATAAAACTGATAACTAGCTGGTAGGCCTCCCCCCAGTAAATTTCTAAAATTTTTAAATAGTTGTAATAGATGAACGAACTTCCCGTAACTTTTTTTGGGAAGAATGTTATATTTCATCGGATATGACAGAAATAGAATCATCTCTCAAATTCTTGTAAATTAAGATTAAGGTAGTGCCATATTAAAAAATTCATCTGTTTACTTCTTACGTGCATTTCAAAATCAGGTATGACTTGTTCACACTTTATTGCTGGTATTTAAAGTAGCCTACCAAATGTGACTGCATTATTTTTAAATAATTATTAATTTCAAATTATTATAATAAAATGAACCTCTACTACTTTATCATTTTAAATATAAGTTAAGTGATTCATTATCATCTAATTAAATTTAGCAAATTGGGTAAAATTGTGATTTAAGGCCTGTATCGACAGTGCGAGGCATGTGCCGCAAATGCCTCAAGGTATAGTCTGTTCAAGCAAAGAAGAGTCTTAATCAAGTCTCCAGGTCGGTCAATATTGGTTCAAACATTATTGATCTGGTCTCAACAAGTATACCTACAACAAGAAAGTTGAGAGGAATTTTGAAAAGTTCATTGAATACTATGCTATACCATGTAGAACTTTTCTGCATTCATCTTTATAATAAGTGGGACTGCAATATGTAATCCAAAATCTTGATTCAAGCATAATTTTCATCTACAAGAAGTTTCTATAATATTAAACATTCCAAATTCGGCTCCAGATAGAATTACACTTTTCTCGCAATGTATACTACTATAGTAGTTTATGATCTTGATATCTTCACTATTTGGGGATTTCCAATCAAGTGGATGAGACAAATCTTGCAGTCAAAGTTGATAAGACATAACAGTAAAAAAGCAATTACCTGAAATATTCGTGGTTTCGAGTTCAAGCTTGATTGAATATTTATCATTTATTTGAAAATAAATTGGATGAATATTGCATGCTTTGGGATTTGACTGCATAATGAAAGTAGATAGTGGAGAGGAGCAGTAATATAAAACTTTATTCATATCTGGTTGGATCTTTTTTTACCTCCAAGTCCAAACTTTCTTTAAAAAAATGGTAGGTTTCTCTGATTGAAATGTCAACACTTGTACCGGACCTTTCAGTAAGCTTTTTGATGAGTTTTATTATTTTTACGGCTTTGAGATTAGCTTCAAAATCAAAACCATTTTTTTATCATTTATTGATTTTAATTATCAAGTCTTGAAGGTTTTTGTACCGATAGTAAATTAATTTCTTCTTCATAATAAATTTAGTTGTAATAAACCTCGAGAAGCTCATAGCCTATTGCGAAGAGAAGTTGAATCATTCCAATTGAATCTTTATTTCTTGTCAAATTTCAGTTCAAAGTCTTGTCAGCGGTAATTTTGGTAACAGTTATTCATCAAATTGAATCTTCACCCACCGACAATATCTCAGACTCTAAATTCATCAAACGAGATTCTTCTCAAATCAGTGAGTAGCCTATTCTAATAGTTCATTAAGCTTATAATTATGAGATAACATTTTTTCTGAGGGTGATGCTTTAGGCCAGGGTAATGAGGGAGGTGGTGATGAGAGATGACACCTTTTCTTGGGCAGTCTGAGCCGACGGCTTATCATCCACTTCTATTTTATATCATCCACTTTTAAAGATAAGAGGATGGTAGATAAGTAGGTTGTAGACAAAATCCGCTCCTTCAATTGGGTTCGATCTCGTATCCTATTAATGGGACTATTGTCATAATCATATATGATTTATAATAATCGATGATCTTCTTAGCCTAGTAGTAATAATCGAGTTTGATCTGTAGATTTATGACTATACCTAATTACAGAATTAGTAGCCTACTTGCCGCAAACTTGGAAAGAAGAGGAACAATGTACTAAATTAATTTATGTTTAACTGTTGGTTAGTCCAAGTTTTAAATTTGGAAAATAGATTTTAAAAAATCCAGTATCTTTGCAAAGGAGAGCGAATCAGTAACTGCGTAGACAACATCTTCACGTCACCGTGTTCATTCTGTAGGCTATTACAGACACGACTTCCTATTAGCAGCCTGAATGCTAAAAGACATGAGGATATATTCCTGAAACCTGTACAGCTGACGCCAGAATAAAGTAAGGCTTTTTGTTCTGCCTTTTACATGATGTGGCCTAGTAAACAGCTCATCAAAAGAGCCTATCATGTCCCTTCCAATTTCAAAACATCTAGGCATAGCCACAGAGTATGTATATCAATTTTTGATTGATACAGACTCTGTGGCACAGCTAAATGACAACTCTAATTGGCAGCATTAGCTGTTGGAGCATACAAGAAGCAGACAAATCAACCCAATTTTTGACGTCAGGTTTACCTACTTCATTCACTCATACTTACTCTCCTTATACTTAATCGTATCACGCGGTGTACCTTTTGAGCATATTAGTGTAACTTACACTTTACGCATAATACATAGACAACGCAATTGAAAGAAGACTTTTCAAATATTTTCATGTGAATATGGCTCTCTCTGAACTGTTTAACCAAATAAATTGACATCCTCTCCACCATACGAACATATGCACTTGAAACTTATAGGCTACATTGGCTATTTTTAACTAACTTTCCATAATCACTTGTTGCATATTGTTTTGGTTATATTGTTAAACAATATATAAACTTTATACCATAGACTAAGTATATATGTGTAGCCTACTATATCTACGATACTTCTAAAATCCAACAATTTCTTCCCATAAATTTGTTTTCAGTAGATGAAGACACTCATGCAATAGGAATAAGGGAAAAAAGAGAAGACGATGGACTCAATAATGTTGGGTGTAAGTAGCTCATTTTATATTTTATTTTTAAAATGTTCGGTTTAATCAAGAAACTTAGCAATTAGCTTCTTTTTTTACTTTTCAGGTGTTGCGTTCTTATAAAATCCTGTGTAATTTTAACTTGGATTGAAAGAATGTATTATAATTTGTTGATAATCCGTTCCTTATTTTTCCTATATTTTTCGCGCCTGGAATTCTTCCTTCTTCTCCCACTAATTAATTGATAAATTTATATTATGTTTCAGTAAAATTTTCCTATTTCCAGCTTGCAGATCACACAACCAATGTGATATATACCAGTGGTGTTCCAATAACAAGTGCAAGAATCCTTGTCGTGCCACGAATTGTAAGCAAACTAGACCCGACAGCATTTGCAGAATTGAAGACCATTTGCCAGTGTGTAAGACGGAAGATGAACTAACTCCAGAACAATTGTATGAGAATAATGGTGAGTTAAATTCACATTTTTCCCATAACGACTGTTTTCTTTCTCAATTCATGGAATAAGATACGTTCAAGTGGAACGTGCAATTCTGGAGCTTAATTATGTTTAATAAATCAGTAGGCTAATCAGTGTCAATAATGTAATGAACATCTAATTTATATTGCAAAAATCATACTAAACTGAAGGAACGACGAACTATTGTATGTACAATCATTTTTATGATATTCAATAGTCAATTCAATAGATGAGTCATTGACTTTTATTTAAAGTAAAACTATATTTAAAGTTTCAAGATCTAAACTTGTTGGAATCATGTGAAGTGATCTTACAACATCAACTGATTATCAGTTTAAGAGTGGGCAGTAGTAGTCGGCAAACTGCCGAACGGCAGAATTATGTCCCATAAGAACAATGTAATTTTTATCAATCTCTAGGAGCAGATAGAGCCTCTATTCATGGACAGAATTTCACGTTCTTTATCTCATTAGAAAGAGATTCCATTTCTCCAGGGGCGTGACATTTTACTGTTTCGATTTTAATTTTATTTCAATAACTATTAAATAATTAATTAACTAAGAACTCTAATTATTAATTTGAACTCAAAATCGAAACTTTAGAGTTCAATAGTTTTTTAGTTAATTAATTATACAATAATTATAAAAATAAACTTGAAATCAAAAAAGTAAAAAGTCATGCCCCTGGAGAATTGAATTCTCTTTTCAATGAGATAAAGAACGTGAAATTCTGTCCATGAATAGAGGCTCTATCTGTTCCAAGAGTTTGATAAAAATTGCATTGTTCTTATGGGGCTTGATTTTTCCGTTCGGCAGTTTGCCGTCCAGTACCATCCGCACTCTTAATAGCCAAAAATATTATTGATCTTCTTCATCGGAAGTTCGTTCAAGACACTTCTAGTAATGCAATGTGCGCGCACAAGGAGCAGATGAAACTTGAGCTATACTTATTAGGTACTATTCCATACAATGAGTTACTGCATGTCGGTATGAAGTGGAAACGAATACATTATCATTTCTCAATGATAATAATTTTTATATTCCTTATTTATCAATATTCCATATTATTTAAGGTAGGTTCCCATCACTACAAAACACGGGTACATGTCTGGCATGAGATGCTAAGAAATACGGAGTTGTATAGAGCATCGCGCACTGGTCAGCTGATTTTTCATTTGAGTTGTTCCATACTACTACGTGTTTATATTGCATCTTGTGCCCGACATGTACCCCTAATACAAACCTACCTTTGTCAATATTAAATACTGTTTATCAATATTTTATTGCCGGCCGAGTTGTTTGGTAATTGCAACCTTCAGTCCGTTTTAGCGCCACCCTATCGTGGGTTCGAATCCAACCAGAGGCATGATCGTTTAACCACCTCATTACCCACGCACAAGCAGAAATAAATGCTTATGTGAGCATCATCCACAATGAAAAATATCTATTCGATAATAGATACAAAACCTTGGAGACAAAACCTTGAATAAGAACACGAACAATGAAGTCTAAAACGTTTTTTTCAATTTCGGAAACTATATTATCTTCACTATTATTTATTATCTTCAGGTTGTTTATCAATATACAAAAACTTAGTGGATAAAAACAGACAATGAAGTACAAAACGGGTTTTCTTTAATTTCGAAAATTATTATATCTAGTATTATTTATTGTGTTCAGGTTGTTTGTCGAATGAAGAGTGCGGTGAAGATCAATGGTGTATGCATCACAAGTGCGAGGACGCGTGCATCCGGCTTGACTGCGGCAATTGGGCCAAGGAAGGCTACTGCCAAGTCATCGACCACAACCCGGTTTGCACGTTCAAAACGTTCGAACACCTCTCAGAAGATAAAGAGGAACACGCAATTGAGCAACGACCTGCTGGTGATTATTCATTTTCAATATAGTAGAATTAATATAGAGACAATATTTAAAATCATTGATTATTATACGGACTCTATAATTATTAATTTATTATAGTAGAATTCTCAGGTGGGTGAGAGCGTGGCTCTTTTATCTCGGTAGGTAGAAGTGGTCCACGTTAAATAGGATCCGAACAGGCCATGGACGAAGTGCTGCTGCTCTTTATGACTGGGGGTTCATAGAGAAGCCAAATTGTGACTGTGGAGAGGCCCAACAGATATGAGACATATAGTTGGGAACTATGAGAGACGATGATATCCAGGTGATGTTAAAGATTTTATTGATCTGACTGTAGAAGCCAAGACCTTATATATAAAACTTGGACATCCGCGTCTAGATAATATAAGGATAAGACAAGACCCAACTTTTTTCATTTAGCGTATGGCTTTTAATAGTGGGGAGACCCAAGGGTTGTTCCATTTCGCCAGATAACCTCATTTTCCACAAATGGAGACATGAGTTATAGTTCTTTTAAAAAGTAAATTTGAAAACATTATTTTCAATTTCAAAACCCAACTGACAAGAGACTACTAGCTGTCTTAAAAAAATACTGTATATAAAGTAGCTATACTAGAAGTCATACGCTAAATAAAATAACAAATAAATTTTGAAAATTTGATTTGTTTTGAAATGTCTTGTGTTTATCGAACTGTTCCTTATCAATTCAATCGATTCAGTGAACTATTTTGTAATAGATTGGAAAAATATTTGGAATCAAAAAGGCAAAGTTGATGATAGCTTAAGATTTGTACAACTTCGCTTACCATATAGATAACCGCATAAATTACCATGTTCATTGGAAATATCAATATTATTAGAATAATTTATAATTTATCATAAGAAAGAAATGATAAAAACAATGAATTTTATTTAAAAAATATTGCAGGAGATCCTTGTCTGGTCACATTTGAGTGTGAACATCACCTCGTTTGCATAGAAGACCAATGCCAGGACCCTTGCGAGCATTTGTGGTGTATGACTGAGGGAATCGACAATCCAGGCTTCTTGGTCTCGAAAACTGAACATCCCATGGAAAATTACTTCAATGACAAGTACAACTGTGTAATCGAGCATCATGTTATCAAGTGTGTTCCTGACGAGTAGGCTGGTGATGATGATTGATGAAATTCAAAACTTTTACTATTCAAGTAAATGGAAGTAACCTCTATAGTATCTAACGTACCAATGTGATTATTGAATGAAATAAAGAATTGTAATCTGAATAATATGTGATCACTTACCTGACGCCAGAACGTTCGATGGTTTCATCTGTCCCTTGTACGTGACTAAGAGCTGATTTTAAGTATCTTTCGCCTCTTTCGATTTGAAAAAAATCATCTAGGCATAGCTAAATGATAACATCAAGTGTTGGAGCGCACAAGGAGCATACGAAACCGCCTTACTTGTTAGTATAAGCTATATTTTATTTTATCTTGATTACAAAGTCATAACTTAGCTTATAGTATCTGGTCACACATAAAATTATGATGGCTAAAGGTCTCAATTTTACTGGATGGTTATTTAAATTTCTCAGTCCGTTTTTTAAATTTCTAAATCCTAATAATAGACTTATTTTGAAGCCTATTGATCTATAGTATAATAATTATACTCGTTAGAACGTTAGCACGTTGTTGTTAGCTACGGTTGTGCTTACACTACCGTAGATCAATATTAGAGAATATTTCTCACTTACAGGCGAAAACTTTGTTTAATAATATAGACCGCTTTTTATATTTATATTTCAAAAGAGAAAATGTATTGTTGATTGTGATATCAAGTGATGAAACAATAAGAAACAAGTCTTTTGAATTCAAAAGGCATTGGTTTAAAAAAAAAAAAGAACTCAGAAGTTTCAAATAGTATAGCCTATTATGCTCGGAATTTTTATTGCTTATTCAACAACAGATCTTTGTGTTTAGGTACGATTCCCAACTTTACTTCGGCGGCGCTGCTGAAGCTGCCCGGCGCTAGCTGCGCTGCTCTAGCCATCACAACTCTATTCACATAACTATACAGGGTCTGTCTGCTAAGTTACCGTATTGACCCCAGGAAATTTTATATTGGCAAAATATGTACAATTTTCCTTTGGCAATCTTTGGCAAGTCCCCATTGAAGTCGATAACACGCTTAAACCGGATTTTCCAACCCTTGAACGCTCCGTGGAAGTCAGTGACCCCGATCCTGTCCAGAGCCCTCGTCGTAGCACGTTTAACGTTTTCCAGGGCCCCGAACCACGTACCCTTGAGGTGTTTCTTGTTTTTGGTGAACAGAAAGAAGCCGGTTGGTGCCATATCCGGGATGTGAGGAGGGTCTGGCAACGTTGCCTTCGACTATTTGGCTCGGTGACGAGCAGGCAGGTGTGCGACGGAGAAATGTCGTGATGGAGGATTCACGAATCGGTGAACTCAGGCGAGGTTTTTGCCATCACGTTATCGAGTCCGATCTCAGACAGAGGCTCGATTGTAGATTTTCATTTTCACTCCGACGAGGTAACTGGACATGCACTCCGCTCTTGCTCGATGCTATTTCTCCAAGCGCTTGAAGGCAGCCCGGTTCCCTTTCCCTAAACCCCCAACAACCACTACTGCACCGGGTACCGGTTAGCAGACGCTTTGACGGCGCGGAGCAGGCTCAGTCCGGTACTTACTTAGCATACAGAGAACACTCCAGAGACGGGAAACTACTAACGACAGCCAATCTCCCAAAGGAGGGAGATTATACTAATGTATTAGTAGACTACTAGGGCTACTACCTACTAATATATTATGATGAATCAGTGAATGGTTGAATTCACCCTTTTCAAGTGAATTTCACTATTTATTTATTATACATTAGTAGCCCTAATAACTTGATGAACATTCATAATATAGCTATGTGAATATATTTGTGATGGCTCGAGCTGCCTTGGGGCGCCCCTTGGGGATCGTACCTTGAGAGGGGTTTCGAGCTAAGCGTGAATAGGAATAGGAACAAGTTGAGGATGATTTGAGACTATATTTGATGTATTCTAACGGAACTATTATAATTATTATAACACATTGACTTTGTCTTAACATGTTCCATGTTTTTCGACAATAAATATTTTGATTTTGAACTGAACATTGACCAGTATCTATACATAGGAAAAAGAAGCTCAACCCTACGATTAGATTTTTCCAAGTTTTTAATTATCCAATTTGCTTTCGTCGTCCTCTTGAATATTCATTTATACTGTCAGTGAGTAGGCCTATCACGAAATGACGTATATACATTATTATATACTACTGTCAGGAAATAGTTGCTGCTTATATTATCGTCTGCTGGCTTGGGACTTGGGAGTGCATGTAACAGGAAACTATTGCTAAGAGAACAACATACAGTGTGTTGTGAGTAGTGATTAGAACACAAAATCCTCGAGTATAAATGTGATTGTCTTTATCAGCTAAGTTGTTTAGGAACCCGGTTTTCTATATTGTCACGTAGAAAACTTAAATTACTGAAGGAAGTTCACGATGGAAATTTAAACCTCTCGTCAAAACTAGTCTTAGACCACGGAAATTCATTTAAAGAATCCTTTTCACACTCAAAAAGAAGGATTTGGTTGCTGGAGTTATTTGATAGTCTGTATACCACCAAAACACACAGAGTTTGCAGAATATGTACAAAGTACGGTATAATTCAAATTGAATAGGCCTACTATTAATAGAAAAGAGATTTTTGAACTTCAAAGTTCTAAAACCACGAAGAACACAAAACAATGAACCTTTCTAGCTATTTTTATTGTATTTAAATATTCGTTTATTTGTAATCCATTATACTGATTCCAATGTTTTGATTTATTTTCTTTAGATAGTTTGTGCTTGAAAATTTTTAGTTAAAAAGTGTAATAATAATGATTTTAATGCGAGTGAATCCGCCCCCACACAATAATGACACCCTCGCGCTCACCCCATATATTACAATATTCATAGGGGTACTGAAAATTTTAAAGTCTCATGAAGAGGTACGGTCTTTGGAGAAGGTTGAAAACAACTGGTCCAGAGGTAGCCTATTTTTTAAATGAAATAACTATATGAACTACACATTTTTATCATCCTGGATATAGGAATAAAGTCGAATTGAAAAACCTTTTACTGGTATTTTCATTGTTTATAATTGAAAGATCAACAGATTGGAAGATATCACCCGATTTTTTAATAGTTAATCATCAAAAACGATTCTCTATAATTCAATTGAAAAGAAAAGCTGAAATAATCGAATAATTCAGAGCATGAATAACGATTTAATAACCTATTCTCCTTTGTTGTTTGATTGAAATCAAGATACGGTAGATTTGTAAAGGAATAAAATATCTTTGGTAGATTGAATAGATTTCCGCTGAACAAGAGCACATATGATCAAAAACTTATTATTTAATTTTAAATCAATCATCAGTTTGAACTCAGAATCCACTACAATGGTAAATATGCATTGATTATTTTGAAGAATTGAATCATATTTCAACATTAATAGAAATGACATATTACATTTATTTCCCCTGTAAAGAATTTGTTAGGCTTATTATACTATTCTTGAAAACATTATCATTGTAAAGTAACTTTGGCTTCCCCTCTGTTGATTGCATTTCCCCATTTTCAACGTTTTTCAAAGCATTTATTAATAAATTATTCTATTTCTCAATTTTCATTGTATCTATTTTCATCTCAATCATCATGCTTCACCTACATGATTTACCGTACTAATATAAAGTTTTCTATCCACATTATTCTGAAAACTATCTTTTTCATTTCGGGTGCTTGCCATAAATACAGTCCCAATCATGAACCTAGTCATAGCTTCCTTTAATAGAAGCTTCCTCTATTAAAGGAAGCTATGACCTTGTTCATAAATTTAAGAAGGCTGTAGAACAGGTTGAATATTGGAACATATAGGTTTACTAGACGTGAGTATTCACTAGGATTAGCATTTCAGCTTATACTCTGCAATAGGCCTACACTTTATTATAAGTTACCGTACGGTATCCGTTTTTCCCGTTAACAAGATAGGACTGCTCCTAAAATCCCATGAAACAGGCCATGGACTGTGAAAGTTGAAAATTGTAACTAAAACTCAAGTTAATTTATGATCACAACTGTTCAATTCAATTATATCTTTAACTTCTTGGAAATTTCGAGATTTGAAAAATTTATTTTCAAAATATTATTCAACTCAACTCAGTACTGGTATGAATTTTCCGGTTACATTACAAAATGTGTATATAGATTGTTAAAATGAAATTAATATTCAAGAATATTACAAAAACTGACTTAGGCCTAATGGGAAAAATAGAATTATTGCTCGAAAGATGGCTACAATTAAAATTGCAATTTTTTTAATTAGAGTTCACTACATTTTTGGAATTTTTCAGATTGGAAAAAGGCTATTCCAGCTTATTCTTTCAATATCGATGATTATCCATGAATATGAGTGTTGGCCGCATCCTCATTCTGTTAACATCACTAAGCGTCAAGCGGACTCTGGTAATATAATAGGCTACCTATATAGAAATAATTTGTGTGTTGTATCCTCTTTTTGTTTGCATAATTGACCGTATCTGATAATAATATTCTGTCTAAAAATTCAATTTGGAAATAAAATTTCTATCATGGTTCAAACGGGTACGTCAAAAAAATTATGGTATATGTGAAATAATGGGGTTATAAAGGAAATGCATGATAAGGAGCTCAATCAGACAGAGCCTGTCGCTAAAAGCGCTAGGTACTATTAGAGGTTACAAGGGGGTTTTTCGAAAATGCTGAACGTATTTCAATTTTGGTAATGGTAACAGAAGATTCCGTCTAAATTCGGACAGGGTCAGAGTTGACAGTACTAGCCACTTTACGGGTTAGTCGTTAGATTGAAAATTCATAGTCTTGTACCGTTGTAGATATTCTATTCTAGTTAGTCTATGTATAATTAGTCTATGCTTGTACTTAAAGAGACATTATAAGATACAGAAAATCACATTATGATTATTATGTATAGAGATTCATATTATGGACTGTCAACTAGATTCAACTCGTGTATCAAATATCACCAAATTAATTAGAATTAATTTGGTAAAATTTGATTATCCTAAACTGAATCCTCTTTGATGATAGTAATGTGTAGAAGTACCTAATTATTAGCATGATTCCAGTCGTGATGAATACATTGATCTTTTTTCAGAATGTCCCACAAGTGAAGTATGCGAAGAGAACGAGTGGTGTTATGATAACAGATGCAAGTCGGCCTGTTACTTAATGGATTGTAAAACATGGTCAAGAGACGGCTACTGCGAAGTCGAGTCACACACCGGGGTCTGTCGGTTTCACTCAGCTGTGAAAACTGATCAAAGCCCAGGTGGAACCAAGTCGGAAGGTAAAATAAGCCTGCGCGGAAGGTATCACTCTAGTATAGTTTGTCCAAGCAAAGAAGACACTCTGGCAAGATGGGAAAATGACTCCAGCTCGGTCAATTTTGGTTCAAACAAACACAAGAAAACATTCTAATCTACAATTTGAGACCAAATTTATAATATTTGAACCAAAATTGATCAGGCTGAAGTCATTTTACCAGAATGTCTTATTTGTCAAAACAGATTACTGTACATATAAAACATGACATTGATGAAAGCATAATTAACCTTCTATCATTCTACAGCTTTGAGAAATGATAGATGGTTATGGTATTTATTTATTTATGGTGAAAGGCATTCAGCTAAAAAACTAGTTGTTTATAATTATAACTAGTAGTAAGTATTCTCCAGCTCAATGGTGAAAGGTAGAGTTGAACTCATGGAAATAGTCCAACGGAAACTGGGACGTCTGAGTCCCCTTCACCCCCGCACTCATATATGTTGTCACTTCGTCAGGTGTTTTAATAATCAGATGAATTGCTAAAGTTACAACAAGTCTCACACTGGACTATCAACATGCTTTCAACTCTATATAATACCGTACTGAAGTCAGGAACCTTCTAAAAAATTAAACTTCATCATCATCCTAAGATTTGATTTAAAAGAATCGAAATCATGCCGTAAACGTTAAACTCGTTCATGGTTAAGTGGTAGAGTGGACATTGCTGTCCAAACTTCGCCACGTCATTAAAATAAAGAAGTCATTCTATTCATTGTTTCAAAGAAAATTACACAATTTCAATTTTTTACTTGTATTCTCGTGCAATTGAACGTCTTTTTTTCTATATTTTTACAGGACATTATTGTGATGAGACACACGAATGCGAGCCTCACCTTTATTGTCATTCAAACAATAAATGCACTGACCCCTGTTCACTTGTAGAGTGCTCATCTGTAAAAGAAAATCCGGCTTTTGTGGTTGCTAAAGAAAAACTGAAGGGTCATCCCAGCGAGAAGCATAAATGTTTTGTTAAAGACTATGCTTTAAGTTGCGTCTAATTATATTCCATAGAACATCAAACTCTCTTTAATAAAATTGTTTAAACTGAGGGTAATAAAGCTGTTGTACTTAATTTGTCTATATACCTATGTGATAATTGTGATTTATTTTATTTGAAAAATACACAAAAAATGTAACTAACTTATGTGAAAAATATGATATGCTTTTTGCACTCGATCATACATATGGGAGCCTCTCCCAGAAGCATTTGTGAATATTTATGAGCTTGAAATCTATAACTTATGTGTAAAAGCAAAATGTCTCTCATTCAACTCATTCACCAGCAGAACTGAAAATGTAATGAACAAAATGCGTTCAAATTTGGCTGGCATGTTCAGTTGGACCTTTAGACGCGCACTAATAACGGATTTTGTTTTCAAGAATATTAGCTAATGCACCGCTAAAATCACAATTACCTAGTTGTACCTAGTACCCAGTTCCAAGTTGTCAACAAATTGTACAATCTGTTGAAATTGAACATCTTATCAATTTGAATAAAGATGATAATTTTATTCTAATAAGCTCAAGTTATACTCAACTCAAGCAATTCCTTATAAATATTGATAATTTAATAAAAGTCTGGAAATATTTTCCTAAAAATTGCTGGTAACTTACTTGACGTTATTTAGAAGCAATAATAGCCATAAATAATTCTCAATAGCTAACCATTATAAGCATAGTCAATTTATCACCTCAGATAACTCAATATTTTTCAACGTTATATTTATAAAAAAACATTAGCCATTATCCAAGATACATTATTTATTACAGTTAGTTTTTTATATGGCCGATGCTTATAACCAACAAGTACCAAATTGCTTTCTCTTGGATAAAATACTTGAGCATTTTGCATTTAAAAAGTTTCTGTTCGGAAATAAAAGTTCAATCAAGAGGATTTCAGGAAACATTTATTAACTTGTTCACGATAAGAGTAATGGAAAAGGAAGCTTTATATTATTCTCAGCATATATTTAAATATATAAGCATATATTTTCTCCCCTGTCTTCAGCCAAACTCTCTACTCTACAAAAGGATAAGTTTATCAAAATTCACCAATGAATTCGAATTTATATAGCATATTCAGAATTCAGTTATTGTATTTCGTAGAAGCTATACTGATGAGAAACGTACGGTACTCTTTCGATTTCTCCTCAATCAAATCAAATCTTCCATTGTAGACACATCTAAAATTAGACTACTTCATTTTCCCAAGTTCATTCGCCAGCTAGTCCTAAGAGAAGGTGTTTTAAGCATGTTAAAGCAAAACGAGCAAGCAATAGACAAATTCTAATCAGCATTATATTTATCCCATATTTAAATTGATAATAACTATAGTTGATCGTTCAAATTAATAATGTATGATTGAAATTCAAGAGCAGTATTAAGAGTAATGTGATATTTATTGTATGTCTTCTCCACTTTTTACATTGTGGACAGGAATGTTGACCAGTTTTGTAAAAACTTTTGGAAAAATTATACACACTTTAAAATGTAATTGCGGACAACACAGTGATGCTTTGCACTTCGTTCCTGTCCGGACTCTTTTGCAACCAAAACGCCCGGATTGTTATCTCCGGACGATGTACAAACCACTAGTTTCGAACAGGGGTTGGTGCACCTATTGTTGGTGTGGCAATACAGATGCGGCGCACAGTCAGTAGTCGCTGAGCAATCAGCCCCTGTGAAATTAATTATCGGTTCAAGATTATTAGACAGATTTTATTATACAGATCATATAAATTTACAGATAGATAAATAAGCATTATTAGTCCTTGAAAAAGACATTTTATTAAGGATGTGGACCTTTATTATTATTGAGAAATTCTACATTTACAGTATTGGGCACCAGAAAGTTGGCTGGATAAGAGATTCGTCTTTTGCGCTCTCTATTTGAGTTTCTTGAACTAATCCTGAACCTTCATTCAATGTTTTCATGACAAAGGTACCGAAATTTTTTAATATTTACATCAAAAATTGCAATGTTTATTTGTGATTGAATAAATTAGCAAACAAGAATACACCAGGATAGAAAAATAAAATTTTATAAGAAGGAAATGTTGGACAACAAGTACACTTTCATTTTTATTTTTGTACACTTTTTGTAACAGTACGGTACACTATTATTGTGCATTCAGCGCGCGCTGCCCGCGTTGATCCAGCTGCCCAATATTATGCTATAAATTTCTATTCTTATGAAATAGCATGACAGAGTAGGAGTGGAGGCAAACCAGTCGCTCACAACTATATAGCCAATACTTATAATCATTTGATATGAAAATATTGCAGAATAATCATCATATTACTAATCAAATTTCTACTTAGTTTTATATATAGGCTACTCTCTTTATTGGTAATTCATCAAATAATGATTTGAATATTAATATTATGCAGATGTACTTTTTATCGAAAAGATTAAGTGTGTATAGTATATTATTTCCACCACCCCTTGCACTGCGATTAGGCTACAGTAGCGTACTCCGATCAACTTTTTGATAACGGAGCTCAACTTTTATTCAACTCTTCGCATCTCCTCAAACATCAGCATTATTATGAAATTAAGGCGGTCTACTGTATAGTCACCTCTAGACGTAACTATATATATCTATTAATATATTTTCTAACTTGTGATATAGGTAATTTTTTAACTTTGGATATTTTCCAATTGTTATAAATAAATGAATAAGTATTGAAAGATCTATATTGTATTTATTGTATTTCATTGTATCTTTGTCTGTTCTCTCTTTCCCTATCATTATTATTACCATGATTGTCATTACCATTATACAGGGTGTTTCAGGAGGAATGTGCAATACTTCTCAGGCTGATTCCTTACACCAAGTAGACAAAAAAGTTCCATGGGACCAACCTTCAAAAACGCTTTGTTACCGAGATAACAATGGCGGAAAATTTAGATATTTCAAAAAACATCAATTTTTCTAACTTTTTAGAGGCTTTAGTGAGGTTCTAAAATAATTAATTCCTATGTAAAATCAGCTGGGGAATTCAATGAGACCAAGTTTATCACTTTAACGGTTATTGAGATAATTGGGAAAATATGATAAAAAACGCCATTTTTCAACAATAAGGATTATAACTAAATAAGGAATCATAAATTTGTATTTTTTATTAATGGAAGTTGAAGAGAGTCGGATTCTGAAGAAAACGTTAGATGGCGGCGATTGTGTAAATCTTACCCAAATCTCAGAAATAGCGATCGAAAATCGCTACTATACACAAATTTATCGCACTTGTGCTATGTTTTGTAAATTTTTCGATTTTCGATCGCTATTTCTGAGATTTGGGTAAGATTTACACAATCGCTGCCATTTAACGTTTTCTTCAGAATTCGACTCTTCAACTTCCATTAATAAAAAATACAAATTTATTATTTCTTATTTAGTTATAACCCTTATTGTTGAAAATTTCGTTTTTTAGCATATTTTTCCAATTATCTCAATAACCGTTGATGTTACACACTTGAAACTGGTTCCATTGAATTCCTCAGCTAATTTTACATAGGAATTGATTATTTTAGAACCTGAGTAAAGCCTCTAAAAAATTAGAAAAATTAATATGTTTTGAAAAATCTAAATTTTCCACCATTGTTATCTCGGTAACAAAGCGTTTTTGGATGGTCCCATGGAATTTTGTCTACTTGTGTGAGGAATCAACCTGAGAAGTATTGCACATTCCTCCTGTTATCTCGGTAACGAAGCGTTTGAAGGTTGGTCCCATGGAACTTTTTTGTCTACTTGGTGTAAGGAATCAGTCTGAGAAGTATTGCACATTCCTCCTGAAACACCCTGTATATTATCATTATTATTACCATGATCTTTCTCAGTAAAGAAATAACTATAAACTACTCGCCTTCAGGATTTGCTCCTTGATTTAGATCAGGGATTTCTGCATCGTTGAAAAATGTTTCGGCTACTACACCAGAATGAAACATGCAGGTTCCGGTTTTATGCTGGGCAACGCAGTGTCCGTCTCTGGACCACGATTCACAGTCCATTCCGGTGTCACAGGGATTCTGACAGGTACCATCCAAACACCACTGATCATCCTCGCAATCTCTGACACCCGAACACTCTATAATTTTAAAAATCGATAAATTTCAACTTCAGCCCACTAAAAATATACAGGCTGTATAGTGTTATTCCACGTATTGATTTGATGGGAACTGCGTAGATCAAATCAAATAAAAAAATCTCGTTCATTCCACAATATTAATATAACTTACATTATATGAAAAAGAAATACTTTATCTACTAATATTGCAATTTTATAAATGGTGGGCTACTAGACTAGATTTTTATTTACAATTATCCACTCTTATGAATACAGTACTAGACTCATTTTTATTTGAAGCTTACATAAGCACTATATGGTCTGTGCGTGGAATAGTAGTTAGCGAAGGAAGCACATACGTAGTCGTCAGGAGATCTAATATAATAATAATGGTCGATAAGTTTTTTGAAGTGGTGATCGTTCAACTATGATGATCTCCTACACCAAAGACGAAACTATGTTCACTATAATAATCCAATTTTGTTTTTCTGTCCCAAAACTAGACTACTTAAAATCAATGTATTACCTACTGTGAGAAAAAGCATGTCGAATAAAATATTCAGAGAATAAGCTAATGCTAAAGGTACCGTACCTCTCAAATCAAACTTTAAGATGCCTGTTTTTGTATGACCGTCTCTCTTTTGTAATAATACTGTATAGCGACACTATCACGAATAATAAGAAAATTTATATTGGATAGTCTAGGTTCTAGGCCTATAAAAAATAAGATGCAAAAAAATAGTTTTAAAATTATGGTAGAAGGCTCCCATTAATCCATTGAATCTCAGTTTTAATGAATTAGACCCACTTATAGACCGTTAGATATAAATTGTGATAAATTATCAAAATGAAATTTCCACTTATTACCAGTCTGGCGCTTTTTTATTTTAGTTGATGATTGGCTAGCATGTACATGGAATACCATATATGTTGTGAGAATGACCAGTGATATCCTTTTCCCAATCTGAAATAAGAATATTCTTATGAAATTGTGATGAATATATTGGCACAGAAATGAAGACGTCAGTACATTCCACTTGCCCAATAAAAATGTCTAATATATTAATATTTTTTATCTAATATTGCAGTCTAATGTAAGTACGGTATATATTGAATAAAGAAATTTGATTGATTGATATTCGAATCTATAAGAACACCCTTTTTATGCTCATGCGATGAGTTTTCTGAATAAGTGAAGTGACAAATCGGAAAATATTAGCAACTAGGGGAATAATGATGAAATTATTTCAGGCTTGACTTGATGGAGAGAGTAATGGAAAGTTGGAAAAATTGAGAAAAAATTTATTGAAATAGGCTACTGTAAATTCTATTAGAATGTTTGCTTAAAAGTATGAAATTCTTGTGCGATACACAAATTAATACACATTGACAAATATTAATATCTTATAATTATTGGATCTGGGTGATACTCAATTTGAATATTCTGGAATGATTCAATAAAGAATATAAAATGAGAGAAAATTACTATAGACAATCTTACCATTGTGGTGAAAGCTTGATTTGAACCGAGAAGTAGTAAAACTTAAAATCCAATATTTGTTCAAACGAGTGAGAGAATAACTCAACTTTGAAAGATTTTTTCTATCTTTTCAATCTATACTTCTCACAGTTCATCAACTGTGAAAATTATGGATTCATTGAAGTTTATCAATGTTACATAGCTTTATAATCATTTCCAATTTCCGCAATTCATATCATCAATTCCAAAATCGATTAAAACATGGATTAAAATGAAAGCTTCAAATATAGTATCATAATCCAAGTTTGAATGCAGCAATCAAAATACTAGTATTCATTGAGTAGGCTGAAATGTTATTTTTTCATTTCTCTCCGAAGAATTACAACGCCATCGCCAGCTTGAGCATTGTCAGCATAATCACGTGTTGAAAAAGGTCCACTTTACAATAATTGCTATACTATAATTACTGCTGGATTAATTATTTTGCCATAAACTTTTATAAGATAGAAATGCTCTCAGCTCTCTTACTCATGAAAATAATTTATTTATCCAGAGACCAGAGAAACAATTATTTTGTCAAACTCAGTAGCTTTACAAACGTTCTTTCAAACAAATTGGGTGATGCAGTTTTATGATTAAAATTATTTTTTTAAGTCATGAATATCATAGATTATTTTCATTCCTGTCGGTTAAGGAGCGTTTATTAAGCTCAGTTTGTTAATAAAAAATGTTAGTAAACACCATTGGTTGACTGTAAGCTCGTCAAAAATGAAATTCAAGTATTTAAACAGAACCAAAATACTCTTTTCTCAAGAACAAGACTTTTCATGACAAAGCCTGGTCCTGTCCCTGTGGATTTTCAGAAATCAATATTAGATCAATAGCCTCCAGTTAGATTACCAAATCGAAATTCCATAGTTATTACACCAGTAAAAAATTAGAGTCATGGCGTGTCTTGTCGATGTCAAGAATTTTTGAGCCTATAAGGTTTTTTGAGACCTGTGGGTCTTCATCCACTGTCATCTCCGACCGCATTTTACGTATAAGTTAATGTAATGTCTAGATTGAAATGATTATGATGAAGTAGAGGAGGAAGTATTTGATTTTATTATTCATAATGGATTTGTCATCTTTTCATGATAAAACTGAAAAAAAACAATTGAGCCCAAGTTATTGAATAATGAAGGCCACATACCGGTAATGAATTTATGAGTTGAAACTCAACTTTAAATAATTAATGTTATTCCCCTAGATAATCGAGCGCTCAACCTTTCTCGAATAGTTTAATTTTGTTACTTTTTCTATGTTTTCAAGTTAAATAATTCAATTTTAACATTGCAATCGAATCTATCTTTTGATAAAATATGTTTTGATTAATTCTAATGTTTTTAATTTGTGAATAAATCTAATAACTTATATTCATGCTAATTTTTTTCCATATTACATCATTTCTGCATAATACTTTTTTTATTCAGTTCTAATAATTACAAGGTATTATTAACATTTGTAACGGAATATGAATTTTAAAAAAACAATTCAATTGAAAGGAAGGAAGCAATTTGTGGTAAAGGACGAGGATTCAAATTATGTTTCATTTTTCTAATTCAGGTAGGCCTACTTATTGGGTACAATTAAGTACAATTATACCTTCTTCAGTAGAGTTACACTGAGTTTCTGCGGTGTTTCAAACTTTCCGCTACCTATTTCCAAATCAGACAAAAGATAGAATCGATCGTTTAACATCGATAGATCGATTCTTTTAATGTCGACTCTTTATTGTCATTTTCAAATTTTTAGGTTAGATTACAATTATTTCAGTTTACGTCACCTCATTCATGTAAATAATAGTGTTCATTTCAAATTTATTCAATAATTCAACATCCTAATTCATTGGAATATTTTTAAAATGGGTAGCTTTCCAGTTCCAAAGTGTCCCAGTGATTTATGCTTCAGCAGCAATGATTTTACTCGGGTAAGTAACTTATGTTGTCAGCATTATTATTTTATTTTTTCTGACCTAAAAGTTGAATAGCAATAAATGTTATGTTGATTGCTGAGTTGAAGTGGACAAATCATCCTTTAAATAGAACACCTCCATCATTGAACCATCAAAAAGGAGTTTTTGGGACACGGGCATTTGGTAGAAAACCGGGATTAACCTCAGAAAAGTATAGCAAAGTTAGATCATTCAAAGCTAGGGGGACAATATTAATTTTAAAAAATCAAGATATTCTATTGGAAAACCTATTTGAAACCTGTTTTTATTCTTTTCATTGTTGGTCTATTTTCTTGGGTAGGTAGCCTAACTCAGGCTTTTCGATAACTTAGGACTGTAGTCTTTTGAAATTTTACAAGAACTTGAGTGGTTTTATTTCAGAATACTCATGAGACAAAAACACTGAGTATTTGTATATTATGGAATTCAATATTTAATTCAATTAGAAGTAAACTTTTCCTGGCAATCTACCGTAACTTACTTGAAGTCAAATTTCCGGTTGCAATCTATTTAGTACGAGTACGATTTGTTATACTTATGACTAAGTTCAAGTCCGGGATAGTAATTGTAATTTTTCTTTACAATTATGCGACACTGAATTACAATTTGAAGGCTTCTGTAGCTAGTCTAAAAATTCATTCAATTTTGAGCTTGATGCATTTGCAGGAAACATCGTTGGATTTTTTCCAGTATTGCATGAATTTGAATTGTGGATGCTTTCTATCATTGACTTGATATTATTCTGGACAAAAGTCTTTTGTTCCAGCTCAAAAACTAATTGTAAAATTATTTGACTAGCATTTAAATCCTTTAATGTTTAGAATTGAACTTTTTCAGGAAAGCTTTTCGGTCGATAATTTTCTACAAGAACATAGGAACAGAGCTAATCTGGAGAGGATGCGAGACGACCTCGGTGTGTACTTGAAAGTATTGAGATCAGCCATGATTGATCTTATCAACAAAGATTACACCGACTTTGTTAATCTCTCCACCAATCTGACTGGACTTGATAAAGCAATTGATAACATACAAACACCGTTGGGCCAAATGAAAGACGAACTCATGGTAATGCTATTTAAATAATATACATTTTTGTTCAACTAATTCATAAGTGTACTCACTTTTGTATTTTATTGATTGGATAAATAAGTTGATGCTGATAAAATCATACTAATAATAGTAGCCTACAAGTTCATACTACTGATTTGAACTTTCTACCCCATTTTTAAATTTATATTTTTCAGAAAACACAATGAAAACTCCACTTATATCAGCGGACCTTTCAAGTTATAGTTCTTTTAAAGCTCAGAATGTAACATTGTGCTTATTGAGTCCTATGCTGCCAGATGTGTATGAGAGAGAGCAGAGATCGTTTTGATGTAATTATGAGCAACTACTTACTGTATAGATGAACGGCAACAGTGCGCTCCTATTTACGGGAGTGGCCGTAGTCGAATGGATTAGATGCTGGCGTTATAATTCAGAGGCCGGGGCTCGAATCCTGGCCCGGAAAAATATTTTTCTCGGACTACTCTCGTGTTTCGGATGGACACGTCAAGCTGTCGGTCCCGGCTGCCTAGAAAGCAGAAGTTAGATCATGTCAGAGGCCTTGAAACTGATCAGGTGAGATCTGAAAACTCTGACACTAGACCTTAGCCAGCAAGGTCACATAGTATTCACATAAGGAAATACATTGATAAGACTGTGTGAAGCTTTTTAAATGTACGTTTTTCAATACACGGCGGCCGGCCGCGAGAGCCACATCTTTTGTCTTATCTTTGAGCTTAAACAACAAGGGCCATGGCTCTTGCGGTTGGCCGGCGTATAATGTATTGGAAAACGTAAATTAAAAATGTTTCTCAAAGTATTATTAATGTATTTTCTTACGTGAATAGAGCGCACTGTTGCCATTTATCTACTGAAAATCCTCCTTAAGGTTGTGAAAGAACATTAAATGGTATTCTCCATTGAACGGTCTTGGACTGTATAGCCTACTTTCAATATTTGTAGGCCTCATAGAATTCTACCGATAGTCTACATTGCCATTGCTAAGAACAATTATTTTCAAAAACTTTCACTTGTTCCGTTTAAAAGTTTAATTAAAATATTTTCTTCCCATTCAATCAGCAAGTGCAACTGAACGTGAATGAAGCGATGACTGAAGTGTCATCACTTCTGGACAAGCGGAGACAAATTGAGGAACAGAAGCGCATTCTGGCGAGTGCCAGCAAAGTTAACATTTCGCTGAGGAAGCTGGCCAACCTGCTGCTATCAGCTGATAGTTCGCTCTCTGTCATGCAGCGAGCTGTCTCCGACTACAGTCAGATCAAATTTCATATTTCACGCTGCCAGAAGCTTCTCAGTGCTTCTGATAAGTTGGTGAGTGCCTCTTACTGTTTTATTTAAACTTTCGGAAACAAAAAAATTTTTTTTTGAGGAAGATTGTCCAATTTTATCCCTTTGTCCAATTTTTTCAATGGATTTGAAGGTGATATTTTGTTCAAAAACATCTAAAAGTGGTAGAATGGAACTTCCTCGAGTCATTGAAATAATAAAATAAAGACATTATATTCTATTCTAATAATGGAACTCAATCCTTGTTGTTGTCTAATGTATGTAGTGATGTGAAATAAGTATGTATGTCAATGGCTCAACAGCCCATAGAAGAAGGCCTAGGCCTATCCAGCTGGTTGCCAGTTTCAATATTCACTCTACTATACAGCCCGTCCAAGCCAAGAAGACACCCCGGCACAACGGGAAAACGGCCCCAGCCCGGCCAATACCGGCCCAAAAGCCATAAATTCTCAATCAGAACTCACAGTCCCCGAAACAACACTGGCCGAGCCGAAGCCGCCCCCCCCCCCGGCCGGACAGACCATACAGCAAGCAAATAATCATCAACCAGGATAGAGGTAACGTGTGGTTAGCACGTTAATCCTCTCAACCATAAGCCAGTCTCCGCAACCAATTGGCGGCGCAGAACACCTCTGAATAACATGCAGCTAATCAGTTAGAGTGTAATGCAACAATTACTTTTCCTCCAGAGGTGGGAAACGACTGACTGTCTTTACTAACGACAGCCAATCTCCCAAAGGAGGGATGTGAAATAAGTATTGTATCTCAATGCTTTCTGTGAACTATGATAGAAGAAGGTGGATTCCTTGATCCATGACGAGCTGCTATGTGTAAATATTCACTGGGTTGTAATACCGACAATGCAGTCACGATTTTTTATAACCTCTGTCAGTGAAACTGAGACACAACCCACAATACATCTACAATTTTGAAAAACCTGATTACTGGCGTAATCTTGAACGGAATTCAAAAATATCTTAACACAACATTTCTAGACCTTATCTGAACCTACCTACCAAATATCAACATTTTCTACCGATTGGTTCTCGAAAAAAATTGAGAAAACGCCGAAAAACTATAGAAAACTTAAATATTTGGCGTATCCTTGGAAAGTTCCTAAAATCCGTTCTTAGCACGCGTCTAAACGTCCAACTGAACATGCCTGCCAAATTTGAACGCATTCGGTTCAGTGGATTTTTAGTTCTGGTGATGAATGAATGAATCAGTCAGTCAGTCAGTGCCATTTCGCTTTCATATTTATCCTATATATACAAACAAATAATGGAGAATTATCGAGGCCATAATTCAATTTAGATATTTGTTTCAAGAAATTCACTTTTATTTACAAATTTTCATCTTATTTTATTTTATTTTTCCAGAGATGCGATCAGCTTGGACAGAAACTTACCAACATGATTGACCATCGTTTCATTTCATGCATAATTGATCAGCAATACCAAAATCTGTCAACGCTTCTAGGTAAGAATAAGATTACAAATTTGAATAAATTTTATGTTTTTATTGGATTAAAAATTGAATATTTGGAAAACTATGATACAATCACGTGTCACGCCACTCTCGATCTTACTGTGTAGGCTACAGTGATTTGATGTTCAAGATTATTTGAATTCAATGGACCTTATTTTCCCTCAAGAATTGTAAAAATGATTCAATTGAGCTTACTTTCCAGATTGTACTTTTATTCATATAAACAAGTCTGTGTATGAAACAAGTCAAATCAAATTGAAAAATAAAATTGAAAGTTATATTGTATCATCATCTTTAAAACATTTGGTATCAATGTTAATACAAGATATTTCATTTCAATTAGTAATTCTTGATTCATTTATCATATTAATTAGTTTTGAATACTGGTATATATTTTAATGTTAGCTATCATCTTGAAAGTAAATTGTATAACGAACCATAGCTATGTAAAATAATTAGAGGAACTTAGGAGGACTGAAAGAAGGAATCTGAACTTCAAGGAGCTGAAATAATAATCAATTGGTAGGATTTCATTTTAGAGGCAACTTCTTATCATTCAAAATAATTGAAACTCTCTTCAAGTTATGTGACATTGGCTTTATCAAATTTGGAAATTGAAAAAAATTAAATGATGAAAAATAAAGTAACAGTGACTACAAATTAAAATAAATTTTGTCTTTAACCATTGACATTTTTAACCATTGCCTCATTGGGGAAAGCAGACCTTATTGTTTCTGTGAACTTGGACTATTTTCATCTTTAATTTCAATCTGTGTGCTTTTTGAAGGGATGTACTTGACATTGGGAAGAACAGCTGATGCTGAACAGCTGTATAGGAGAGAGGTGGTGGCGCCGAGCATGGCCAAGCTGATCAATGAAGAAGCTCTGTCCGGACAGCCGCGTGGTCTGCAGGGCCTCTACCACTCCATCATCACATTCATCAATGAAGACATGAAGCCACTACTGGCGCTCACCGCTGCCTCCAACAATAGGTGTGCTTTACTCGATTTTATCTCGTAGAAAAACAGTATATTCAGACCTCTATTATCAATAGTGGTTAAAGAAGTTTAGTTTGAATCATCAGCTGATTCAAATATAACATTTTACAATTTTTAAAAGCGATTTATTATATCGCGTTTTACTAAATGCTATTTACTAGATCGCATTTTACTAAATGCGATCATATCTTGATTTAACCATCAGTTAATTTATTTTTAGTTTAAACTGATATTGATAATATGGGCCTTGAACATTCAAGGCCAGTATTACACGATAATAGTTCTATGATCATATAGTTGATCATATAGTTGATCATATAGTATGATCATATAGTTGATCATAGAACTGTTATACATCTTAAACCGTATAAAAAGGGGGTCTTAGACGAGACGTGTACAAGTCGCTTTTTACAAGTCACTTGTACAATCGCTTTTTACTTACCAGCTTCTACTTACCTTGGAGGCGCTTGTAGGCGTTTAGACGGATTATTAAGAAGTCACTTTTGAATGTCAGCTTGTCGCCAGAGCTGTTGCAGTAATCTATTTATTTTCAAGAGAAATCTCAAACAATTAGAGTACTTATAGTAATAAAGTACATAGTCTGTACTACAATGGCTGTAGTAAATAGGTTTCAAAACTTTTGTCTAGGAGCGCTGTAGTAAAAAGGTTTCAAATTTGTCACTAGGAGCGCTGTAGACTGTCACGTGACCTCCTACAAGCTGGTAAGTTCACAAGTCACTTTCTACATTCTGAACACGTTCAGAATGTAGCTATGCCAGGGCTTGTTACTTACCTGAGGCTTGCTACTGTCCTATAACCTGGCTTGTTGGTGTTTAAACGAGACGTGTAGCTAGCCGCCAGTAACAAGCGGCTTGCTACATGTCTCGTCTACGACCCCCTTAGGTTACTCCAGGCGGTGACTAGTGCGCGTTACTCCATTATGATCTACATCTGCTCACGTGTGATTCCGTGTTTCTCTGACTACAACTTGGTCTGGTCTGAGTCGAACCAGTGCGCGTTTATACTTAGGCTGGTATTACAGGATAATAGTTCTATGATCATAGTTGATCATATGGAAAGAGATGAAAATATGATTTCGTATTTACATCTCTTTTCATTTGATTAACTATGATTGAAATATTATCGTGTAATGCCGGCCTTAGTATAAACGCGCACTGGTTCGACTCAGACCAGACCAAGTTGTAGTCAGAGAAA
Organism: Sogatella furcifera; assembly: GCA_017141385.1. Classification (NCBI taxonomy): domain Eukaryota; kingdom Metazoa; phylum Arthropoda; class Insecta; order Hemiptera; family Delphacidae; genus Sogatella; species Sogatella furcifera. Next base: position 10,020,022 of record CM029546.1, read on the forward strand.
CACGGAATCACACGTGAGCAGATGTAGATCATAATGGAGTAACGCGCACTAGTCAGACCAAGACCAGACAAACCTAAGACCAGAGACAGACAGACAGAACAGCTGAACTATGTTTCCAATTTAAAATGTATATGTAATGATTCAAATCGTATGTTTTCTATCATGGTCTGGGTCTTGGTCTGAGTCTTACCAGTGCGCGTTTACCCATAAACCAGTGTAAAGTTTCGACTGTGTTGACTGTTGATGTGATGAATATGATGAGTCGATGAGTGTGATATAAATTTATTATGTTGGTATGTGATAGATGTTGATGGAGTCATTGATTCCAGATATATTTGGAGATTCAGTTGATTTCATTCTATGAAATAAAATACTGGTAACTTAGAATTCAGTAGGTACCCTTTATAATGGGGTACCCTCTATATTTATTTTCAAGGTACCATAAGTTTCCATCTTAGTTTAATCGTAGTGCTGAAGCCGCACTGTCGATGGGTGGAGAGTGGATGGTTTATCTATAGAAAATGCATCATTCATAGTAATTTATCATATGAACGGCATAGGCCTAATATTATTTGAGATTATGTATTTAAGAATTTCAATATGGCGGCTGGACACAATCCTGACCATCCAGTCTATCCACCCTCCATCCTCTACCCACCGCCAATGCGGCCTCAGCCTCAAAGAGAGAACTTATGTAGAGTATAGAGAATGTCTCTTCTCAATAAATTATTTAATGAAGTGGTGCATTGAACTATCGTTGCAGGATATCAACTTATCATTTTTCAATTTTCTTTCAACTGCAAGTACTGCAGGCTGCAACAGGACCTCTCAAATACTTTATTTCACTTAATATACCATATTTGAAAATCTAAATTCTCAAATACATGGTAGTATTCAGGAAGTCCTCACTGCAGTATTCACAAACACTCTGAAAAATGCGTTTATGCAGTTTATTAAGCTATAGGCTAGTAAGAATCTGAAAAAAAACACTAAATGGATTATATCCATACTCAATATCGTACTCTTATTTCTCCTGTACATAATTGACGTCCCATCAGTTGAAAAGAATTCTTCCTGCCTCATTCATGCAGATGATATGAAATTGTTCAGGGAGATCAAGAATGTGGATGATACCTATCATTTGCAAGGGGATATCAACAATCTATTCCATTGGTGTGAGTATAATGGGCTCAGAATGAATTTTTATAAAAGTAAATTTATAAGTTTTAATCGCCAACTTAACCCACACATAGATGTGTATCACATAAGTAACAGACCATTGGAGCAGGTAAGATACTTCAAAGACCTTGGAGTTCATTTTGCTTCAGATTTTTCTTTCAATTCACACATTGATTGGATAGCTACTAGGGCAAATCAGCAAATGGGCTTCATTCTGAGAACCTGCTCACCCTTTGATGATGTAAATATTTAGTCCAGTCAAATTAAGCAAAAAAAGTGAAAGTCGGAGGACCCAGCTGAAAATTTGCAAATATGATCAGAAAAGGGCGCTGAATAACATTCTAAAAGTCCCCAAGGGTCCCCTGAGAGCTTCGGCCGCCATCTTGAAAAAACCGTAAAATTTACCTATTACACATTAGGTATTATTACAATTAAATTAAAATTAACATTAAATTAGGTATTATTACACACAGTACCATTATAACATAAAATTTGAAAATTTTCATCAAATTTGACATGTAATATATGAATTTATACCGCCACAATGAGCTGAAAACGATGAGCTATCACACGATGAAATCTGACGTACCGTTCAAAAGATTTTCTAAAATCGATGTAGCACAAAAAGTATCAAACATAGGAGTGTGGAATTGGTCTCAAATGAAAGAGAAATGAATTTCGCCGAGAGGGATTTTGAAATACGAATGTATGGGTGCTCAAACTTTTTAAGTAAGAAAAATTTCAAATTCTCGATCCTATGAAAAAATTGCAAAATTTTCAAAAAATTTTATCTCAAAAACGGTTGATGATACAGAGTTGAAATTGGTTTTATTCTTTTCCAAATTTTATTGCCTACAAAAAAGGTCCTATAAAATTTTCTTGTCCGACGCTTGGTTCGGCCACAATTCACGAAAAAGCAATTCCTAGTAGGTAAATTTTACGGTTTTTCCAAGATGGCGGCCGAAGCTCACAGGGGACCCTTGGGGACTTTTAGTATGTTATTCAGCGCCCTTTTCTGATCATATTTGCAAATTTTCAGCTGGGTCCTCTGATTTTCATTTTTTTGCTCAATTTGACTGGACTAATTCATTTACAAGTCACTTGGAGAAGTCTGCTAGAATATGCTTCTGAGATACGGAGCCCATATCATGCAGATAGGATAATTGTTCTAAAGTGATTGCAAAATAAATTCTTAAGATTAATGTTTTAGAAGAAATTTGATTATTATTGTCCGATTGATATTCCAACAGTCGTTAAGAAATTTATTCCACATGACATCTTTGAAAGTAAGACGTGATGTTAGAGCGCTTATTTTTCTCTTTGGTCTTCTGAATAATGAAATAGACGCTCCACATTTACTATCCAAGTTAAACATATATGTATCACTTGTGGCTCGAGTTTTCATTCATGGTTCCACGCTCCAGAACTCTCTATAACTCAACTCTCAATGGTACAACTCTCCGCTTAATAGGATGCAGAGAAGTTACAATAATTAAAATCTGCAGCTAGATGTCTTCTGGTTCTCTCGCGCTAAATTCCGCAAGACTTTATACACTGGTTTGGCTTAGGTGGAGGTCAACCATATCTTGGGTGCATGAGTGTAAGTGTGAGTGTGAGTGTGTGGTTTGGGACGAGGTTCAGTATTTTGCTTTTTTTATTAGAAGTTTTTAAAATCTTCTGATTTAATATTGTTGGTTTTTTTTTCTCAAACTTGCATTTATCTCAAGTGTTTAAAGTCACTTTATGTTTTTTTTTAAATCATTTTTCTTGTTTTTCATCTGCATTGATTTTTTCATTTCATCTTACTCTTACTATTATTAATCATTATATATCATTACTTTAAATTCTCATTTTTAATTTTTTAAATTATATTGCATTGTATAATTTGATTTTGTTTAGGAGACACTTTTGGGGTGACCACCGTTGTCTCCATTGTTGAATAAATAAAATAAATAAATACTTCTAAAAACTTTTCACAGCAGAAGTGATTTACATTGATCTTTAGTCAAAACATAGTGTCAATATGCATCGTTGTAAAGAGTTTATTGTTATGTTTTGTTCTCAGGTCGTCTCCAGCAATAAAAGGATTTCAATTTGTGGTGAACAGCTGTTGGCCCGAGGTTGAAGAGCGTCTCGAAATGAATCTAACGTCCATTTTTGCACCTGGCAATCCAGAACTTTTCTTCCAGGTAACTTAGATTTCTCTTGTTTTTTAATCAAAACGTATGTTTTATCAATTCACTGTTTCCGCAGGTAATGTCTATAATATTCTTTTACATTTTTCGTGATTTTAACTCGATAATAATAATTATTTGTCTCTGCGAAGTTCTTTGTCTCTATTTATTTTGTTGTGCATGATGATGGAGGTAATCAAAGTTTTCATTATACTTGGATATTGCTTTGGATGTTACACTCGTTCTTTGAAGCAATAGAATTAATCGAATCAGCTATTAGATGAAAAGACAAGGTGTTGTTATACCACTGATTTATTGGAAAATCGAGATACTGGTTTCGGTTCCTGCAACATTACAAATCTCTGGTATACTCTGAGTTTACCAGTTTTCCCAGTTTATTCCTTACTATGTATTATCCCTGCTTACAGGAGATGTGAGTCGTGTCAGCTCATCTAAGGATAGTAAAATCCTCTGTAAAAATAAAATGATCATGTTTTTGTCATTTTCAACAATATTCCTACCTAATTGAGTGAGGAACATGCATAGTTCCTTCTATTTCCAGTTTATTTCTTGCTAAGGAGCATTATCATTGCTGTGAGAGGCATATGTCAACCTGATAGTCGTGCCAACTTATCTAATTATGAGCATAGTATACACAGAAAAAATAAAATTATCATGTTTTCGGCAATTAAAAAAATATTCCTACCCAATTGAATGAGAAAATAAGCTTAAGACCTTATATTTCCAGTTTATTTCTTGCTATTTAGCATAATCCCAGCTGTGAGAAGCAATAATGTCAACCTGACAGTTATGTCAGCTCATCTAATAACGAGCAAAGCATCCAATAAAATGATAATGTTATTATCATTTCAACAATGTTTCTACCCTATTGAATAAGAAAACATGCATTAGTCCTCTTTCCAGTTTATTATTTGCTATGTAGCATTATCCCTGCTTTTAGAGGCACTTATCAACCTTACTGTCATGTCAGCTCATCTAATAATGAGCATAGTATCCTCTGTCACTATAAAATGATCTTGTTTTTGGTATTTACTATGATATCTTACCTAATTGGATGAGAAATTACGTATTAGTCCTCCTATTTCCAGTTTATTCCTTGCTATGTAGCATTGTCTGTGCTGTGAGAAGCACATGTCAGTCAACCTGACATATGTTAGCTCATCAAATAATGAGCTTAGCAATAAATGATCTTTCTCTGTTACAATAAAATTACTTTTAATGGTGTAGCAACTGAAACCGGTATCTCGATTTTTTCAATAAATCAATGGTTTGACAATAACTTGTTTTTTATTTGATGTGCATTACTGCCACAATATCACTTTCACAACTATTCAAAAAGTCAATCAGCTATTAATGTATATTAATTCAAGTTGCAATGTATGATATCTTTTCTTTAAAATACATCACTTCATTTTTCTTCTTAGGAATTATATCAATAATTTTGGTTAATTTATGTTTTTCACAGAGGTACACTGAATCATTGAAGTTTCTATCCAAGTTGGAGGAGTGTTGCACAAATCCTGAAACAGTGGAACTTTTGAAAAATCATCCCAACTATACTAGTTTCCTACACAGATGGAACTTGCCTGTTTACTTTCAAATAAGGTGCGTAATTTTATCAAGTCATATTGGCCCATTCTAATTAATATGTTAATTTTAAACGTTTTGAAAATGTTAATTGCTGAGTTTTATCACTTATATATAGTAATTGAAAAATATTAAATATATAGATACGCCAAAAAACTGATATCAAGAAAAAATGTCATAAGAATTCATGCATGTTTCGTAGATGTGTAGATTCATAATGTATTTTTGGGTATTTAGAAAATCATTCCAAGTTTATAAAATTCATCCCATTCATCTCGTTTATTCATTTAGCATCTCAAGTTCATAAAATCGTTATTGCATAGCTTGAAAACGTTATCGATTATGGTAACGTTGGTTATATATTTTGTGGTGTATCAGGTTATTCAGTGTAGAATATAGAATAATTGAAGTTTGGGTATATTACATCATTCATTAATTATACAGATTATCATTAGCTTATTAATTGTTTGCTGTCTTCCAAACAATTTGGATTTAGACCGGGATTTTCTATAAATGATGCTGTTTTTTCTTTGATGAATGAGGTGCTGACTTCGGTGGATAGTAGATCAAAGGTTTGTGGTGTTATAGCAGATTTATCAAAGGCGTTCGACCTAGTAAATGAAGAAATTCTATTGGAAAAGCTCAAATTCTATGGTTTTCAGGGTCCGGTTTTGAAATGGTTCAAGTCAAATTTTGAAGATAGATATCAGAGGGTTGTTATTGAATCTCACCCAAGTATGCATAGTTCTAAATGGTTAAAAACAAGAAGCGGTGTACCTCAGGGTACTGTTTTAGGTCCTTTACTATTTTTACTGTACATTAATGATTTACCCTCTCATCTAGATCCAGCTCACTGCGTTTTGTATGCGGACGACGTCAGTATTCTACTAAAAATGAGAGTTAATCTAATATGGATTCACAATGTCATGAAGCTCTTCACAAATTAGATAATTGGCTAGCTGCAAATATGCTGAGCTTAAATTATAGTAAAACTAAAGAAATCTCATTCAGGACGTCAAGAGGGGCTAATTTGAGGATAGGAAACCGCGACATAGAGTCTGTTAAAGACATAAAAGTACTTGGAATAGTTGTAGATTCAAATATTTCATGGAAACCACATTTGGCACACTTAAAAGGAAAACTTTGCTCTGCAATTTTTGCCATCAGACATCTAAAATCACTTCTCAAAAAGAAACGCTCAGACAGGTATATTTTTCATTATTCCACTCCTTTTGACATTTGGCATAGTTTTCTGGGGAATTCAAGTGATGTTATTGAAATATTCAAACTACAGAAATGGGCATTGAGAGTAATGACTGGAGAAACAAGACGGACTAGTTGCCGGCCTATTTTTAAGGAATTGAAAATCCTTCCATTGCCTAGTTTGTACATTTTCGAAACTATATGTTTTATTAAGAGACACCAGCACGAGTTTAATACGGGAGAGGCATTTCATAGCTATGAAACTCGATACAGGCACAACTTGAGAGACGGAGTTCACCGTACAAATCTTTACCAACGGGGAGTAAAAAGCTGGTATAAGATTGATCAATACTTTACCAATGAATCTAAAAGAACTGAACGGTAACATTTTCAGATCTTCATTGTCAACAGTGAACTTTTATAAAAATTCAGGATTTTTTGAAGTGAAAAATGTTTTTCAAAGTTAAAATTGTAATGTAAACATTCATCATCCATCATCACTCATTCACTATGTAAACATCATCATCCACTTATCACCTTTGCTTAAAATACTTGCTATCAAGTCGCAATTGTAACAATAAATAATAAATTAACTTTTTTTGCATTAATGAAAAGATGTTCAGAATAACTGATAAATGTTACAGGTTCCAAGAAATAGCGGGGAAACTGGAATACATCATAGATGAAAGTGAAATAGACATGAAAAAACCGACTGACAAATCATGTAGTTTCCAGCTAAGTGTTACCGAAGCCGCCTGGGAATGTTTACAACAGTGTTGGGCTGAGAAAGTGTTCATTCCTCAGCTAGCTCATAGGTAATAAACATCAGTACACTCTTATTTTTCAACATTTTGTTCTTGGATAAGTATCTCATAGTGATTTCCTTTTTAAAATTAATGATACTAAAGTTTATCTCATAATAACAGCATCCATTCCTCATCTGAATTCTCACTTACAATTTTCAATAGTGTTGATTGGAATCATTAGTAAAAATAGTACAAGTTGATAATAGAAATAATCTTCCAATTGATAAGTGTTCGCTTATCAATAATCACAATGATAATTATTTTCATGTTGTAAGTGAATTATTTTTGTAATAACTTAATACTGCCACCATTAATTTGTGAAACTCTCATGAGGGTGATGATTTTTCATTTTTCTTGGGACACTTCCGTGTTTCGGAAGGACTCGTTAAGCCGTCGGTCCCGGCTGCCTAAAAAAGTCATGTCAGAGGCCCTAAAACTGATTGTGTGCGACCTGGAAACTCTGACACCAGACCTTAACCAGCAAGGTCACACGGTGTTATCATTATTATTCAGTTTTCCCTAGAATTGGCATTTCTATAAGAAATATAATGCATCTTTTGTACAAGTATTTTTATTTGGAATATAATTTAGTTTCATCAACCTAATTAGATGATTCTGAATACTTTCTACCAGTAATTAAAAAAAGCAAAAATTGAATGAAATTGTTGGATATTACAGGTTTTGGAAACTGAGCCTGCAAGTATTATCACGCTATTATGTTTGGAGTGGCCATGTCATGAATAAGGTGAGATAAGAAATTAATTCATTCTTAATTAATAATTAAATTTAATTTTTGTTTGTATTTCAATCATCCGTTTTCCCTTTTTAACAAAATAAGGGTTTCATAGTCTATGTCAATATAATTATGAATAATAAAATAAATTATTAGATTTAGACATGTTTGTATAGCAATTAAGTTCGATTTGTTTCTGTTCTAGAAACTGGCCAATCCTTCTGACAATGATGTCGATAATCTAGTGAGACTCTATGCTGACTTGGAAACGTTTTGTAAGAGATTGCCCGAATTTCTCATCACAGTTAACAGCCTGTTTTCAAATCATTTCACCTTATCTAACAAAATCACTGAGAATATGAAAAGTAAGTATTGATCATTTCTTTCCTATAAAATAAACTCTTGTGCAAGCTTATCTATTTGTCATGTAGAATATTTGAGAGTATTTTTAATATTAAAAGAAAATTGCAAAACTATTACATCTGACCTAAATTTTATTAACTTACTGTATTTGTTAGTGGTAAACTTGTACTTTGTGCACGTGTACTTGATTTACTTTTACTTGGTGAACTTGTACCTGGCGAAACTATTACATCTGACCTGAATTTTGTTCATGTACTTGTACTTGGTGTACAAGTACTTTGTGTTTTCCTACTTGATGCATTTGTTACTCGTTTACAAGTACTTGGTGTGGTTCCACTTGGTGTACTTATTCTTGGCTTACTTGTACTTATTCGTGTTCACCTGTACTCGGTGCACCTGTACTATTCTATAAGAATATCCGGGGGAAAACCCCTAGATCTCCTTCAAAAACAGGATAAAAAATATTACCCTAAAAAATTGACGTAAAGAACGATGCTTTTGATGCTTTCCGTCAAAGGTGGCGGCTGGCTTAGTTACCAGATGTTCATATTTTTTCATATTGAGCCTATTTCATTCAACCTATTTGATATAGTCTGTCCAAGCAAAGAAGACTCTGTTTTAAGACATCGAGAGAATGTTTTCTGCAATTCAAGACCATAATTTTTGAACTAATATTTACCGAGCTTGAGTCATTTTTCCATCTTGCCAGAATGTCTTCTTTGCTTGAACCGACTATATACAATATAGATTGATATTGAGTCAATAAAAACAAAATAATTCCAAATTCTCATCTAGATATTGAAATTGATTAAAAAAATTTGAGCCGGAAATTACACATCCACATTCACTGTAACTAAGGTAACTGAATTGAATTGGTTTATATAGTCTGTCCAAGCAAAGAAGACCCTCTGGCAAGATGGGAAAATGACTCCAGCCTGGTCAATATTTTTTTAAGGATTATAAATGTGGTCTTAACAGTAGATCAAATTGTTTCCTACAGTTTGATCTCAAATTTATAATTTTGAACCAAAATTGACCGAGCTTGAGTCATTTTCCCATCTTGCCAGAGGGTCTTTTTTGCTTGGACAGACTATATAAAGAGATTAAATTTCATGATCATAATAATTCACAATGGAGAGTACAACAATCATGTATTTTTTCATGTACAGTATCATTTCCCATGACAGGTAGCGTCGACGAGTTGGTGGATCAGCTGTCCGCTCAGCTGTCAGGTGTGAGCAAGCGCGTGGTGCAGGTTTTGGGAGGTAGGTGCTGCGTGGCGCTTCGGCAGGTGAGCGAGGTGCCGCGACTATTTCGACGCACCAATCGGCAGGCGCCCAGTCAGCCGCTGCCCTATGTGCAGGCACTGCTCGCGCCCGCCATACACTTCCACACCGCGCATCAGGGCGACGCGCACCAGAAGTGGTTGAGGATGGTGTTCTCCGATGTCACCAAGCAGTTAGTAAACCAGATAAAGTTATAATTTAAAGCAGGGCTTGATTTCAGGGGGAGCGCGTGAGAGCGGCGCTCCCAAACTTTTTTTCTCAAGAAAAAATATGTAGAAACAACGATTTTTCGTGTTTGTTAGTAATATATTTCGTGTTACTATCAATGTATGTTAGTAGATGAAAATAAAAATAACCAAGTGTTTTTAAATAATAATTCATTAGGGTAGATTATTTTAATGATTTTTATCTGTTGATTGACACTTACTTGAGAATCTTGCCTGTTAGGCGAACGAAACATTTTGTGTTCAATTGAAAAATACTTGAAGGTTACTGTGATCTTGCTTGGTTTTTATCTATTAACAAAAAGCTATAGGCTATTAATAATGGAAAAATAAGGAGTTCTGCTACAGTAAATAGTATTGACAGAAGAACTGAATAGTAAATGGAAATTCGTTGAATGGAACTGTTCAAAAAACTGCCCAGACTAGTGCATACATGAAATATATAGTTCTTTATGAAATATATAGTTCTTCATGAAATATATAGTTCTTCATGAAATATATAGTACTACATGTACTACTTTGAGTACAACTACATATACTGCTGTATATCTTCCATCTTCAACACTTGAGAGTTTGCACACGTGGCAATTTGCCGCACAAAAGTAATTTTTGTGTGCAGCTTCGAAAATTTTTGCTCCACAACTACAAGGTTGACAGACACACATAGTGTCCAAGTGTCTAATCCTCTTTCTATTCGTCCTTGACGATTATAAATTTTTGAAACACATAAGACCCACACAGTTTCTTTTCCATTGACAAAATTTAAAGATTCACTCTTCCATATTACAGATATTACACAAGTGTTTGCGACGTGCTGACTTCAGTTCAGAAAACAGAGGAAAGTTTGCGTCGACTGAAGAAGATCAGGGAGAGAACGAGCAGCGCGGCAGCCGACGCAGTTGAGAGGAACGCTGGACGAGACGACGACAAAATCCGGCTGCAGCTGCATCTCGATGTTAACAGCTATTGCCAGCAGGTGAGTACTTGGTTCGAGCCCGTTTCATTCATGTAATAATCATAATCCTAACCCTTATTTATTTATTATGGAATCACGTAGTAGATCGAAGCTCTGGTGATGTATGAAGACTCATCCTTATAATAAATGAGAACAATGAATAGTGGATGTATAAATGAATGAGATCATGATACCGTATGCAAAATACATTACAAACAAAGAAACATTTTTATTTTATAATAATTTGCCATGACAAAATTTCTAATTTTTCTAATTTTCGTGCTCTAACATTTCAGATAGTATTAGATAATTCAATCGATTTTCGGCTATGGTGTAGTGATTTACGTGAAGTGCTTCAGTTTTAATATGTCACCTATGTTTTGAAATAAAAATATTATGTTTTCAAATGAACTTTTTAAAAGAACTATTATAACTCATGTCTCCATTTGTGGAAAATGAGGTTATCTGGCAAGTGGAACAACTTGTTGATCTGTGATATAAATATTATCAAATGATGATAGGCTATTTGTAATAAATACGGTACATTACAAACAAAGAAACATAGTCATGACAATATATTTTATAATAATTTACAACAGGAGTACAACATGATTTTTCCCAAAACTTTTCCTTTTCCAATCCATACAAAAAGTTCGAAAGTAGGCGTATCTGCCGCGCAAAGTAAGATCGTCATACCTACACTCTTATTTTCATTTTATATTCTTCCATATTGCATATTTATATTATATTTTTGTTGGTGACGTAGTTTAGTGGTAGAATGGGCATTACGCTCCAAACTGAGCCGCCACGTCATTCTAATAAAGAAGTCATTCTATTCTATTATTCATCAAAACTATAGTCAATCAAAGTCTACAGATATAGTTTGGTCGAGTAAAGAAGACATTCCTCCAAGATGACCACTTGAACCAAGAGTGTATCTGCGCATTCGCAGATCTGGAAATTTCAGTGTGAAATCGCTTCTGCCAACCTATCGCTAGTAAGATATGATGAGAGACTGATGGTAAGAGTGGGACTGCTGGCAGCATTGAACAGCTGCTTTTTTGAAGGAATGTCTTCTTTGCTCGACAGGACTATACGCTCTAATCAAAACAGAGAAATCGTTGATCGAATATGACAATACATTTAATTAGAATAATCAAGAGTTATAATATAGTATGAAAACTACTTATTGTGGCTCATATTCATGCATGGTATTAATTGATTTCAGGTCGAGTCACTGAACATTGAGCGTCATGAGATCGATCAGCTCCAAAGTCTACTCAATCTAGTTCAGACTGTTCAAGCCAAACCAACTGCCGATACCAAATAGGCCTGAAACACATTTTCTTGATATTTAAAAAAAATGTGATCTGAACTTTGTAAATATTGTGAATTAAGGCTAAGGCTAAATATTAATTCATGTAGGCAGCATAGTTTTCTTTAATTTGCCTCTCAATAGGTTTTCAACTTACAGCATTTGATTTTTTGAAACCTGATTGGATAATAACATGAGACATATACATTCGAGTATGTCATGCGCTATGAATATCCAATTTTCTATTTCATTCATCTTATCTCAAGCATTTTGCTTTGATTGAGCATTATATTGAGGTTGGTCAAAGACTGTAAGGAAATTCCGCTCGTAAAACTCCAACATTGTACATTGATGTCTATAAATTCTGCCTTAGGCTATGTAAGAATCGTTTCATTGCTTATTTAGAAATAATTTATTCTGAAGTATTCAGTTATTTTATTTTGCTGATTCTATGTTTTCCTGTTATCTCATGTCAATAAAATATTCCAACTGTTATTGGTCCTTGTCGTTGATTTTTAGTTGTTTCGATTTAGTACCATTCCAATATCACTGTGTAGTAAAACAATAAGAAATTCGACGAATATTGGCGGAAATTTGTGGATGACATTTGGTACTAGAAACCATAATAATGATGAAAAATTCCATATTTGTGGTCATCCAGTATAAATAATATTTTTCAGAGCAAACAGCACTTTTTTCAGATGGATTTCTGATAAGCAGTAGTGATACATAGTTCAAAATTTATAAATGAAGGAAGCTCGATGATACAATGCAATGATGATGATTTGCAATGCCCAATATCAGGCAGTTATGTAGAAACCTTCTCTATAATAACCTTCAGTTTGCGTTGGCTCTATCTCCGTGTTTCTATTGCATCGTTGGTCACATTACATGTGTTTATGCAAAATTGAGATTAAATTTATAATTTTTTAACCAATATTGACCGAGCTGCAGTTATTTCCCATCTTGCCAGAACGTCTTCTTTGCTTGGACAGACTACTCAGTTTAGTTTTGAAAATAATTGAATCATTCAATTAATAGATTACAACAAGTTGATTGGATAGGATAGGGGCTGTTGATAAAATATATTTAGTCCGTTTCAATAAAAAACTTATATTATAATGCAAATATTTTTTTACAAATTTCATGTTTCAAGATGTATAACTAGAAATAAGATCAATGACTTCCTCGAGATGATATCTTTGTCAAATGACAATAAATTTATTTTTAAACAAAACCAGAGGCCAAGGCCTGCTTGGGCCTACAAAGTTTCGAGAAATAATAGTAATGTGTTATTAAATATCATACTCGAAATTATTTTTGAAAAAAATTGTTGAGATTTGTAGGATATAAATTAATCTCTTTTTTCATCAATTGAAAAATTAAGTCAAATTGACAAAATAGTAACAATCAAGGTATGAATCACAAATACTTATAAATAAATACAAAAAACATTTACTAAGTAGTATTGACTCTAAATGCTGTTATAACACAGCATATAAGTAATAATGATATTGTTCTACAAGCAATGGCAGTCATGAGAAATAATTATTTATTCTTGTTAATAATAATTCGGAAATTATCTGAATAACAGACTGTATATTCTTGCTTTGTTGGTCGTAGTATATAGAATAAATTCCCTGAAATAATATTTATACATCAATTTTTATTAATATGTTATTCAATAATTGTCCTCCATAAATTTTCCTTAAAGCTATAAAAACATCAAAATTGAACAAGGAGGAAGATTCCAGCTAGAGCTTCCTTCAGACTGCCATTGTAAAAAAATGCACGATTACATTAAATAATATTTTTTTGGAACAAACAATAAAGTAGTATGTACAGATTGATTAAGCTTTTTACATCATATACTATATCTATATCAACTTTCTAATATTCCTCTCTATAATATAGGAAACCGCTAGATGAAATTTGTTCACGTTATTGAAACTATTACTTTCAGAAGATGTATGGATATGTATCTGAAGCGATACTGCTTCCATTTGTATCTGAAGTACTCACTACGATCTGAAATTTGTATCTCACCTCACTAACATTTTTTCGAGAAAAGCGAAGTTATGTGGTTAGCGTACGTACCGTAGATAAGGAAAATTTCATGTAGAGGAAAGCAATTTTATGTTCAAGATTCATCAAGATCTCGTACGTTTGATAGGAAAATGGTTATCATTATTTTACAGTTTCACTAAAATGAATCATCATTGATAGAGAACAGTAAGTAATTAATCCAAAGAAATTGAATATTCAATGTAAAGCATAGGGAATATGCATGCTGTTCTCGATACACAAATAACATACAAAGACAACAATAATGAAATAATAACTTACATGATAGTTATATAAATAGTAGCTGAATTTACACCTAAAAATCAACTAGATTCTATGACTTTTTACATGACTAATAACTATGAAATGAATTCAGATCAACGTTCGAATGCTACATGAATATTATTGTTACTTGAACAATAGTTGAGTGAACAATATTGCAAATAAATTAGAAATTTATTCAAATCAATAACAATTTGAAACAAATTTCTGAAGGACAACGTAAACACTATAATACAAGTTTAAAAGCGCACAACATTACTGGGAACGTTCAATTTTCAGTGTAAACTATTATTATTCTAAGTATTCAGTCAAAAAAGCCGCTTACGTTCAACAATAATAAGCTAAAAAATAAGTAAGGAGACGAGTCATCTAATATGTACATTCATACTATAAAACAGTACTAGAGTAAAAAACTATTATAATAGAATGAGTATTCACAGCTATGAAGTATTTTATTCTAAGTGCAATCTATTAAAAGTTGTTTAAAGTAAATCTTTGGATGTTGATCGTAAATTTGTTCACCCGAATGCCATCATCCTTGTGCAGTATAAAATCGATAAATTATCAAATTAATACGAGAATAAATTCATGATAGTTATCAAGCTGGAACATTGGATGAGCAAAGAACATTTTTCCTCTTCTTTGTCTTCTCACATCAAAGAAGAAACGTTTTAGTCTTTGCTATTAAATTCCTATAAATAAAAAGCCTATTTTCAATCATGTGTATAAGAAAGTGGTCTCAATCTTGTATTCCATCCCAAAGTTCTGTAAGTACAATAATAATAATAACGTTTCCAGCATTTTTGTAAAAATTAATAATCTGGAGGTAATTTATATGAGGCCATAAACGTTTTTGATCACATTTATTTTTGAAACTCCTATAAATAAGCAGCCTATTTAAAAATGTGTATGAGAAAGTGGTCTTAAACTTGTATTTCATTCCAAAGTTCTGTAAGTATAAATAATGTTACCAGCATATTTATAGAAAAGAATATCTGGAGGTATTTTCTAAGAGGCTAAAAACTAAGGAGGAAAAGTTACTTCATGTACGAAGTTCCACGGTACCTACTAGAATTCTTGGCTACTTTTCCACATTGCTCAGATTCAAGATTTTATTTCTACATGTCACTTTCCCTAAAATTTCTTATGTTTTCTTAAGAGTAAAATGCACAAGATGACATTACAGGGTGAGATAGCAACCATCCAGAATACTCTGAATGCAAAAAATAATAGAAATAAATACAACCACATCTAAAGTTCTATTCATCAGGATGTCATATGGCAAAATCTTCACGAAGAATGCCTAGTACTAGTGTTGTTGTTGCTGCTGTTGTTGTTGTTATTGTTGTTAGCTGTGTGAGGGGGAGTCTGTGCAAAGACAACGCCACGGTACTCGATGCCGTTTATGTCTATTGTGACCACCAGAGAACTATCTGATGTTCTACCATCACCTGCAAACAAGCAAGATAATATTGTTAGAAAACTTGAAATTTGAAAGAAATATTATTATTTTCTTCCTCAATTAAGTTCAATTCCATATGCATAGATAACATTCAACTTTATTTATCCCTTATTTGATTGATAATTGTACAATATTGATTTGTATTCAATTGTTTAATAATTAGGCACCTATTGAACAACTTTCAGGTTTAGCGGGACCATTTTTTGTAATATCTTTTTTATTAAATAAAGTGGAAATGAATATGATATTAAAATGTATTGAACAAGCAATTTGTAAATATTTGAATAGAAATGTATTATAGTGTGTAGGGTAGCCTGTAGCAACAAGAGATAATAGAGTCCTGATCACAATTTAATTGTACGTGTCTAAATAGATTTTATATTTTCATGAATAGATGATTAACGAATTATTGAATCTACTGATAGACAGATAAAATATTTAATAGAATAATATTATCAACAATAGATGGAATGGATCGGTTTAACAAAATTGATGTAACAGTGTATTTGAAAATTTATATACTAGTATATAGTGTATTTATATTTATTCATATACTGTACTAGAAATTGATGTAGATGAATGGCTCAAACCCACTAAAGGCATTACAGATTACCCATTACATTGTAGATAACATATAATCTGTTGAAAACTACAAACAATCAAGGAAATGAATGTGAGATAAGATTACTTTAGAACGTTTAGGTTTGGTTATATTTTTTTAAGATCTTGATGTGAGTGAATGTAAAATACGGTTAATTGAAAAGTTTGGTTACTTTTGTGGAGGTTCTTGATGTAAGTTATTGTAAAATAAAAGTACTTGAGAGCATTTAGTTACCTTTGTTGGAGATCTTGATGTAAGTGAATGTAAAATATGTTTACTTGAAAAGTTTGGTTACTTTTGTGGAGGTTCTTGATGTGAGTTATTGTAAAATAAGATTACTTGAGAGCATTTAGTTACGGTACCTTTGTTGGAGATCTTGATATGAGGCAGTTTAGTGGGCTCGGGGCTGGCGGAGACAGGTCGCTTGGCCGGTGGAGAGGCTGAGCTCGACTCGCGCTTCTCCAGATTGATGGGCTCCTTCTGTGGCTCGGGGGTAGCAGGGCTCGAGTGGGAGGCGGGAGCCAGCGCCAGGGGCGGTGAAGAGGCGCTGCCGCCCCCGCCACCGTGGTACAGGTTCCACAAAGACAGGCGTGACATCTCGCTGAACGATGGCTCGTGTGGAGAGCCTGGCGGTGAATCTGAAAATTTTATTTAAAAAAATTAAATACGGTATAGCTAAGTTTAGAAGTTGAAGATTGTAATCATTGTAGCTGAAATAGCACGTTACCAAACTTTTACAGTCAGAGGAGTTGATGAATTTCCTCAATGTTTGTCAAGAATATTTATTTCTTACTTGCTATCATATCGTATTGTTTGGGTGGAGTTGTAAGTTATTTGTTATTTATCGCCTCTCTCATCACTCATACACAATCATGCTTTAAGCATAAGTAGGCCTCATTAACTCTCAGTAAAGCATAATACTCAAAATATTACAAAACAATAATAGAAAGAGCAGACTAACTTATTTTGATCACTTACCAGTTACTAGATTAACTTACAACTTATTTAGATGAGAAATTTGTAGATATTGTAAATAACAATAATATTTTTTATTAAAATGAGCCCATGGCTTAATGTACCGAAACATGTTTGTGCATTAATCATTTTAAAGTTTTTAAAAAGGTATTTGATTCTCATTTTATTTCTCAATTATTTTAAATAGCCCCAAGTTTTAAAGTTTAATTTTCAAATAATTGTTTATGGAAAAATCATAATAAATGTGTGTGATCCAGTAAATTGAAAAAATGGTAGTCCCGTAAACTACTTACTTTGCCTGTGATTGGGAGGTGTTGATGCTGAATTCCTGAGTTCCTTATTTAAAAATTTGACGTATTCGACCATTCTCGCTTCAAATTCTGGTGGTACTACTCCTGGAAGAGGACCTGAAAAATAGAAGTTAGTTACTTACATTAATGAAATTCAAGATTTCATAAACTTCTTGAATTACATAATAAAAACAAAGTTTATTCTTAGGAAGATTAAAATTGCTAGAACTGTATATTCTAAGCGTTAAAAATATTACGAAGATGAACAACAATATGAACCGGATTAAACTGTGCTAGTTTTCAAAAATCTGTAATTAGTTTTCAAAAATCTGTAAAAACTGTGCTGTTGAAATCTGTAATTATTGATATTATTCATCATACATAATGACTCAAATTAAGGGAACAATACAAAGAATTATTCAATGCATAATTTTTATTGAAGACACAGTGTCAGTTTGAGCATATTGTGCTCTTAAATTACATAATTTTAGTGTCAGTTACGGTACATCACAGGTACTCCATACATTATCACTTCATTATTACATCATTGTATTATTTATTAAAAAATTATATGTATCACTTTTATTTCCTTTCAATAATTAGGTATGTTTTGTGAGTCAGTATTTAACTTAACCTCTAATACACAAGAATTTCAATGCATTATGTAAATGTGAATTGTTATCATTTTTAATTAAGATTTCAATCTCCAGGAAATTTGTTGATATGGATTTCTCTAACGTTGAATGTGAAACTTCTAATGATCAAATTAGACGTTGAGATCCAATTCCATCAACTTCTAAAAAAACCATTCGGATGAAGCTGACTTGGACAGAGTCCAGTAGAGAAATTCAAATTAGAGGCGGCCAGGTAATCACAGGTCAAAGGAGGCTGACAATAAAACTAAGAGAGAGAAATAAGATGGGAGGAAACATCACTCAACTGGCGCGAGCCAATAGGAAAATAGCAAAGATAAAATATACAGATATAGTTGCTAATGTCCCGGCGCAAACTATTGTTGGAATTGTGCTCTATTGGCTTACAGCCAATCCCTCCTATAACCCAACAATAGATCATCCATCTTTATCTACTATCTATCTACGCCTCTCCACTGATTGCAACATATTTCTAATATATCTTCTACTAGGACTCATCTGATATTCCATCGTCATCGTCAGTGTACTAAAGATTTGGGTGTGTTTCAGTACATCACCCAGATCATTTTGTGTTTCAGTTTCAGATCATTTCTATATTCTATGAAAATTTTCAATTATAAGATTAATTAATTATTGAAAAAATGTCTCAGCTTGAAATCCATGAGAAGTGAGAATTTAAAGAAAAATTAATGTACGCTATATTTTTCTCTTTATTTTTACGATTTTTGAGTATAAGATCGATTATTAATGTATACAGTATTTCGCTCTCTATCATTCAGTTAAACTTGAGACAGTACAGTTTACCTTCCTCGAATTCATGTCAAGCAGTTTAAAGTTCTTAACAGTAGGAGGGTAATTGAATTAAAAATGACAAAATTATTGATGAAAGTTCAATTATTCATCTTGATAAATATCTACAAGATTCGGAAAATTGATTGTGACGTTGTATTCAATGTAATTTGAATACATATGAAGCTCAAAACAATTCAACTTGAATTTATATTAAACTGATTTGAATCAATACAAGTTTTCGTTTTTAAAAGATTTAGTAGAGCATCAAGCATTATTGAAACTAGCATGATATATCACACAAAACTATAAATATATTAATTTTAGTACGATAACAAAGGCTATACAACTACTCATGGAGATGGAATAGTGATTAGTTCATGATAAGAGAAGAAACGTATTTCACAGTATCATATCTTCTAGAATATACCTACAATAAAGGGTTTACGGGTTGTATCTTCTCAACGGAACAAAAGATATTATAATTGATATATCGTCAGGAGCGAGTAAGTTCAAATTGTCACTTTGAACAAACAAAAGTGTGGACGTTTCATGGTGGAGAGGAGTCAGAAAAAGAAAAACAGTTTTTCTTTCCGGTGTGTGAATAGCTTTCAAGAAATACCTATGTCCGATGAATATCTCGCAGGTTTGAATGGTGGATACATTAACATTTTCACAATGCAGAGCTCATGGAAAGGTGAATATGATAGTATGCATTGAGACGATTGGTATCATAATAAATGCATAGTCGGCGTGAGCGCATGCGCAAGTCAGGGGTCAGCTTAGCATTTGAATGCGCTTGTGAGCATCACTGTGACATATCTGAATTTGTCAGCAACGTTCCGTATTATAGTTGTAACTATAAATTATTATTAGTTATTCAGTATTCAGGTCGACCACTCACAAAAGGCAGGTTCAAATACAAAAGTCACTCATTTCTATACTTTTTTCATTAATATTCTTTCTATTTTCTGCTGCCTACAAGCTAAAGAAAAGAAAAAACTAGACGATTAGCTGCCGTCCACCTATACTTCAGTCTTCCTGACAATTCTTAGTCCACTACTTCCCATAACACTTTTTTACTTGTTTATATTCCCTTTTCTTCTAATTTCGACTCGTATGCACCAGTTAAAAGTATGCTATTAAAAAATGTCGCCTATATTTATTGAGGCTGAGGCTGCTCTACTACCGTCCATGCATTCCTAAACACTTTACCTCCATATTTGTATATTTATTTTTTCTTTTTCCCTCCTTTCCTTTCTTCTCTCACTCCTTCTTCATTCTTCCGTATAATTCACCTCTTTCCTCTCTATCACTACTTCTCCAACATCTTCGTCCATTATTACTTCCACTTGTATTTCAAATGATATTCTACTTCGTCTCTATTTCTTTTCAATTTGTCTACTTCGCTATTCATTCTACATTCTCAAATTCCATTTTTTTATCACTCACTGAAGCTTGAAACTAAGTCCGACCATTCATTCATTCATCCATCTCTTCATTTTTATATTTATTTCTTATTCTCAGTTTCTATCTTCATTCCATTATCCACATATCTACCCCATGAACTCACCTATCTACATCGGATAGTGACTTATTCAATAGATATACAACTATTAAGCATGTGGATAGCTGGATAGATTAGTCTTCGGATAAGAGTCAAGTCCCACCAAGATGAGAGCGAGCTTCGTCTCCCATCAAACTAATGATACCTGCGCTAAACTAATATCTCTCTATCGTCCCCTACAATCTACTGTCTCTTTCTGATTTTACCTCCCCTCGGACAAATATGACAAATATCAATCATCTTGTCGCTCTACTTCTTGAATGGATATTTCAACAGGTAGGCGACACAGATAATCTTGATCAATTACTGTCTGCCATCTCTGAAATGCCTTTTTCCTTGATTCCTAGTCCAATAGAGACACCTGTCTTGGATTCCAGACATCACTTTTTCAATGGAGCCAGTTTGTACTAAGTAAGAGAAATTGTGAACTCTGAAAAATGCCTTAGAATGATAATAGTGTTTTTTTATACATGAGTTGAACGATAATCTGTAATTAGTTTCAAGTGTCGACTTTTAGTATTTCAAGGTTTTTGCTCACACCATCCAATGTCTCCACAACTTGAAATTTATTTTAGTCTTTACAAGTAAAGAAGACATTCTAGTAAGTTAGGAAAATGACTCCAGCTCGGTTCAAAAATTATAATTTGGTCTCAAATTGTAGAGGAGAATGTTTTATACAATTTGAGAGGGAATCTATAATTTTTGAGCCAATATTGACTGAGCTGGAGTCATTTCCCTATCTTGCTATGGGGTGTATTTCGATTAGTCAAGTGTGTGATTCGTCAACCTTTACTTATCGTACACTCACTCATCTTGACTAATCGAACTACAAAGTTTATTTGAAGACATTGTCTAATCGAGCATCTTTGCGAATCGAAACACGCTGTTCGATTTGTCAAGATTTTCAGTTTCCCATTGTCGAATAGGACCTTGTCTAGTCGATACAATCCCCTTGCAAGAATGTCTTAGCTCGACCACCCACCAGACTATTCTGTATATATCCTGTCCTCTCACCCTTTTCTCTCAAATAAATCAATAAACTTATTAAATTGAATTAATTCAAAGTAGTCGACCTACCTTGCATGGCGGATGGCATCAGATGATGATGTGAGGGATGGTGCTGTGAGTTTCCGTTGAGATGCGGTTGGCGATGTGGTGCCAAATGAGCCGCCATGTTAGCTGTGACCAGGCTGAGCGGACTCATCTGCGTGGGGCTGCGCTGCTGCTGCTGGTGGTGGCTGCTCATCACGTCGCCGTAGCCGTAACTACCACGTCGGCCCTCACGTCGGTTGCCGTCGATGGCCGCCTGCAGCTCAACAGGTGTGCTAAGGCGTCGCTTCTCACACTCGTACGGGTACAGGTATTTCATGTATCTGCAAACGAAATAGTTGAATTAAAATGAAAATTAATGATAAATTAATCATAATTTGTCATAGTAGATATAGTAGATAAATAAAATGAGAAATCAAATACCCTTTTTAAAAAACTTTAGAAGTATTATTTTATAGACATGTTTCGGGACTCAGCCCATTATAAAAAAAGAAGACAATAATTCAAGTTTTATTTTAGATATAGTAGGCTATATCCAAGCAAAGAAGACATTATGGCAAGATGAGAAAATGACTCCAACTCTGTCAATAATGGTTGAAAAATTATAAATTTGGTCTCAAATTGTAGAAAACATTCTGCTCTATAATTTAAGACCAAATGTGGGTGGTTACAATTTGCTTCACAAAATCTGGATAAGAAGTGAGAATCTTCTCTTCAATAATAGAGCCACCAAAGAGTTTGATGACCAACAATTTTCAATAAAATAAAACTATATGAATTTCACTTCAAATTCCAAACCACCAATCACTCATTACGTTTCTATTGAGCTGACAATAATAATTGATAGATAGCTGATTCAATATTGATAACACATTTAGGAATAGAGGGCTACCGTAAAACGTTAATGACATTATCGCTCCTCTAAATCATCAAATTACCGTCACTCCACTGTCAAGAACCAACAAATCACAACTACGTGTCTAATTCAAATTAGTGAAACCCACGTTTGATTGCGTTCGAATTCGGGACGGAAACTTTGTCAACATTCTGTCAAGATGTCACCGAAACCAGACGTGGGATGTCGGTTTACTTTGTCGCCATCAAGACATGTAATAAAATTCAAAAAATAAAAGTTTTAAATTATCGTGTGTTGCCAGAAGGACTACGCCCGACAATCAGTTATCGTGTCGGTGTCTGTGACGTGTTCGTGTCGTGTCGTGACGTGTCGCTGACGGTGAGTCGCACGAATTATGTCATTCATTGTACGGGGAGGTGACTCGAATCGAGAGAGTGCACATTATGAATAGCAATTAGACGTGCTGTTGACAATTACAATTGTTAATTAATAGTGGCATCGCTCTTATTCACTTTTTCATCATTCTCTCTTCGTCTACCTTTTTTCCTTTTAATCTCATTCGTCTAGCCGCCGAAACAAACCCATAACCGAGCCGAACATAAAGGAATGCCGCGCGCGCGCTCGCCTGCCCTGGACGAATTAGTTTGCATAAGGAATCAACGTCACTCTTCGCCCTCTCTACTCCTTCTTTATACCACCCCTCACTCCATCCTATTCGCTCTCTTTCTTCTTCACACAACTTCTCTTTCAATAACTTTTTCTCATTCTAGCAACTCACTCAATCACAGGCATCCATATCTAAAAATAAAATATAAGTGAACAAAAAACTATAAAAGAATAACAAACATACACACCTGCAGCATTTTTTAGTTCCTTTTTCATATTTTCCTTATTCTAATTCTCTTATTTTTGTATTATTTTTTCCTCTTCCAATTTCAGGCCTTTATGTTTCTCTCTTCTCCACGTTTTTACTCCACTTAATTCCAGCCTTTTTACTTCTTTTACTTTCACTTAATTCTTCTATTGTCCCGCTGATTCACTTCTTCAACAAAAATTTAACAATATTCTCATGCTGAATTCCGTTTAGATCTCTTGAAATTTATATAATATTCCCTTTCATAATTCGTATTATTCCTTAGAATCTCAAGCATATTCATTTGCTTTCCAGTTGGCCTAATCCTCAATTTCTTAAGGCCATACTTCTCCTGATTTCTTAATTTCTGATTTCTAATTTCTGAATTTATGATTTATTCTTACGTACAACATTTAAAAAAAATATTTTATTGGCCCCTTCCACACCTTCTTCTTGTTCTTCTTCTTCTCCAATTCAATCTTTCCATCTTCCCCTTTCTACTTCATTCTGCTTAATTCCCTTCCTTTTCCATCTCCTTCTGCTTCCATCCTTTCCTTCCAATTTCACCATACTTCTCCCTTTCCTCTATCCTCTCCCCTCTCGCACTACTACTCCGAATACCACCAGCCGATGCCAGTCTACTAATTTGTGTGCTAAAGCACGTGCTCAAATACATTATCTAAATCAACAGACAGAGAAGGCTCGCGCCCGAGGAACAAAACAAAGATACGAGATGCGAGACGCAGAGAAGAGACGCGAGCGCTGCTACGAACAATAACCGACACTATTTTCGAATATTATTCAAATGAACGGCAATAAAATAAGGCAGCAGTCGGTGAGTAGTGACTAGTGAATAGTGAGTAGTGAGCAGTGTCAGTCCGGAGAGGGTTGGTTCTTCGCATTTGTCCAATCGCTCGTCCATCGACCCAAGAATGTCAACCACGAGACACCAGTCTACATTATTGATTGGCTTTTGTTTTATTACAAACTGTTGACGTTCAACAACTATACCTATGTATACAGTCTGTAGTCAAACGTTTGCCATATAACATGTCACAAACTATACCTATTTATATCGGCGGATCCGGCAGCCACCACCATCATAATAATCAGCTCGTAAAGAAAGTAGCAAAGAGTTGGCGGCGCTGAACTCAACGCAATCGATCGCCGATAAACATCGCGCATAATAGATTATATACATTAGTTGGCGGCCATTTTGAAAACTTCTTGAAAGAATGGATGGATGGAATTGGATTTGTTTGGGGCGGAGTTTGGCTCGCAAAAGGAACTGAGAGAGACCGAATTGTGTTACTCCTTCGCAGGAGAGAATGAGAAGGGAGATGAGAAAGAGTGAGTGGAACAATTTAGAGATTGGTAAAAAGGGTAGAGAGAATGAGATTCAATCGCAACATGTTATACACTAAACACTATGTATACATCTGTAAGGATCT
Organism: Sogatella furcifera; assembly: GCA_017141385.1. Taxonomy (NCBI): domain Eukaryota; kingdom Metazoa; phylum Arthropoda; class Insecta; order Hemiptera; family Delphacidae; genus Sogatella; species Sogatella furcifera. The sequence continues at coordinate 10,044,761 of CM029546.1, forward strand.
GATAACATTGCATCTTTCAATTACTGGTTACATCTTAAGTGAATCTGACTGTACTTCATCTCACATTTTCTATGAGAACTGCTACATCCTTACTCCTTCTCCATGGTAGAGTTATTCAATTCTATTCCTGAATGATTCTATATGATTCATCTATGAGAATCTTATTATTATTCCACTTATTTGATACTTTTTGTTCTAATTAGAGAATTGATCGAGAACATACTACTAAGATCGCATATTGAATGAAGGTATAGCCGGTATGAATTAAAAATTATTCAACATATTTATGATTATATAGATAACAATTTAGACAGCCAAAACTATAGATCATAAAAAGAGATGGAGTATATGATATTATGATTTATTCATTAGAATCAGAAACATGAAAATATAGATCCTGTATGTAGACTGCAGAGTCCAAGCAGCCAAATATCCAATGTTACCGAACCCGATCATACGAAATTCATTTCAATTCAATAGAATTCTCTTCTCTCCATCAACAACCGATTCAATGAAATATTATTATCGTATTGTAATCATATTTTTTTATTTGGGATATCGTAAATAATTAACCCGTGACATTCTATTAGAAACACAAAAACAATCGAAAATATACTTACTGTGTTCGCAGGGTGAATGCTGCCGATGTGATTGAGGATGGCAGATGTAGACCCTTGATGATCTCTTGCCAGAGTTTTTTGTTGATAACGTCGACAAGGCCTCCGCGCTGGATCACCAGGTTGTATAACTCGTAGAGGTCCAGCACTGATTTTGCCATAATCGGCAGTCTGTTGATTGGTGTACCTGTCAAGAGATAATGAAAAAAATCAGTAAAAACAGTTAATACTCGTGAATTATTACAAGAATTGGATACTATCAATTATTATGGGAAATTGTAATTTTTTCTACCAGACATTGATTCTTAGAATTAACAATCTAATACTTGAGTCACTATTTTTGCTATACAAAATTTTTTGTTCAAATTCAAGATCTATCAATTGGAACTATTCAATGATGAATTGAATAAAAAAACTCCACATAAAAACCGATTAAAGAAAATTAGTTATGTTATTGTCGAATGATCATAATATCTGATGTCAATTCTCCACATTTATCCATTTGCAAATTGTTGAGTGTTAACAATGAACTTGAATTAGATACATTAAATGATCTTAAATTAGATACATTGATTGATTCAATTAGGAATAGTTTGACCAAGTTACAGAATTTATTGTAATCTGTATTGTGCTAGTAGAGGAGAGGAGTAGAGGAGAGAATAACCAATCAAAAAATTGCAATCTAAACTAGCAAATTGATGAATTTCTAAAAGCATAGATAAGATCATTTTGGAAAAAACTAAATTTCATGAAAATTTGATTTTCTCAACTGCAGCTTATTCATCCGATGATCGAAAGCTGGTTGAAATCGGGGAATGTTAAGGAGTCTCATCTGAATAAAATGCTACAAGAGTTTCACAATACAAAGTGTGAGCTATATTTCACTGAATTCAGTCAACATTTTATTACAAACGTCGATTATTTCGGTGCCCGCTATCATGTTCAATTTGAAAAATCCAATCAAATACAACGCAATCGACAGCGACCAGCCATAAACGTTCCGAATAACGATAAATAAAGTCTCTCTCAAATCTCGGTGTCTTGTAAATATTTCGTTGGACAAAGAGCGGCGCCTATTAACTGTCACATTTACAAGCATTTATTGTGAATGAAGGTTGAGTTAGGTGCCCGGTTTATGGGCCAAACCAGTTACCACAGCCAATAAAAAGTACACTGGCAAAAAGTGGAAACTTATTTCTAACCCAGCAGACAATGTAATGGAGTGATGCTGTAATAGTAGCCTACACGTCGAGCCTTCAAGCACATGTTACTCGAGGCACTAGAGCGATTCAATTCTTCAGTCGAAAATTTCATTGTAGATCACTTTCTTAAAAATTTTAATAACCTTGATTAACGAATTCCATTTATATTATTAACAGTTTCTTATCCATCGGATATCATTGTTTAATATTGAAAAATTAATAATATTAATCAAACTGTTTATTGTTTGTCTATATTTCTGCGATTGTGTAGCACCGAACTTTAAACATGATCAGGTGCAACAGTGTTAGGACCGGTTCGTAAGATATCGATTGAGTATATTAATGATTAAATATCGGTAATCAAATTGATGATAAGGCATTAAAACATACTACAAATTTATGGCATCATGAAAATATTATTGGGTTTTCCATTAAAATTTTTATAATGGATTTGTTTGTGTTTCACGAACCGGGCATAAATGAAGCAGAGAGCAAGCAATTCTCAACCGATATTAATTTCGGACAGAGATTTACAGATTCCCACAACAGTATTTCCACACATCTTAATAGTGATGAAAGTAGTAAAACTTTTAGACTAGAAGCTTGATTTTAGGGGCAGGTAGAAAAGCCATTTCAATTGTTATCGATATTATCGTAATATTAAATTTGACCAGTAGGCCTATCACAATACAAGGTTATCCTATAGTTTAGTGTGATTAAAAGCAGGTTGCGCCCTATAACTTAGTTTATGTAGTTAGCTTCGCTATACCGTGCTTTCCTATTCTTTTATGCATTTTTTATAAAACATTCTCCAAGCCAAGGAGGTTCAAACCTCCTTGCTCCAAGCAAATCTTGAAATACAAAGATGGCGGCCAATTCAATCGTCTCCTGTCTACTCTTTCGCACTATATCGCAGTCTCCCTCTCTTTATCACGCTCCTTCTTTCGCTTTATTCCTTACTCGATTCCTTCCTTCGTCCACTTATTGCCTCACACACACCGAAGATCCTGTTCTGCATCGGTAGACTATACAGGATAAGGATGGAAAAAATGGAAATCACCGGGAGTGATAGAGAGAGGGATGGGGGAGGGAGGCGAGCCAGAATCCCTTTTTCTTGTTCCAAGAAAGGCTCATAAAACTTGGCTTGCTTGAACGCTGTTTGCGTGCCCGATAATATTATGAAAAACATGATTCACATTTTTATGATGGCAGACGGACGGGTGTGTAGGGTGGTTGGGGGAAGGGAGGTTGATGATGAAGGGGGTGGGGGGTTTGCAATCTGCCTCGGGCGAAATCGAAGACAGGATGAAATAAAAACAAAAATTTCTCGCTGCAAAACTTCAAGGCGGGCGGAGAACGCTGTAAATACATTAAAAATATAGGCTGCAGTTATTTTATTACAAAGGCCCACGGGGGGATGTCTGATATGTAACAGAATAATTATATGGCCCTTATAATATGGACTTATTATGGAGGCTTGCCATTATTAAAAGACTTGAAGGCTTTTAGATGTTTTCGAAATTTCTTAGACTTATTCATAAATCAAAATACGTAAAATCGCTTATAAACTATCTATGCATTTTACATTGATATGTGTGGACCATAAAAGACGTAAATACATCACATGACCGACTACATAGAGTGTTTTCGAAGACATGATTAACAGAGAGAACGTATTAAATGCTACATAGACCTACTACCCTAGGAAACCTCTCCTAGGGTTTTTAGGAATGTTCTTACGAATGATTCCTATCACTCTTATGGGGTTCAAGGTCACGAAATCAATTTCACGATTACACGAAAATGAAGTAGAATGATCTACAACCTTGAATTTTTGGGCAATGTTATGAAGGAGTTGATAAAATTGGAGAGAATGACAATTTCAAAACTTTTATGAATAGGGGATAATAATGGGGATAATAATGGGGAATAGGGGAAAACTTTTAGATAATAATGTTAATATTTCACTGCTGGTTACCTTGTTCCTATTTCATTCAATGCCGAGTGAAAGCAATAACTATAACAATTATTATTACAGTACTACTAACAAACATGATACAGAACACATGTTTAAATAAGAGTGATATTTTGCTTGGTAGTCATAACAAATTGCAAAAAAAATAACAAAAAAGATGAGTACAACACAAAACAGTAATAATTTCGAAAATGATTGCGAGTAAAGATAAACTTATCTGATTCTGTGATTAGAGGAGAAAAAAGTGTAGGATACAAAATGGTGGAAAGGAAGTAAAGTTCAAGGAGGCGAGGGTCTATCACAGATATCACCTTTTAAAAAATATTATGAAAAAAATGAAATTACTATGATAAAAGTGTACAGTTAGCGGTGAGTTTGGGGGGAGAGGAGCTTGGTTCATAGCAAGAGCGGAAGCTCTGAAAAAACACAATGTAGTTGAAGGGGTGTAAGGGGGGTTTCCTTAGGTGGAAGTGGTCATAGGGGGGGAGGGGGTACAAGATCGCAGTCACGATACAAGTTTTACTGCCGATAATTGCAGGGCCCCAGCTCGCGATGGCCTATCATCATCATCATCATCATCATCGGTAGTTGCGCGCGCACTTTTGTTACTGTTGATGTGATTATATGAAAAGCAGCCATATTATGGTCGGAATTGAAAAAAAAGAAATCAAAATGGCCGGCGTTTTGTTTTGGAATTTTTCATTGGAATTCAGGAGACTACTTCAAATGAAATAGGAGTCCTGTAAACGGTGAGAGGGGGGGGGGTTAGAAAGATAAACACTATACTCAACAATGTAACAGAATCCGTACTACTTGAAGGTTCGATTGATAGTAAGATTGACATAAAGTTATTGGGACAAAACTAAATTAAATCAACATTTGAATAGTTTAGAATGCCATAGTATATAATATGAACTTTCTAACTTGATTTTTCCTCAATTCTATTTCTACTCCACAATATACGGTAGCCAATATTCTAAGAGAGACTCCAACTTTTAACGAAATGAACTTTTATTGATGAAATAAATAGATGAAAAATGAAACCATAGAGGACTATTACAACAATTCTATTTCAAAAAAGTTTGCAAATACAGTACAAAAAATCCTCATAATTATATTAGTAAGTCATATTTATGCTATTACCAATTCAATTACCCCTCCCTTTCTTCCCCCTATCCATCTTTCTCATCGCATAATTATCTTTCTTTCTCTTCTACTAATTCTTACCCACCCTTCTCAATCACTCTCTCATATTTTCAACTTCTATAGTCTTATCACCATCTTTCTCGTGTCCATCATACCTGATGATAGAATGGGCTGTGAATGTAAATTTTTTATAGTCTAATTATTGTCGAGCATTATTATTTTGTACAGCCGTAATGTTTGTGTTATCGCGTTTTTATAATGGCTCATGCGGGTGGTAAGCCAACCTTTAGGCTATAAGCCTATAGAACCTATGTGATAGCCACGGAATATTGTGCCATTGTGCTAGCCTATCTGCACTTCTAGGATGATTTGCATGAGAAATAATTATTTTTCCTTTCGTTCGACAGGATGTGTAATGGGTAATAGTCATTATTGTGAACTTACTTCCTTGACTATGCGTATATTGAAGCTCCAATGTGGATAAGGAAAACTATAGAGTATAAAGAATAGAATTTTTAGCAAAACCTTATATGATCTTATGTACGAGTACTTTGATATTATTTTAGTTGATTTCTTGAGAAATTGTACTACTTCCAATGTATTTGATATTATATTTCATTATTTTACTTATTTATTTTCATGACATAAATGTTTTTACAACTGTATTGTTAAACCTGATGTGGCTTTCCAGAGCCATGGATAGACGCTACACACATTACACACCATGTCAGATTACTAGACAGACTATATAGATTAATAGACTAATATTAATAGAGATTAACCAGATCGCATGGATATTAATAATTGCATAGAGGTCGGTATTAGATCATGAGTAGTTATTCATCGTATAAAAAAAACAAAATTAATGATGGGAGTGCAAAATCATATTTTCATCTCATTTCATGCATAGAACTATTGAAGTCTAGAACTGGCCTAACTTACATGATAAAAGTGAACTGAGTCTAAATTATATAAATAAATCCTTCAAATAGTAACTTGATAGAATCTTACCAGCCTATAGTGATACCGACAATAGTAAATCAGCGTAATTTTTTGTGTATGATACATCATCCATCATCTTCTTGCAAGCAGCCATTTTCTAAGACAGAACTCACGAAACACTGCCAACCAATAAGAAAAGAGCAGGCGGGGCTTGAAGGCGTGTCCAAGTCAAAACTGGGACATGACCCGTCAACTGCTTCCATCTACTGGTTGAATTTGGGAACTTTTCTAACCGATTTTTGGCCATTTTGATCGTAGGCGCAGCTTGGAGGCGTATCCAATGGAAGTCACCCCATTGCTACTGCCATCTGCTGGCTGAATTGGGAACTATTTCGAATGTTATCCAATAAAGTTTGGTAGAGCAGTGGAAATGGCTGAAAATTTCAATTTGCTTGTTAGTAAGTTTCCGATTTTTTGTTAGAATGTCTTTATTTCCAGTGAAATGAAATATTTATGATGAATCATGTTTGAGTTTGAATATATTGGATTGCATTCGTCTGGTATGAGGAGGGATGAAGCTGCCAAAATCTCGCACAGGGCGTCAAAAAACCACGCGAGGGCCCTGTTCTCTAGTATATCTAAACCACTCTATCTAATTAGTAATCTTGACTCACTTTAAGTAGCAGTATGAATTTTGTACTCCAAAAACGCTCACGCTATCATTAAGAGTTACATAGTTTAGAACTCATTCCAGAAAAAATATTTCTCGTATACTAAAGATTTGTATTATTCAAACAAGTCACTCTTGAAGCCCTTCAAGTCGTAGTAATTCCACTCTCTACTGAGCGAGCCATTTAACCATTCCTTTTTTAATTATTTCGCGTTTCTCACAGTCAACAACCCAGAAAACTTTGCGCGATATCAACACTCAATGTAGCAAAAATATTGAAATCACTCGGCGAGACAGTTCCAGGCGATTGGAGCTGGTTCAGACCACGCAACAAAATCCCATATGAGCTAAGTCCCGTCCTAAGCTCGCCACGCTAAGCCCGCTCACACTCTAGTTAAGTCGTAAAATGCCAAAGGCGAAATGTTCATTGCAACTTTGTTTCATACCGATCTTTTTGGATATCAACGGCAACCAACATTACTATAAAGAGAGACAGAAATCGAAATAGATGTGGAACGAGTGAAAGGATAGGAAAGAGAATGGCTGTCTTTTTCACTTAGCAGCTGCAATTCCATGTCTAAATTTAGATGCTTTGCAGTGCATTGGTTATGTCCCACTGCTTCCAGACTGCAGTAGTATTACTCAGAATATACATAATAAATATGTAATACATAAGTACTGTATAACGTATTCATGGGTGTGAAATTTTTGAGTTTCCACCACAACCATGAACTGAAACGTTCATATCTCAATCGTGATTCTCACGTTCATATTTTCATTGTCACATGATTCATACTCAATGATCATTCTGTTTTTTCTCACTAACTTCCTTCATTTATTATTCTGTTGCTCCATCTTCCATCTATTGCTTCATTATTTCTCGTTAATTCATCAATGTTTTTTCAAACTTATCAAATTCATCGGTACTAACGTACTGTATTATACGAATCGTCGAATTCTCTTATTCTCTATACAATTCTAATCCTATCAAAAGAAGGGTATTACTGTGTTTCAAATATTTGAATTCAGCCTGCTATCAATCTGAAAGAATCATTTCGTAGAGTAAAATTTCAATTATTAGACATGAATTCAACCATGTGAACTTTCTTTCTTGATACTGATGACTCTGCTTTAAGAAACTGATAGCTCAGTACTACTGCACTATAAATGTATTAGTTAATTAAATAGATTTTCCAACATAATTTTCCAATCTATTTGAACTAACAGGCTACACTATAGAGACTGTAAGTAATCTGTTTACTTATTGGAAGAGAACACCACAGCACTCCACCACACACAAACCGAACTTTCATCAGGCAAGAAACAAAGCAAGACATCAAAAGACTTAATATCCAGTTCATAGAGACAAGCACAACACAATTACTCAGGTTTAAGTACCGTGCTAAATCAAGGCGGTTTGCCTTTCTTGCCCCTTCTCCAGAGGGAGGCCTTCTTCCCGCCCTTAGCCTAATCGTCTTTGCCTAATGAGTTGACGAATCACCAAAGAAATTCACGGCCCTTTATGACAAATTTAAACCAACTCTTGGATTGGAGAAGCGTGACCAAGTACTAAAACACCAATGATAAGTTCTTATTGACTGTGTTCTAATAATAAAAACAATGTGCTCTGGCAGAAATATGAAGCTGATTGGAGGAGGCTCAATTTCTGATCCTGAAACTACTTCATCGATAGATATCACTACTTATAATCGATAAGATATTATAATAATATGAGCTTTTTGGTCTGTTTATTGGCCCATGTCGCGTATACTAATTCTCTTCTCTCCTTTCTAATGGGAAGGATATACTTATCCTTTCCCAAGAATAAACATTTTCATGTCCAAACTTCGCCTCTTCATTAAGATATAATGCACAACAAGTAAGATTGTAACAAGTAACATATTATTTGGATAATTGTTTTATAAGTTTTACATTCAAGTGTAACTCTACTAGTTGCATAAATTATAGAAACACCTGTGGATATTTTAGTATAACTTGTGATATTATAGTATAATACTCAGCTATTTATAACGGTTGCAATCTAGAAACTAAGCATAGCCTAAATACGTAGCCTCGTATATTGTAGTTATCTAAATGAATGAAGAAATCTTATCTAATCCTACTCCCATTCTGTTTTGTTATTCTTCTTTCCGAACTATTCGCTGGCTCACATCACAGTTTTTCCAACCACTTCTAAATCTAATTATAACAGTCGTACTTTTTCTTCTTCTTCGTATCTTTCTTGCAGTCACAAAATTTATTTCCTTAGAAAGAGAGAGTGGATTAGGGAAGGAAGAAGCAACGGAAAGTGAGAAAGAAAAGACGAATGCCGAGTTATTGCCGTGTATCATATAATTGGTTATGTATTTCATTGTAAATTGACAACCTATCTCCTTTTCACGCATTTTATTACAAATAAGTTATGCGCGATAATACTTTGTAATATTTATTTGTTAACACGTAGGCTATTCTAATTTTATTAGTCTCTTGTCATTCTTTATTCTTCTTCTTCCACTTCTTGCGGTGTGTCCTTCATTCTACTCATCCTCCCCTCTTCTTACACCTAATTCCTTGTCTCATAAGCTGTCGCGAATGTTCAAGACTGCTTTGGAAAAGCTTCAAATCATCTCTCTTTCACTCTCTCTCTCTCTGATTTTTTTCCTTTCTCCCTCTTGTTTTAGCAGCAGCTTCGGTCACACCAGTTCTTTCCTCTCATAAATTACAACAATATTTGCCGGCACCTTTTGCTAACGTTGTGTAAAACAAGTCAGATATTGTCTGTTCTCATCTCGCCAATTCCATCTTTTTTATTACCTGCACGAATTCGGATTCGGAGAGTTTATACTTTCCAAAAAGCTTAAAAAAATTAAACTCGATTTAAAAAAATAATTAGATTGAAAAGAATAATTATTATACTGCAGTAGGTTAGCTCATTTCGTTGTTTCTTAGAACTATTACTGATTGAATGATGGAATGATGGTTTTTTCCTGACTCTATACAGAGAACAGAAATTTGTTGTTATACAATTTTTAATTTGAGAGACTACTATTACTTTGTGTATCACTGTCAATGTGTTTTCGATTTGACCTGAATATGGCAAGAACTTTGAATCTATAATTTTTAATAGCAAACTTGTAATATGTAATTTGAACTATATCCTGTGCAGTTTCTTTGTTGTTTATTAATGACAGTGCAATGACCGAACAAGGTTGACAACGACTGTTGCAATTGCAATTTCCTCTTTTTCCTTCTCTTCGCTCCTCCTATCTTTATCTTTTGATTGCAATTCGCTTTCATTTCAAAAAGGAAGTCGCGAATTACCTGAGCAAGTCAGCCGCCTCCTCTCCACACCCCCAACATGATCTCTATCTATCCATTTCCACCCTTTTCCCTCTATTTTCATAATTTTCCTTCGAATTTCTCCTCTTCTTCTCTCTTGATAACACTGTTGACTTTGAAACTAAACTCTCAATCATATTTCTAGCAAATTTTTAAAAATGCCCAAGCTATATTAAATTACCGTTACGTGGAGTACAGTCGACTCTCGATAATACAAACATTCGATAATACGAAACTCTTGATAATACGAACTACATCCCTGGTCCCTTGAAAAACTCTTGATAATTCGAACAAAATCAATGCATATGTGGGTACTCTCGATAATACGAATTAGAATACAGAGCCTGATCCGACTTCAACACGCGATAATTCGAATTTATCTACAAAAACTCTCGATAATACGAACTTCTATTGAACTTGAACATGATCAAACCTGCATAAAATTCAGTGAAGCAGAAAACAATTATTACAGACTTTTTCATCAAATAATAATAATAATCTTGTTTTGACTGAATGCACAATAATATTGTTTTTCCTTAAAAAATTACCTACTTTTTCATGAAAAAATATAATCCACTTTCGATTGATTGCACAATACTGTAATTGTATTTTCTCAATCAATTTATCAACTTCTAATTCTTTTATTCATAGATTAAATTCCTCAATTCTTGATTATTTTCATTTTTATAGTTTTATTCAATAAATTATAATACCAAATAATTTTACTTCCTATAGCAATATTTAGTAGCAATTTTGCTATGTAGAGTTATTTTTCCTCTTCTATCCAACTTTTGATAATACGAACTCTCGATAATTCGAACTTTTTCTCTGGTCCCTTTCAAATTCGTATTATCGAGAGTCGACTATAGTATTCAATTTCCATGTTATTTCGATCTTCAGTTCTACCTGTTATGCTCAATTAAAATCAAGGGATAATTTCAATCAATTCACTTATCGCGCTCCAAGTAATTGAATGATAAATGTTTATAAAATATATTTGATAAATATACATTTATAAAATATGTATTTTTCAATTAAATGTAATTTCATATTCAATTCTACTACAAAGATTAGATATTTTGGCTGAACTGTTTTTGATAAGGAGGAAGGATAGAGTACTTGAATTCAATGCTCATCCCAGTTTCTCAATGGATTTCTTAAAGGTTTGAAAGTAATCTACAATTTTGCAAACAATGTTGATTCTCATGCGATTGCAAAATCGAAGAATAGCTTCAATCTCACATTGTGCAATGCAACCAGTCCTCATCATTTCATTATCAATATCAAAACAATGAAACCTGAAGGCTACTAGTATTGGAACGTAGTCAGACTAATGAATCAATGACGACTCTAAAAGACCGCTAAGAGTTATTGTAGTCAGCGAAGCCAACAAATACTTAAACTGTAGCCAACAAAGTACAGAAGAAATATAGTTTTGCAGACAAGTCAACCCAGATTAAAATTTAATGATGGTTATGGACCTTTCAAATGAAGCAAACGACACATCAGGACTAGAGACTCGAGATTTATGGTTTTTATGGTAGCTCTGCACTGTCTCTGATGGACAAACGCAGTTTATATCAATCTTTCTCCTGTTCGCTCCTCCTTCTACTTCCACAACCTTTATGCCAATCATTCCCTCTCTTTCTCTTGGTGTCCAGGTGCAGATTTACTGTGGCAGCACGCTAGGAAAGTTGACAGTTTTATTGCTTTGAAGTGCTACAGTAGTTGAGTTCTATGTACTCCAAATAAAAAACATAAGTCGACGATTGTAGTGGAAATACTACAAATAAAATCAACTTTTGGCAGAAGGCCTATTGTTCAAAGGAATTCATTCGCAAGTTCTTTTACGAGTTAAAATTGTAAATAGAATATAGATTGATTAATATTATTTTTTCATCATTTCTCGATTCACGTCTATTCTCAAGGAGAATTTTAGTTGTATGGATTCAATATTCAAATATAGGCTACCTCGTATGATAAGCTATTCTATTCCTGATATTCTCTAGGAGTTTAGAAAATACTGCATTATTCTTTTGCTACATGATAATAATGTCCATGGTGGAGATGTTTCATAATATTATTGACTCTCTCAATCAGATTTTCTCCATTATGAATCTGATACACGAAGTCAATACTCACACCCCTACAAAGATATTATCAACTGATTTAGTTTCATTATATCACTTGACGCTGAGAGGCGGAAGGATTAGGAAAAGGAGAAGAAGTTTGATTCTCAATAAAGAAAATTGAATAAATCTACTAATGAATTATAAACAAGAGAAATATCTATACCTCAATTTATTCACTCGCTATTGCCCAAATAACATCACGTTATGAAATTTATTTGGAGCTGGATTCGAAATGTATATTGAGATTATCATTTACAATTATTTGTGAAAATCTTATTTTAAAATTCAGTGATTAATACCATGTTATATGAGATAAAACAACAGATTATACTCAGATACTTTCAAATCTGAATCGGTCTCGTATTAGTGGTAGCCATTTTGTTGGAGCACTGAACCCATCGAAACAACCTGCACGAATTTTCGACTTTTATTTGTTCCCAACTTCTGTTTCTCATTTCTTCTCGTCGAAGGCGAGAGAAAGGGCTTCAAGAGGGGGGAGAGTAAAGGGGGCGCAAACAAAAACGGCTATAAAACTCACAGGAGTTGATCTCTCTGCGGTTACGAGGAGGGCGAGGGGCCTGAGGCAACTAGTCTGTCCAAGCAAAGAAAACATTCTGGCAAGGTGGGAAAATGACTACAGATCGGTCAATATTGGTTCAAAATTTTTCAATTTGGTCTAAAATTGTAGGAAAGATTCTGCTCTACAATTTGAGACCAAGTTTATAATTTTTGAACCTATATTGTCGGAGATGGAGTCGATTTCCCATCTTGTCAGAATGTCTTCTTTGCTTGGACAGATTATAACTAATACACACGACGGTGAACCGCTCTTATAGTAATTCGATAGATAGGCAACAAAATTCAGAGCACAGTCAATATGGCGTCCGCTGAGAAAATGGAGCAATAAAATCCGGATTTATACACGCGGGCGATAAAATGAAAAGCCATGTGGTTGTCGGCAATTAACACTTCGGCAAATACACACACATACACATGCGCACGGCAAATAGGATAAAGAACACAGGAACGCATTTACACTAGGTAGATTGTGAGGTAACAGGGGAGACCACCCATCAACTCATATAGACTTTTCAACGTTTATTATGAAGATCAATCGACGGTTTTATGGTTTCACGAATTGTTGGTAATTAAAGGTTTGGTGTTAGTAAAGGAGCAATTCCTGATTGCACTCACTAATTAAACATTTATTCAATAAATCACAGATTCATGCAATCTATTCAGTTTGTAAACTTAATCTTTTCCTCTTTGTTCAGGTGTGGAAAATCAAATAAGCCTCATATTTTAATGGTTCATCGTAAGTTGATAAGATTGACGGAAAATATTTGGAAGGAAGCGGCTGTTCTAATGAGTTCTATGAAATAACATTTTTGAGTGTATAGAAAATCGATTCAGTTTAAAATATAAAGTTCATCTTTTTCTCTCTGTTCATATATTGATAAAAACTATCCAATAATCCTCATCTCCAAAATAGTTCGCTGTAAGTTTATAACATGAAGAAAACTGCGGAGTTAGAAGGGAGGAGCAGCTGTCCTATTTAAATCTATAGAATGGAGTTGATTAGGTTGTTTGATCACATAACCCTGCAAATGAACGTTTTGCACAGCCGCCATCTTGGCAAAAGCTTTTCTCCCTGCAAAAGATCTATATTAACTCCCTCTTGACTAGAAGAAGAGGAAGAAGAAGAAGACGAAGAAGAAGAAGAAGAAGAAGAAGAAGAGGAGGAGGAGGAGGAGGAGGAGGAGGAGGAGGAGTAGGAGAAGGAGGAGGAGGAGAAAATAGTACGGAAAGGGCAAAGAGGGTGAAATATAGGAACACGAGAAAGATAAAAACTACAAGACCGCGGCGTCAAGTTTTTGAAGGCAGCAGCATAATTTAATGACCGGGTGATATATTGCCCCTTCGCTTATCCAATCTAATATTGGTTACTCTTTTACACTCTTCATAACCAACGAAAAAAATAGAACAAAAAATAAGTTCTACAACCCGATAAACACTTGTTTCGATTTATGTAGTTCCACATCTCCAGATAATGATCTATCTTCACACCTGCTGAAGATAGCAATAATTATTTTACAGTATTCGCTTTTATACTGGTTACTCACTCTCTCCCTTTTTCAATATCCTGCTACATTTCTCTTAGAAATTCAACTCAATTCTCTCTCACTCTCTCTTTCTCACCTACTAATTTTTTTCCTTCACTGCTGATAATAACATAAGATGATCATTTACAAGGGGATCAACTGGAACAGTGGATTCCAACCGAAACCATTTCAGAAATAAAATTTCATATTGAAGTTTAAGATTGTCAAAAAAACACAAGATACCAGAAGCTATATACCTAAAACAAAATATAGAATTAAACTCTCAGTGTTGAACTTCAACTCAAATAATAACAATTATATCACTTTCAAGGCCCGAGATGAAGAAACCAATTATTATTGAACAGAAAAGAGACACAATCATGGCTTACTCTTCAATTGCTCCATTCACGAAATTATTTTCTGGAAATTGAGTTCAATGGAAGGTGCGAAAATAATACAGAAATTGTTAATGAAACACAAAGCAAAACAGTAATAATTGGGTGTCGAAGGGGAACTCGGCTTAACAGCATTTTTTATAGGTGTAGAACTTCATCCATTGATATAGAAATATTGCGTTGAGCAAACGTAATTTTTTCTCGACTTCATCGCGTATAATATTTTGTTCGTGAGAAAACGCCAACTGTGGAAAAATAGAGAGAGAGAGAGAGGAGAAGTAGAAAAAAATGAAAAAGTAAAAACAGCCCCAGCGAATTATGCTGATCGATTCGACTGCTCCAGCAACTGGTGTAAAAGAGAGACAGAAAAAGAGAGCAGACAAAAAAAAATGCCTTCGTATATCTCACAGACAAATTGCCCCCAATCATTATTTTCAATTGTGTCTTATTTCATTGTTGATTTGTTTCGTGATTTTCTTGTTTTATGGTATGGTTTTCAATCTGTTCTCAGATATTGAAGAAGATGAGTATTGATTCTGTACTGGTTGAATAATAATCGTTGAACATGAACACGGACAATGTGAACATTTCATCAGCGTGAAGCCTGAGAAAAGTAAATCGTTGAATTAGTAAATCTTCGTCAATGGGATTCCATTGTTGTAATCTAGTTGGGATTTCTAATTTCAATCATCTAGAAGTAGTAACCTTGTAATAAGTCAGTAAAATATTGTACTTATATTTCACATCTAATACAAATTCAAAATGAATTATAATTGATTTCAGGAAGTGAGTACCTTAACATATTGATCCTTATAAATCAATGATAGAGAGATGTCGGAGAATATAGAATTGAAAATAGTCAATAAACATTTTTAATTTTTAGGTCAATTGGATGAGATATTATAATTATTATTTCGTAGATAGTAGGTTCAATATTGTTGGATTCCTCTCCATTGAATGTTTGTAATCCACTTATTAATTTTCCTTACTGCAATATTTCATGGAATTTCATTCTTACCGCAACATATCACCACATAAAATCCTTTGGTAATTGAAAATGTCGATTAGATTCAACAATGATTGAAAATCATTGAATAGGATTTCACGATTCACTTATACGAAAAAAATATGAATACTCGAAAATCCTAATTACTTGCAAATACAATAATATTGTAAATTAAAGTTGTATTCCTACAGAAAACTCAAATGATACGTAACTAATTCTACAGTAAGGTGTTTCATTCATGCTTCCTTAGCCATTCACATAAACGCTTGCTTCCAAGACTATCGCACTTGTAAGAGGAAAACGAATAAAGAGAAGGATATATCATAAATACGGGAACCAACAAGCAGCGTCCAGCAGTCTATTCCATCTGTTCCACCTTTTATCTCATATATTTTACTTTTTTTCTAACTACGTTAGTCGTGAGCCAACACTTTAAGACATCAATAATTTACTTTGATTATATTAAAATTGTAATATCAGGTGTCACAGCATGATCCTTTATAACCAGGACTTGCTAGCAACTATTTCTCTCCTTCCGATCACTCTCTCCTTCTAAACCCCCTCACACACAATCTCTCTCACTCACCCTCGCTCTCTCTTTCTTTTCCTCTTTATCACCAGCTCTCTCCCTCTCCTCCTTTTGCTGCTCACTTCACTTGACTTTTCGGCCATTAGTCACGTTTTGGCGTTCTAATTATTGTGCGTTATTTATGTTTTAGGTATTGGAGTTGGTGGCCCCCTGCAGTCAACGTAATTGCCGTGTCGTCTTACAGTCTCATTCGCCACTTTTGCTGTTTGCTGTTTGGTGAATTGAAAGTTGGACGAAGAGGGAAACGTAGGGAGGAAAGAGAAAAACGCGGAAATTATCGATCACAGAGAGAAGCTGATATTGTTCATTTTCAAGAAATTCGAGGAAAGTGAACTAAGAAAATAGTTCCTATCACATCTAGGTAACTTAGAGGGGGTAGCTTTTTAAAATTTTGAAGTTGGAATTGAATATTGTAAATTTGTTAGTTTCCTTTGAACAAAACTGGAGCACAGTGAATTAATCCCTTCTCTTCAGAGAGTATTTTCTCTTTCTGTAATTTAAGTAAACAGGAAGAATTGTAATCTATAATTAAGGAATTTACATAAATCAGAATCAAATACTCACACTTAGACTCGTCTCTAGGTGAGGAGTATTATTCTATTAGATTATTGTATCATCTCAAGTGTTTGTGTTTGTTTTCTGAGAATAAAACCATCTTCATTTCACAAATAATCATGAATACCTTGAATGAAAAAAATGAGGAAAGGTCTGAATACGCAAAATCTCTTTCATCAGAAAGTGTAAGTGAGAACTTGATGGATCAGAGAGATCAGTTAAAAAATAGAATCAAAGACAGACTGATAGCTGGAGATCAAGTTGATAATGAAAAGAGATAAATGAGTGCGTAGGAGAAATCGGAAAAAGTGCAACGAAGAGGGAGCGATGAGAGTATGAGACAAGGTGGGTTCGAGGAAGATTTATCCTCGATTATTATTAATAGTTCCACAGACAACTTATTATAGAAATCGATTACCCAGTCTTTCCTTTGCATCTTTTATTCCTATTAATCCAGTGATGCTCTGTACCACAGCATTTCTCACAGATTCTCAATGCTGCTTTTTTTCTTTCTTCTTTATTATTTTTAGTTTTCTTTCAACAGCAATTATTAATACTGCACTGTCATTCAGCAATCCACAATGATTGGTGTGAAAAAATTGAGATGTATGAGAATTTAAGAAGGAAGAAGTTACATGAAATGAAATGGAAATATTCTGTTTCAGGCGGAGTCAGGACAAGGAAGTTCTTTCTAGCACTCAACATGAATAAAATAGAAACTTAGTATTTTAGTAACAAACAAAATTGACTACGCACAATATTTTCGCATTTTGACTTTCATATAGCCTATTTTCTTTCATAGAGTATAGAGTTTCTTTGTGAGAGTATAATGTGATCTTAAGATAATCTTCATCCAACCGCATAATCAAATTATAAATGGATAATATTTTACTGTATTTATCAAGAAGGATTTCTGAAACAATTCTTTTCTAATTGATTTTTGAGACAAAATCGGCAATTTCTCTGAAAGCTCTAACCATTACCATTTCACAGAGGTTTCCGAAATAGGGGGGAAAAAATTAAATAATTCTAATTCTAGAATATCAATGACTCCCAGGTGAGCTCAAAATATCAAACATTTTCCCACGCTTAATAGGAGAAATAAGCAATAAGATAATAATGTGGTATAATATATGTGTGTGAGAGAGAAACATTCTCTTCTCTCTCAGTGTGAAGAACTGAAGACGCCGATAATAATTCATAGCAACGATACTGGCTTATAATACACAACTCCACAACTAAACTTCATCGTAAACATCTTCGATAACTTGAGCCATTCAAGCAATTCACTCGCGCTCATTCACAGTCTCACTCGCTCCCAATCATTCTGTCTCTCTCAGACAATATTTTCATATATCATGCCGGCTTTCAAATTATAATAACCATTTCATTCGGAGCGTCTGCTTCCAATTTTGAACAGACTAATAGTTCAAACCGAATGTGTATTCGAGATTCGAAATTATCTACGGAATAAGCAGCCTACGCATAAATGGAATTAAATGAATTCGACAGGAATAATTCTTCTCTTGTGGGAGAAGGAAACTACGAGGAAGAGAAGGACCGAAAGAGAGAGAGAGAACATCTTTTCGAGTGTGTGAGATGCAAGGAAATAGGAAATACATTCCCAATGCTTGTTTGTCATCGTTATTGTAGTAACACCCTATTATGGGTGAAATTGTTTTCTAAAATTCAATGGATACGGTAATGGAAGAATTTTAACGGACTGTATGTTTATCTTAAGTTTTGTTGACAAATGAATCATGTTTAGATTGAATGAAAGAGATGAGTTGGAAATCAAATTCCTAGAAATTTTTGTTATTTAATGAAATTAGCAGTCTTACGTCTAAATAGCTTTTTATTGTTGAAGCTTCAGAAGTTATGACTACACAATTTATTCTAAAGCATTGTGATTCCAGTTGAAGCTGACAAATAACGTTGTAGTCTAGCAAACTTTGTGAGACATTTATATCTTTTTTACATTTGTAACACTGCTGTTCTTAAAGGAATAGGCCTATATTAAAATTACGATTGAGACATGTGATATGGCTAATTTTGTCAGTAAAGTGTAACCGACAGGATTAAATACTGCAAAATACCATAAGATGTGGCAGGAGAAGGTGAAGGAGAGGTGAAAATAGTGGAAAAAGAAGAGGAAGAATGAGAAAAAAGAAGGAGAAGAAGAAGAAGTAGTAGAAGAAGATAAAGAAAGAATATGGTAGAGTGAATAAAAGAGTAAGATAGATTGAGAAGACCTGAGATTATTAAAAAACGTGGTGACCGATCATACTGTTATACTACATAGGCCTAATATATCGAAGTGGCCAGCCTTATATAGACGTGGCCGCATATTGCAAATGACTATAAATAATAATGTATACAGGATCGACTAAACGCAGTACATTGTCGCTAACAAGGCCTGCCATGGAATGAGCACGTACTTCGGTTAGTAAAATAATGTAGTCCTTTGCATTATAAGCAATCGCTCTACTCAGGAAAAGTCAGTAGCTTTCTGACTTAGCTAAGAGACTGGGAGACTTACTCAGCAACTCAAGATTCTTCAATATTGATATGATTGGAGGGATGTTTGAACATGGTATTGTGATGCATTGAACATATTATTAGTTGTACGGTTCACCAGTCTGGGAGAACATTTTGAGTAGAGAGCTGCCCCAGCTGCCCCGTTTCTCTCTCGTAGACCACTTTCAGACTGTCCTGACAGAGCTTATTATCAATATCAGACATTGGGCTACCTTGACTTTCGTTTGCGTCTGCTATGAAAAACTAAAATACGACATTCTATTTTGAACTTTAATTTATGAGGTTGCGAGAATATTACTAATTATTATGTATTAGTGAATATATATTGATTGTAGGGAACATTCTGATCTACAATTTGAAAACAACTTTATAATTTTTCAATCGAATTAGAGTAATTTTTCCATCTTGCCATGACGTATTCTTTGCTTAGACAGACTAATCATGATAATATTTTCAGTTCAAATTTTTATATTGATTGCCAGAATGGATGAGCTCATCCTTTGAATCATTCATTGTTTATTTCAATATTCAACGCTGTGTTGATGAAGTGATCAAAACTAGAAAGACATGATAACTGAGATTCAAATGTTAAAAAAGTGATGAATGAATGAGACAGAACAAAACGAAGCTATGTTTCAGAACTCAGCTATTATCGAGACAGTCACAATCCATAATTAAATCCACACACCGCCGTACTATGATGAAATGAATGAATTGATGAATAAATGAAGAGAAGGCACGACAGATTATGAATACGATGATGATGATCATGATGATAATGAGGAGAGTACAGAAAGGCGCGTCACGGCTTCACCGGATGTCCGGTTTCACACCTAGAATCAAATTGACATATTCCGAGAGAAAGACAATCAGAAATGAAAGGAGTAAAACAGAGACCAAAACAGAGATAGAAACAGAAATATGTATCTACCCGGCAACACTGATTCCTATTGACATAACAGATTATAATAGGAAGGATATGAAACAATAGATGACATAGAATGATATTTTGAGACCAAGACCTGAATCTGATGTGTACTTTCAAGGAATTTTAGTTGTTGTTGAGTGAGGGTTGACCATTCCAAAGCATTCAACAAAGTGTTATGAAAATAAGAATTTCCGTAAGAAGTGGGAAAGCGGAAATAGAAAGAGAGAAAATGTATCTAAAATGTTTGATTATTTGAGATTGCGATTGAATGGATCATCATAAGTATAAAATACATTTGAAAAGGTGCTCCCTTATCGCAATCTCAATTAAATTGCCCAGTCATTGTTCTCCATTGAGTCGTATTTCTATAATAATTTCCTTCCTTACTTACCGTTATTCATATTATGTACTTGTATTTTATTGGAAATTATGTGTGAATGAATTAAAATCCATAAACAATCAATAGAAGAAAGAATAGGAAATTTGGTGTATGGAGAATCAGAGGAAAGTCTATATAAAAAACGTAAGGGATACGGTTCTGTTGATTCATCAGCTTGTTGCAAGGATTAGGTTGCAAGACTAGTAGGCTTTTTGCATGATAGAGAATAATAATGTTACTTGTGCTTCACATCTAGCCTACTCTGCCCCTTGCACTCTACGAGCAGTTTTCTATACTACAGTACTTTAGCTACTACAGCCGTAAAGAAAGCATTATTAGCATTTTTACGCAATTCTTTCTCTACGATTCCACGCAGACGTTATTACGTTGGTTTCTCATTTCTATTATATTTTCCTAGTTTTAATCAATAAATTCACATTCGAAAGAATAATAGGGGGCACCTATCCCCTCACACAATTTAACAAAGATCAACTAAATCCACGTATACTAAAATAATGTAACGTATTCTAAAGTATACGGTACAACATTCTAGTATCTATAAGTAAATCTACTACTTGGATTCTTAAAAAGCCTTCTAAGAGATTAATTTCAATGAATTATTGTAAAATGAGAATAGAAAACTTTAAATAGTTCTAAGAATCATGTATCTTTCTGTATTTTATTGTACTAAAGATAACTTTTAAAAATATCAAATTTCTGATAACATTCGCAGATATTAACTCAACCGTCAAATGATGGAGATGAGTTTAAATTGACGTTTCAATTACAGAAAAACACTTTCTTCAATGATACTTCAAAATGGTGGAGTTTCTTTGGAGAGTGAATTGGTATGATGGAAAGAGTGAGATATATATAAAGAGAAAGGATGGGAGATAAGAATAGAGATGCTAATTGTATGATAGAGAGATGAAGTTAGGGAGAGAGAGAGAGTAAGAGAGTGATAGAGGATCGCAGCATCATAGCGTCTGCGCAAAAGAATCGCGTGTAAATCAGCCAATGAGAGTGGCTCGTGCGGGCCGACTCGGCTCATGCAATTAGTCCCCGGATTAAAGCGTCACATCCGGTTATCCGGCCTCAGTCCCGGCATCTCGGATTAATTAACATTCCGCCAATCCGCCATTTTGTCATTTTCCGCTCAGTACCATATTCACTCTACAGTTGCCCAGTACTTTAAAGTCAATTGAACATATAAAAAATTTAAAGATAATCTGAAGGACTATCTAGTGCAATTGTTTTTGTATTCTTTCCAGGAATTTGTTAATTATTGTATTGATTTATTTATGTTGACTCATTTCTTTTAAAATGTAATTTTATTAATATTTTGACAAAATGTAAAGTGACAATATTCAAAATTTACTTGTACACTTCATGAATAAAGATTGATTGATTGATTGATCTACCTTCCATAGTTCAAAATAAGTCCCCTTTAGTTTTGAATTTCAATATGGATTCTGGATTGTTATCATTGACAAAATAATTCAGGATGAATTATTGAAAATAATAGTTCAAGGATGATAGATTGAGAATATGCGAGTAACTACTATTAGACTAAATAACTATAAGTCTAGCCTCAAACTAACTACTTTTAAGAGTAGATTATAACTACTTTTAAGAGTATAATACCCAATTGCAGTTCTGAATTCGTTTTAGTAATACATGTACGTGTCAAAACTCAACGCAAGATTCAATGCTGATTTATTCTATCATGGTGAGAATTATACCTTCAAATCAACTTTATAATTGACGAGGAGAGGTTGAATAATAGTTCAATATAGAATGAACTATATAGTCATTAAGTGTACTATAGAGCTGGAATGATGAGTAGAGTATGTAATATCTGGTAGCTTGAATCAGAAAGAACGAATAGAATAAACACATGAGTAATAACTCATCCACCTAACAAGATTAGAACAATGTGATGATTGATGTACATATCCTGATAATTTAGAGAATATTTCCACATTAATTGCATGGATTAGTGTAGCTCATTCAAAGCTTGAAGATTGTAATCGGAATCATCATGTTTATTTACTCAGGCCTAGGCGTAATAATTATTACGTGGCTCATAGTTATTATGGCTTGATCTTCACACAGCTAATTAGATATTACAGACATGAATAATTCATTTTTCAAACGAATGTTGATCTGGACACAACAATGAGTTTCGACGATTAAATGCTAACAACTTGAATGCTTCATGATAAACATTCATTTTTCTTTCGATATCGCAGGGTAACATCACACAGGTAGAGCTCCTTCAATCGAAACATTATCCTGTACTGGTTAATTGATGTTTCAAATTTTACCAAGAACGAAAAAGAATCAAAGTCAGTACCGCTTATCTAATTGCAGCATAGAGTATGAGAAATATTAGCGTCGACTATCAGAATTTCGTTCTCTACATAAATAATCTTTCAAATAACTGAGTCAAGATGATTCACGGACAATTTCATTGTAAGAAATTCTTAATAAATTCCTCTTATTTTCATGACAGATGTAAATAACTAAATATCAGTAGTGAACTCAATTATACAATACATGATTAATAATGTATAAATTAATTATTGGTTAATAATTAACAATGTATAATCAATTGATTATTCTACTACTAGAGAATGGAAATGAGAGTATGAGAAATATCAGCGTCAAATATCAAAATATTATTCGCTAGCCTACATGAAAAATCTTTCAAATAAATGATTCAATATTGGTGTCTTTTTTAGCAAATTCTCGACAAATTCCTGTTATTTTCATGACAAATATAAATATCTATAGGCCTTGTCGACTCAATAATATATTGAATGATCCCTAATGAACAATAGATATAGACCTCTTATTATTCTTATCCTTCAGCGATCAGTTGAAGCGATCAATTTCAGACAAAATTGGAAGCAAGCTCCAGACGATGCTGAAGCAAGAATCAAGAACCCCAGCATGCTAGTCAATATTATTACCGACTGTGAATGATGACTTGGTGGTTAAGAGTGGAGGGGGGGAACGATATTGATGGATAGGGGTAGTATTGGACATTCCGCATGCTATATTGCATTATGTTAATTTGCAATTAGCGATGAGAAGAGCCCCCTTCGCGGTAATTAGTGAGTGAGGATAGTTGTTGAAGAACGTTGTTCAGCACTTGGCCTATTACTGGAAACATTCATTTATGGCTTTTCCCCTTCTTAACCGTGTACCTACATCGAGTAAAACCATAACAATCAGTAAAAACTTCAACTGTCTCGTCATCTCCATCTTATTTGAATGAATCGTTTCTACTGATCTGTCTAAATGCTTATTGCAGTTGAGTATCATAAAGTAAACGAATATTATATATCATTTATTATTCAGAGTATGTCCAGATTCTTTTAAAAGTTCAATACGAGTGAATTGATTAGAAATAGTATTGATTTATTAGAAGTTTATCAATATTTCCATAAAATAATACAAGTTTGATGTATTTGTAGCCTACGTTAAAGTACGCTAGCAATAAATTCTGTCTGATTGATGAAATAATTACATCCCGTTGTATGATTTTGATCATTTCATAGAAAATAATACATACAATTCTTCTTCTTCTTCCTCTTCTTATTTTCCTCCTCCTCCTTCTCCTCTTCCTCCTCCTCCTCCTCCTCCTCCTCACCTTCTGCCTTTACAGCGTAGAAGTGCCAGCCTCAATAAATACAGTAAAAATATGAAATCACCATAATTATGTTTATAGACCTACTGAATTGAAAAAAGGAATGGTTGGATTAAAGATAACAGGCATTTTCAA
Source organism: Sogatella furcifera (assembly GCA_017141385.1). NCBI lineage: Eukaryota > Metazoa > Arthropoda > Insecta > Hemiptera > Delphacidae > Sogatella > Sogatella furcifera. The sequence continues at coordinate 10,069,066 of CM029546.1, forward strand.
TGAGTAATGAGATCATTATGGTTCTCTTTTGAATAATTACAATAAATCATATCATAGGTTTAGGATTTGGAAGTGATGAACACCATCAAGAGCAGGAAACTTGCATATTTTGGCCATATCATGAGGAATGAAGAGAAATATGGCCTGCTGAAATCCTTTCTGCAAGGAAAGATCTATATGGCAGAAGAGGACCAGGAAGAAAAATAATATCATACTGAAAAACCTGCATACTTGGTACTCCAAGACTACAACAGAACTTTTCAGGATAGCTGTAAATAAGATCGCCATAGTCAGACTGATCGCCAATATTCGGAACGAATAGGCACCAGCAGAAGAAGAATATCATTGGTGATATATTGTTTATACTGATGATATCACACCTGAAGAAAATTAAATGAATATATTCAATGAAATAGAATGAAAAAAAATCCAATACATTTAAATATATTTCAAACTAAGTATATTTTCATAAAAATTATAGATCAAAAGGTGCAATGAGCTTGGCAACAATACACAGATCAAATGGCGCCATATAAGCATTGTACATATGGCTTGTGTCGCGCATACAATGGCATTCGGGATGAATAAAAAAACAAGCCTTTATTTATTACAAATTTATTATCTAGACTGGCTCCGCGCAGGCAAATCAAACAGACCGAGGACCCGAAATACCGAACACTGAATACCCTGCAAGTGATATACGACATCACTCACTCACACTCTCTCTCTTTCCAATTTTCTCTCACTCTCTCTCTTTCACTCACTCTCTCTCTCTCTCTCTCTCTCTCTCTCTCACAGTATAGCTCTCTTTCCATCACAATGGCATCTAACACATCCTCACCGACACATGCCATAATCTGTTTTGAGTGATCCTCTGGAGCCGATCCAGGACTTCAGAACGAGAAGACAAAGGATTTGCGTCTGCTTTGAATAATTTGCATATGCGCGGACTCTGCATAACAATGGCATACTCTCTTCACGGTTTTACAAAGCTGATTCCAGGAGTAGCTTGCAGAGTGCTCTCGTGGAGCATTGTCCACTACAACTGTCAATGTTATCAATATAGTGAAGTTATTCTACTACAAAACTATTTTTGTTTTAAAATTAATGGCCTACTTCTTGCAAATAAATTGACGTCTTGATTGTTCTCGAGATGACGAGATAGGCCTAAATAACTTCTAAAAAACTAACTGTTGCTTTAGAAAGTACAAATAATTGATTCCACAATAACCATTGTCATATCTACATACACAATATTCATTTGGGTCTTTCCCAATGTACCTTTAATCATATTATTTCTACCTGAATTGAAGTTTCATGCTTTGTCATATTTTAGTGTCACATTTCATCATAATTATCATATAATTTTTTCTTGAAGTTTGTACTTGAAAATTCATATCATCAATATGGGTTAACAATTATCCATAAATAAGAAAATATTCATCTATAAGTAATCCAACTCAAGTATTCAAGTATAGTAGTCGAGTATTCAAATTAACCACTTATCATTGAATTTCAATTATAGCTAGGAGTCAGAATCTTGAAATATTCCAAGGTAGCCTATTCATAATAATTATTTCGTTAATGCAGGTTACCGCAGGATTCATTGTCCGATACGATGTAGGCCATAAATATCCGGAAATAACTTGAAAATAATAACACTTTTTCTGTTGAGTGTGTGGGCAAATTGGACTGATGCGCATGCGCTGGCTTTAGGCGTATAGGCCTATCACAAAATAACGACCACCCTGACTCTGTTTATGAGGAAACGCACATCATCGACTCGATCTCACCCCAACTCACGGTATTAAAAGTATGAATATAAAAACCTCTATATGTGTTCATAAATTATTGTAATTTATCATAAGAATTTATACATAGGTGCTGTTTATTATTATAACGATCCGAAACGTAACGAAAATCGCGCTCTGGAAGTCTTCAAATAAATGTGGAAATCGACAGGTGTGTTGTTGAAGAGAGATGAAGAATGCAAGAGTACAGAGAAACTGAATGATAAAGAATGGGAGAAGAAAATAATAAGTGAGGTACTATACAAGAATGATGCTATAGATGGAAAATATGATCGATGAATTCTTGTACAGTGCTCTGGGCCATATTGCTTCTATCTGCCTCATTGATCGCGCTTAATGCTTGCGCTTGCACGTACGTGTGCTTAGATGTGTAGGAGTATTGCATGAGAAAGGGGCACTTCAGAGTCGATTTAGATACCGGTAAACTTGTTCATTCATTTAATTAGGTTTGTAGCCTCAGGAAGTGAGTCTCGCTCACTTTCGATTTTTATCATTTGCTTTCCTCCACTGATAAACTTCGATAACCTATTATTCCTAAACCAAATTATTCCTATTATAACCTATATTCCCAAATCGAATTTATTAATTTTTCATTTCCACTTCTATCATATTCAAATGAGTTTGTACGGCCCTTCTTCAAAATACAGTATATATTGCTGATCATTGACATGTTTTAAATCAATCAGTTAATTACCCACTTTCCTTATTAATTCATGTGAGCCCAATCTAATTTATCGTAAATTGTATTATTTCTATTTGAATTTAATATTCATATCTTCAATATAGTTAATCAATCATCCATAAATAATTAGGTTACCATAGTTACCTGTGAGTAATTGAATTCGTTGAATGAATTATTTGAATTATTGTTAGAAGTCAAAATCTTGGATTATTTCAAGTTATTTACAATGAATTGGTTCACTTCAATCACTGGCGTAATGTGGGTTCTGACATTATTTCAAGCAATTAATTTAGATCTGTTCATCCATTATTGTATTATTTGAAGAGTTTAACAAGGTCGTTCAATGGAAATTCGAGCTACCATGTTCCACAATGGCCACGAATCTTAGAGCTTCTAAGCTAACCTCTTCTCATTCCAATAGACTTTAACTGATTACTTAAAGTAGAAAAACGCCTTTGATAAATAGTATCTAATCTATGAACGAGCAGAAAGAATAGTATTAAACAGTAGCTGCGGGCATTCCGATACATAATGAATGATAGGCGAACAATGTTGAAAGGCATTAGGAGCATTATTTGAGGGCGGAGAGAGATAGGTGAAGGGAGAGATAGAAAGAGAGAGAGAGAAAGAGAGACGTTTTAGGAGGAAGAGTGGAGATCTTGTTTATTTTTTATTTTATAACGAGTGTTTTTCCTCCTGTTAAGATTCAAATTGACGGTCCATTCGTCAGTGATGAAGAGAGAGAAAGACGGACGACCAGCGAGAGAGTGAGAGAGAGTAAGAGAGCGGGAGTGAGCGAGAGAACATCAATCAGTGCGCCGAAATCAATCACCGTGTCTGCCGGGAGTTTGGCCATCTTGAATTTGATTGGACCAATTAAGCCACGCCCTCTCTTAGATTGGCCTCTCGTCACACGCTATTATCATTATCTTCATCGGAAATACCCATCAACAGCATCATCATCACTTTAATGATGGTCTGCTGTGTTGGATGATGTGCTTGGCTTCAATTTCTCTTTCCTCTAGATTCATTATACTTTGCATCTGCAGATTTACTCTAGGGAATTTGTGTTTGATAAAGTAAATTCTACAACATAGTAGTATCAACAATTATAAAATCTATAAGAATATAAATCTGACGAACATAAGATTACATTTTCTCCAATACCAACAGTTCGGATTATAAAAGAGATGTATGGTTTTGATTTTGACATTAGCGTGACTCTAATGCCAGGTAGGCTATCTACTCTTATAATACGCCGTGGAATACTATTGTCAATTCCATATCCTTGAAAAAAGAGAAAAATCTAATTTGTTGACAAACACTCTGACAACAAAGGAATTTAGAATCATTCTAAATGGAATTTGAACGAGGCTAAACCCAGCTTGCAAATAAATTTTTGAATCAAAAACTAAATTTTTATATGTTTTTGAGAAAAAATTGAATGAAGGAAAGAAGAATGTTATCATGATGTTTGGAAGCATTTCGATAGATTTTGATTCATCAGTTGAACCTCTTCATGGGTATTATGATGATGGATGTTGATTTGTTGAGTAGTAGGTTGGTACTGTGCATTTTAAATAGGCAATTAAATGTATCGAGAGCTTATCGTAATTTAATGACAAGTGATTAATAGTTTTATATCTGAGGGCCGCTTCTAATTAATAAACAAACCCAAAGATAGTTGTGAGCACCCATCACGTGATATATCATTTATCATGCATCTCTCTCACTCTCACACATAAGCATCCGTCTCAAATAATTCATCTCTTGTTTCATCTACTTTTCTCTCTGTCTTTCAACATACATCCTTAGCAAGACTTTGGGTAGATTATGCTTTGGTTTATATGCTCTTCACCATCTGATCAGAACCTGTCATTCTAAATTATTTTTATTTTTAGTTCTTCCTCATCTTCAAATTAATCGTTCATCTTTGAGGATCAGGTTTATAGAGATACGAATAATCTGAACGTTTTCTGTTAGAGAAGATCATAGCAGTGATTGATTACTTGAAGTTTTTATATGCCTGTTCCCATTTAGACAAATGTGTGGGCTTCCATGATTATATTTCAAGAATTATTAATAAATTGAACATCACTATTACTTTCTGAAGATGAGGGTTGAAATAAGATTTTTTGGAATTGATTAACCCAATGCTTTGTTTTGTGCTGGATTTAGACGAAAATAAATAATTGCACATACAACCGATACATTGTATCATTACAATGATAATGTTATTATAAAGCAATAACATTACACGTATTTATTTTGCTGCATTCAATATGTCAACAAAGTTCAAATTTCTATTAACAACTAAAAATCGCAAAATAATTATCCATTGAACAATATGAAACTACCTAATTACACTGACGTATGAAATTCAGCTTGTCTCCTTCTTCTGTCAGTAACTTGTCAAAAGAGTGTGGTTCTATCAAGCACTCTAGATATTACTTGCATTCTTTGTTTTTCCAAGTGTCGACTTTATCAATTGGACAGAATTATTCCGATTGATAGTTGGTGACTGTTTTTATCAAGAGAATTCTTTTGACATCCGGTAAACAGTTGAAACATATTCGCATTTCGGTTTCACATGTGGATTGAGATAATTATCATCAACTAGGATTGACAGTGCAACAAATAGCAGAAAGTAAAATAATGATAAAGCAATATTCCATTTCATATGCTATCAAGGTTAGTTCTACAACCATATCCTGAGATAATGTCAGAAAAGCATACCAACTATATGCGTCTATTTATATGTCAAATGACTTTATATTCCTTTTCTGTCACATTACTATTACGTGGTTACTATTATTCTTTATAGCCTACAAAAAAAATTATGGTGACAATTATTATGTTCTTTTGGTATTTTTCAGAAATCGTTTTAAAAAATTATGTTCTCAAAGTTACTTTTAAACCTATTCAAAGAATGCTCAATGCTTGAGAAATTATGGTGTACCCACCATACAAAAATGTTAACAGGTCCCACTTTTTTAACGTTTTTTGAGCAGTATATTATTTTGAAATTCCAGCATTGATTAGTAACCACTCTCACTCTCACTCCCCACAGATGTGAATCCTACTTATCATCCAGAGCAATTTTTGAGTACATTCACATTTTAATTAATTTGCATTCCCTTGATGATAATATGAAAGCTCTATCACTATCAGGCCTCTGATTATTCACGATTATAGAATATTTTGCATTTGAGTAGTCTATTATGATTGTATTGTTCCCATTCTTCCACCACCTCTACACTTCTACTACTTATTAAACCAAAATGAAGAATGGCCTCTGGTGAAATTTGCCTTCTTTCCACTTCCAAATCATAACTTGCATCTCAAAATACAGTTTCTTATTCTCCTTCTCTCATTACCTGAGAGAGTAATTTCCATCTCTTCCCACTATGTATACTATCATTTGTACTCGAAATTCACGCTCTTAATCGTGCTGTATCTATGACAAGTGCACAACAGCGCCTAGCGATAGCACGCGCGGCAAGTCTAACCGAACAAAGCCAGCGCGATGTCATGAATAAACATACGTGCGGCTCAACCAACAAACCTGAATTAACATCATAAGAATGTGCCAGAACACAAGTCAAGAAATAAAATAGAGAATGAGACGAGTAGTGTGAATGTTCGAAACACGCCCACCCACCAACACATACACACATTACACACACAATGGCATAAGTAGACAGTTCAAGCAAAGAAGACATTCAGGCAAGATGGGAGAATGATTTGATCTCAGTCAACATTAGTTCGAAAGTTATAAATTTGGTCTCAAATTGTAGATCAGAATATTTCCTACAATTTGTGACCAAATGTTTTATTTTTGAATCAATATTGACTGAGCTGGAGTATTTTTCCTATCTTGCCAGAATGTCTTCTTTGATTGGACAGACTATAATAGCCTAATAGTGAGGCGGACTACAACAGTAGTGGTTTATTTGTCGGATCTTTCTTATCCTTTCCACGGATCTCCATCTCCTAATCAACTTCCCCTCCCGCCACGTTCATCTCTTTTCTGCTCCTGTTTTCAATTCGCTAAACACTGGTCACTGCCCCAACAGTGCAGCTGGTTAACAATCAAAAATATGTGTTTCGTTTTCTACTTGCTGTATCACATTACTTCATTTTCACATGTCTCATTCTCCTATTCTTTAATTCGTTTTCAGAAATAGTATTTTCAACAGATTTCTAGTATACTCATTCTTCTCATTCCTATTCTTTGTGAGTGAAAATTTGTTGCAGTGAAATTAAATTAACTAGAGTGTCATAACCCAAATATTGAGACTTATTATGAAAAATTAGTAAAGGGATAGTTTTGGGAGTAACCTGTTGAACCTTCCAATGAATAAATAAATATACCCATTTCTCACCATTTATTCTTTTCCCTCCCTTTTTCTTCGATGTTTCCATTCTTCCAATTCCTAGTTTACTCATTTTTCTCCGTCTTCATTCCAATATAGCCAACCCCTTTCTCAACATGTAATCTTTTCCTTCCCATTTTATTGAGCTTTTCCATTCGTTCATTATTTCACACGAGTACTGTATTTTACTGGAATCCTTACAACAGATTCAGGGAAACGTCTTCTGGTTTGTAGTTTTCATAATTGTGTTGAACAATATATATGATAATGATATTTGCTTAGTAGTCTTCACTTGATTTTATGTAACTTTATATATATTTTATGTTTTTACAAAAAAACACATTTATATCTTGCTAGTTTTAATGAGACTTTCCACAAATTTGGGCAATTCAATTCACATTGATTAATTCCTAATTCAAAATTATTCGCATCATCTCTCCCAATCACTAATAACGTGACAATCGGATTGATCAATTCTAAATTAAAATCTCTCCCAATTACTTTACTGATAACGTGACAAGAGGATGAGCAAATCAAAGGAGATCCAAGGAATAAGTTGAGGTGAAGCTGAGGTGAACAGCCCACTGTAAATGATAATATGCAATTGTAATCATAATTTCTATTACAAGGCTTTGGTTGCCGCTTTCCAAAACATACTTACACAACACAACAGAATATAGTACACTCACATCGCTCTCAAATGAAGCGATCTCTTATTAAAAGCCATTGTTGAAAAGACCGATTGCTTTCTTAATGAGACGCTTCACATAAGACAACCAGAAAACGCCTTGACTTCTCCTTTTTCTTCTCTTCACTCCTTCCAAGCATCGCCTTTTTGAGAGAGAGCAATTAACACCTTTTCTCTTTCTCCTGAATTCGTCTTTTAGGCCTCTGTGACTTCCCTCTCCGCTCACTCCTCTCGCTCCCATTCAGGATACACAAACACATCGAATTTTCACTACTTACTGTTTATTAATGAAGATGTTACTCTCAGCCAAGTGGGTGGGCTAATGATTGCAATTATTGTAATTATGTGTTCACGATTTGTGATTGTTAGAATGTGATTAAACTTCGATAGAAAAATACATTGCAACTTTTGGCAAAAAATAGAAATTTATTGCTAAGGTATTGATTGACACAATGAATCTTATCAAATACATATCATCACTACTGACAATTTACAACTTACTACAATTTACATCCATTTCATGACCTAAGCTCATGGCTGCAAAGTCATTTGTGTCATATTCCATTCCACAGTCTGACAAATTAGCTCTAGATAGTCCTCAAGGATTTTGACAAAGTATATCCATTGGAAATCATTATAAGATTATAACACTGCAATATGATTATTAATCATATTGGAATCGGTCAATAATTCATCATCAGAAGATTTTACAGTGAAGAAAAGCGGCGAATTCGAACGATATGGAATACTGAAGGATGAAACGAAAAGACAGAGAAATAAAGAAGGAGAGAGAGAAAAAAGGACGTATAAAACAACAGAATGTTGAAGGGTGAAATAGAAAATCGAAATAGAAGACGTACCGAATTCGAATAACCCATTTGATATAATAACTTATTAAAACATTTTGGACTGGCGCATTTATAATGTTATATTGCGGGCATAAATAATTCAACAATTTTTCTCTTTCTCCTACGCGCGCGATCCTCCTCTCCTTCCTGCACTCAATTATTCATATGATTTTTCGTTCCTTATTAAACCTTTTTCTCATTTCTTGCCGCTTCGCCCAAACAAAGACTGCCGTTATTGGCTTTCAACTATCCTACTCTTTGGAGTTTCTTCCTTTGAAATCTATATTTATTTCAATCATTATTATTTGAAAATTAAATTTTCTGTACGAAATACAATTATTACAGTCTGTAGAATACAGTTTACAGGTATGAAAGTATAGATTGTTCATGAAAAAGCTGCTGCGCAGAAAGTCTTCGCGGTTCACGAAAGTCTGCGCAGTTCAAGAAAGTCTTCATTAAAAAATAATATAATATGAATGAATATTGAATTTTGTTAATGGAAAGATTGGGAAAATAAAAGATTGAATTGTAAATTCAGTGCTTTTGCAAAAATTGTTTCTATTCTATCTGTAGTTAGTTCGAATCAGATAGTTAATTCCTTCAGTAAATAAGAGAATTAACTTGAGTTGAATGGGTCAATTAAAAACCTAAAGCAACGTTTCTGTATTGGAGCTATCAATAAACGCTTTAATCAATAAAGCTATGGAAGTGAATAGAATGACAGAAGCTTTTATTGAGAGCTTAAATACGAATCTAGCTGCTTTATCTACTCATTTTCTTCAGGACTTCACTTACTGTATGAAACTAACTAAAGAAAGAAGAGAAACGTTTCTCCACAGAAGTTCTTTATAAACACTACCAACTTAAGATTTTCTAAGTTTTTTTGGTAGAAGGAGATACTACACATATAATCTGAATTCCACTCATATTTACAGTTATATCCAATAAGAATAAGCCAGACTCTCGAAATACTTGAGAGAGTTCAAAGCATAGAGTTCATACCTCTAATATTCTAATTCTCATTAGTTCAAAGGGAAGGACTCTCATGATTGTTAGTTCAAACAGGGCTCATATCATTAATTGCATTTACTCTGGGAGAGAGTTGCGTACTTACTCCGGTTAAGCAACGCACGGGTCAAAGATTGGGTGACCAGTAGACCACCCGTGATTGGCCGGCCAATCGCCCTGGGCCCGCGTGCCTACACCCATTACGCGTTGATTATCATTTACCTGTTTATAGTGGTCATACACCACAACAACAATAAATCATCACACTTTTTGTGTCTTCCCCGGTTGGTATAGTCTGTCCAAGCAGAGAAGACATTCTGGGTGGATAGGGAAATGACACCAGCTTGGTCACTATTGGTTCTAAAATTATAAATTTGGTCTCAAATTGTAGATCAGAATATTTCCTACAATTTGAAACCAAATTTATAATTTTTAAATCAAAATTGAGTGACCTAGAGTAATTTTACCATCTTGCCAGAATGTCTTCTCTGCTTGGACAGACCATACCCGCTCACCAATCGTTCGTTTATCATTTATCTTTTTCCTTCTAGTTCGATAGGGCGCTCTAGCTCGCACTCACTTGGAAATAAAATATTTCCGACATTTAATTAGCCGTACCCAGAACGCGGGCTCGCGCCAAGAGAACGATGAATATAAATTGATTTCGGTTTTTATCGGTCTTTGTTTTTTCTCTTCTTGCATTCACACCATTCGCGTGGGATGTCGCCTTCCAGCCATTCTCTTTCTCTCACTCTTTCTCTCTGACACACTCTCACTCTCTCTCTCTTTCTTATTATTAATCTCTCAGGAACTCGATTAACACCTCTTCTGTTCTAATCCTTATCACTCATCTTATCTCTCTCTTACCTCCTCTACCAAATCTTGGAATCTCATCTCTCTTTCTCAAATCTAGAGATCGCATTTTTCTCGTTCTCTTTCTCTGTCTAAATTTTCACTTCCTCTATTCAACTCTTTATCTCTCTCTCACTTTCCCAACCAAATCTTATCTCTCTCTCAAATCTACAGATCGCATCATTCTCTCTTTCTCTATCTAAATCTTCACAACTCTTTATCTCTCTCTATTACATTCCCTACCAAATCTCAAAATCTCATCTCTCTTTCTCGAATCTAGAGATCGCATCTCTCTCCGTTTCTTTCTCTTTCTAAATCTTCAGATCGCCTTCTGATCAAATTCCAAACACGGACCAGCCCTCCTGTTTCAACGCTTCTAAAACACTAATAGGCTGTCTGGACAAAGCATCGAACAACAGCCACTATCTCATGCTGGAGGTGTGATAACACGATTTGTAGATGAACATCTGGTGAAGCACAGCACATTTGTATTCTGAACAATTATTCTTTGTTTGGTATGAATGGGCATCAGCTTTGGGATGAGTTTTTATTACGTTTAATGATTGTGGTGCTCTTGTTCCGAGATCACTAATAATGGAAACTAGACTTCATATCAGATTTTATCTAACCTACTCTACTATTGAACTCAATTTATTTTTCTGCAAGAATAAAAGTGCGTTTTGAGATAGTAGAAACTCTATATAATTTCCACTATGGGAAGGTCTTAGAGATTTCCAGAGGACTTTCCTTATTACACTTTCATAGTGGAAAACTTCATATTATTTCACCATGATAGACCTAAGCTGAAGGGGTAAAATAGTTATTGCCCACATTGAAATCGAAGAGGATTAAGAAACATTGTTAAGAACTAATATATTTTGTTCAGGAATTGGCAAAGTACAGATTATCAATGCGAATCAAAACTATTTTGAGCTAGAAAGAAGTGAACATCGAAAGAACATCCATTTGAGACTCCAAACCAACCCTCCACCATCAAAATCCAGCACATAAATCGTCATATCATATTGGGATTGAGGTGTTTTTATTTTAATTTCAGTAGACCTCTCTCGTACCCCTTCACCACAAAAAATCCATCAGCCTCCTTTACATAAATCTCCCGCCGTGTTTTATATTGCATAATCGTATCACTCTGTAAATCGTTTAGAAAACGTTCAACCAACGGAATTTAATTGAAAACCGAAAGCATTAAACGATGAACCCGAAATTATTACGAAAAGAAGAGTTAAATTTCGGGTATGATGAGAGGGGGTGGGGAGAAATCAGTACCCATACCGAAACACGGCTGAAATAATAAACATATTTCTCCTAATACAGCCGCCTGTTTTATATGCTTCAATTTTTATAACTTTTTTATCGTTTAAGAACCTTTTTATAGCACACAAGCACATAATAGCCTTCCATTTCTGAATTAACTTGAAGACTGTGTTTTTATCGAGCCGCTGAAACGGTTATTAAAATATACGATTTTTATGATTTTGGGTTTTATTTTTCTTATTAATTTCTCTTTGGACCACAATGGAGTCCAAAAACAAGAATTGGTTGTTCGGGGCCAGTTTTGGAAGTCATTGATAAAAAATCTCTTTCAATCGATAATGAATTCACTCTTGTTCAATGGATTCGAGGTTTGTAGATACGTTCTCCTTTGAATACAATAATTATATTCATACAATTTTTATACGATCAATTATATATAATACAATAATATTATATTATTCCTGATATATTATTACCTTTCAATTTCGAAGACCTACTCTATAAAACCACGATTACATTAAGCTCAAACTTAAATCGAAAATATGAGCCAGCCACGTTGATCCATTCATCCTCCACTCATCTTATTATTGATTGATGATCTTATATCGCGCCAAGCAATTCAACCCTTCAAACCTTGAAAACCTTGTTCTTAGAAGCACGATCCTTATTAATCAACTAGTATTGCGTATAGTTCAAAGATGATTAGGAGCCTACATAGATGTTCCAAGAAGGAGTTAGAAGGAAGAACAGATATTAACATTTCGTTTTTAATATAAAGTTAATACAAATTAATTATTTCTCATAAACGAGCTTTCATCTCGCTCATCACGAACACGGCTTTCGATTTATCGCATATATTATTATGGTATTATATAGATATACGTTTATCTAATCGATATGTATGGGAAACGTAGCCAGCCAGTTTAATTAAACTCGATGATTAATTAGTATCGATTAGAAGACATTATTTATCAGAATGATAGCAACAATCATGCAGGCTGATAGGCTTATAGGTAAAGTCAGGGCTGCCAACGTACCGCAGATAAATTACTCCGTCGACGGTGATTTATGATACAATAAATGCTCAGCGCCAATCCCCTCAGGGATATTTCGAGAGCGAACGCTGAATTTTTAATGACGATCCAAACCAATGGATCGCACTTGAAACTATATTTCATGAGCCAAATTGAATTTGTTGTTTGATAATTTGAATAAATCGTGAAGCACGTTCAATCGTTCATGTTTTACGTTTATCGTTTCGTTTGTAGAGAGTATTCATCAGGCTAGTTTCTATAGAACTATAGTAAATTTCAAAAACTATGGGATTTGTTTGAGAACGGGGATTATCGATAAGTTTTTGAAATGTGAAATGTATGTGCAGAATTACAACGGAACAGTTTGACCTTTTGAAATTCTACGTAGAAATCTGTAAATTAAGGTTGAACTTATAATGCATATAAAATGGAAAAAAAGGTTTAATTTTTCTTAGATGTGTTTTGGCACCATTTAAAAAATATGGGTTCTGATCACGATGATTTATGCAAAAAAATGAGTAGGAATTAGATGGATTGAGATTTTTTGGGATTTTTCCTTGTGATTAAAATAATCATACATCACAACCCTTACTGATGAATATGAATATAGTATGTTGTACATGATCAGATTTTCATTCTTCCCACTAAAACCAAACTAAAAATAGAAATCCTGTGATACGTTGTTGACAATAATCTGAAATAACGAGATAATAAGCAGTCAAGGTTGGATAAGAGACTCTTTCAAATACATCGTCTATTCTATTAGCATCGCTCTTCAAAAAATATTCATACCTTCAGTGAATCGCAGCTATGTGAAATGGTGATTGAATCTTGAAGCTCGTGATCAAATATTTATTCTGGGAGAAGCGTATTGAATTTGACAAAGAATCGAATTTAGAACAAGAAACAAGTATGGCGGTTTAATGATGGAGGAGAATGAAGTGGAGGTGTTGAAGAGAGATACAAAGAGTGAGAGAGAAGAAGAAGAGAGAAAAGAAGATTGAAATAAACGTGAATTAGGTGAGGCATTTGTGAATAAGATTATCGGCGAAGTGAAATCAATAGACGTGATTGACAAATTTGAATACGGAATAACTATGACTCAGACCGATTGACAAAAAGCTACAAATCATCACTACACGACTCACAACTATTTCAGGCAACAATATTATTTTGTATTATCTGAATCTTGTAATAGAATCAAGGATAAAAGTGGATTGAAAATTCCTAGGATATTTAGGATATAGGCTACTAATAGGAAGGGAGAATTGAAATTCCATTATCACTATAACTGATAATTTTCTGTTTTGTTGTAATATTTGTAAGAAGGTCATTCAAATATCAAGTGACATTTTGAATATCAAGTAATATCGAAGATGAGATTTTTGTATTAAATTTACTTGAACAAATCTTTCTTCCACAAATGCTTTATAAAGTATCATTCATTATATTTCTTAACCTTTTATATTATTAGGACAGCACTGTTATTCCTATTATAGTGATCCACTTTCATCTGATTTTGAGAGTCCGTTGGTTTTTATAGATTAATTGCCGAGTTAGTTATAAAAGACTGGGAGAAAAGCTTAGCTCCATTACATTTGCTTTGCACGTCATCACCTTCGGTAATTAAAAGAGCGCTCCTTTTATTAGTTCCATGTTTGCCCGCTGCACGGTAAAACAGCGCTAGTTGTGCTGTAGGATGAAACGGGTCTTGAGCAAATGATGAGATGAGGCTGTTAACAGGCCATTATAGTAATTGATAAAACGTAATGTCTATTTTACAACCTGAGTACGAGGTAATGCTCTGCAGATCCTCTGCAGACGTTTCTGCCGGGGAGGCATGGGAGCAATCTCTATCTCTATGCAATAGAAGGGAGATAGATAGGAATTAATAGATGGAATTGGAGATGGAGGAAATGAGAGCGAAGATAATCTGAGAAAATGTTACCCGAGGAGATTATGAACATTACCAATTACCTACTAAATATTGCAACTAGTCGTAAACTACGAGTACATTCTTGAAAGTCTTGAGAATTAGGCCTATGAGATTACTATAGCTTCATGTTCTACTCTCTGAATTGAACTCTAATGGTTCTGTCTCTTATCTTTCCAAAACACAGTTTTTTTTAAAATAATTGTTATGAAAATAGTCAACTTTCAAGTGTAAGATAGACGACGTTACCAATATCACTAAAATTATTATGTGAATTTTACATTTTTTCGAATACAATTCAACCAAATTCAATCCGCTGTTCCTCTTTTTTCTTCAACCTTTCTTGATAGATGTGATCCCCTACGCGTACACGTGAAAATGAGTTGGGTTAATAAAAAAATGTATCTCATGATGGATGGATTCGGTCGTTAGTCAATGAGAGAAGATAGCGCTACTGCTATGAGTCGTCGTTAAGCACTCACCTATTTAGTAGGCTCACAGTAGCATTTATGTCTTATCAGTATATGGAATTTGTTTTGCTAAAGAAACTAGGGTGGTAGGTTAAATCGTGGATCGAGTCCCCAGAAAGAACTTTTTTCTCAAGCTGATAACGTAAATGTTGTTGAAAGGTTGTTAAGTGTAAAGCAGGTATTCCAGGTTTGCTCACATTTCAATCACAATTTTTAGTATAATTAATTTAGTCAGGTCTAGTTTTGTGCGGTAGTAATTCATTATTTGATTAATTTAGAATGATCAGTTAAAATTGTGATAGAAATACTCGTATCTTTGAAATGAAAGGTGTTGAAATAGTGAGAAGTGTTAAATAAAAATTTAAAAAATAGCATCCCAACTGTACCAATCAATCAGAATACCTTATTCCTCTTGAAGTCGCGTAGTAATTATTTAGGTTTGACTTTGAGATGACAATAAACCAATTAAATCATTGATGTCCAAGTAAAAAGATTGAGTACTCAACAGAAAATAGCTTATCTACAAGTGAATTCCACCTAATCAGTCAAGTGTACTGGTGGTTCGCAAATAATAACTGGCAATGATCATTATTCATCATGTGAACCTGATGTTTACGACTAAGGACTGAGTTCTCACGAAAACATGTATATAGATTCATGAACCATATCATATGTTGTAATATTATCCTTAGGGGTGATGAGTAAATCCAGCGAACCATAGCTTTATATCGGACCTTACCTACACATTATTGATAATGACGATAACACTAACATCGTATTACTACAACTACTATTATAAAAAACACCTTATATGGTTCACTTCCGCTGTTGTCCAAGTTGAACTTATGTACTCCGGTCATTTAATTTATCAGTTTGCTCTTAGTCTATTCATGTTATGCTATTATTGGGCTTTTGAGCTTTTTTTAATTTTGGGAAACTTGATAAAAATAGGATGTCCTGGTAATTGTAGAACAAGGAAATTCGCATGTAAAACATAACATGACATGTTTCACAATGATACAGATAGAGATAGTATTAGTTTTGATTGTTAATGGGCATGACCAATTTGAGTATGGTTTACAATCAGACTAGCTTGGAAGATAAAGAATGTTATCAAAAAATACTCAAAATGGAGTGGTACCTACATGAAACGAAGTGCATGTTGTATGAAATAAGTATTTCACAAACTATAGCTTGTGCATGAATTTCCGTTTTTGATCATTTCAGACTTACCTCTCCTCTGCATGAAGCTGAAAAGGTCATCTAGGAACTCCTTCCGTTTTGGGTCATCACTTAACTCGTACAGCTGTAATAAAAAAAAATCATTTTCAATAAAATTCTGACTCAAATCTAAATAACTTCAAGTGGAAGATGAACTTGGAACTGAAGTTTTTATTGAACAAATTAATTAGGGAAAAGTATTAGTAATTAGAATATTGATAATTTCTTAGTTGATAAATAAGGTAATCATTAATAAAATAAGTATGTTGAAATTGGGGATAGCCAAAGAATATCCCATAAAGATTTTAATATTATAGCTTATAATATATTTAACTTATATAAAGAGTATTATATATAATTACTATATAATAACTTGTATGAAGATTATAACGACTTTGAAGACTGGAAAAAATAATGTGGAATTTATAAGTACACCCTGTGGTATTATTCAGTAAAATGTGAAAAATATGAAGAACAGGAGAAGATATGAAAGAAGTAAAATGTTAAATAAAATAAAAAGTTACAGAAAAAAGAACATCCTCTGTAGAAAAAGCCATTTCGATAATCGTGCTTATAACGTTTAGCCTATATTGCCCCTGATTTGTTCGAACTTACTTGCATGATACGTTTCAGTAGGGCAATAGTTGGAAATAGGAACTAAAGAGAATGCAGTATTGTCTAGCAAAGTAACAATCATTCAGGGAGTATGTTCGATACCAGACACGTCTTTCAAGAATATTCAATACTTCAAGAGCTATCTCGTTTCTAAAATACTGAAGTTTTGAATGCTCTTCCCTCCAAGTCATCCAAGTTCACTTATTGGTAAGATCTAGGCTGATACTTAGAAAAAACATTCAAGTTGATTGTGAAAAGTAGCATTGACAAATTCAAACAAATTAAACAAAATGGCGGCTATATTCTTTAGGAAAATTACAGGTCATCACAGACCGTTAGCGGAACTGGCAGAATCAATTGTGAGCTGCTGGACGTGTGTAACAGTTAATTTGAAAGAGTACTTGAATACTCACTTGATTACTTAGTTGTCACTGGTTCTACGTACCCATTACAAATTGGCATTCATGCCTGGAAAAAGGTGAATAGCAGGCAGCGACCGGCTTTATTAAAATAATTATCATTATTATCTTTGAATGTAAATATGTTTGGCCCCTTAACTGTAAAAATTAACACGTGCCCAGGCTAGTAATCCACTAATGGACCACTTTGAATATTACGGTCAGTAGCAATGGTTTACAATGTTTTGATGCCCAACTACTTGGAACTTTCTCTTATCTCAACAATATCGCCTGAATCTTTGGATGTTGGCTAAAAAAGGGACGATTCGATTAATGATTGAATATTGATTAGGAAGTTGTCATTGCCACAAACTCATCAAAAAAGCAGAAGTATGGTCAAATTCACATGTACAATATTGATTATTATATTCAACATCACACAGATATTTTATTGTAGATTCTTAGCATAATCGAATCTATAGATTGGATTTCAATTGACAAAAAGCGATTAGTTGCTATGATCGCTGGAGAGAAATCCAATCAAAACAAGCAATAATAAATTCAATCATTAACACGCAATCACTGGTTGAAAAAAATATATAAAAAGTCTGCTGAAACTATGAGGTCTATATGATTTGAAGTCTTCCCTTCATTCCTTCAATTCCCTTATCACCTTATCTCCTTCTTCTCCTATTTCTCCAACTCCATTTATTTATTTTTCCTCCAATTCCTTCCCAAATGATTTTCTTCTATAGACTTCCAATCGATAATTGTTGATTTTCACTTATTCCGCAACTCTCTTATTCAACCCCTTATGTTTTCTCCACCTCCTCTCCTTCCACCCTCTCTTCCAAAGTGGCAGGCAGCCAATGATTTAGAGCGAATCGTTTTGATTCCTTAGCTGTGCTTTTTTCTTCTTCTTTTCTTTTTCCAATTTTTTATCCGGTACCTGTAGTTTATGGAAATGATCGCCGTTACCATTATAGAAGATTGAGCGCGTGTGTATTCGGAATATTATTTTAATAGCCTCGAGCGAATACAATGGGAATGGGCCCAGTTTAATGTGTCCCCCTCTCTATAACTCTTCTCTCAGGCCACTCACTCTCTCTCTCTCTCTCTCCCAGTCCATTCTCATCCTCTCTCACTCCTACACTCTTCTCCATCCTCTTCATAACTCTTTGCCCTGTTGCCTTCTTGAGTGTATCTGTGTGAGTGAATAGCGTTTAACTTTGTAAAAAATTATTTCCAATTAAAATGCAGAATAAAGCATCTCCGTTTTGGATATTTTATAGCTGGTAGGTGGTCGGGGGGGAAGGGGAGCAATCTTATTGCTTAGTCAAAGGCCAACTCCAATCGAATGCCCGAACGAAAAGTCATCATTATTCAATGATGTTAATAGTAATGAAAAAAGCGATGTTTGATATTTCAACGGCAGTCAGAGCAGGATAGAAACATCTGTTGATTGATTGGATGGTAGAAGTGTTGATAGGTGACTAAATACATTCTTCAATATTTTATGAGAGATGCTGAGTAGTTAATAACTCATCACGTGATTACAAGTATTTTGACTGAATTGTACTGTTATTTTGGTGTAAAACGAGCTCACTGTCTCTAAAATATCCTACTTTTGGAGATGAAAGAAATTGAATTTTCATATTCTCCCTATCGCTCCTCCTACAATCAATTTTGGAGCTAACTTTGAATACTTTCCTTCCAAGTAATTTCTACACCAAACATTCGTCTGAAATTGCACTTTTAATTCTTCAGCTTTTTATATTTTTACTGGTCATATTAATGCCCACAACGAATGAATTATTACAGTACAGTAGTTGAAATTCGAAACCATACAATTTGAATCGAACTTTCTCCTGGATTCCTGATCGTTCACAACCACAGGGACTATAATTCCTGTTATCACTTACAACTTTATGTTCGATTTACTACTAATTAGGTAAACCTCTTTTATGACGGCAAGATAATTCCTTTACCAGTTCTTCAAATATGTACGTATTCTACTCTGCGAATCTGGTGTTATTATAAGTTAATACATGAATTCCCAGTTGATAAATTCCATAGAATCATTACGATTTCATCTGAAGCTATGTAGTACACGAATTGATCAACCTGTAGAAAGGTTAATGAAGTTGATATTTCATACTTAATGACTGAATCGCAGTCGACGAATTAGATGTTTATAAATACTGGACGAATAACGAGATGAGAATGGAGCAGTGGATTTTTATAAATGATGAGCGAGAGACCCCTAATAGGCTTGCTCTATCTTTGTGCGGTAACCATTTGAGAAAGAAAATATCGTTACACGAACGGTGAAAGAGAGTGGCAATAAAAATGGGAGACAACAAAAAATGAGCGAGTGAGAAAAGAAATGCTTGTGAGTGATGCAACCAATGAGGAAATGGAGAGAGTGAGAGAGATGATGGTTTACTCGAGTGATTGAGTGATGATTGAGCTCGAATAACTGAAGGGCAATCGATCGAAACCGATTAACACCGAGTTGAAGTGAGAGGGAAAACTGAGTGATTGATTTCCTATGTCCGACCATTGTACTCATTAGTTGCTCTCCCTCCACTTCATTTGCTCCTTCTCCCTCTATTTATCCACTTATTTACTCCCCCTATTTATCCACTATACTATACTCCCTCTATTTAACTGGTCTCCTGTTCTATCATCCTGTACGGCAAATAAATAGTGCAATGCTCGCTAATAGAAGTAACATTTACAATCGCTTCTGTATTACTGTATTATTTTTCGTTTCATTTTATTTATATAGTGGCAAACGGATTCACAGTAGGTGGTAAACTAGTTTTGTTGGGTCTGTTAGACGAAACCAGAAAAATATACTACCTACAGCTACAATCTACAGTTTAGTAGCTATTAGTAATAGTTTGAATCTGTTGATAGTCACATTATAACTTGAAAAGACTAATAAAATGGTGAAGAGTTAGCAGTTGCTGGATCAATCTAAGCTATTCAGTCTATAGAGAGTGTTGTATCTTTTTTCATTAAATGTTCGACCGTATAAATAACTGACCGTATGAAGTACAAACAGTAAAAACATAACTATAAAAACATTTTTTTTAAACATAACTAAGGTGAAAATTATTCTGAAGTGGAAAGGAGTTTCCAGAAGCGAATCTAATGCAAATTATTGTAAATATTATACTTATAATTGAAATTCCATTATCTGTTTGTTTAGTGAATCTCAAGGTACTGTATATTGAACCATTTTCAAATATATTCATATTAAATAAGCCGCGAGAAATAATTCTGACAACATTGACATCTTCTTATCTTTTTGCAAACTGTTATCCGACTACTCTTAGTCGATGAGCTGAATCTATCAATTTTAAATCTCTTCAATATTTTATTTTGCAACTCAAATCACCTATTAAAAACGTTGATACATCCTCCCTTCCATCCTACTCGAATATGATTGATGACAATAATCGTTTTGAATTTCATTAATTTGTTAGCTATAGCTGGATTCTTGAGTGCGCCCAGCGGGCGGCCATTTTGTAATTAATTACAGACGGGGCCAGTCAGTCACGTCCGGTTCTTCGTTATTGATTACGTAGTTTTTTAATCGTTCTCGATTAGGCACCGATTAATTACTTTTTATCCGCCAGATTCTGACTCGTTATCAATAAAACTATGCTCAAGTGTTGTCGGCAGGTAATCAAGCCCGTACAATTTTCCAAGGTCAATTATTGAACGTTTTGTGTGAATATGTATTTCAAGACAAGATATTAAAATATGCAACAAATATAAAAAGACAACAGCCAGTTATATTATTTCATAGGAAGTTAGCCTTGATGATTTTTTTGAGGAGTTTTCATTTTTGTTTGATACATTACCGTTGGATGGCCTATGATTTATAGAGAGAAATGTACCCATTAAAAATTTTAATTAATAGTTTGAGGATAGAAATAAATATCCAGTGGAAAACTATAGGTATAGATAGACTCTATCAAATACAAATTGCGAAATCATAATGTCATCAACGGAAATGTTGAAAGATCATGCCTAAATGAGATGTCCATGATGAGAATACATTCCTGTAATGCAAATTTGTTGTTGAATGTACAAACTTGAGTCAGACATGTGTTTGAATTCCAAAAATGATTGAATACAACTGTTTAATGAATTATGTAAATAGGTGGTAATAATGTAATAGGATGTAAAACATGTAATTCATGGTGAAAAAGGAAGACCATAACAACTGGGATATAGTGAGAACAGTAATAATAGGAACAGTTTTGAAAGAAATCCTGTTTTACTCTATTGCGATTTATTGAATTAATGGAAATGGATAAGATTATGATTATTGTCATATTGTGTAATAAATTTTTATGGTTCAATAACTGAATTTGAAGAATAAGAAGGGGGACAGTAAATCACCATCAGATAAGTGATGAAAATATGTAAACTGATGGATCGTTTATGGAAAGTTAACCAAATAAATGTATCTTGTGAATGTAAATTCAACTACTTCATGTTTTTACATCCCTTCAGTACACTCAAATACTATAATACTTCCCTTGTATACTTAGTCTAGTCTAGTCTATCTTAGCCTAGTAGAAAAATCTTTCAAGGGGCAATGCTACTATCCCGCACAACATGACACTGTTTCTCTGCCAACGCGTTGATATCAAATGATAGCGGGAGCCCCATCACAATTCCAATTATTAATCCGTTTATAAACTTGTCTCATCACGTCACCTCATCATATCAACAGGGAGTCAGACCAGACATCTCACGTCTGAAATCTTCAAATCAGCTTTAAATAGACGACGGCTAACCGACATCAAGCAAGTTCCGACGCTTCAATTTTTCACGGCATGAAAATAACTCGCAGTGGCTGAGAGCGAGAGAGACGTTGCAGGGAGAGAAAGAGTAGAAGGAATTATGAATCTGTTGAACGTACTGCAATACGTAACCCATTGTATCTCAGAACAGTGTAAACAAAATTTCAAAGTCTGTGGAGGAATGGACGAATTTAATGGTTCGATTGCGATAAATTTAGCATGGTTGATGAATTGATTAAATGATTTAATTTTCATAATTATTCAGTTATAGGTTATTTTTTTTGATGCCTGTTCAATAACGATTCAAATGTAGAGTATATCGGAAAATTATTAATATTCGCTTTTGAATAATAATAAAACCAGAAAATTTTCCATAAATCTAAATTTGACAGCCACCAATATTGAAAATGATAATTTCACAGTTTAATTTTATCATTTTTTTCGAGTAGGAAAATAAATCGAAGAGCATGCTGCTTGTTACACATTAGCCTACCATGACTTGAAAACATTGCATAAAGGTGTGTAGTGTCAAGGGAAGTTCAAACCAAACAAAAATACCCAATCGAATATCTTAAAATTTCCATTCTGAACGAAAATTTAACATAGTTAATGCTCATAGTCTTAGTATTTTACAATAATGAATGGAATAACAGGCGTTTACCCAAAACGTCTTCTTTTCCAAATTAGATTGAATGTGAGTATAGAACTGTTTTTCCCTTTTGAGAATCACTAAAATCATCCAAGTGAGAAATTCTAGTCCTCTAATTTCGAATTCTATGATTTTTCAAACTATTATTATTCCAGAAGCAACAGGGTACCGCCTTATTATCTGGTGACGAAGGAAGAAGAACTACCCCGGAATCAACAATCTAATAATAATATAAGAACAAACAAGAGATGAGTATTATTAGTGGGAGGGGTGGATCCTCTACCCACCCTTATAAAACGACTCTATTTCTGTGAATATGAACGGAATGCAGCAGCGAGGGGGTCGGTAGTTAGGGGCGGAACCAGAAATGCTAATCTATAGATATATTTCTTATATAAATGCGACAAGAGGGCGGAAATGAAGTGTTTATCCCCTACAGACCCTATCTCAACAAAATACAAAACATGTTGAATGACGGAGAAGGAATTGAGATGGTGGATGCTGGAATGGAAAGGAGAAAGAGAGAATCTGTAAAAAAGAAGAAATCGAGAACTGATAAGGGGAAAAATTCTAAAACAAGTGAGGTACTAGAATTATTGAAGAGAAGTAAATACTATTAAAAATTGTAAATTTATTACGTGGTTGTGTAGAAAGAATAGTGCGGATGATTTATTGATGAAATAAACGATCTCAGAAGGTTGGGAAATGAAAGATGGAATGCGATGAGTAAAGCTTGATGAAATAATAAGGAATGAAA
Source organism: Sogatella furcifera (assembly GCA_017141385.1). Taxonomy (NCBI): domain Eukaryota; kingdom Metazoa; phylum Arthropoda; class Insecta; order Hemiptera; family Delphacidae; genus Sogatella; species Sogatella furcifera. Next base: position 10,092,509 of record CM029546.1, read on the forward strand.
AACTGTTTAAAAAAAAGCAAGTTATGTGCATGATATTATTGTTTGAAGAAGATGTACACTAGAAATAGATTAATCCTAGTTAGAGTAGGATTGAGAGAGAGAGAAAAATAATGCAAATCTAAGGAAGGAAAAAGGGTTTAGAAAGAATAAAGTAAAGTAAAAAATTAGCAAACAAGAGCAGGAAGGGAGAGTGGGAGACTGAGTTCAAGAACGTTGAAAATGGGAATAAATGGTAATGAATTAAGATGATTTGAAAGTGACAGAGACGAAGAACAAAAAAAAGGTGTTCAAAAGAAAATACATGAACATGAGCAACGAATGAGAAGAGGTAGAAGTGGAAGAAAAACAAAAAATAGACAAATAATATCAAATAAATATAAACAGAGTTATTAAGATGAAAACATGGAGAATCAGAAATATTCTTATTATTTCTAATGTAGGAGAGATCATTACGGGTCGGTACCACCTTGCCAATGTGTTCTTAGTAAAAAGGTTGTCACCAATCCAATATCAGTCCACAAGGTTCGTGAATCAACTTCAAGAAACAGCCATCCTCATCGAGTGGCCAATACCTAAAAGAGGAGGATATTTTATCGTGAGATGAAGATGAGGAGAGACATAAAGAGTACTAAAAGAAGGACGAGGCGATACAAGATGAGAACAAGGAGGAAGATTACCAGAAGGATGAGAGAATATAAAAGAAAGATAAAACGAAAACGACCCTTCTCGTTAATAAACACCCTCTCAGCCATTAAGCCCTGCAGATTTCCAGAATCAATTAAAGGATCCTGCGGAGGCACACTCACACATCTGGAGGGAATCGACGCACAGGAGGCCTTCCTTCTTCTCCCCCCCCCCCCCAATCATCCCTCACTTCCACCCTTCAAATCAATCATATAGTCTCCAGGAGGAGTTCTGCTTCTGCAACGGAGGAAAATATCGCCTCAAATAGTGAAATAAGTTGGAATGATACGAAAATAGATGAATTCAGCTCATCTGCAACTATTCTCTTACTCACTCTAAATGAATGTACTCTAATAATAACCTCTCTCTCTTCAGTTTTGCAAAGCTCCATACTTCTCATTCTGTATCTTATCTTATCTCATCACTCCCTCGTTAACCTCTTACTCTATCAAATTCACTTTCTCTCTCTCTCTCTTCACCCCACTCTCCAAGAATTGACATTAGTAGATAGTCAGACTATATAAACATGCAAACTACTCCTTTTTATGTAATTACAGCACCAGTTATATTCAATCCTACATTTTAATCATTATCATTATCATTTACATCTTCATGAGTTTCATAGTATATACCTAGTTTATTAAAGCGAAGTGTAATTAGTCTCATTTTGATTTGTATAGGCCTAATATAGGATTAAAGCCAATATATCATGAAACCTACATAGATGAAGTGAATGAATCTGAATATATCTTTCTTCATTTCACTCCCATCTCCCTCCCACTCACACTCCATCTCTCTTTATCTCGCTCTCTCGAATGACTCTCATCTTTCAATCTTCCTCTCTTACTACCTCTCTCTCACTCTTTTCATTACTTCAGTACTCCAGTTAGTCTGAAGAAGTTACGCTTCAGCAACTTTATCGTCGAATGCTAAAATTAATAATTTGTCTCTTCTCCAAGTGGTGGATTTCGAACGCATGACAAATGATGCTGGTTTTATAACTTTTCTAGGAATTGTGCAGATAAAATGGGAGTGTATCCTGCGCATATTGAGTGATTGTGAAAACGGAAGTGCTTGTGCTAAGAATGTTCAGTCTATGATTATGAAGGGCATAGCCCTTACTATTTTATAATGAATTCAGTAAACCTTGGTTTAGTATATAGTTATATAGTGAAACTTGTTTACAACATCGTGACCAAGTAATTGGGGAGAAATTCTCAAAATTTACTCAAATCGCCACATTCTCATATCTCAATCAGGGTGGTAGATAAGGAGAGGGTAGGGTGAGGAGGAACGCGAATTTCCTGTGTCCATTAATTAGAGATGAGGGTCGCAAGCTTGGCAATCTGTTTCTCATCACATGTATCTTGCAGAGAAAAAGGAAAACATAAAGAAGGAAAAGAAAAGAGGAACCATACAGTTCTTTTCTCACCATGTGCCCTACTACAAATCCAAAGGCTAGAGACAGATGATCCCCAATCACTAGTTGACCCTTATCCCTTATAACTAGTTTGAGTTTGGAATTCAGCCCTCATCTGATCTGCCTCTTTCCACAAAATTGATAGAACAAACGCAATCATCCACGAAAATCATTTATTGGGAATATTACAAATTACTGTGAAAGGTAGGAATTGATCATGATTCATATATAGGTTCATATATAAAGGTTCTATACGAACCTAGGGAATTGATAACATGATTTCACGGGAGAACTAACAGATGCATCTACAATTAATCTATCAAAACTCTATTAATCATTCAATTATAATCATTAATTCAATCAATTAAATATAAAGGTGAGTACAACAGGTATAATGCTTCAACTGTTCCTCAACCAATTTATATAGGCTGCCCAAGCAAAGAAGACATTCTGGCAGGTTAGGAAAATGACTGCAGCTTGGTTAATATTAGTTCAAAAATTATAAATTTGAATTTGAAATTTGAAATTATAGAGCAGAATGTTTCCTACAATTTGAGGCCAATATTACAACTTTTGAACCATTATCGACCGATCTGGAGTCATTTTCCCATCTTGCCAGGATGTCTTCTTTGCTTGGAAAGTCCAAATCTTCTTGAATATCCATCCACAGTGAGCTCTCAAGTAAAGTCCATTGCTTACTGTAGGCTACATCTAAAATAAATAATGTCACCTCATTTCATCACAATTAGAAGTAGAAAAATCAAAATTCAAGTCAAGTCACGTTCCTGTTCATAACGCGGTGAACTGGAAAGTTGTCAGAACAGATAGATGTGCTCGAAAAAGATGAACGCGTATTTCTGTCAAAAAATTATTATTACAAATGCGTCTGAAGCATATGAAGAGCCAACTACAGGCCAGGTGAGGTTGATGAACTTGACTCGCTCTATTCATTGGTCGAAGTGTGAATGAGCCCAAATAATGAGAAATCATTGTCAACAGAACAAATGAATCAGGCCTTGTGTGCTTACTGCCTCCCTTCTACTCACTAATACATGCATAATTATTGGACAAGCATCAAGCCTATATACGAAGACGTTCACAGAAAATTCCTGGAGATGAACGTGATGTTTTGAACGGCCTTTGAGCACAGAAAAAGAGAAGAATTATCACTGCTTTGAATCAATATGAAAGTTCTTGTTTGTTTGGAACGCATGATTTTTTAGTAATTACACAGCTTCCATGAGGCTAGAATAATACCAATATTTCTATAACTATGATCTTCGCAATATCAGTCATGTATTTCCAAAGCTTCATAGATGTCCAATGTTTCAATTCTAGAGCTAGATATTTATGTCATATTCAATTGGTTGTATTATTCTTCATGCCTGCTTTTGAAATATCTTCAATTTTACAACACTAACCGACTTTCATAAGTGTTCTCAAAATAGATAGAGGTAAGGATCAAAATTAAGAGGGTCAACTGGAACTGAATAAATGTAGGATAAGAAAGATGGAGACAATAAACAAATACGGGAATGAAGGATGGATAGATAAAGGAGTTCAATAGAGAACGTCGAATTGAAAAAGTATAAAAATTGGACGTTATACTGGAGAGAAGTTGAAGAGTTGAAGACGAATATAAAAATACGAGAATGAAGTCCGGGAAAAAAGTAGCTGGGGGATGAAAAATTTCATTACATGAATGCGATAAAAATACATGAATGAGAAAAATTGCTACGAGAAGAGAAATATAAAGCGACAAAAATGAATATTGTGGTTGATAAAGAACGGAAATATTGGGATGAGACTACATGAATGAGAGAGAACAACCTTCTTAATACAGATCTCACCCTCAATTGGATGGTGCGTGTGCTTTTGATATATAAGTGTGGCAACCAACAAAATAAATGAATTGCCGCAATAAGTGTGCTGAGGGGACGATTAGATTCGATTCGATACGATTAGAGAAGGGTGGCCGACAGACACAGCAACTCACGATGAGATGATTGGTACCTACTTCTAAGCGCATTAGAGGCGATCCGTGACTGATTCAATCTCGAAATGTCCCGTTCTGCCAGCAACCCCGCGCGATGAATTGCAGTCGGCATGTCTCAATTCTCACAATAAATTGAGAAGGCAGTGGACAACACACTGTATATCAAGACTGGGAAAATAGGAGATACTGTCTGTCTCAAGCAAAGAAGGCATTCTGGCATTATGGGAAAATGATTCCGGCTCAGTCAATATCAGTTCAAAACCTTCAAATCAGGTCTGAAATTATAGATCAAAATGTTTTCTACAAGTTGAGACCAAATTTATAATGTTTGAACCAATACTTACTGAGCTGGAGTAATTTTCCCACCTTTCCATAATGTCTTCTTTGCTTGGACAGACTATAGAGTTGCATGGGAAGAAGAGTGTGACAAGGAAGTTAAATAATTTCAAAGTGTGTTCGATAAAGATGGAAGATAATAATTGAAAGAGATGAAACCGAATTGCAGTGGAGTTGCAGCTCTCTCACAAATAAATTCATTGACATGGGATGATGCCGATAATTCTCTTCTCAATTTCCCCCCTATCATTGAAAATAAAGACATTTATCTATCTAGCACCCTGATAACAACTTAATTAACTCACGCTCTAGTTGTGCCACGATTCGAGTGAGGGTGAAGTTGCAACAAACACCTTAGTACTTCCCACCCACATGTAAACAATTGAGGAGGCGTGAGTCATATGAGCAATGATTCGATCCGTTCTCATTGGGCACACGGAGTGTAAGTAAATAATTGAGATGATCTCAAAATGCACTGTATCATGATGGCTTAATAAGATGATTGAATTTCTGGAGCACAAAATGCAACTCTGATTAAGAATAACTAGTATTGACATACAAATATTTTACTGGAGTCAAAATCACCAAAACGACGAATTCAAATAGCCTGGAAGAACACAATAATATCGGAGGAAATTCAAATAAATGAGCTCAGAATAAATTAATAAGTTGAATTACAGTGACTATATAAGACAGTGTGGCCATCTAATGTGTTGTTTTTTATTGGCTTATACTTAGCTTGTGACACGATCTTGTTCTCGATCAATGATTGGCTTATATGGGAAAAAAATATCTGGGGGGATGGTCTCACTGTCTTATATAGTCACTGTAAATAGAATCATATACGGTTATAGATGTTTCCTTTTTCTCAGGGCTACCAATCAATGTTTTCTATTTAAAATATTAATCACTGTACCCTTTTGAAATTATTTTCATTTTAGCATACATGCGTCTTAGCTCATGCTCTAAATAAATTAGAAAATGAATCTTAAGAGCTGCAATATGTAATGCTGACATAAAAATGACTTCAATAGGGTACTGTGATTCATATTTTAAATAGAAAACGGTTATAGATTATAATCAATATTACAGCTATTACTCCGATATTTAATATTACTCAATTCTTTCAATTTTATAATAATTATCACAAAACATACTTGGAGACCAGCCTCCTCCTCTCTTTTTTAATAAATTTTCTTTTTTTGTAATACGTTTCTCATCCACTTTCTACTTGACAAGAATATGTCTATTAGATAATATTTTTTTATCTTGATAAAATAATTTTGCAGACGATCTATCCATCCCCAAAGTGGTTGAAAGAAGGCAAACACTTGATACACCACTTCACATTCACACGACTCTGTTGAAAGCTCTATTGCCTTACAACAGTATGGTGACGTCTGAGTTTATCTTGTGATAAGGAAGTCGCCAAGAAAATGTGTGGGCCGCAGTTGTAGAACGTAGTTGCCAGTAGGGTAGGTCAGGCAGTGCTGCACTTAATCCACTTGGTCAGTCTCTCTCACTTTCTCTCACTCTTTTTTCTCTCTCTCTCTCTCTCTCGTTCTCTCTTATGTATTCTTAGCTCACTCTTGCTCTTCTCCCTTTTTCAGATGGCTCACTCCCAAACCATGCTGATAAACACTGGAACACACATCGAATAAAATCGCCCTAATCCATGTGTGCGCAGTAAGTTATAGACTGTCCAACTGAAGAAAACATTCTGGCAAGATTGAAAAATGACTCCAGCTTGGTCAATATTGGTTCAAAAATCAACAATATGGTCTCAAATTATTGAACAGAATGTTTCCTACAATTTGAGACCAGATTCATAATTATTGAACCAACATCAACCGAGCTGTAGTGATTTTACCATTTGGTCAGAATGTCTCCGTTGCATGGACAGATTATACCAACAGACATTTCTGGGCTTACTACCCGCTCTGTTCTCTCACTCACTACGAAACATTTCATCATTTTTCCTCTCTGTCACACAATCCAACCTCTCTACGATTGTAAACTTTTGGAATTCTGTTATGGCACACCCTTGTATACAAAATTGGGGGGAAAACTAACATGGAAAGCATACAACCCGAATATATTTTATTGGGATAGGCCTTGTTGTTTTTTATCTTATGGGCTCTAGAATACAGAGTTTTTGTGGGGGGTTTTCCAGTGTTATATTGAATCAAATTATTCCAAGAATAAAAAAATTAATTTTATAAAATTATTTTACATGGCTATTTTTAAGGACTGATAATATATTTTGAGTACTATAAAACGTGGAATCCACGTCTCTTGTAGCTCCTCCTTTTATATGAATAAAATCTTCTCATATGATAACAATTATAAAAATAAGAAGAGGCATGGAATTAGTCACCGTTACACCCAGACGTATAGTCTTGTAGGAGTATTCCAGTAACCAATTTTCAAGTGTAATATTTATTTCTTGTAATTTGTGCATTTTTGGAATAAAGAATTTTAATTTGTGTGTAAGGTTCTTAAAGAACATTATTACAAACGCAGTTTAATCAACACTGAACTAATTGTGCACTAATTAATCCTGTTCATTTCAAGATGATGATCAATCATTTCAATTTGATAAATTGTGATTATGATTTAGAGGTAGGACTTCAATGCCTGTTGTAACAAAATTATTCATGAAATAAAAATTCCCATTCCTTATAACTTACTATGATATTCATATGATTGGAATAATAATTCATGAAGACAACCAAGGTGAATTTTGACAGTTCCTACACACTATTCCTCGTCAGTTAATAGACGCATTCTAGAGTAATCATCTCCTACATTCTCAAGTCCAGTACCATCTCCTAAAATTCGTTTCAACATACAACCCATCTATCAACAGAATAAACAATCGAAAATGATTTCAATAAGCGGTCACTAAAAGCGAGATGATGTTTAAGGCCGGGGAGGGGGAAAGAGCGGTGATCTGAGCGGCAGCAGCATAATTTTATTTGATAATAAAAGGTGTTTGATGACAGCGACAAACGTAGAGCATTTTAAAAGAGTGTTTTTCATTTTTGAATGTTCGAAATGTGGACGCAGTTTTTTATAGGCTGGCACACAACGGTAGGCACTCAGAAAAAGGATAAATATGGGTTTGATCCTGGTCCTTTGTGATGATACCGGCTTGAAAAAGAAAAAGAAAAAGAAGAAGAAGAAGAAGAAGAAGAAGAAGAAGAAGAAGAAGAAGAAGAAGAAGAAGAAGAAGGATACGAATAATAATGAGAAGAAGAAGAACAAGGAGGAGAAGAAAAATAAGGGAAAAAGGGAAAATGAAGAGGTGGTGTTGGAGGAGAAAGAGGGAGAGCAGTTGCGCATACATTAATGGATGAGTACGCAATGGATAGGAGAAAGAGAGAGGATGATAGAGAAAGAGTATATGAGTGGAAGAGAGGAGTAACAAAAGTCACCCGAAAAAAGTAGTAATGAATTTCGACTCAGATGACAGAACCAGATGAGAGAATAAGATGGACAAATGACGACGGTGACAACAACACTTTGCATGACAAAAAGAAGAAGCTGAAGAGTAGTAATAAGAGGATAGAAGAGATGACACGATGCGGATCCAATGCCTTCTAGATCGGTGTTCGCCGCGGCCAACTCAATAAGAGTTTCGCTGATTAGGAGAGAAAGGCGCTGAAGAGAAGAGGCGATGATCAAAAGTGCGTAGTGGAGAGTAGAGAAACTACCGATGAAGATTTATAGCGGCATATTGCTTTCATCAATAGTCTGCAACCGAATTGTGTGAGAATAGAAGAGGATGGGAACAAGGAGATGAAAGAGTGAGAATATAAGTAGTTGAAAGGGAAGATTTAGAAGATGAAGGATCGAATGAGAAAAAAATTGATTATGAATTAATTATTTGACGAGTTGAGACAACATGTACCTTTGAATTGAGTTTGAAGAGAAAAGGCTCTGACTAACATTTTATTTGCTGTCTTTTTTTGTAGTATTGTTTTAAACCTAAACTATTAGTTGGAAACTTGGTTACATCGTAGATGGCCTAGGAAAATGTTTGAAACTTTCATAAAACAGTCAGCATTTTATCAATTGCTGTGGATAATCATAGAAAAGTACTATTCAATGTACAAACCCTACGATTTTCTAAATTTATCTTCCTTCTATAGCAACAGGATAATATCACAGTTTCTAAAAAATTCTGAATCCCAAATGTGGATGCTCAGTTTTGTAACAATAAGCTAGTTTTTTTGAAAAATTAATGTTGATCTTTTAAAATTGCAGCACAGTCTCTGTACAGTAATTATAGAACATTCTCAATGGAATTATAACCTTGACTTGCACTTATTGATCAAGTATGTGATTTAAAGCGAGAACTTATGTATTAAATCATGAAAAATTGAACTTAAACACATTGAAACGTGAAGTTTAGGCTTTATCATTATTGTACTCTAAATTTACCCCAAAAGTTCAGATAGTCTCATCAAACGACAATTTTATTCCTCCCCTCTCACATTGTATAGACAGCATCCAAACAAGTATGATGTCCCAATTATGAGGATGAGACCCAGCAATATTCTGGTCCAACACCCCAATACAACAACTATCTACGTCCCATTCATAGTCACATGACCTACATGACCCATTAACAATGTGACAACCACAACCGAATGTCATCTTTCCATTGTTACAGATACCCTTACAATGATACCGTTGTTGAGGGTAGGAGAAAGGAGGAGATGCTCCCGAGATCAGCGCAGTAGGGGGCACAGCGGGGGTCCTTCAAGCCCTTACGCAGCATCCCCTTCTCATAAAAGTTGTAACTGTGATTTTTGGATGATCTGACCAAAAAACTTCAATGGAGAAAGTCTGGAATTCTCTGTTCTACGATCATGAAGTTCTAGTTAGTAATTAGAATGGTCCAATCAACTGGATTGGTACAACTGGAATCAACTGGAATTGGTGGAGTGTAGGCCTATGAATATAAGTATGTGGGCATTAACATTGAGACTGCATTGGAAAGTTTATAAACCTATATTTCACAGAATCCCATCCATCTATAATTTTTAAGATTAAAACTAGTTTCAAAATCGGATTGAAATGAGCTTGTACCTTCAGTTTACAGATTTCAATATGTACGATATACGATAGAAATCATTATAAACAAAACCGAAAGTACTAATATAATTCGAATGTTAGTCAACTAATTCGTAACGGATCAACACATGCCAATCTATATTTACATGATTTAAATTAATGCTAATAACAATCTATATTTACATGATTCAAATTAATGTGAATAATTCGATATCACCAAACATCATAGCTGAATTAATTACAAATAGAAAGTAGCCTCCATTCTCCATAATTTTAACATACCAGTCATTATTAATTATTGTTATGCTGTATTCAGCGCATCATACTATTTCAGGTATTCAAACATTTCATCAGAAATATTTTGTTGTATTGGAAGATCTCTCTCATCATTGATTCAAATTTTATTCTGATTGATGGAAGTAGAATTTTAAATAAATTAAAATTTATACCACTCTCATAGTTCAAATGAAAATATATCAAAATAATAGTACGGATGTGTGTAAAATTCATTCGTATCATTGATTTAAATCAATAAATTTTAGTTTACAAATAAATCAATAAGTTTTTATGATACAATCAACGGTATTCTCACTGTTAAAGAATGTATCCACTTTAATAAGCTCAGATAGGCGACAAGTGAGTAATCTTGTGAAAGTTAGGCATTGGTGATGATAGAGGCCTCAGAACAAGTTCAAGCCACATAAGAGAAGGTATGCTTGTAGCCTGTCAGATAAATAATTAATTGGACTCAATTCTGTTTGCGACTGGAAATATTCCATTTTTCCAAATTAATTGGTGTAAGATATTATTTTTGTTTTTATAATAGGCCTAACCGAGATGTCATTATAATCGTATTATTAAAATAAGCTACTCGTAGTAACCAAATGGCGTCTAGATAGCTTCTAGAATATACGTCAATTTAGAAATTTCTTAGAACATTTGGTGTATTTAAAACAAACTTCTATTGTATTGGAATGTGAGCGGATTTTTACCAGAAAGGAAGAGAGGGATCTATTACACGATTTACTCAGATATTCCAACTAGATTTAATAATACAATTCAATCAATCAAAAATAGAAAATATTTCCTACTCAGATTTACAATTACTATAATAAAATGTAGCCTATTCTCTATTATTTTTGTACTACGATACTAACTGATTGGATTTGGCATTGTTCTTCTTCATCTCAAACAACGTACCTTCAAGAACACCGTTATCATAAATTTGATCCCAACTACACTGAGCCACCCCGAATTTTAAGCAATATTTTACTTTTGTTTGAAAGGACAAAGCCATTATTTCCACGAGATCGTTTCCCAACTTCAACTCTGTAACCCTCGACTGATTTACAATTCGTCCTACAACTGGCAATGCATCTTTCTATTGTTAGGATAGGCTTTGATAGGCTCAAAATATCGCACTTGGAAACCGTAAAAAGCGTAGGTTTTCTGTTCAATTTGCTGAAGAAAGAAAGATTTATTGCCAAATAAGTAAACAAATTTTCACAAATATGAAAACAGAAAATCAGATCTTATTTTTAAGTTCCTAGTGTAACTGTTCAGGAGATTTTCTTGAGGATTAGAACAGAACTAAAATGTGTTTTACTCCAAAGAATTCTTGAAAATTGAAGATGAAAAAAGAAGTTGAAAATTGTATAAATGATTTTAGAAATAGATTATAAACATCATAAATAGCCGAAGAAAGTTATAGAACCCTCAAGTGCTTCATGTTTTTCGCGTTTTTCGACCTTTTTTCGCCAAGAATACAAAACTCTGTACATATTTTAAAAACGAAATAATCATAATTATAAATAGCCCTAGTCGGCTAGTCCTACTGTTATTTCGGCGTGGGTAAAATATTGATCGAATCATATCGAGTGATTTATTGTTATGAATATTGAATTGCTACTTGCAGCTCTAACACTTATTATTATGAGCTGTGAAAAATAATCGACTTTTGAAACTATTATAAACTACCGAAGTTTATAATAGCAGTAGCAGTTGGCATTACTACTTGTATTATAAGCCTCCAAGTTATTACATTCCATACGGTCGAAGGTAATCTACAATAATTGTCCAATATAATTATTTTTTCTCCGACATGGAATGCTATGAACTTTAATCTATTCGCATGACAGGCAAAACTCGCACTTATGATTCGTCGATACGGGGCTATAGTCTGTCCAAGCGAAGAAGACATTCTGGCCAAATAGGAAAATTGCTCCAGCTCGGTCGATATTGGTCAAGATATTATAAATTTGTTCTAAAATTGTGGAGTAGAATGTTTCCTACAATTTGAGACCAAATTCATAATTTTTGTACGAATATTGATCGAGCTGGAGTCATTTTTCTACCTTTCCCGAATGTTTTCTTTGTTTGGAAGGACTATACCAACTGAATTTCAACATTTCCCCGCCAACAGCCTACGAAACTATTTTACTACAAAAAACTTTCACGTAAAAAATCAATCAAAACAGCATTGGAAACTACACGCGAATATCACGTGTTTTTATTGTAGTCGTGAAAGCGATCATTATTTTAGAAAATTAATGGTTATGCAAAAGTTGTTTAAAAGCAATTATAATTATTGTTCGAATGCCATCAACTAGTGTAATCAATCTGAACCAGTTTCATGAAAATGAGCCTTATTGATTACATGATCCGAGTATGACTTGAAGCCGGTTTTTGATTTTGCCAATTACAAGCCTAGTTATGATTATCGATGCTAGTACAAGCATGATTATATCGATTTACTTTCTAAAAACATTTTTTCAGTATTTTTTTATTGAGTTTCAGATTATATTAATCCATTTTGTATTGGAGTAGTTCTCAAGCTATGATGTAACAAATTGATTCATTAAAATATAATCATATCCTAAAACTGTATTAGATAAATAGAAGGTATAACCACATTTGATTGAAATATCATCAATTATTATTAACATTACTATTATTAACCCTGGAATTCCAACATATATTTTCCAAATTGTATTTATGAGTTCATTCATTTTATGAGTTGGTCCATAAAATATACACATAATCGTGGAATGATTAGGGAGAGGGAAACCTACTACTAGGTGAAGAAGGGAACTACTCAGCCCAGAAAAACACTTGGTGTACTTTGTGAACTCGTACTTGGTTTACTTGTGCTCACAGTTTTTGTTAGTGTATTCAGGAACTGAGAAACGTCGTTGAAAGAAATTAAATATTTAAATAAATGTACTCGTATGCCTCTACTTCATTTAGAAATGTGCCCAATATCCAAACAAATCTTATCAAAAATAGACAGTATTTTTTTTCTACCATCATTTATTCTGCTTCGATTGACAAGCGTACCACGCTTCGGCCTGGCAACCATCCAGCCAGCTTTCATAATCAAGCAAAATAACTAACTATTCTTCATTTAGTTTTGTAAGCATCAATCTCTCACTCACCCCCACACTCATTCTCTCCAACTCTTTCTCTTCATTTCTCTTCCTCATTCAAAAACAGAATTAGAGCAAGCTGGTGGAATGAGCTTCATTAACGGTACTTCAAAGTAAAAGTGCAGTTATTACACTTCGATATAGTATCTGTTGTAATCGAATAATTTCAACTTCAAACATAGAGATCAATGATGATATTTACAATTTATTCAAGTTCATGAGAATTTATCAACCGCTCAAATATTGATTCTATTTAATACAATTGGAACTATGTAGAACAGAATAAGATTATTTATTTTTTACCCAGGTGCTACTGCAAAATGTTTTAATCATTTATTCAAGACAGTTAAATAATACTAACAGGAGAAAACCCAGACACAAATGACCAAAACTTATTCATTCCTAATTTCGATTAGAATATCAAGTAGAGGTAATGTTCAATTTCACTTAGCCTATATTATGATGAACACAAATTTCCACTTCGGAATAGAGAGAACGATGAGTGAGCCATTCAATGATTAAGTATGAATTTGCAATAGTTTTTTTCAATCAGCACAATCATTTCGAATCTTCATTTCATCAACTGTTGATGTTTCTCCATTTCTCCAATATATAATTCACTTCTTAGGAAGGAATAAGGTAACCTAGATAATTTGAGATATGTGAACTCTGCTCTGATTCATCGAACGTGAGGAGTTCCAGAAAAAAAAAGATTTTCATGTCTCCTGGTCTCTAATTTCAACTTATATTAGCCTCACTGTTATAATGATGTTGGAGCACAGCATCACTAGGCGACAACTGAGCACTTGCAAGTTAATTAACTTAGTTTAAAATCAACAAAAGCTGTGAAGTGGTACGATGGTATAATCTGCCTAAGCAGAGAAGACATTCTGGATGGGATGGGAAAACGACTCTAGCTCAATCAATATTGATTCAAAAATTATAAATTTGGTCTCAGATTGCAGGAAAAATTCTGATCTACATTTTCATACAAAATTTTCAATTTTTGTACTAATAATGACCGAACTGAATTTTTTCCCCATCTTGCCAGAATTTCTTCTCTGCTTGGACAGACATACTACATTTCCACTCAGTATTAAGAGTATATTCGGATCACGTAGATGGATTCTTTGTGAACTGACGAAGAATGATTTAAAGTTGGTATTAGTTCTAAGTAAAGTTCAAGAGAACAAGAGATCGTAAGTGATAGACGAGAGAGAGAGTGAGAGAGAGTGAGTGTGTATATGTTTGCGTGTGAGAGCGAGAGAGTTGGAAGTGAGAGAGAGAGGAAATAAAAGATAAAGACAGTGGGTGAGAGGAGAAGGAGAACGGCAAGTGCGATGGTTTCAATGAGAGTTACAATTCTGAGTGAGAGAATAATATTCAGAGTCTCTCCTAATGAAATGAGAAAGCAACAAGCAAACAACAATAAACTGTTGGAGTGGTATTGAGTGAGATACAGGAGAAGACAAGAAGAGAACAAGTATTAGTCAACAATCAGCATTGAGACGGTGTAGTGAAGAAGGGAGAGAAGCAGAATATGAAGAAGGTGGAGATATGAAGGAGAAGAATATGAAAAAGTAGGAATTAGTTGGCAAAGCGTTCAGTTGTTGAACGATGAAGTCGATGACCTAAAGGCGCATATTGTGACTCTAGTTATTAACATAACCATTTAACAGCTAAGATGCAATGTGTAGAAAAATAGAAAGAAAATTAGAAAGGAGTTGAAGTTAGAGATAAAATTAGGAGAGGGTATGAAGGATAATGGAGGAGGAATATGGAGTATGAGAGGAGTTGATACGGGAGGGGTGGGATGAGGAGGAGAAGTAAATGGGTGGGATTGATTGTATGACAAATGAGGGGAGGGAAGGGAATCAATGTTGAGGCAAAATTTTTAAGGCAAAAAGTGTTCAATGGGGTTGAGAAATCGAAAGAAGCTAAGAGGGACTTGTAGGAATTACAAAATTTACAGAATTATGTAGGGGGAAAATTTAAAATGAGAAATTTTGAATGGTAATAACTAGTACATATAATGCGAAGACGTTGCGAATTGGCTGATGAAATAAAAAATCATAGGAGAATCAAGAATGTAAGATGATATAAGTAATGTATGAAGAATGTACTGAAGTATTGCGACAGGTGATGGAGAGGTGATCAAGAATGCGATATTATAGTCTACATCTGTTTACGAGCACTGGAGATAGAAATCAATTTTCATTGACAGAGATCCGAAATTAGAGCAATTCAAGTTTAGATGTTCGTAGGAAGTTCTCATGCAACATGATCAGAGAAAAATAAGTTCCTGAACAGTGATAATTATAATGTTGACATGGTGCGGAATATGAATTATAATGAGGAACTGTGTTGACTTTAGTATGAGAAGAGACAGTATGAGAGATGACTGTATATGAGAAAGTAGGCCTGGACGTTTTGGGCACTAATTGCTCTAATGAAAGAATGGTAGTCGATCAACAGAATAAATCATTATTTTCACCTAGGAACCGAAATTTGAATAGTTTTTCATGTAGTTGTGTTTTGTTGAATACTACGTGACTAAATGTTAAAGATTCCACCTATTATAATTATATCTGTAAATACTTTCACATCGCAAGAAACATGAATACTGATTATAATAGCTTCAAACTATTTGTCTTCATAGTTTACATAATTCTTCTCTGACTACTAAAAGACTCAAATTCTTGGGAAAGACTGAACAAATTCTTATTCTGAAATTATCACTGATTTAATAATGTATGTATAGATTATATCAAATCAATATTGTTGATACTCATTGACCTCCAACACTGAGAATGAAGTTTCTAGAATAAATACAAGAAAAATAACAATGTGAAAAAAATATTTCATCATATTTGGCTGGTTGGGATCTATTTTAGTTCTGTTTTAAAAACTATTTTTGAAGACTAGCCAATCATCATTCACCTGAACACACTTAAATTCAAAAACGATTCTTTCGTGCTCCAAATTCCGTAGCCAGTCAAAAAATGAATGGGAGAATTTGCTGTAGGCTGCTCGAACTAACAAAAGCAGTTCTCGTTTATTTTTTTCTCTCTCTCTCTTTCATGTATCTCTCTCTTTTCTCCGCCATTTCATGTAGATACATCACAATCATATTATAACAGTAAGAATATCCAATCCTATGTCTGTAATTTAGCAAGTTTACTACATATCCTTGTATATGTATTCTTTATTTTAACCAATCGTGTAATTAAATTTATGTTTTATCCTTGGAATCTAGGATTAAAGATCATGAATACTGTACTCTACTTGAATTAAGTGAATAATCTAATCTAATCTCTCTTTCTCTCCTCTCATCTATATCACTATTTCTTAATTTTGAATCTCTCTCTCAATTACCTTTTCCATTCAATTTTTCTTATAAATGTTCAATTAACTCCAAATACTTCTTGGAAATCCACAGTCATTCCTTCCCGCGTTTTTCAAAGTTTTTCTTTGCCAATCTTATTCCACATCATAAAACCACTAAGAATCCAACTTGGAAAATCCAACTCCAACTGAAAAATCTGCTCAAGCAGTTTATTTGGCGCTTTGGCCTGATTAGGTTTGTGCTCGGTTGGTTTCATGATGACAACAGAGATGAATGAAAGGAAGCGGCGTGTGTATGAAGAAGATGAACATAGCGAATGGAACGGTTGTGACAAAGAGGGGATAAAAGGAAGTAAAAGCGTTTCTTTTCCAGTTTTCGGTAGAAATCCGCAGCGGAACTAGAAATGAGATAAGGGAGAATAGGAGACTAAATGTGGAAGGTGTAGATGGAATAAAGCCTCAGACTGAATATCTCCATTAAAGATTTATTTCGGGTGCAATACTGGAGCGAACGATCTGTTGTGGTAAGGGGAGGGGGAGGTAAAGGGAGCCCTGTGATGAGTTTGTGAAGGTTTATTCCGGGTGGCCAGCCTCCCTCAAAGGGCTTCAGTTGAAGAAGGGCTGCTGCTATTGCAACTACAGCTGCTTGCTGCAGAGTGCTAACTAGTGGATGGATGAGGAGTCCATCTGCAGTAGGTTATTACTTTGTAGAAAGAAAGTTGGTCATTACCACTTGGTACACAATAATTGACCTTAATTTTTCACTGGAATGTTGAATTAGTTGTTAAATCGCATGAAAAATCCGCTTTGCAAGTACAAGATTTACATCTCATTTTACATGGGAAATCTATGAATAATTATTTTTTTGCTAATTTCCTCAGTTTCCTTAAGCTTTTTCTCACCCCAACTTTTCATCAAACTCAAACTATCTACGACTTTACTCTTCCTCTTATAATGTTCCACTCTTCTCATTTCTCTAATGATATTCATGTTTGATATCTCCATCGATAAAAACAATTAGATTTCAAAGATACTTCTAGTTTGATACTGACAGATATACTTCTTGTTGAAAAAGGAAATAAAAGGAAAAGAGATTGGATATTAAAAAAGAAAACTACCAGGAAAAATGATAACAAATGGAATTATTTATTACAAACGAGAACTTAAAATTGAGAAAGTTATCAAAAAAAGGTAGATTGAGGATTGAAATAATCGATTGTATTCTCTTTTGGCCTAGTTTATTTAGGTGTTACTTGTGTATAATCAACCTCTTGCTGATTACGAACATCCATCACGATGCAACCAAGTGCTTCTTCAAGGAAAACAGTAATTTGCATCATACCAATACAAAAAGTAATTGTTGCTAGTTAGTATTAAAATATAACCGCAGGAAATCCCCGGTAATATTCCTGAGACTCATGACTGATAAGGCGTACCGCTTTCTAGTCGACTGCATTTTAGCACTGATAACGCGTAATTTTTATTATTGCGTGATTTTATCGTTAGTCTGCAACAATGTTGACTGTTGTTGCATACTCCTCTGTACGTGCCGATACCGATATTCTCGATATCTCGATATTTAACTGTGCTAAATCAACCCATGTGTGGCGAATCTCAATTGGGCGTAGCTACACTTTCATTAGTGCACAATACCCTGTTATTATTCTTGAATCGTGTCTAGTGTCGCTTTTATTTCTCCCAACAACACTATTATCATAAATTCATCATCGGCTATCAGGTTTTATGTGCGCTTTTAGGCTTAACTGCATGCAATCGAGCTACTTTGTAAGTTGTGCTTGCTAGTGATATGCGCTTGATAAGCTTCAGTGCTTTTGCTACAATTAGATATTGTTTAATGACGGAAACAAAGTTTCAATTCTGTTTTATTGCTAGCTTCTCTATCGTTTAGTATTGAAAAGCTTTCAGGAAATCGTGTTTTTTAATGTGCTCTCATATCAGTGCGACCGCTTTTTGTAATTATCTGCTTCAATATATTTCAGATATTATTGTTCCATTTTTCAAATGCGCTTTGAATATAATTGGCTTTGTTTGTAACTGTATCTACTTCATGTGATATGAAAGCATGACGAATGTTCTCAAACTAGAATTGGAAACACTGAAATTATTGGTGAATAAATTAAAAAACAAGAACATACATTTGTGCATTTCGTCTTTATTTCGCAAGAAATGCATTCCGTTCGAAATTATTTAGTTGCAAAATCTCTTCTACACTTTGGCTCCTATCAACTACAACATCAATATTTTAAAAAGGGTACTTTGATTTTCATCATTCGAACATTTTGATAAATACAGTAGCCCTGAAAAAATAAGTAGCCTATTGTAAACAACTACTACCTAATTATACAAATATCTACTCGTGTAACATAGGTAATTCTAATTCAAGGTATGAAAAAAATGTTAAGACTCTACTCCTCTAAGAAACAAATAACTTCCTATTTCTTAATGCTCCATTCCATAGAGAAATTTTTCTATTAGTTATTTAGCCAATTTGGTTGGATTATTATTACTAATCGTACTGCAGTATAACTGAAAACTATTTATGAGAACGGAGTTAATGCTCATACCGCTATCCTGTCAAGATCGTTAACATCAAACTCATCAATCTGAACCAAATCAATACGCAAGGTTTGATGATGTAATGAAAGCTAGATCGGCTATCGAGATTGGCGCACAATGGACCTGACACCTGAGAAGCTATTCGATTAGGCAAATTACCACCTCCAGCGATGATTGATTGTAAACTATGCATTTACAATCAATCACGCATCAATCTATGCTGGTATTGTTTGAGTTTGATTGTAGTTAACAGCTTATAAACTCACTTTTAAGATTGAAGTTGAGTGTTGAGGTTGCAATGGGCGATTGAAAGGAAGTCCTTGTTTGCTATGACAGGTATGAGTCATCAGGGATTGTTTCACACCTGGTGTCTATTGATCAGTTTTCATTGATAATAATTCTTCATGAATCACGATTCCATTCATTCAGATATCAGATGTTTCTGACTAATATTGACCAATATTAAACCAATATTGACCGAGATAGAGTATTTTTCCCATCTTGCCATAATGTCTTCTTTGCTTCAACAAACTACCATAATTATTTTCTTCAACTAGGCATTATTCTTGAATATTGAATTGAATTTTTTGAGTAGTTACGAATCTGATATTGTGTTACTTATTCTTGTTAAATGGAAAAGCAAGATATCAAGAAAATAAAGTATTGATTCTCATGAACCTGTGGTTTGACAATATCTTGTCTTTTCAGTATAGATACACCTATTCATTATAGTTCATATTATCATAAGTTCATTTTTCCATATCCAAGCCCCTTCCCATTTTCTATACTATTTTCTGTCATCAACCTAATCATTATTTCTTTCTCTGTCCTTTACTCCTATTATGCCATCAACATCATCATCACATCCTTTCCCTTATTTTAGCCTATTTCGACCCTTTTTTATGATGCCTACCTAATAAAATTAACATACTTTGTTGTGTCGTTTCGTGTGTCGGCACATCCAACTTTCACAAATTGGATTGTTCATTTAAAGAGTAATATCCAGCGACTAAATGGTCACCGACTGAGACTGTCTGCCTGCTGCCATCAGGTCAATATTGTCATCAAGGATGAAAAGTGTGAAGAGTGAAGACAAAGTTTCTTCTTCTCTGCAAACGTTCCTAGAAGTCATGGTTGTTTCTTTACTAGCTCTCACTTTCTAATGTATTGTTTGGTCTACAATTGGATGCAACATCTTTCTTGTCATTGTTCTTGGGGTAGGTTTTGTTGAGAGTCAAGAGAAAAGAAGTTCAACCTTTTTCTAGAAGCAATCAGATGACAAGAAGCAATTACATTAGATAAACGTGAACTCCCTCTATAATCACGATGTCAACATGATAATCTGGAAAATCATAATCGTCTGAAAGAATTTTGAAATCCTCATTTTCTCCATTGCCTCATAGAAGCTATATGAAAGTGATTTAAAAGATATTTTAAAAAGCGTACGATTCATTAGGGGTGCTTTGTTGTGAGAGGAAAATTACACTCTCAATTATAGGGGATGTTCTCCGAAAACAAATAAGCCTTAATTTCTATTCAGCCTTTCAACAAACACATTTATTTAAATAATTGTACTTTGGTTGTTGGAGGTCGGCTTTCGGTACCTTTTCATGGCTATAATTAATACTCTATTTAGTGAAGAAATATAACTCGTATTGTATTGTTATAGTTCATAGATACTTGAAAATGTTAAAAAAGTTAGTTTCATCAAAGCTACCTATATGAAACGGAAATAGAGTTTCAAAAGTCTTTAAAACCGGTAAAGGGTGCAATAATACGATTGGTCCTGGCGCCAACAATATCACTAGTGTTAATCGATTATTTTTTTCAATTTTCAGCTAAATCCCTACCCTAATTTTCATAACTTTTACTCTTTTCTCCACGTTGTACAATAATAATTGTCTTCATTTTATTTTTTAATTCATAACATGGAGTGAGCATTTCATTGGTAAAGAAGCTATTTGATAATAAATAGCATTATTGACATAATGTGCGTGGAATTTATACATTTCATAATTGTATTTGTACAGTATTCATTGATTAAATGGAACCACAAGATGTTGTCTTTGAATCCACGGATTTATTAAAAAATTCGAGATACCGGTTTCGGTTGTTACATCATTATCAATCTCTGGTAAACTAAACCTTGAAGTACAGAGCAGCAGTATCTTTATACTAACGTGGAAATGAAAGTATTCATTGAATTACATTCTTTCTAAATCTTCGTACAGGATCAATGTGGTATATTGAATAGAATATCGAATATTTCGTAAGAAACTAAAAAAGGACCAATAGAAAACGCATGATTTTGAGTTTTGAGGCGAGTAGTGAAAACTGAACTGCTTTCGTTTGCTGTAGCCTATTTTACGAGTAACACAAGAGAGCAGCGTGCTTATTGGCAAGGTTACTGTATCATGCTCTAATCTAAGGCATATTAGGCTATTCAGAATACGGCGCTGTTTATGGCTGTGGGGGTATGAGAGGGTGAACCACTTCAGAGGTGGGGTGCACACTGTAATGGCTCGGTAGGAAAATTGTGCTCTTTCATCTCTCTCAGTATTTCTCACTCTATCTTTATTATTCTCTCGCGGTTCGGGAATTTCGATCGTATAATAAGATTTAGAGGTGAGGGTTCTGTAGCACAGGGGGAAGGGTGTAATGGGAGGAGCCCCATTTGACGATTGTTGGATTGGACAGAAAATCTGCTACAAAAAAACGTATAAAAGAAGGAGAGGTAAGGCAAAACAAAATTATTATTCGATAAGTTGGCGTACGTTTTTACTACATCAGAAACATAAAGAAAAACGAGGTAGAAATGTATGTATGGTGCCTGATGTAATAACTTGGGAGAACGTGAGACGGAGTGTTATAGTTGAGATTGACATAGAGAAGGATGGAAAGAGAAAAATAAGAGAAGGACGGAGTGATGTTGCCCCCTCCGGGCCGGGGCGTTGAGCGAGAACTGCCTCTAATGATAGGGTAATTTTCTATCATAAAAATATATTAGTACGGTATTTTTTTCTGTGAAATTTTCTGCTCCGTCCATGTTGGCGAGGTGCGCGCACAAAACAAATAATAAGAAACAAAGCAGCAGACAAGGAGAGATGAAGGAGAAGAATGTCTGATAGGGCGTACTGATACTACTGTATACTGTCGAGGAGTTAACATATTCGCAGCTATTAAAGTTTTCGCGAACTGGAGAGATGGAAGCAATTGATAGCTGTGTCATTATTATTATTGTTCTCCCTCTCTTCAATGCCTTCCCCTACCTCAATTTTCTATTCCTTCAAATTTTCTCTGTTGCCCTTCCACCATTTTCAACCTGTATTCCACTCTTCCATTCGTCACATACATTAATGAATGTTTTACTTTTCCTTCTTTCTTAAATTTTATTTCAATCATCTTCGTTTTATTCAATGCTTCTTTCTTCGACACCTTTTCCTCACCCTCACTCCTTCATCTCATTCTCCTCATCATATTTCTTCCCCTCTCTTCTCTCCCTTATCCTCTAGGTTTTTTTTCTTCGCCTTATTCCTTCTCTCCTCGATCCTCCTCCTCCTTCTTCTTCTTCTTGATCTCCTCCATATTTTCATTCGTCCATTGAAATTCAAAACCTTCTTATTGTTTCAGCAGTATCTGGATAATAGTCTTGGAGGAAACTATCCACAGAGAAGATTTAGTCCAAGGAGGAGGTACTCTGGGCTTGTTTTTTGTATAGCCCTTTTTTAGTGAATCACAGAGAAGTATGACCAGAGGAAAGGCGGTGCTTGATGTCTCGCTTCAGCAAACTCACGATTACTACCAAGAGTGTGCGCGTTGATGTCTAGTATACTCTCAATGTAGACTCAAGCTATACTGTAAAACGAAATCATAAAAATAGGTATATAGTGCGTTGATGTCTAGTATAATCTCAATGTGGACTCAGGCTATACTGTACACCGAAATCATAAACATAGGTATATAGTCCTTTGATGTCTGGTATAATCTCAATGTGGACTCAGGCCATATTGTACACCGAAATTATAAACAGGTATAGAGCCAACCTTTGCAGCCATTTTGATTCCCCATGTGCTATTATCCGTATCCCAGGGCTGGCCGTATTGGCTTATAGCGTAGTAAATAAAACATCTCCTGCAAGATTACAGTGAAAAAAGTAGAAGAATCTTAAAAAACCAACGTCTACTATGTATTCCCCACTCCACTCACAGCACAGCAACGATCGAACCAGACGTATAAAATTGCGCTGGCAAAAGTTGTTCTTTTTGCACGGCAATCCGAACCTAATAACAGGCAATTTTCTCTACCAATTTACGCTCGCGATCATCGTGCCGCTCGAAACATTTTCCCCAACCATGCTTCGCCTGTCGGCGATATTAGATATTAGCTTCTCTCCCCACCCCTACAATGATTCCTCAAGCTACCGACTGTCTACAAATTTCTAACTGATATATTTATTTTACTATTCACATACCATTTCATTTTCACTTTTTACTACATATTTATTTCCGACTATTCTATTCAACCTTTGGTATGTCAACTATGAACTGATCCTATTTTACAATAGAATTTCCAAAATAATAATTTCAAAACCTTGAAACTTCATCAAAAGTAGCCTACTCAGTTTTAAAACAACAAACGGTTCTGACGCATTGAATGTAAGATTGATTCATAATGAAATTGTAATAAGATTACCTAATAACAGACAGTAATAATAGTAAAAAATAACAATCAGTTGTAATAGTGAAAAAGTATTGAAATATTACTTAAAATCTATCTAAAATTATAAGAAAGTGATGAATGTGTGTGGAACGGTACTTGCCTGACGCACCTGCTTGAACTGCTCCTCAAAGGACCAGGTCTGCTGTTGGGCTGCCGAGGATGAGGTGGTGGACGACTCACTGGAGTGCGAAGAACTGCTGGAAGGCGGCAGCGCGTTGGAGGCGGCCGACGGAGGCGGGTGATGTGGGGCGGGCGGGTAGGCGGGCGCCGGCTGTAGGAAGGCGGCGGGTGGCGGAAAGGGAACGGCAGCGGCAGAGAGAAGTTGGGCGGCAGAAGACCGCCTCCGGAGGCAGAGCCGCCTGCCGCCGTCGAGGTCAGCTGTTGCAGTGTTGAGTGAACCACTGATTTGGTGTGCTCGTCTCTGTCTAGCTCGTCGCGTTCGCGCTGCAAAATAGATGGAAAATTATTGAATTTGTCGGTTTTAAACAAAGACTATCTTTCACTCAGGATAATGGGATTGAAGAGTCAAGATTGTTATACAGAAATTTAGATATTCTTGGACTGTTTAATGATCTTCGTAGAGAGTAGGATATTGTTTGGTTACAGAAAAATAAATTTATTGTCATAGAGTAGAAGTATGTTAGAAGTGAATTTTGTAATGTGATGAAAATTGTTCAATACTGATGATAATATTATTCATACTTGTATCATAAAAGTACTAAACATGTCTGCTATACTTCATTATTCACTTGTCGTAAGATATTGCGTTTCATGTGATAATAATATTGTCTTAAATGTCTTAAACTCGTCTTGTTCTTTAAATTGTCTTGTTCTTTTAAATGGTCTTAAACTCGAAAATGTTCTGTCACATAGTTTAGTTGGTGAGATTGAAATGTATCAAAATTCCAGGTCTTGACGTATTCATGTGAAAATTTACTAAAAGCAGTAAGTATTTATGTAAGAATACATTCGTATACAGCCTACTTTGTCAGACTACATAAGAAAAGATGGAGCTTATTATTCTTTACGTAAGCCAAAATCTCATGAAAGTTGCAATTTGAATCTTAAAAAAATTCGCTCCGGCAGCTGGCGGTCGGAAAGAGTGCATTTCAAATGCAATTCTATGATGGCTCAAATTATATGACTTATAATGATCTATTCAGAGTATGAATTCGAAGGCGCCGTTTTCGAAAACCCCATAAAAACACAATTTTTGGCATTGTGTTATTCGCTATTTTCTCCGCCATTTTTATTGGATTTTTTACGTTGATGGCTCACATTGTAGGGAATAATAAGGGTATTATACACACCAATTTTCGAAACGATCACGTGATTGGTCGATTTGTAGTGATTTTTTAAAATTTTCATCCCCCAATTTCACCCCCTTCCCTTGGACCAATTTGGCTGGTTAACGAACTTGACCGAGATATTAACACTAATGATTTTTGTGCAAAATTTGGTCGCTCTCCGACAAGCCCTTCGGGAGTTATCGTGTTAACAAGAATCTGTACATATATAAATATATATATAGAGATATATGAATTTGAACGGACATCAGATTCGTGTTCTAGGGGCTCGAAAACGTGTAAAAAATATATCGCATCATAAATTTTCGAATGTCAGGGCAAGACCAATAGTGCATTTTTTCAAATGAAATGCACTAAAATCAATCAAACATATTCTCACGTTTCTTGAGAATATTTCTGCTTTATTGTTTTATCTTTAAACTCAAAGAGAATATCTTTGCTTTTCAAATTGTCATATTATTGGAACTGTAACTGCCTTGAATCAATTCCCATCAATTGTCTCATCCCGAGAAGAATTAACACTAATAATTCCATCGTAATTACTAGACTTTTTTTAAATATTCATTCAAGATTAGTCTTTCATTTATTTATGCAACATTGATATTATTCTTTCTCATTGTACTGTACTTGTATTGTTGTTGTATGTAGGTAGCTATTGATACATTTTTCTTCCGTCAAACCAAACTCTTATTTTTCCACTACTTACATGATTGTATAGTAACTAACCTTTATTTTAGTGATGATATCGTGTTCGGAGTTGGGTGTGACAGTGAGTGAGGCAGGAGGCGTGGGAGGGGTGGCCTGATGCCTCTGCTGCATGGCATCGTCACTATCATCTTCAGCTTCGCTCATTTCGGCTCCAGACTGCAAAATAAAATAAATAAATTTGAAATAATTTCAAAAGTGTTTCGACAATTTATCAAAATTTTACACTATGATGCCTTCAAAGTTGAACTAAAAAGATTGGAACGATTCTTTTAAACTTGATTAATAATTCAATGAGATATCTTTAGAGTAGTCAAAAACTAGAAAATATGCAGTAAATACTAGAAATTCAAATACCCAGAAGAATCTGTGTTTATAGAAGAACATCTCTCAGGCACTGTTTACGAACGACTGCGAAGATAAAGTCCGGAGAAACGCAGCTAAACTATGTGAGGGTGATCGATGAAGGGTGAACCAGCATGAAGTAAGCTACATAGAGGTGACAAAATGAATGTGTAAAACATTCAATTTTGACACCCTTCGATTGATTCTGTGAGCCGATGACCCTAAAGGGCTGGACAAACCTTAATTGGGATGTTTCTCAAGGGATAGGAACCGGTCAAGATTTCAGGAGTCGTGTTCTATCGGTGTTTGAAAACGTAATAGGCAATGAAGTTGGAGTTGAATGCTTCATTGGCTACTGGTTTTTAGAGCAGTATCGATAATTTATTCCACAGTAATGAGCTTGATTCTGAATAAGGATGAGCATTGGAAGAAGTAACTATACAGTATAGGCTACATGAAAAGCCGAATAATAATTTTCAACTACATAATTTAATCTGGTATGGAACGATGAAAGTTAGAAGGCAAAATAAATAATTTGTTCGAACGAGATTCAGGTATATAAGATTCAACAAGTATAATGGCGAATGAGATCAAACATATTGCAAAAACAGTGATTTAATAATGTCAATATTAATCTTGGATTCTTGATGTGAAATTGAAGAAACAAGGAAAACTTTCTCCAAGAAGGATATCACTATGACATTCCAGCTGCAGACGCTGAACCTTATCACAGCAGATGTCATAAAGATATATTTATTTTCAATAATTGTGTTGGTGTACTGCAATATCTAATAATGATTCCATATATATATTTAGTTGTGTACACTGATGTACAAGATATTTCCAAATGGAATGGCCAACAAGCTTACATGGAAGTACGTATTTGAATTCAATGTGCAGGTTCTCCCTAATTGGAGCTGCAATGATAATTGTTTTTTTTTTCATTTTCCAAATTGGAATAAAATTGATCTTATTTTGGTCTTAACATCTTATTATTACATATTCAACCTTTAATTGGGTGGCTCGTTGGAGGAGTGATAAAGTGCCGGTCTGATAACCAGGTGGACCCTGGTTCAAATCCCAAGCGGGGAAACAATTTTTGACCACAGCACAATACGGCCACCCCGTCTTTCGGAGGAGACGATAAGCCGTCGGTCCCGACTACCTCAAAGTAGTCGTCATCTATCATCCATATCATTACCCACGCACAAGCCTATGAGCTCATGTGGGCTTCACCCTCATAACAAACAAATTCAACTTTTTTGAATGTTTTGCACAGTTCAATCTGTCTCAATCTCTCCAATCCAATTTATGAATTCAGCTTCAACTGAATTTACAATATTCCAGTCTCACCGGAATATTGATAAAGCTAAGTCACCTCAGTCTGTCAGTCTGATCTGAATGAATCATTTACAGGCGAGTTAATTTGTCAATTTGACAGGAATTTAAATTGATGACCACATGGTCACCAGGCTCCAATAAGAATGGGTGATAATATAAACGAAACGTTAATAGAACTAGAGAGAAAGACCGAGAGCGAATGAGAGGAGTGGAGAAATATGGACGGGTAAGAGAATCGTAGACTAAGAAAGTAAAGAATAGTGAGAGTAGAGAGTAAGATAGCAAGAGATAATAATGAAAGAGAGTAAGATGATAAGAGAGAGAAAGATTGAGAGGAATAGATTGAGACAGAGAGAGAGAGAGAGAGAGAGAGAGAGAGCGAGTAAGAGAATTTGATAGTGTTGAAAATGCTCTCGGGTTGAAAGCATGTAACTCCTGTACTAACAATGGTTCTCAGCTTCTTACTTGACTGCATGTAATAAAGTATGCTATAAAATTGAACTTGAGTCGCTATTGAACTCTCAGTACCTACACTACGTCTGCCTATATTCAATTCACTTCTCACAATTTTTCTTCACTTTCCTATCTCTTTCAATGAGTACATTTCACAGATGTGATACAAGAATTTATCATTTGTTCTTCGTGTTTTTTTGGAGATACATAGAACAATAGCGGAATTACTGAAATATATTTTGATTCTCTTGAATTATAGTTGAATAGTTGAATTTTTACTGTTTGATCTTACGACTATGCCTTTTCCTAATAATAATAATTATTCTTTTGGTTTTTAATGGTGGGGAGACCCTTACAAGTAGATCCAGCTCGCCAATGTGTACTCGGCCAAATACCGTTCGTGACTTAACCTCACATCCACCTATAGATCACCCTCACCGAGAGACCAATACCCAGTGCCTTTTCCTATTTTATCTATATTCGAACTATCTTACCAGTATTTCGTATTCTATTTGGTTTATAAGAATTCTTATTCTTATTTTACCTATATTTGAGCTGTTTCCTACTCTATTTTATCTATATTTGAGGCAACTGAATAAAAAATATCAATTAAATAACTCCCTCTATTCATGATACAGTATTCAATTTCAAATGCGGCGATTGGGTGACGAAAAAGATGATTTTTTACTTTTTATTAGGTGTATAAACACAACACTGTGAAGTTTTAGAAAGAATCTATGGAGTCTATGGACCGCCCGCAGTCTAAATTGGGTTCATCGCTCAGTCAGTCTATCAGTGTGAAGTAGACCCTCCTCTATTTGCTCTAGAAATAATGCTCTGCACAAACTACAGGTATACACCAGAGAACCGAAAAGAGAGAATCTCCTTTGTGAGTAGAGATCAAAATTTACGTCTCCCCTTTTTTCTCCGATCAACCTCCCTTCCAATACTACGGCACAATCCAAACACACGAACTTTGACAAAATCATGTGAACATTTCTTCAGGTATGCTATGGAGATGAGAAGAGTGGAAACGGTGATAATACCGAGCCGACATTGACCAGCGGTCAACTAGTAGAGAAAAATATTGGTTTCCAAAAAATTCAGAGGAATGCAAAATAACACATTATATATATATATATATATATATATATATATATATATATATATATATATATATATATATATATATATATATATATATATATAATTATTTAAATTAGAACATTCAAATGTAATCGGAAATATAATCAGAATAAGTAGAATATCGAGTGGTGATATTTGGAATAGAATTATTTGATAGAGTCATATTGGATCTTTAACGTGAAAGAGGTAGCTGCTCAATAAGAATTTGTAGAAATGAATAAACATTGGATCTTGGTGGAATTGCTAAGGGTGAATACTAGTCTTATAACCAAGTACTTAAGTATCATTACCAAAACCTGCCATAAATGGAAACTTCTATTGAGAAAAATTCTAATAAAAAGATTAATTAGAGAAAGAGAGAGAGAGAGAGAGAGAACAGTAGTAGAAGAAATTGTGATTTACTTAGAAAAAAGTGATGAGAAAGAGAATTAGTTGGTACGTTATCGGAAATTATAAAAAGGGAAAAAGAACACACAGAAAACGTAACGAAGAATACTTGAAGCCCAGTTTTACAAGCTGAGCCAATAAAAGTTGAGCCCTGTTAATTTATATCTGTTGCCATGTAACACAACATGCAGTAATACCAATTAAACACCACTGAGCACAAGCATGATTCATAAAGCAAATAATAAAATACATTAAACCAGCATGGCGCTCTATCATAATATTGCCGGCGTAAATCATGCGTCCACAGATTACAACAATTAATTGTTTAATAACATTCCAAGCAATTAAAGCACTAATCTAGTCGTTAATTTTGTGAAATTAACAACCCCATCAAACAGGGTGGCCTATGTGTTGAATCGTAGTGACTGGTGTTCAGGTACGATTTGTTTGATGAAGTATTGTTAGTTGAACGGTTGAGTAGGTACTTTCTCAAACACTTCATCTGTTAGGCTATTTCTACTCTTCCAAGATTGCCAGAATTGATATTTCAACAATAACTTTCGAAAATTGTATTGGAGATTATTCATAATCCCCGTTAGTGATATAATAAAATATGTTTTGCGTGGAAAGTTGACGCCTAAATGTCAGTCACTTTCATTAATTGTCTCTTTTATATGCAACCTACTAGCAGCTGATGTAAAGCATTTATATTGTCTCTTTTGATTTTAAAAACACCATCTAGGCTAAATGACAATTCTAATTGATAATAATTAATTTTAACAATTAAAATTGTATAGTTGGATGGCAGCAAAATTCATATCTATAATGAGTAGTAAAGCTACTGTAACCTTTTCTGAACTGAATTTTTCTTCAAAAATTGGGATCGAGATAGTAAATCTGCTTGTTTTCTCTTTCCTCATCATATAATTATAATGATTGTGTGTTTGTATCTCTGAATAAATAAATAACGTTACTATGGTCGTTACTATAACGATACCACTTTTTTAATGAAGTTGTACTATTTGCAATTTTTGTTTTTTCCTGGTATCTATTTATTTTTCTCCTTCCGTTCTCTTAATTTTTATTTTTTTTGTCAAGAATATATTAGTTTTGTCCTAGCAATAACAATGGTTATCATCAATTCTTTTGTAGACCATCATCGTCCAATAGGAAGTGTATTTTATAAAACTTCTAGGAATGTTAATGGGTGAAGGCGCCAATTTTCTTAGGCATTACATTGTCTTGATATCACCAATAATATGGCGAATTATCTATAGCATTCATAGTTAATGAGGTGACATCCATCCAATTAAATTATCAAGCAATATCAATGCCGCAGGATAAAGATGACAGTAGTTCTGAATTAATGATGATTAATGACTTCAATATTAAAATATATACTTTCATTCAAATTAGATCAAAATTCATTCTTCGCAAAAATAAAACCAAAATGCTTCAGATCTTCGTATCAAAATAGGTTTATGGAAATAACCTGGGCAATTCCAGGTTCCAAATTTGATAATCACACCTCCATTATTACAATTATTAGTGTAGTTCACACAAACTGAGACGACACTTCGTTACAATACTCTTACATTGTAACTACGTGTCTTTTCAACTAGAGTGAACTCAAGCTCCAAATTTTTTTCTGTTAATAATAATAATAATATTCGTGTAACCTGGCTGGCTCAGGTCTGGTGTCAGAGTTTTCAGGTCGCTCCTGATCAATTTCAGGGCCTCTGACATGACTTAACGACTATTTTTAGGCAGCCGGGATCGACGACTTAACGTGTCCATCCGAAACACGGGAAAGTGGCCTAAGAAAAATTCCTGGTCTGACCTGGGTTTGAACCCCGGACCATTGGGTTGCAACGCCAGCGCTCAGCCCACTCAGCTACGCCACCCCCTAGGAATATAAGTACAGTACTAGAGGAAGAATATATACTTATATTCTACATACTTGCATACTGTAGTTATATACTTATATTCTTCCTCTATGCTGTGCCACTTCTGAAAATTGAAATCATCAATACAGCACCTTAAAGCTTTAAACCAATTTTACGAGATCGAATACCGCATTCTATACTATTAATGACAGTTCGGTAGCTCCTTACTGCTTCTGGCTCATTCTATTTTATTGGTGAGGACAGACCTCATTTTATAGAATATAGACGATCAAAGCAAAGAAGACATTCTGGTAAGATGGGAAAATGACTCCAGCTCGGTCAATAATGGTTTAAAAATTATTGATTTGGTCTTAAGTTGTAGATTAGAATTTTTCCTACAATGTGAGATTAAATTTTTAATTTTTGGACCAATGTTGGCCGAGGTGGAGTCGTTTTCACACCTTGTCAGAATGTCTTCTTTACTTGGACAGGCTATACTAGAAGTGGCAATAACAGCCCTGTTTCTAGGCCGTTATCCAAGTTCATTGCTCCAGGTCTTGTTTACGGCCTTATTACAGCACTAGCATTGGACTTTTACCAGCTACTTCATCGCAACTAACCATACAGTTGCAACAATGATCATTTATCGTTCTCACGTAGCGTCTTGATAACGAGTGCAGTGCTCAGGATTTTCAGGTGAGGATTTCCACTGTTAGTGGAAGGCGGAAGCTGAAAGAGAGGGAAGGTCAGGATCGAGTCAAATCAGATAAGGATGTAGTTAAATCAAGATTGATCAAAACAGAATTAAGTCATGTTAAGACTAATCAAATGTCATAGATACAGACTACATAGTGATACAGAATAGACTAATCTCAGTCACTAACTTGACCAATATTAAAAGTGGTTTGAAGCAATTTAATTTTCTTGAAAAGCCATTATAAGGTTATTTGTATGTACTTCATGAGGGAGTAATATTACTGATTAATTTCTTAGGAAACTACATCAAATTCAAGCAGCGTCCGTGACCAAGGAAATCACTTGCATTACCAATAAATCAAGAAAATAATAGTGTAAAATCATGAATTTAGATGAGTACCTTCTAAATAAAATGAAATCAGCAAGCATTCATCAATCTTTGGCACACGATCCATAATGAGGAAATCTCCTCTACAGAGAAGATTTACATTCTGTGTGCTTGTGCTTATTTTTATTAATTTTAATTTGATTGATTCATTGATTTATTTCATTTTATTGATTCATTCTTTTAATCTTTTATATTACTTTTAATAGAACTGTGCTTATTTTATTAATAATAATATAAACCGATTGTCTCCGACTGAATTGTATCGTTATCTGGAACGTCTCTTTGGTGGTCTTATTCCAGTTATATGGTATAGTTCGCGCTAGCACAGAAGACACGCTGTTACAATACACTATACATGGTTACGGTATGTCTTCTCAGCTTGTGCGAACTATACTAGTGCAGCTGCTACAAGGTCAAGTAGGGGTTGGATGAGACTCAGTTTGGTCTAGCGACTTGTAATAGGGCCGTCGCCCCTGTGCTTGTAGCGTACTGTATGTTTATGACCTATGTACTAAATTGTAATGCAATGCCCAACCTACCACAGTAATTGTGGCGTTCGATAGTTATGGTCGATCGCCATCTCGATATTATCAAACAATCGATATCGGACATCGATAACAGCGGAATAATGATTGCTGGTCAGCGATTGTCGCTAACAGCTATTGTTTGAGAATAAGTTGAACTGATAAAATAGTGGATGAATATTTTGTGGTAGGGGGACGGACGGAGGAAGAATAGAAAAAACAGAGAGGGAATAATAGAAAAAGTAGAGTGGAAATAATAAGAGAATAGGACAACGACTTATAAAGGATTGGATAAATATTTTGTGGAAGGAGGACGGAAGAGTGAAGAATAGCAAGAAAAGAGAGCAAAGGGTAGAGTGGAAATGATAAGATAATAGGAAAACGACAAAAATAGTAGTTGGAAAAATTATTCTGAAAGAGGCAGAGAAAGCATGTGGACAAGAAAAATGTTTTTCTGTCATAAAAGTGTCTTCCTTTAATCAAACATTCATTGGATGCTGCATGCATCAATTCAAATCAAATGTTTCCAAGAAGATTCTCCATAACATTATTCATTTCGAGACCACTGATCACTGAACGTAGTGAGAAAATGAAGCAGTTGAAACAGAACCGAAAAATTATCTCTAAATCAAAACCAATTTTCCCCAATCATCAACACGATTCTGATTCTTCTCAGCACTCATTTTCCTAGAATCGAGGTCGGGACCACCGCATTCAACTATGGCGAGCTATCGTAATGTATCCTAATTATTTATCGACCACTCACTGGGAATTTGTTTCGGAGATTGCGTGTTGATTTTGTTGGTTAGTGTGTGATTTTTTGTCGCCAGCGATCTTCTTCTTTCTTCTTTTCCATCATAATCATCATTATCTCCTGACCGAACTGATTAGCCCACAGTTGCCTCGCGGCTATCACAGTAGTAATTCCAGGAGCTGGCATTGAATGGTTTGGTCAACGAATTTGAAATATCTTTCGTCCAGGCAAAGGACATTAATTATCGTTCCGATCCGATTTTAACTAATTACCAGACCACTTTGTTCTTGGTCACGATAGAGTTGGGCGCGCTATCTGGGGACAACCACCTCTAACTAAAAAACGAAGCAAAAAGGCCACTCATACTAATTTTATAGAAATTCAATCGCCGTTCGCGTGATACACGATATACGAAGTTAGCTACCGGTCTTCCGAAAGCTCCGTTTATCAAATTCCATCAGAGGAGCCCGATCTTTTGACTTACCGACGTCTCTCCCTCCTCTCTTATCACTTCTTATCAATCTCTCTCACTCCAATTCCCATCCTTTCCCTAGAGTCGCACCCCGTTGTGCTTAGCGATGCAAGTTCGCGTCCCAATGAAGACGTTTCGCCTCGGGACAGCAGTGTCATGCTGGGATTGCCAGTTTTGTTCAGATCTGGTTTTTCATCACCTCTTGATTTTCTAGTGAAAAACATACACACTAATTAACACTGACTAAATATGCGGCTATAGCCCACTTCATAGCGACGGTGGGGAGTTCTTCAAAGTAGTTGTTTACAAAGTAAATCTTGGAAGTTGAATGAGTTGCTAGGAAAATGTGTAGAAGACGAGATATGGAAATTAAACATCATAACGTTGTTGCTGAGGTCTATTGGATTGTAATTTATTGAGCTTCTTAGTTGTAAAATATCATTCCAGAAAATGATGTAAGTCGAGTATGCAAGGATTGAAATCGAGATGAGTATTACTGAAATTACCATCCATCTCAATGGATCTCCATCTCCATGAAATTTCAACTAAGTTGATTATTTCAGGAATTCGAAGAAACTGATGAGCCTTCTAGATTATGTTGAAAAATCAATTCACCTGAATGATATATCTCAACTTAAAAGTTTTAGAACAATGGTAAAACGTCTATGTCTATAAACTGGACAGAGATTAATTAATTAAAAACACAGACTTAAGTCCGACACGTCTTTTAACAAATTTTGATGAATAACAAGTTACGATCATGAAGGTACGAGTACAAGTGAAATATCTTGAATGATAACTTTGTTACTTCTTCTCCAGAATGGTAAAAAGTTTACTTTCAATTTTATTTGATCATAATAATAAATAATTCGAATCTCAATTTATTGCTATATAAATGGACAAAGCACTTCTGCAACTGCAAATTTTGACCAATGTACTAAATAGCAGGCGAGATCTTTATTTGATCGTTTATCAATATTTTGTATCAAACTGTTATAGGTTTGAACGATTAATTTTTCAACTTATAGACAAAATAAATTTTCTATCTTATCTAGATCGATACCGGAAAAAAACCGTTCGAATCGGACCTAACTGATGAGAGAGCTTTATTTGGGACATCATCGATCACTAAGCTATCAACACCGACAGCAATTAATGACCACACTGCTCAAGAATTTAGCGAATTCCGATGTTAGTTTTTCAGAGCAGAGTGAGAGAAAACACAGGAGGGTGCACTGGAGAAAGGGTGAGAGAGAACTCCATGAGGCTTTGTAATTGATGAGCGGCTATTGGCTGAGCGCCCAAAGAAAAAAATCCCATCTCGATCAACTCCTTCTTCCCTTTTGCAATCAACCCCGGCGATGAATGAAGAACAGATGAAAAAACTGAACTGGAAGATAATGAAAACAGAAAATGGACCGGTAATAGAGTAGAAGATTAATAGAATATAGCGATCAAGGTTTCCTTTCGATTAAATTTAATATCATTATAAAAACAATGAATCTTTCAAGGCAGCTGTCGAAATGGGGGAAGTAATAAGGAATTGAACGATTCAAGAGCTTGTCAATTGAAAATTAATGCATCAATTCATGAAGTTTTGTTACTCCAACATTGCTCATTCAAGAATTCAATTTCACATTACTAAGACTATAAAGTTAAAAAAAAAACAATAACAATAAATAAAGATAAACTTTGATAATTAGAGGCCTATCAATAACAGCCGTTCTACATTATTGGAATTTAGACGGTGATCGTTGGACAATTATTTTTGTATTAAGATAATCAAGATGATAAATAAGTATCGATTGAAAATTCAACTATAGGCCTATCAAGAAAGCATAAGATTCAATAATGATGAATGAATTTACAGTCCTTTCAATACGATGATGATGTTTTGAGTCTGATAATAATATTTAAATGCAATCAAATGTTACCTGAAACATATAAAAAAATCGACATAATTCAAACGTATTTTAGAACACCATGCCCGGAACTACGCTTGGTGAGTATATATGATAATGTCTTCCTTGCAATTAATTCGCCTCTTATCAGTGAGCTTTATTACAGGATAAGGTTTTATATTTCATTTGCAATAGTGAGAGTGATGGAAGGACTGAGAATGCCGTTGAACTATATTTCAATGCGGGCTTCCCATAAACACACCTGGTATATTCTGTCCAAGCAATGAAGACATTCTGACAAGATGGAAAAATGACTACAGCTCGGTTAATATCAGTACAAAAATTAAATACTTGGTTTCAAATTGTGAGAAACATTCCGATCTACTATTCGAGACCAAACTTACTATTTATGAACCAATATTGACCGAGCTGGAGATATTTTCCAATCTTGTCAGAATGTCTTCTTTGCTTGGACAGACTACGGTATTGCTGGTAAGAATAATTTTATATAGGTTTAATTCGTGCAAGTTTCTAACTTTCGCAGCATGCTTCATATGAGTGAATTACAATCAAATATTAACATTGTTTTAAGATTTATAGATTGAAAAAAGTCTGTTCAATCCTATTGAACATTCTTTTTTGATTAAAGAAGAATGCAATTTATTGTAACATTGGAACTTACCCTATTGTCGGAGTCTTGTGCCATTTTCATTATAGGTGAGCAGAATGCTTCGGATATCTGAACAGAAAGTGAGAGAGTTTCAAAAAAAGGCACATTGAGATTCAACAAATAACAAAAATCAATAATCAGTGCGTGAACATTCTTGAATAATGATAAATTTTAAAGATATATTTCCTGAGTTCAATTTAAATTTCACTTCACTTCATCACATATTATCTGTTGTAAGGTTCACTACCTTTACATTCACTGATGTTGTTCAAGTTTAATCATTTCCATTCTATTAAATGGAACCAGGTATACTGTTCAAATTCATACGAAACATATTTCTGGTATGAGATTGTTACAACGGTAGAACAGTTTACGAGTGAGTTGAAAACTCAGATTGGTGATTTCAATCAATCCAGTTTTGAAAATCAATTGCACTTGAAAAAATCGAAACCCACTTCTTCATGGCATTGCTCGTTATGGGCGTACAAGCTACGCGTGGTTGACACATCAATAAACGTAACCCCGATATCAGACGCGACATAAAAGCCTACCACTTGTAATTACAGGTTAGCCACACTCACGTGCTATTATGCAGGTCGATTAAGCTTTTGTTTTTGCAATTGAAATGCTCTGGCCAACTGCTAAGCGCAAAGCAGCGTGGCCTAAGCACGTGGATCAGCTGGCTCTATCACAATCAACCGTCCTGAACGATTAAGCACTAAGCGCAGTCAAGTTCAATGAGCTTACATGCTCAACACGGCACTGTTATCGGGGTGGACGTATTATGAGAAGTTACTGAAATTATCTAAGTAGAACTGGAAGTCTTGAAGGATATCTTGGATGCAGAAAGAGTAGAGAAAAATAGTAATTATATAGGATTTAATTATACTATTCCTGGTTGGAAGCAAGGGCAGGGTGAATTCGTGAAGATTTTTCATTTTCAGCATGAAAAGGATCTAACCGAAGCATTGCTATTATTACTTTCACTACAGCAATTACATAACGAGGAAATATATTACAAGTTATATAAACTTATGACCAAGTATGGGAAAATATAATTTCAAGAGCGCATAATTCATGATTATTTGTTCGTAGAATAGATAATTCATTTCATACTACAGTATAATACATTTTGGATTTGATAAGATTTTATGAAATATAAACTGTATTCACTATGAAATTAAACTTGGGAATAAGATTACTATACGGTATAAAGTGGAAAAATAATATGTTGGAAGTTGGGATAAGTACAATTCAGAGCGCACAAAATTATTAAATTTTAAACCCACGATTTTTATCGTGTAATAATTTTCGATTTTTTTTACTTCTCAATCAATAACGTTTTTTTTTTTGTTCCTAGCTTGAGAAGGACGTGAACAATTACGTCATAGTACTTCAAACCAAATCAGTATTTAAATATCTTAGGAGGAATG
Source organism: Sogatella furcifera (assembly GCA_017141385.1). Lineage (NCBI taxonomy): Eukaryota > Metazoa > Arthropoda > Insecta > Hemiptera > Delphacidae > Sogatella > Sogatella furcifera. Next base: position 10,130,501 of record CM029546.1, read on the forward strand.
AGGAAAATAACTAAAGTATAGTAGAATCTCTATTTCTATATTATTAATGGGAGCACATGTAAACATGAAGAAGACTCAAACCAACTTCATTGAATTATGAAAACAAAAAGTCGCATCATTCCTAAAATATTGTGAGTTAACAACATTTCTATCGTTACATGATGATGAATGTGAGAGAGACGAGGAGGGAGACGACTTTTTGAAATGTAATATCAGGCCGGTCATTTGTTACGCAACGGGCATGATGATCAAAGTGGAGGAAGGAGAACAATACGAAGAAGAAGATGGGAGGAAACGTCGCGTCAACCCCCTCCGCACCCTTCACCACTACCCAACCTGACGTCGCGACGTCAATATCGTTAGCGCAGGGAGATGAATTAGGGATGCTCTTCAGACTTCCCAGACTGACAGACGCTGGTTCTCATTAGATATGGGGCGAACAAACACAAGAACAACAACTACTCTGTGTTGAGGAATAAATACACTGTTCAACCCTCCTTCAATAAACTTCGAAACTTATTGTTATTAGCTCCTAAATTAATTTCCGAGACAGAAAATTGCGAAAAAGAGTTTAATTGAAGAAGTGAGATGATAAATATGTCAGGGAATTAGAAGTGGTCAATTCAATTTGTTTGAAATAGAATTCAATAAAGGGATTTTCAATAAGATTGAATCGTGATAATGAATTTTATTTAAAAAGATTGAGATTTTATATAAGAAAAAAACATCTATGATGATTTGTAAAAAACAACTGCGTATTGATAAATACTTTATAATAATTTTTTATTTGTAATGAATATCATGTATGTTTTTTATTTGGCTTCAATAAATCATTTATCTATATATCTATAAGAAAAAAAAAGATATTTGACGTTATTAGAGTTACCATTACTGAATAAATTAAGTACTTTTCACAAATTCATGGAAATTGGCAGCGAATTACGTTTTCGACTTCAAAATCACACTTTACAATTGTTGAACTATTTGTGAATTGCAGAATTTAAAGGTATGAAGAATCACCAGCAAGCATTAATTACATACTAAAAGATCAAGTCGGATTTGACTGAGTTAGAATTAATTCTCATTAAAATCATCTTAAAAACATCATGTTGATAAATAACCCTGATCTTGGTGGTTGAACAAATGAACACACCACTTGCTTTTAACTGGTAGTGAGCATAAAACTACTACCATTGTTGTAAAGTTCAAATCCTCAATGAAGTTACAGACTGCAGTCACTACAAGAGTGTAGACTGGAATGCGATTGTACAGTGCACAATGCACCGAGACATGCAGCATTGTACTGCAGTTCATTTCATTCATGCTTGGAGCATTGTCCTTCCTTCCTTCGGCCATTCATTGACTATTGTAGCCCGTTACATTCACAACATATCTTTTTTCAAATACAGGAATGTTCATTCATAAAATAGTCATCCAGTTTTCTTGCAGATTATGAAAAATCATCCTGATTTTCCTTTCAATGCAATAATTTTTCTCAGGAGGCTTCATTATTTATGTAATTCTATTGAATAACTCATCACATTGTATTCTTCCACCGAACTATTTCCTAACCTTCCTAGTAAATTGAAGACTATAGTGTAAGTTTGTATCTTCTATCCTAATTCAAATCCGTAATCGTTCAATGAAATCATCATCGTTGTACACACAATGCATTTTAAAACAAGAATTTCCCAACTCCATTTAAAATTCTTGAGTAAGAACATAGAAATTTCTTGAGTCATTACAGTTATTATTGAATACTTGTATTCATCATCAACAGAGAACATCTTAAAAATAAAAGAAATTCCGAAAATCACAAAATTTTAACATTATTTTGTTTTTTGATATAATTGAATTCATACCTTCATTATTCTACAATATTAATTAATAATATTGATTGATTTGTTTGGAATCCATCATAGAGTTTCAAAAATATATTTGAGAAAATGAAACGATTCTATACAGAAGCGTAAAATTTTGGCAGACACCAGTAAATTTAATTAAAATTTGATGCCGTGAACGATTGAAATGACAATCTTGGACCGAGTGGGAGACGTGACTCTTGAATTTCAAAGGGTATATAAACAGCTCTTATATTATTTGACGGCTCTAAACAGCTCAGATCCGATGATGACAAAGAGAAATGAAATGGGGAGAGAGAGAAAAGAGAAGGAGGAGGAAGAAAAATTAAGATTAGAGGTGTTTTTAACGGGTGCTCTGGTTGTTCAGTTATTCAAAACCGACAGTCTATTTATATCATGTCATTATAAATGAATGAACGGTATTCTATCAAACGAATGAGCGCAGAAAATAATGAAGATTTCATTTTTTTCTCTGACTTGGCGTGCTCTGGATAGATCACAGCCTGAGATGGATGACACAAGTCCAGATTTATCACCTGTCCAAATGATTGCCAACTATCTACCATTGCCATATCACTGTCACTTCTGCATCGCATGAAGAAATCATCTTGCTTGATTCCATGATGAGCATGAAAAATGAATTATACACATCTTTGATTTTTGGTTTGCGCCGAAAATAAACGATGTTGCTCCCCGTCACCCTAGATGCCTGGATCCTAGAATCTTAAAAATACTTTCAAAATCTCACACAAAATTTTCATTTAGATTATTGTTATCATACTCCACCTTAATCAAAAATGGATAGATAACTCAACTTCTATAAAATAATATTGAAAAAGGAAGTGTTGGTAACCATTTTTAACTGCCTAGTCCGAAAAAATCCATAGGCCCAAGCTGATAAATGACAATACTTCCACACTTTCATTATTGGTTGGAAGTATTAAATTCATACATCCATATTGAACAATTATAAAATACAGTTATCATGAGAGTTTCGCATTTATTATTATTATTATTATTTTATTATTATTATTATTATTATGATTTTCATTATTCAACGTTATTCAATTATTATTCCAATGGAACTCATTAATGCATTAAACGTCTACACGTACTCTTATTCGTGTTCTGTGTGTCAGACAATTTTTTTCAAATCTCGAGTTTCAGTTAACAGAGAAAACAAACAACAATATTCATCCTCCCCTAACAATGAAGTGCCACCCCTTCACAAACTGATCGATTTGCAAAGCAATAATTCCCTTCGCATGAAATCATTAATCCCTGTCAAACTGACGACAATCATCCCTACACACGACTAAGACAAATTGGAGACAAAAGTACTTGCTTGTCAGAGCCACGTTTAATGATACAGGGTGTTCAGTTTTCAATGAATGATATACGTTGTCGGTTAGTGTTCGGACAAAGTATCAAGATAAAACTGTTGAATATTGAGGTGTGCTGGATCAAATAAGTTGAATGTGATTAGACTACTTCAGCAAAGATATGATTCTTAAGTTGTCGTACTAGAGTTCTAGAGGTTTTAGCACCTAGAGTTGTATCATTTCCTAAATCCTATCAAGATACAAAGATCTCATTGATTTCTGCTGGAGATACCTGTTCATATCTGAATACAGGAAAGTGAGCACTTAGTAACTACAGAAACTACTGTAAAAAGGTTGATATGTTCATCCAGGCTGGATAAATTACCTTCTGAATAACCAAAAGATTCTCAAACTTAACATGATATGTATTACAGTATATTTATCAGTGAGATTTTGAAACAATCTATGAATAGAATAGAATCAAATAGAGGAGAGAAGGATTTTATTGTTTTTGAAGTAGAAGAGGCACGAATACAGCAATTTTTTTCTCCTTGTGTATAACGTGAGGGTTATCAATCAGAGTAACCATCGAAATCGAATCTACCGAACAGCTATTTCAGGTGCACTTCATATTCATTCAAATTTTTCAAATTCAAAAATATCATTCCTTATTATTTTTATTAAAAATTCTCTACCATTCTAGCCATTCAGTTATTAAACTTCATACTTGAGTGAGAGAAAGAAAGCATTTAACCAAGGGAAAGATGATAATTTTTCACTTTGAACGAAATAATAAAAGGAGCAAAAGTTAGGAATGTTTATGAATAATGAACTCAATAACAATGAGAATTTATTACTGCCCAGTTGATGCAGGAATGAATGATAATGATTGTTATTGTTCTCTGGACAATAATTTAGGATGACAGCGAAGTCACAGAGAATTTCAATTGTTGGATTCAATTACTTTTTGCAACCACAATGATATTATTATGAATGGCAACGACATCTTGTAATTGGAAGTCATAATTCAAGATAGCAGGATATGAATAGAATGAAGTTTCTTCGTGTGCTGGACAAATCTGTGCTGGACGGGAGGATTATCAGAAATTGTTTTTCCAAATTCATTTCATATTGAGCATTATTGTTAAATTGATAAGTATTGAGTTGAATAGGAATTCAATTAAAAAACCAGGAAACATGAAACGTTGAACCCAAAATGTAATCCTATTGTTCAACGCTATTTACACAGAATCATAGAATTGTTGAAAAACAAAAGCCAATGAATGTGAATTTTCAATCTCTCATCATCGCTTCTTTCTTTCTCATAGCCCTCCAAAAACCCAAATAACAACAATGTGGCAATTATTAAGGAAAGATAGAAATTGAATCTCTAGACTAGTATTTATCAAGTTCTCATCAATGAGTCTTGACACATTATCACACATGAACTCGATGAACAACGTGATAAAATAATTCTCCGGGATTCGTAGTCACTATAGTCTTGACTAATTTTATCTTGGCCTGATCAATTATCATCTCCTACAGAGGTTGAATAAACTGATTGAGTAAAGATGACTCACAGACTAGTGATGACCGTTGAGGGTGATGAATGGAGAGTTTTTCGACCACAAACGAATGACCATGTAGACAAGATGTTCATCTTGTCTCCATTCAGTCCTTTTTCATTCAGTTCCAGAACACTTCATTGACGTGTCCCAGCACTCCAGTTGGTCTCCAGTCATTCAGCAACGTGAGAGACGAATTTTATTTGGCAATCACACTTGTTTTGATGAGACATCCTTTCTCGTGCGTTGTTATCTTTTCCGATTTCTTCTCTCCTTTGTCTCCACTTTTTCTCCACCGGAAATCATCGACATAAAACAATAGTTGCACAGGACTGTTCTCAGGCTGAAAAGCATCGCTCTAAATGAAGAACACACAGGTGTACTAGAAACAGTACCGTGGCCTATGTCTAATTATAGGCCATGTTGATCAGCTACTGCAATCTGAGTTCGTATTCATCAAGTACGTAGGCGTCCGGTGTTGTTTTGGCTATTGTTCTATTTTTCTTTCCAGTTGTTCTCTTTTTCTCTCTATCAACTTGTTTTTATTTTTCTATCTACATGTTTTTTTTTATTTGGTGCTTGTCTACGTTGGACAGTGCTTGCTCATACTCTTTAAACGTTTTTCAATTTGAAGATGACTAAATTCACATTGATATACCTAATTAGAAAGCACGAGATTGTCAGATCACAGAAATTTACATTGGAGACATACTATCTTTTCATGTTTTAATAAATGAAAAGAAAAGATGTTGTCATACCACTGATTTATTAGAAAATCGAGATACCGGTTTCGGTTGTTGAACCATTATCAATCTCTGGTGAACCATAACATAATGGTGTAACAACAGAAACCGGTATCTCGATTTTCTAATAAATCAGTGGTTTGACAACATCTTGTCTTTTCATTTATTATGGATAACTACCACAATATCAATTTCACAACTACTCAAAGAGTTTTCATGTTTCCACATTATTATCAATGTACATCATCAATATTATGTAAACATATCAGATATCACGACATCACACCTGACACTGTCTTCGATCTCATTAATATAAAGTAGACTGTACTTTACAATCTACTTATAGGTTCTTTTCAATGGCTAATAGACCCAACTGTGTGTTGAAATATCTTATCTCCTCCCTCACAATCTTGTATTCTAAAGGAATCCATAGTTTTTCTCTCTTATAGTGGTCAGTGATTGTTTATTGAATAATTTTGTTCTTCTCAATTCAATTATTTCTGCAGATGATTTGAACAATAGTAGATAGATAGATAAACCCCAGATAGGACGTAAGCTTATTTCAAGCTGTAAATTGAGTGGATTTTGAATTGGAAGTTCCAGTTTGATCAAAACAGCCTAATTCAAACTTGTAACAGGCTGTAAGCAATCAAGCTGGATGTTTTAAACTTGTAACAAGCTGGAATTTTCATTCTTAAAATCAAACTTGAATGTTCCAGCTACAGTCCAGCTTGTTTCAAGCTAGAATCAACCTTGATTCAAGCTTGAACTTTTAAGCTTGAATGATTAAACTTGATTCCAGCTTGAACTTTCAAGCTTTGCAAACAGCTTGAAACGTGGTAACTTCTTAACTTGAATCAAGCTGTATTACTGCTTTCAGACTGTAAGTGCCAAGCTTGAATCTAGCTTGTTGAATGGAACATTCAAGCTGGAAACCAGCTGGACCCCAGCTGTTCGTGCTATCAGGGACGTCTCTATTTTTCCACTTTGTGTATTACAAAAAGTGTTGTGGGCGAAGTTGAGGCACAAGAGCCCCCTCTTCCACTTAACCTATAATAGTAGATAGACCACAATGAATAATACAATAAGTATTTATTTCACTCGTTTTTTGTATGGATGCTATACTTTTGATATAATCATGCACAAAATTTAACAGAAATTCCATCTCACCTCAAACTTTGAATATATAATCATAACAAACTATCAAAATTGATATTGGATTCAAAAATACATTCCAACAACCAATTAATAAGTCATCCTATTATTTATGCATTTATTCATTGGAAGTGAGAAATAGAAGCACAGGTATAAAGTAGAATAGGAGATGAAACTGATCAAATCTTTCAGCAGAGGGCGAATGTTAGTCATTACGGAGTCGGCTGTATTGTTTATTCTTGAGAGAGATTCTAGTTTTGAGAGAGAAAAAGATAGAGTTTACTTAGAAAGAGAGGAGGAATGATAGAGCTCACGCAAACTAAGTTTCATTCGTTTTGGGTTTGAAGCGAGATAGGGTAGGTCGGTTTTGTGCAAGGTTAGGGTAAACTTGATATTAATAACCAACCCTTGATGTCTGCATCTGTCTTGGCTGGAGAAGAAAGCGAGAGAGAAAGAGACTGAGGTTAATATTGGGTGTGAGAGAGAAAGTAAACGGTGTAAGAGGGGTGAGCGACAAAGCTATAAAAGTGAGGGATGTTGGCAGCGGCCTATCTCAATATAAATAATTTTAAGTGTAGTTCTCGCTATCTGCTTCACATTCCTAGACTATAGCCTGCAAAGCCGATCCCTTTTGGTCGCCTTTTCTATCTGAATCGAGACACGAGACACATTCAAAGCAATCTGTCTCTCGTACTCTTCTCTCTCTGTTCTGCAGACATCACACTCCAAACAATCACACTCTCTCTTTCTCCTTCGGGCATCAAAGCTCGGTAACTATGAGTGTGGCCCTCATGTGCCTCGATCAACAAACATATCTGGGTGGAATCTAGTTGGTTTAGGCCAGACTATCAACTATTATTGGCTGGGATGTTTTCTAGATAATTCTCAAAAATATGACTAGGACCAGGCCTGCATGATAATGTAACTAGGATGAGAATACTGTAGGCCTACATCACTTGAAAAAAAAATAAGGAGGGATATAGTAAGAGATTGTTTTCTCTCTTCCAAATCATTACCCCAACATATAAGAAATGTAGGGTAAGTTATGTAAATAAAATAAATGCAATTTTGTAAATAAAATTTACTTATAAATAAGTAAATCATCTATAAGGAATATCAATAGATCCCATAAAATGAATTACGACACTTTTTCTCTGTAGAGAACCAAATCCTACGTTTTTCACATTAGCCTACTAATTTATTCCTTAATTGTAATTATGTATTTAAATGAAAACGCTATTGGAGATTGTCGTTTCTACCACATCCAAATCGCACAAAAAAGGAAACAATTAAGAATGTTGTTTTCTTATATAAGTGGTTTCAATACATCAATATTATCAATAGCTAAAGTTAAGTTTTATGATGATTGTATTCATCACTTCTGTTTTTGAAATTAGGTTGGGAAAATTCTTTGTTATTGTATCTAGATGTTCTGTGTTTTAAATGAAAAAAAATATTGGGAGAAATACAGCCTTCCATGAATAAAATTTTGGAAATTGAAACAAACAACTTGGAATATGTTGAGAATTTCTCAATTTTCATCATTATTAGGAACATTACAAGATCCGTATGAGATATACGTATATACTCATAAGTGAGATTTCCTTATGAAATTTTTGGGAAAAAGTCTGATTCTAATTTCTTCAACGATCTTAATACTGACCTTGAAACTCCACACCCATGTCATCTGTTGAGTTGACGCACACAATGTGAAAACAATCCATCAACTTCCAACCCCTGAATTTCGGAAAAGGATGGGCGTGGTAGAGGGGATTGATGCGGGGACTCTCTCTCCCTCCGATATAAAACGTCTACTATCTAAATCACCATTTCCTCTTCAGAAATACGACAAGGCACGACCTAGTTTATAACACTAATATAACTTTTGTTGAGCAGAAAACTTCTGATGTATGGTTGTGTTGATTGCAAGCAGGGTGCAGTGATATCGCAGCTAGAAAAACAAAACATTTCAAATTTTCCAATAATTACTCCTTATGGCTCAATCATCTCGTATGGCTAATATTGAGTTGATAATGGTGCATTCAATGCATTTATTCAGTTCTCCTTCACATCCATTACTCATTACAGGTTCTTGGGTATTCCTTGGGCACTTGGGTTTGTGAACTCTGACATTATATTGATGTTTATGTTATTGATGATGATGATGAGGATGTTGATGATGGGCCACACACGTGTTCCAGCTTGGTCTGCCAAGCCTCTCTCTTTCCTCCCTATTCATAATTTTACGACCGAAATATCATAAAACCCAGCATGGCATTTCTTAAGCGAGGGGAATTACACTGAAGCATTCTTGATAATTACTAAATGCAATGTCACAAATAACCAGCAACTTCATTTTGTATCCTGCTAATTAATTTATTATCCGCACTGTTCAATGGGAACCTAATGAGCGGTATAATTAATTTGAAAGGGGCATAATTCACTATTCTACTCAAGAAATTTTACTTCCATTCATATTCATTTTGAATTCATTTGATATTTTCAAGAATTTGTTCATTTTGTTCAAGATTACCATTACCAATCAACAATACCCAAATTAATTGCATCTTAACCTTATCAAAAATGTCACAGAATTTGTAGGATACTATATGGATCTTGTTCAGTCTCAAATAATGATCAGTATTTATTATTAAAGAATGAGAATGTATCATATGATATGATGCTACACAACCTGAACATGGAGAGTTGTAGACTGTTATTTTATGAAAATAATGTTCAATGTATAATAAAACCACACCTTCTCATTTAAATAAGCGTATAAATTTATCAAGCACATTGAACTTCAAGTTCCTCCACTTATCATTAGTGGTTAAAGTGGAAAACAAGAAAAAAGATGAATGACAAAATTATTGCCCCTGAATGAAACTATATAAAATGATATTCCAAGATTGGCGTATTTTTCATGTTTTATATCTACTGCTACTGGTCGATTGTTGGGGTCATTATAAAAACTGACAGCCAAGAAGACTACTTTAGCTGTTTCAGGGAGGAAATATGACGCTGTTTGATGGACCACACTGAACGATTGAATCATGCAATCTAGAAAAAAATGTCTTCCTGAACGAGATGACCCTATCAGGAATATTCGAAAAATGATGATAAGGAGTAACAGGAATGAGGAAAAGGATTCCTGTATATGGGTGGTGAGGAAAGGACATTATAATGTTCGAACATAACCTTTATGTATGTTGAATGTCTATCGTGACTGACTATCACCCTACCTGTTAAAGTTTGTCCAAGCAAAGAAGACATACTGGCAAGATGGGAAAATGACTCCAGCTCGGTCAATATTGGTTTAGAAATTATCACTTTTATTTCAAATTGTAGGAAACAATTACATCTACTATTCAGACCACATTTATAATTCTTGAACAAATATTGACCAAGCTAGAGTCATTTTCCCATCTTACCAGAATGTCTTCTTTGCTTGGGCAGACTGTACCTTAGAACTATGTATATATTACTATGCCTGCTACCTGTGCCGTGGATGGTATTGGAGAAAAAAATATGAGACAGGGTGAAGAAATGAAAACAACAATCAAAACGATAAGTCGAGAAGGCTCCAAACCCAGACAGAACATTTATAAGCTGATCTGAGTCTTTCAACACTTTTCCGGTTGAAACGGAGCAAAAAGAAGATAAATTGATTCCAGACACTGAAATGATTTCTTTTGTATTGTTATGTGATCTTAGGAAGCTGATGATAACAAACGACACATCAAGGATTAGAATTTTTATGGAGTAAACATGGATAGGAATGCATAGCTAAATCTTCAACTGTATAATAGAATGTAGTCATGGAAAGATATTCAGTCTTACGGCTAGTCAACCCCCGTTAAATTATGTCATCTAATTGATCAAATGGAGAAATCTTATTTCAATGAAATGGTGCCCTCTAGCCTCTACTTCAATGAATGATCGTACACGGTGGTGAAATTCTGGACTCCCATCCAACTGGTTTTCTGCAGTATTGTTGATTTATTTGATTAAAATAACAATAGGAATTGAAAACAGGCGTTTGACCAAAACCTCTTCTCCAATTTAGATAAAAATGTTGTATACGAGTAAGGCCTGTGTTATTTTACAGAATCAGTACTAATTGTATGTCGGTAAAGGCTTCAAAGAGCGTACATAGCTAAAGATCAGTAAGCTGTGTTCAATTATAAACATGTGATTATTGCATTCACAGATCATAAAATAAAGGGCTGTTTGCCACCGTCTTGGCCTTCAAGTATCGGCCTCCACAATAAATCGTTACCTGAAACCGCAAAACGCTAACAAGATTCAAGAGGCAGTTGGTTGAACGTGGTGATTTTATAATTTTTATTGCGAAATCTCATAAACCATTCGCCCTTTCTTTGTTCCAGAAAAGAGGTAAAAAGGCAGGAATAGGTAGCAAACGAAGTGTTGAGAACGAAGTCAAAACAAACGAAGTCAAGAATGTATCAGAAATATTTTGTGGTTATGATAGGACAAAAACCTCATAGTCATGAGATGAAAGTAGAATGCAAAGGACGAGAGATGATGTTGATGAAGAAATTAAGTGCAGTGTAGAAGAAATAAGGAGGCATGAAGTTGATTAACATAGAATCAAATAAAAGAGAAGTTGTTGGAAGAGAATAATATGAAAGTAGTTGAAAAATGAGAAGAATGTTGGATAATGGAAGTTATTATAAGGTCTGCGAGTAGGTGGGGAATAAAAGGAAAGAGTGTGAGAGAGAGTCAGGGGAAGAGTAAGAGAGAGTGAGAGGGAAAGACAGAGAGTGAGTGTATGAGAGAGTTTGTCAGGAAGGGAAGTAGAGAAATGAGGATATATTATCAAAAAATGAAACAGATGATGAGAGAACGACGAAGGAAGGAAATGGGTATAGAGAATGAGAAAGGAATTACAAAAAAAGTATGAGAGAAAAGCGAAAAAGTAAAAAATTAAAAAAACCCTCACGCGAAACGTGAGGTATTCCGAGTTCACACCAAAACAATAAAACAAATTGAACGAAAACAAAGAAATCGTTGTTAATTGGGCATAAAACGTTATAGCTTCAAAAAGTATGAAGGGTTTGAGAGGAGATTGTGGGAGGGGGGGGGGCTTCGTTGCGTGAGCAATGAGTGGAATATTAATTAAAAGTACTTTAATTGGTTAAAATACAATACATTTCTAAAATACAAATTAGATTTCTTTGGTACCAAGCATCAATCACTTGGCGTGATAAAGCCATCTTTCTCTAGAGAGCTAACGAGGTGTAAATTTAATTGGAAAATAAAATTGAAGGGATTATGGTATTTGTAGAGGAGAAAATAACACCAACTCCTTCCATCCATTTTTCACATTAGTTGTAGATTAATTGAGTAGAAAAAAATATTATATGCATAAGATTCATTGGATATAAGACTTGAAAAATGTATTTATTTAGCTAATCACATTCATTGTCCAACACATTCTCTTGAGAACATAAAAATTCAATATACCCTAGCTTTGAATGCTGAGGAGCACCAAGATCCGTGATTAGCAAAACCAGCAAAACCACTATTCAATGCCATCAATCTATTTAATAATGGGCTACGTCCTTCTGCCTCAATTTAGATAGTAAATAATTCGTTTCACTGGCGGCTCGTGCCCACGAAAAGGGTGAACTGCTCGTATCTTTTACTGTAGAGCACTTCACCTGTTTTGCGGGTACGAGCCGCCAGTGATTCGCTTACCGTCTTAATCATATCAGCATCAAGAAATAATCAAGATAGAATTACGATCAAATGAATGTTTGGTTGTAATGAAATAAAACAGATAACACCAGTAATAAATTAATTTTTGATTGAGCTGATTCCTGATAATTCCTAGCTTTGGTCTGCACTAAGCATTATTGTATTGCAAAAGTTTCGCCTCTATTACCAACTTAAGGATGAGTGAATTTGTTTTATTTATTTTTCTTTTCTCAAATGGAATTGATCATTTTAGGAACATAACTTGTGAAATTGAAAATAACAGAGGCAGAGTACCATAATTCTGCACATTCGGTATACAACATTAGACTACATTCCGTAGCTTTTAATGCAAAATTTCAGTTCTTAAAATAAGATTTTTGAATGAAAGTTAAATAAAATTTTCCTTCTATTCACTTTCCACTGATCACTTTTGAAATTTAAAGGAAGCCAAACAATTAATAATATGAATGAATTTTGTGTTATTGAATTCAATTTATGAGCCTCAAAAATCGCTTTCCGGTGGTTCGGAACCCACCTAAAGCAGTAGGTCCATTCATTTCTCATCATCCTTCCCATTACCCACGCACAGGCCCAAGAGCCCATGTGGGCATCACCCTCAAAAAAAAAAAAAAAATTGTCACAAGGCTTCCGCCCATTGTAGCATTAAGTTTACAAATACGACAATTTTACAAAATAACAAAGATAATAATTAATATAATAGAATAATAAATTTTAGAAATAAGGGAGAATAATCTAAACTGGAATATATAGTTAGATTAGCATGCCTACTATCTCAGTAAGGCTTATTCATTTATTACAAGAGAAATCAACCGATCTAAAAATACGAACTCTTACCAAACCCATCAGACATTTGGGGGATGAAAGTCTCCGAATGCTCGATACGAAAATAAAAATGTTTTCAACCCCTGACCCCGGAATAAGCACGACAGGGAAAATATGTTGGTTGGGCGATAGTTTGTGATGTCGGGAGCATCTGCAAGTGTCAATCGAGCATGTGGGAGGAGACGGATTAGTTGCTACAGACTGTCCAAGCAGAGAAGACATTCTATGATGGGAAAATTACTCCAGCTAGGTCAATATTGGTTTGAAAATTGAAAATTTAGTCTCAAATTGTAGATCAGAATACCTCCTACAATGTGAGAGAAAATTTATAATTTTTGAACCAATATTGACCGAGCTGGAGTAATTTTCCCATCTTGCCAGAATGTCTTCTTTGCTTGGACAGACTACTCACATTCTAGGGGATGCAGGCTACATCCCTCGTCATATCGCCCCTTATTCTGAGGCTATCCGGCTATAAATAAAACACTGTGATTTGATCCTCAAGCATGCTCATTCTAACATCAGATTTATTACCTAAATAATCAATTATTATTAAGAGGAAAAGGAAAGAGAATGGAAATTAATTAATCCAGTTGATTTCTATTGCAACTGCGATTGAAGCATTAGTTCAAGAATGCTTGATCTTAAGTTGATTAGGTTATCAAACTACAGTACTTGAAAAATGGAATGAATAAAATTAACTACTTCTTAAAAATCTAATTATTATAAAAAATCCAACTTATTAATTCATTTGATCTCAATCGAGACTGAGATTGAATAATTCAAGCATGCTTAGTCTGAAGTTGATTAAAGTACTTGAAAAGTAAAATGAGTAGAATCAACAACTCCTTAAATGGATAGAGATTATTATTAGAATAAGTGGATGGATGAACACGAATTCTTTGGGAAGATGATTATTTCAAATATAGCATTCACTTCGTTTCATTAAATTCAATTTCTGAAAGATACTAGTAATACAAATGTGCAAAAGAGTGTCAACCTATCAATAAATAAACCGTTGTATAAAAAACTTTTTATTGTTTGTTCAGGCACCATTCATTCATATCAATATATATTATTATTATTATTGTTTCAGTCTCAACTTGGTAAGGATTTGAATGTTGATGAAATATGTGTGATCAACTGAATATATAAAGGAATTGAGTAGATAGTATGAGTTACATACAAAATATTCTAAAACGATAGCATTGTTAATCAATCTCTTTCAGAATCTGTGCCAGCAGAACTAAGTAAACCAAGATTAAGAAATTTTCTCATCTTGTAATAATATTATTTTCGACCTGAATTAATACCCTGGAACTGACGGCCAAGGCCGTCGACGATGCACTTTACATACCTATATTTATAGACCAACTATTTATACGGGCCACTCGTGCAAGAAATAACGTTCAATAACGATAATCATCATAGTAGTGTATAGGGTCTTCAGACACTTGGTTGCAGGCTTGGCAGACATTTTTGACAATGATTAAACAGTAAAACTGGTGAAATTATTGCTGCAACTTGCTGCATTATTGGCGATGTGATTCGTTTAGGTGGACTTTTATAGGTGGAGGGCAAACTAAGTTTGTGTGCAACATATAATGAAAGAAGACATAGTGTTATCATGTAAAAACTGTTTGGAATCAAGTAGTCAGTTGCAGTTCATTTTGACAGAGAGAATATCTAGAATTTTATTACGGTTCTGTTAATGAATGCCTGCTTAGATTACATAGAGCTTCTATTTTCGAAGCTCACTAGCGCTATTGGAAGATCGGTGGCACCCTTCTCAAGTAAAACATTTATTGGACTTCATTAAAATCTTTTTAGAGCACTGAGCGATCCTCTCTCAGAAACTCTCTCACTCTCTCTTCCATTTCTTACACACTATTGCACAGAATTATTTATAATGCAGCATATTTGCTATTTATAAATTTCATTTCTCATGCCGTTTCCATTCCGAATATTATGATTGTTGCTTCATTATTATTATTAGTTTTATTCTCAGTGTGCAGTTTGAAAAAGGGGTCTACAGAATGAACATTATTTTTAGATTCCAATCTACATCGCTCTTGCCTTTCAAGTTATTTGTTGAGGCTGTACTCTGGTAATATTCTTATTTTGCGCAGTCAATCAAATTAAAACATATCGAGCTTAGACACTTCCTATTTCTCTTTGTTGGCTTTATGTTCAATGCAGCGTATAATACAGTACATACTTATAACTTTGTGGTTATTATCCAAATACCATGTCCAAACTTGGACGATTTTTCACTTCCTAATACTTTGGCTTTTAACCTATGTATAACGTTTAGTTCTCTACAGTATTTCATATTCTTTCGATGAGAAAATAATCAAACACATTATAATTCAAATTATGGAGAAATAGCCGGGAAGAATATGATGATGATGATGATGTCTTTTTCTTTTCTTTCTCATTGTTTCCTTAGAGATAGTTTAAAGTGTAGAGAATCACTCCGCATACCCAAGGTGCAATCGATATAATCGTGTATGATCGATATAACCTGTCCTTGAATGGGGAGAGACCGACAAGATTTCAGTTGTAAAATATTTTGATATTCGTGGACTTAGCGAAGGGTGAAAGACGATATTTGACTAGGGTTTCAGAATGTGCAGCAGTTACTATGAGGCTTCTCTTTTCCTTCTTATCAACTATTGGATTTCTTATCAACAATGGCTTCTCTTCAATATCAAATTAAATCTAGAGGTCTTTAACAGGATCACTACCACTAATACAATCTTACATTCCTAAGGTATTGCTTGCCGACTGCGTCTTATATGTCGTGCTAAGCTCTTTTCATAAGCTGCCATTCATTTTCGTTCTCCCTCTAAATTTGTTCCCTTATTTTTAATCCATGGAACATAAGGCCTATCCTCTGATGAAGAAGTCAGATATGATTTAAATTCAATAATCAATTTCCAATATGGTTTTTGTCAGGGGATAAGTCGTTAAAAAGAGTAATGATGATTTTGTAGAAGAGGGGAAGAGGATGATGATTTTTAGGATTACAAATTCGCTCAGTTCCATAAGATTAAAGCAGATTCATATTAATATTTCAACAGAATAAAATTTTCACTTCCAATTTAACAAGTGCAGAAGACTCATCTCATGGGTAGTCTGTCCAAGTAAAGAAGACATTCTGGCAAGATGGAAAAATGACTCTAGTCCGGTCAATATTGATTTAAATCTATAATTTTGGTCTGAAATTGTAGGAAACACAATTTGCAACAAAATTATTATTAATATTTGAGCCAATATTGACCGAGCTGGAGTCATTATCCCATCTTGCTAGAATGTCTTCTTTGCTTAGACAGACTATAAATCAACATTTGAATACTGAATCTCCTTTCTTATTGACCACACTATTATTTGTCAAATAAATCTAGGATAATAGCGCTATTATTACATATATAACAAATTTATAAAAAAAGCTCACTATATGGAAGCCATAAGTTGAAAAAGTACTCCCAATAATCATCAATACCGAATTCCATATTTAGTTTGATCCCTTATGCTTATAGTATTTATATTCTAGATTTCAATTGAATTTACAGCGGAAAGACAGTTGTACGCGTTCAGGCCTACAGCCTTGACTCAGGTGAAGCCGTATGACTGGACAGAAAAATTCACTTTCATTTCTAGTAAATTTAATGTCATTGAACCTACTACATCCACCTTAGTCTGTGTGTGATTGTACCTTACCCTGAACTTATAGGCTATGTGTTATATTATATTGGAAATGTTACTTACTACTGGATAGTTGCACGTTATTATTTAGTATACTTTACTATCATTATATCATTTACAAACTACAAATATTACATGATGTTCAGTACAAACTGTATTATGATTCAAGTATCATTATCGTGGTTATTATCATTATTATTATTTTCATTATTCAGTTTACTGAATTCATGAAAGCCTCAATTTATTAGAATGTTGATAAGAATATGAAGAATGGGAAGGAAATATATATACTCAATTCAAACTATACCGTGCACCATAGTCTTGTGACAATGCTTCTATTAAAGGAAGCTATGATACTAGGGATGAAAATTAACTACAGTTTATGAGAAATAGGATGATCCACAGAGACCATAATAATATGATGATGGTATTTAATACAAATAATCATCATACATGTATATAAATAGGCCTACAAGAAAATTCAATGATGTGATAATTATTATCCTATCACTGTCATAATGTAATTAAAATTGTAATGTAAGCCATCATCCATCATTATTCATCCACTATTTAGCCTGAACATCATCATCCACTTATCACCTTTGCTTAAAATACTTGATATAAGTCGCAATTGTAATAATAAATAATAAAATATATTTATACAAAATACATCCTCTTATGTTAAAAGGAGCGCAGTGTTGCTATTTATCACATCAAGTAGACTTCTAGCAACAATGTTCTGGATTTTGTGAGAATTTATTTGATTTTAATTTGGTAAAAAATGTGAATAAAGTTAAAAAACAGAAATTGAGTAGAACACGAAGTATAACAACCAGGCTAATTGACGAAGATCCGTTTCCCGTTTGATAGATGAAGTGATGATCCGATTATTTCGCTTGGATTAGGATTGGCAGGCTTCCCAGTATAAAGAGAGCTTCATCAAAGAGGTCCCTTTGATTCAAACCACTCACTCGCGTAGGCAAGTGTTGTGTAGATAAATCTCGTGTGAAATAAGCGTGTCCAAGCCGTGTATCAACCCAATAAATAGAAGATGATTGGACTTATGTCGAGGCCAATTAATTCCTGATTGGCGACATTCGTGCTGAAAAGGCTTTGCCCAACTTCAAGTTATTTATTCAATCTTTTTTCACACTTCATTCATTCACTTTTTCACCTAATTTCCATCTCTCATTCACCTTACTTCTCTATTCCTTGGAAACATCATCATCATCTCGAGGACGAGATTAGAAAAAGCAAACACGAGACTCAACTAACTCTCACGGGTGTCTGCCAAGAATAAAGTCCGCTCGACTTTGATAAATCGCTCTTAATGCAAACCATCTCATTATTAAACATTCTGTCAGTCTACAGTCGGACACTTGTCATACCAAGTTCAAATAAATCAAAACATTTAATTATTTCGTATTTCAAGCCAGTCAGGGTGCGAGCTGTGTTTCTATGATTTGTCACGTTGGTGTGAACTCGGCTTATTATGCTTGAAATTGAAGCATAAATATTGCGAACTATAAGTTAGGAAGTCTGTACAATTTATTTACTAGTAGGCCATACGATGGCAGAATAAAGTCTTGGATGGTCATTATCATGGCCGCTCTATATGGATTAGATTTTGACCACTCTATCTATAAGGTATGTTCATCTGGTGTAGCTTTTGCCGAAAAAAGGTAGTTTCCTAGTTGATGTGACCTACTAACAGTTCTAGTAAAGCATTTATTGATTCTTCTGTTTTCAAAAAAATCTTCAGGCATAGCTAGATGACAGCTCTGATTGACATCAGCTGTTGGAGTGCACAATGGGCAAAAGAAAATGCCCAACTTTTTGGCGTCAGGCCGTCAGCTATAGCTCTGATAATATGCAACAAGGTTCTTTCTTGCAGCTCTATACAATTATTCACCATTTGTGATACGTCAAACGAAGTATAGAAGATTACCTACATCTCCTCTCACTTGGATTGAGAAGAATTCTGTGATTATTGGTAGAAATTTCTCCATTTACTTGAGAAAATAAATAAAATATGAAAAAAATGAATAAAATATTAAAGAAATGAATAAAATATTTAAAAAATGAAATAAAATACAAAAATAAAATAGAGCTACACAGCAAGAAGCCATCACACTTAGAACGAGGATTAAACATTTACACAGCCTTGAAGACATTCATCCCCAATATGATGCACTCACTGACTCTTTCTCATTCTAGATAGGTCACTCTTTCTCTTTCATCAGTTGCTCTTCTATCTCATGTCTCCCTCGTGCCTCATGTTGGTCACTCACCCTTCCCACTACAATCATACAAGCAACTACAATCCTACACTCACTCACACTCTCACTCGTTCTCTCTCTTGGTTGCTCATCAAACGCATACTTCCATCTCTCTCTTTCACATCCGCTACACGATTCCCCTTCTCGCTCGCACCGATAGCAGCCAACTCACGGGTAGTCCCATCACCAGTCAAGCATCTCATACGATTTGTATTGGTTTTCTAGGAAGGGTTCTTTCTATAAATGTATTGTATCATCCATTGTATTGTGTTTTGTTTACTTTTGTGAAAGTTCCAAGAAAAACTGTCTGCATCCCCTGGCTTGATCGCACGCATGCTTCCACTGGAAACCTTTCTTCAAGGATATACGAAATTTGACCATCACTATAATGAGACATGAATGTAAATTCTGAGAAGCGTCCAATGAATGTATTCATTTATGCAGAAAACAAATCAGGCCCACAAGTGAATTTGGTGGGGTGAATCCCATTCAATAATAGGCCCATTGATAGTAATTTTGTTCCTATTAATGGGGAATATATTAACAAGAATGAAGTTTCAATAGAGTCTATAGTAGAACAATACAAGTTGAGATAGAAATCACTATAGGAATGACAAAGGAAAAGTTATTTATTGCTTGACTTTATTACCCTATTCAACACTGTTGTATATTCAAGAAGTAAGCAATATTCAGCTTTGAATATAACCTACTCTGAAATAAGTAGGCTATTCACTCTGAATTTGTCTACTCTGAAACTAGGCTACTATGATATAAATAAATTCCAGAAAAAAATTCAGTTTTGATATAAGAAAACTTCAATATTACAGTATCTGGTATTACAGAAGAATTCTGGACTAAGAACCAGAATAAGGAATGTCTGCTGACATCGTCAGCAAAATTGGGTAACAGGATATAGGATAAAGGAAAACGACCATGATAATTACCAAGCAATCAAATCAATATTGATAACAGAGTATTGATACGTCGGAATAGATTCCCCTCACTTAATGCGAGGGGAAAATCCTATAATTAAATTCAAATTATAATCAAAGTGAGCCTATTCATAGAAGGAACTGATATTGTTATGGTGCAACAATGAACGTAAACTGCACCGAGTGATATCAATATTTCCAAGTGTTACAAACGATTATTTTGCAATTAGAAGACAATAAATTGATAATGTTTATCTGTGCACTGTCTAATAAACCTATCAATAATGCGTTAAATGAGGTGAATGACTAATATATCATTCGCGGCGTATTGTTAAATGATGATAAGACCATCATCAATATTATTTCACTGACAATAAATAACAAAGGAATGAATAAGTTATTGCGATAGACCAATTACGATGGAATAATCGTGGCAATAATCATTTTGTAGAGCAATAAACGATGATAAGGTTACTATCACCTGCCTTTAAATTTAAGCCACATTCGAACTGGAAACAAACACTGATCAGCCTTGGAGGTTTTTGTAGGCATTCAAGCAACATTATTTACTATTGTGAGATAATTGTAACAGTACATCTATTAATGATTAAAAATATATATATATATAATACAGGGAGTGCCATCAGATCTTTTTGTCGCTCCCTGTATACTATGATTAAATAGAAATATAAAAAAAGAGAGAATCCATCTAATTTATGATCGAAAATTGGAATCTCATCCGATGATTCAGATGCGAAATTCAAACTAAAACTAAAACGTTTGAATTTGAAGTGAACTGATTGAAGATTGTGGTGATATTTGCCAACTAGTTTGTAAAATTGGAATGAATTGCTGTTCATGAATCCACATTCATCCTCTATTCACACAGTTCAATTTGTCCATTCATACCTTCAGCACTGCATCTTTCTCCAATCCATTCGCCTATTATAACAGGATGTTTCTCATTTACATTCGAAAATGTTTATAGCTATTGAAAGATACCTCTCCACTACTCTGGCGGCCAGCTTGCCGAGATTCTCTCGTAATAACTCATCTAACATTATCCAGCTACCCCTGTACCCCACCTCGTCTATGAACACGGCATAAAAAAATAGTAAAAGTGTGTGCTAACTCCACTTACAGCCTCCGTTGTCAGGCCACACAAGTTAAATTCAATTTTCATCGCGTTTGGATATGAATTTGTTGAAAGTTATTGTCGTGTGAGCGCATTGAATTTTGAAATCCCTTAGTTTCTTTATTGGGAACTTGAATTATTGGCTCAATACCGTATCCGTATGCAAATTTAATTAGCAAGTTCTATCTTTGAAATATGATAAGAGAGCTCTGTAATACGTATTATAATCATCTTCCTGATATATTACAAATCACAACATTATGATGTACCACCTCGAAAACATCTATTATCCAATAATAATTTATAATAATTATCCATCCATTTGCATAAAATGTATGAATTATTTTGTGAATGGGAAATAAATTTGATTTTGATTTAATTTTATTCATCAGTTCTTCTGCATCCTCTGACCAGCTTTTTTACGAGAGAAATTGGGTTTATCGTAATATTCAAAGATCAGTAAAAGTCGAAGAATCCATCAGATTGACTACTGAAGAAATTTTAAATGTAATAATTAATTTGGATAAGTATGAAATATAAATTTGTATAACTCACCCGAGAACCATTGTCGAATATCCGTCGACCTGCAACGTAGTCTGGAGAGCACTGAAAAAAGTAAAATATACAATGAATAGAATAGATTATAAAAATTAATATCAGAATATGAATACAATAATGTTCACAGCTTACATAATATAAACGTTTTTACTAATTCAACTATAGGTTGATAATCAGTACTTCGACTCGATATAAGATATGCATGTTATCAGTTCTACTATAATTTCCGAACACATTTGAAAAGTACTGACTTGGGCTATGAGAGAAATATCTCATTATTTCTTTTTGTATTCTAAAAATTCAAGGACACATAAATTGAATACCGAAAAAACGTTAATGAATTCATTAATTTTTACAATTGATTACAGATTCAACCATTATATTTGACTTGACCATATCCAGAGGTGAATCGGCAAAGCACCCTTCATCTTGAAAGAGCAATTCGAAGTTGAACAACGAACCAATCGTAGTCCTGGCCCAAAATTAAACTATAAAAATAAATTGAATTTATCAGGTCCCTCACATAAAATTTGGCAGCTGAGAAACGGCAGTCCTAAAAGAATGAGCGGCTGAGTCTTTTGGTAAACTAGATTTTTTAGGAGAACAGAATGTTGGAAAGAGAGAGGATATATTGTTCGATAATTTTCTTATTCTCATTTATTATTTTATGTCTTCCAAAAACTCTGATATTTTAATGATAGACTTCAAGAGTTGCGAATTTCATGCTATCTTCACCGCCCAGTTTTTATAGCGCCGACGAAATGAGAATTGGCAATATGTAATAATTTATGAAGAATCGGAGTAAGAAGAAGGGAAATAATATTTAATAGGTGGATAAGGGAAGGAGAAATAAAGAAATCAAGGAGGAAGTTATAGAGATAGAGATAGTTATAGAAGAGGGTAGAGATAGGAAGCCGAGAACAGAATAGAATAAACAGAAGAAGACACCTCCTTCAGGAGATTGGCTGTCATTAGTAAAGACAGTCAGTCGTTCCCGGTCTCTGGTGGAATGAATAGTAATATAATTGTTGCATTACACTCCAAATACTGTAATTAACAGGATATTATTCAGAGGTGTTCTGCGCCGTTACTTGGTTACGGAAGCTAGCTTATGATTGAGAGGATCAACGTGCTAACCACAC
This sequence comes from Sogatella furcifera, assembly GCA_017141385.1. NCBI lineage: Eukaryota > Metazoa > Arthropoda > Insecta > Hemiptera > Delphacidae > Sogatella > Sogatella furcifera. Next base: position 10,153,466 of record CM029546.1, read on the forward strand.
TTTAGCTCTATCCTGGTTGATGACTATAAAAATACAAATAATTTTATCATGAGGTTTTATCACATGCACAAGCTGTCACATTTTCTCAAGTGTTCATTCACTACAAAGTCTTTCGATGTTCACAAAAAGAAGGAAGTGAGGAACAATTTTATTCTCAATGATGAATAGAGCATCCTAATATTAAATAAATAGGGTATTTGTTAGCCAAAGCTCACGATTATTGTTTCTAATAATAGAGTTATTTGAAGAATAGTTATAGAAAATTTGGCGGCTCTTGCCAATGAACAGAAGCGATTCATCTGGCAGAGAGCTTTTGAAGATGACAGTTTGGCATTGGAATATTGTTTATCAACTATGTAGGTGCAAATCACTCGCTCATCATATAGATATGTTTATTAAGTGAATCGGTAGTAGTTTAGCTTGATGTATACGTATAGATGTAGAGTGAATGGTTAGAGTAGCACACCAATTGACGCATTTAAATCAATGCTCTTTAAAAATGAGGATTGCCATATTTGCTCGTGATGATAGCTGGCGTTAACACTAGCCTTGTAATTGATAACATTCTAGCCATTAGTTGAAGTTATTGTAAGCAAGAGGTATGTTAGAAATGAATCTGACTTCATTGAATCAGCACACATAAAATATTAACGTTAATCTAGTGTTAAGGTTGAGTAGCAGAATTGAATTCCTATTCCTATCTTCGCCAAATGAAGAGTATTTTCATTACATAACAATTATATCAAGATACATTATCAAAAGATTATCTCAAAGTACTGTATTTTGATCATACTGATCATACCTCAGGGCATATCATACATTACAATGTCATATTGTGCTGATTATTTATAGAAATTTATATTTATATTCAATATATTTTAATTCATATTATGCAACATATTATCATTTTGTATTTGGTGGTTCAATTTTTTCTCTCATTAAAGTACACTTTAATACGAATATACTAACTCTCATTGAAGTATATTTCAAACTTGTCTTGATTCAGCTTATCTAAAATCAGTTCCACAGTTGTACTTGTATAGAGACCCATACCAATCACAACCACACATCTTTATTCCTCCAGTCTCCAATTTTGAAGGTACTTCTCCAATTTTAACTCATTTTTTCTAACTTAGTATGAATATTTTGTAGTGATGAAAAAATTGGCATTGACCCTCCAAAGAGCACCTTAGTTTTTTTATTAAATACAAAACACTCCTTCCATGGGAGTGGCGTGTTAGCGTTGCTAGGATACAAAAGCGAGGGGGCTAATTCCCCCCTGGCCCCCCAACCATCAGCCACCAATCAAAAGTTTACGAGCGTCAGTGAATTTTCGGCAGGAAATTAAGTCGAGTTCAATTAAAGCGCATAGCGATCCAGCAGTTCTTTCTTTTTTGCTCTTTTATTCGCGTTTTATTATTCGTCCCCATTGTTTTTTCTTTTTTGCATCAGTGTCGTTAAACTGCCGAACTGGCTGGTGGATGATGGTTCTCCTCAAGAAACAGAAGTGATTGATTTCCTTCTTTGTTTACATCTTCTCCGTCTTTTCCACATCATATCTCACTCTATTCCTTCACGCCTATATAAGTTGAATATTTTGAAGCTTGGATCAAACAGAGCTTCAAAAAAACAATAATAATTATCGATTGTCTAAAGATATCCTTCATTGTGAAGTAAACTACTGTAGGCTACATGCACGGTTCATATATAGTTCTATACTAACCTTGGGCTACATGACCATCTAAGATTACAGTACAACACCTAGGACGAATTGACAGTGACATTACTGATGGCAAGAGAGTAATGTCAGAATTTCAACGATTCATCTTTAAAAATTTGAAACCGTTAGCGACAGAAATTTAACTAAGTACTGATCTTGTTTTGATAATAAAAACACTACTTTCACACCTATTATAAATCTCAACCATATGCGTTGAGAGAGGAGGATAGATGTGGAGAAGTTGCCAACGAAATTGGGTTGAAAAAGGAGAAGATCTTGATTTAATGGTTCTTGGTACATAATCGTTTCTATATAAAGCTATTGATTTGACTATCCTGAAACCTGAATACAACAGTACTTGGATAGTAAAATGTTAAAATCGGAAAAAAATTCAAACAAAATGTGTGAATTCCAAATATTTTCTTATCGTTCCGTTTATTTTATTTCCATTTTTATTGTTTTCTTATTGAATCGTTAATTCAAATTTCAACTACATTCTGCATGAGTGCAAACGTCCAGACAATGTTGCATAATAACTGAAAAGAAACACAGTGAGTGCATGAAGTGTGAGAAAAAGAGGGAATCTAGAGTATAGAGAGAGTATGGGCTTCACCCTGTTGAGGGTGTAGAGATCACTGCTGTCATGTTCGATATTAAATTATAAGAGTTGACGTAAAACTGTATTTTATGCAAAATTTTAATGGATATCTGACTCCTCGGCTCCCTTTAGACCAGCTGACATTTACGAGCGAATCAAGTAGTGTACCTTCTTCTAATCCAAGTCGTACAGATTTTGGAACATTCATTTTTACTTCTCTTCTTTCAAATAACACTGTTCTTCTTCAAAATTCTCTCAATCCATTCACATTACCATTAATAACTCCGTCTCTTCAACGTGACTTCAAATCAAATTCTATTTGCCATTATAGATATAATACAAAAGTTATAATTGAAAATACAAAGTAATGAAAGGAAATCAATCATGTTTACCGTGAATAAAATAGAACTTTGCTAATATCAATAATACAATAAATTATATAGACTTACTGGGAAAATGCTAACAATTAGAAAATTCTATAATGGAGTGGCGATGCTCCTCTATTCAATGATGAATGATGAATTCATTCAATGTTATTTGTTCATCACCTCACGTGTTCAAAATCCATTCATAAGGAGACAAAAATTCTAAATGAAACTCTGTAGCCTACTAAATAAGATTCACAAATAATAGCCTAAATCACTACAATCACGTAATTTTGAAGAACACGCCGATCCTATCATATGAACTTGGTACAAAAATTCATAAATTATAACACAGTACTATACAGTACATAAGTATTTCTATTTTCTAGGTTATAAGTCTCATTTACTAGGAACCAAAGTAACAGTAGAGTTCAATGATTACTTTATTCACGATTTCTATTATACTCAATTTTCCGACTTTTTACCTTATAATAATAATTATTATTCTCTAATAATATCTAATAATTTTCCATTTTTCCCTTTCCGTTTATTATCTTACTTATAATATATGACAAACAACAGTATATAAATATATAAAACACTTTACAATATTCCAAATAGGTAAATCACACAATGTGAGAATATTTATCGTAAATATAGGAGAAAATCTTCACTATGATGGCTTCCCCATGAAGCTAAAGTTTGCCTTTATTGGGGATTTTAGCACTATATAAATATATTTATATAATAATAATAATAATAATAATTAATATTATACATATTATTATATTATGTATTCTTTTAAATTAATGATTAAATAAATATTCTTCTTACGCTAGAAATTTTTCGAATGAACCAACGATACAATCTCCAATAATATTCTACGAAGAACGTGGAACCTATCAAGAATGAAATGTGGTATGCGAAAGGGAGATACTGTTTTTCTAATGAATTTTCAACTGTCTTTGACTTTGTAGCAGTAGCTCGGAAACGCACGCTTTGAAGGGATATCGGAAAAGGAACCCCCAGCAGACATCTCAACGTCGATCAGATAGATCTGCAGGTTCACACACAGGGTTCGTTGGCTGCAAGTAACGGGACCCTTTTGTCCCCAGTCCCTTTTGTTGAATGAACCCTTCTTGACTTCTACTGCTTTATCAAGTTGTCCCTGCAAGGTGACAAGGATGAGCACGCCCAGTCTATCATCTGTCACTAGTCATATGGATTGATAGATACGTCCAATATTCAGTTGAAGAATCTTGAGTCTATATCTTGAGTCTTCTAGTCTATATCAGAACACCAATATATTTATATCTATATAAAACTATATATATCAATATATCTCTTGTATCTTCAAATATTCAGTGATATTTATTATATCTTGAATAAAAGCGTTCTGTGGAACATTGTTATTAGTTTATAATAATGGCGATGAGCACAGGAGCCCCAAACTTGTACATGGAAAATAAGAAGGATAATGTTAATGATGAAGATAGATAGATTCTATTCTCTATTGTTACAATGCTTATACCTATTTCAACATTGATTCTAAAACTATATTGATTTCACAAGAAAATAAATTATTGTCTATAGAGATCTAGACAAAGATTCGACATCACTGCAAAACTAATAAAAAATTATCTGTATATTAAAATTATGAGATAGAAGTAATTGTTTGTTTGTTATGAGGGTGAAGCCCACATGAGCTCATAGGCTTGTGCGTGGGTAATGATATGGATGGTAGATGACGACTAGTTTTTAGGTAGTCGGGACCGACGGGACCGTCTCCTCCGAAAGACGGGGTGGCCTTATCTATGTGATTGTGCTGTGGTCAAAAATTGATCTCCGCTTGGGAATGGAACCAGGGTCGCACTGGTTATCAGACCGGCGCTTTATCATTCCTCTAACGAGCCAGCCATAATTTCTACCAGGTGGGTTCCTAACTACCAATAAGTGATAATCTATTTATGCAGGACCAAAGAAAATTTAATAATGATACGAAGTCAGTGATCATTACTCTGGAATCAACCTAAAATTAGCAGAGCGATTACAATAGTCATAATCAGAAATAGATATTGCTTTTTCAGATAACACTCATTGCTACTAGAGATTACGAGAGTGGATCAATTTTGCAGAAATTCAGTATATTGTTTAAAGTCGAGTCGAATTAAGGCAACTGTAACAACTGTAACTTGGAAATGAGCAAAATATAACAAAAAATCAATCAAATATAATCCAAGCTTGATTAATGATTATCCACAACAAGTTGAACAAAGATTTTTAAAGAACTTTCATGGGAATTTCTTCATTCAATATCAGTCGTCAATTGACATCTACTGTATTCGCACAGAGGGAGAATACTTCTTCGACAATAAACTCTAAATTATTAGGATTCCTGTAACGTTCTCTCAAACGTATCACAACGTTTTTCCCATCATTCTGTTTTCAAATTGCCTCATACTTTCCACCAATATTCAAAATTCAACCCATTGTCAATTAAATTAGCGTCTCAATACTCCTTCCTATCTTCTAGAAGTTCCAAGACACCGGAAACGTTTACTAAAATAAAAGAAGTAATTTCTTCGGCTTTGCTATCTTCAATGTTACTTGAAAAGAGAGGATATGGAGTCTTTTATTACTATTATCATTATCAATTCCTTGGTACCATTCAGCAAGAAACTTGAAAGCGTTTAGCCTATCTGCTATCGCAATCAGACGTGCAATTGTTCTTATCAGTAGGGGCTTCCTTGATAGCTTCTCTCATTGTGTTATCAATCACAGTTAGGAATTAGCGCATTGTTTTCTTGGCGCTACTTCTTCAACTCTTTTCTTTCTCTTTCTTTTGTACAATAATTCTTTTGTCATACGAAAAACCAACTAGTGGGAGGTATTTCTCCGTGTTTCCCATCACTATCTTCATGTACAGTACTTCTCCTGTCTTGCATACACTCTCTTCTGCACACGTCTCATCGCTAACAACAAATACAAACAAAACAAAGTACCAAGTGTTGAGAAAAATATCATTGTCTTGCCGTTGTTAAGGATTTAAATCGGTTGAAACGCCCACAATGGAGAGTAGGTTTATCGCTTCTTTGTTGTTTTAAGCTTATTATGAAGTGTTATAATTCACAATGAAAACTAGTACCCTGAAATCCCAAGGGTGAGAAAATTTAAAGGATGTAATTCAATACAAAAGTAGAAAGAAAGGAAAATTGTACCAAATAAATAATGTACCATTCATCATATTAGTGAAAAAGAAACTTTGGGGAAACCTAGTGAGCAAGGAATCAAACCAAAGAGGGAAGGAAAGTCGGGGAGGAATCAAGAGTATTTAGTAGAGGATAAAAGCCATGTTGGTTGAAAAAATTGGATACATAGACCACATCAAAAATTGAGACAGACTTGAATTTTACTTGTTACAACTGAGGTAGGAAATGAACATTGATGGATGAATGATGGAATTTTAAATCCATCTTGCAATAATGGACATTTTTTAAAAAATGAGTTCCTTTAAATTTGTTCAAGTCCAATGAGTCCATTATTGAAATATGGATTTATAACGATTTAATATTTTATTGTTCGTCAAAAAATATTAATTTTCGACCATTTTGGAAAACAGATCATCTCATTAGAGTGGGAGTGACTTTCAAGCCTTGGATGCATGCTGATTTTTTTTTAAATACGATTCTTTGACTATTAATACACATAATTCAAAATTGACATGAAGTGATTAAATTTCATAATTTTTTCTATAGATTAACCAAAGAGCAAGAATTGTGACTAACGCCATTTTTCCCTATGGTTTAAGATTACAATGTTTTTTGTCAATTATCAATGCACACAATCAGGTACTACAATAATTAGGCATGTGATGACAAGTAAAAAAAAACTTGTCCAATAGCAATTACACTCATGCCACACAATATCCAAGCATATAAAATGTGGCCAGTCTGATTACTTGGACTCAAATACAGATATAGTTAATAGCTATTACATGGCCATTTCCATCGTAATTTATAACATAATACGAAAAACGAGTCTTTTTCCAAATGAACGATCATTTTTGAAATAAGTTATATCAGTAGAGCCAAATTAGTGGACAATTGTTGTAAATACGATCTTAATACCACTGAAACTAGTTTGTTCTACATTGTCATCGGGTTATTTTATCGTCTCCAACTACAATACGACTCTAATGTTGACGGCCTTATCTGGTTCTTGCTTTATATTTCTATGCGATTTACGACTGTGTCAAAATTTCAACTATTTATTCCGCTCGTAAATATTTACTACCTTGCGCTTATCGAAAGCCGGCTAAGGTATTATTCGGATTGCAGGTTGGATTTCAGGTCTGCAACTTCCATTGATATGGCTCGTATTAGTATGTTAATCCAGGCATGAAGGACAAGAATTATTAGGAGACCACGTCATGATATTCAAGAACTGGAAACAAATGGAAATTCACTTGAATAAATTTTACAATTATCGAAAATTCACACTAAGATATGAAATTATCGCGAAACCCTGGTACCTTGTGTTGCTCATTTATTTTTATAATTTCAGTTCTCTAGAATTCGTCAATCGGAAATCATCATCAGCAACTCTTAAATCACCTCCTTTTCATTTTCCGACAAGCAGTCCAAAATTCAGACCTTTTTCTAATTCTAAACTATTGAGTTACAACATTACATTGTACATTAGATCTTGGAAGGAAATACGGAGAAGTTTACCAAACAAAATTCATAGAAAGTTTACCCAATTTGTTAATGTCCAATGTCGAATCAATCAATGCCTTTCATCTGTCTTCGGCAGAATCCAAATTTTTGAAAGCATCACTGTCAAATTCTAGTTATTATATTGTTTATTGGAAAAGGAATTACAATGTGAAGAGCAGTGAAACAATCAATCCTTACTTCCAAATCTAGTTTGACAAGTTCATTGTAACCATTCCTCCAGCAACAAAGCAATCTGAATAATAAAAATAATAATTCAGGAATCCTCCACTGACAATCGATGGGACAAAAGACGAGTGACAGAGTTCTTTTGTCTAGCGGAAACAAAATGGCGGTCCGAAAATCAGGGAATTAAGTACTTTTATATTATGGCATGTCCAAGCGAAGAAGACATTTTGGGAAGATGTGAAAATTACTCCAGCTCGATAAATATTGGTTCAAAAATGATAGGTTTGGGCTAAAATTGTTGAGCAAAATTATCTCAACAATTTGAGACTAAATTTGCAGTTTTTGAACCAATATTGACCGAGCTGGAGTCATTTTCCCCATCTGGTCAAAATGTCTTCTCCGCTTGGACAGACTACAAGGTGGTGTGAATCGATGCGAGGGTGTCTTTCCGAGAAAAGAAAACGTGGAGATTTATACAGAAGAATACAGTTCATTGAAATACAATCATTAGGAAAGGCTCTATTGTGTTTGTGAGACTAGTCGAAAGAGAGGATCAAGAAGAAACAGCAAAACTATATAGTCGAAGAGGAGGAAAACTATGACGACGACGATGATGATCATGATCATGATGATGGAGAAGAGAATGCAAAGAATTGTTTGCAACTTATCGATAAAAGGGTGGAAAAAGAATAAGCTACCTGTTTTGTCATGCACCATGCAGTAGGTGGTATGAATGACATGGGTTTGACACCTCAACTATAGAATGACATTCTATCACTCTAGCAGCTTGTCTTTATTCACAGTTCTCTTAATTATTCACAACACTGAACAGACAGGCTCCTGGATTTCATTATAAAACAATAAGGATTCCAGAAAATAATATTGCCGTTCTGCCATAAGATAAAGGCTAAGAGTATGAGTTGGGAAGATACGAAACTTTGGACATTGTTGTAGACATGTTGTAGGCATTGTGGACATTGATGTAGATTCATGATCCTGGATCTGACATAATTATCCTCATTGCATGGCAACAAACGAAAGAGATTTTCGTCTACTAAAAAGAGGAACCTAAAATTGATTATAATTGATTCGGTCATTCCCCTATATTACAGAACTTCCAATAATATTCATTTCAATGAAAAACGCCGGTTCAGCTGCAACTGATGTTGAAATACAGATACTGTATCGTGTAATATGGTTTGTAATATTGTTGTGGTAAATGGTTTCTATCGTTCAGCATAACAGCAACAATGTCGAATTTTTATGATTCGGATAAACATACTTCAGAACAATTTCTCCAGCAGATTTCACACTACCCCATAACCGTGTACTCCAATTATTACAAATGTCATGTGCAACATGCAGCCTATATAACTTACCGGCCATTGGAGGGAAAATATTATTTATAAGCTCACAATAATAAAATTATCTGCATGGATGATGGCGAGTCGTAAATTGCAGTTACAGCCGTGTAACATTTATTGGATAAGAAGGCTTTGGCTATTATCGACTTGCAAAACTGTATTATTTTTATTGCTTGTCTTGTCTCTTGTCAATCGGTCTCTCTCTCTCTCTCTCACCCTCTCCTGGAGTTCCAATATTGATTTCCAACAGATTCCGTTTACAAAGTTTACCAATTTTAGATCTGTTTCCCACACTGTATAATTCATGAAATGAAGTGATTGATGAATTAAATTAATCGAATGGACATGATAATTAGTATGTATGGAACTTATCGGGATGGAGAAGGGGTTCTACTTATTTGTTATGTGGTCATAACGACCAGAATCAAGAAATCTACAATAATTAAAGAACGTTATATTCACAAGTGTACTTCCAGTGGCAGTACAGTACTTCTCAAATTTGATTTAATATCACGTTGTTCCATTGTTTTAATCCGCAACATGAAATATCAACTCGCATTGAAACATTTGCATGTGCACTTTTATAGATTGTGTATAATTATACTCACTACCCAATTATAGCAACTAAGAAATTACACTTTACACTTGACTAAACACTAAAAATGAGTTGCTACTTGAAGGGGTGGGTGAACTCAGTCTAGTGCAAGAATCCATTTTAAATCCAACAATTATACGCAATAAATTAGTGAGACTAATAAATTAAACTGTTGTCTTGCCATGAAGTCGACTGTGCTGAATAGTAAAACTATTTTCGAATCACTCCTCTACTTTCTACTGATTGAACGTGCAGTAATATTCTGACTGCTTTCATCTGCTAGCAATAGGCATGCACTGCGGCGCATAACCTCAAATGACGTTTACTATCAATTAAAATAAAGTGGATGAAACAATAAAATAAATACTGGCATACAACCGTCACAGACTCAAAAGACGCAATTGGAATATTCAAGTGTCAAGAATGCGTAAGCTCAGAAAAAAATTCAATATTATAACAGGATCAAAACAATATTTTTCATTTCAAATAAAAAACATTGTATCTTAGCAATTCAGTGATTCAAATCAACGTACTATCATTTATAAAATTTATACCTGTAATTCTATCCAACAGGTCCGGTTCAATTACTCAGAAGAAGAGTAGAACTCAACAATATGTTTATTACGATGGAATCTATCCAACTAATCAATAATTGTGGACAATTAAGCTGGACAATGTGATTAACCTATCATAGCCTAAGGATGTATTCGATTCAGTTGATTTTCAAATTAATTGATGGAATCAGGCCAGTACAGTAGCCACAATTACTACAATCTACAAACAAGAATAGCTAGCTGGAATATTACCAGTAGGATGTGCTATATACCAGTTAATTTGATCCAAATATCAAAGAAGATTCACTATCAAATTAATTTAGGTTTAAAGATCACACTATACTGTACTATCTTTACTGTACTATAACAAGTACAGTAAGTACAGCTAGGTGCAAATTTGAACTAAAATTATTATCATCAACTAACGTTATTTATCAATCTTTCTTTCATTGATAAGCATAAACATCAACATCATCAAAATCACTCGATCCTACGAAATAGGTGAAGTGCCCATATATTTACTATACAGCACTTCACCTGTTTCTTGGGCACGAGCCGCCAGTGATCAAAAATCACTGTTTGTACAAAAAATTGAAGTTTTACAAAATCTGAGGAAGGAATCAATTATCTTAAATTTCAAAACATATTCATCTATTAAAATACACTGGATAGAATGATTGCAACATCAAAATCACAACACCATGATCATCATTGAAAGTATCATTCTTACTTCAAAATTCAAACACTTATTCACTCCTCTTCTAGTAAAAAAATACAGGGATTCGTCACATTACTCTTACAAGCTAATTATAGAGAAAAACTGTCAAGAAAAGATTGATCGAGGAATCGGGCAGTTTTTAAGACAAAATGTCGTCTTCGAACTGGGGCAAGAAGAGAAAATAGATATAAGTCTAGTATTTGGAGTCAACTATCACAGGCAAACGAGATAAAAGAGACATTAAGCCACAGACACCTATTTTTGAAGGTCACAAGGTAACTTCATACTTGTCAATGTAGATTACTAGCTCTGATCTACCTTCAGTTGCATGAAGGGGTATCAAAAGTTACATTATTATAAGTTATAGATGATTATAAAGAGCACAATTGAGTGAATAGTATAATCTAGACAGGCTTGAATAAAATTATAATATTGGTAGAACTGATTGTGATGTTGTGGAATCTGATCTCTCCATAATAAGAAAACTAAGGTGTTGTCAAATTTCTCAAAAAATTAAATGTTTTGACATCTTACTTTTCTTATAATTATAATACTCGTGGAACACATCTCTTATCCTAAACAGAAGCAAATACAATAATAATAACACCTAGATCTTTTGAATAGGAGGCTTGAATGATTATTAGTGCCAAACATATCAAGAATTACTTGGAGAAAAATGTTCAATTTATGAATAAGGCATTATGGCATTATAAATATAGTAAGGAGTTGTTTTGTATGATTCTCGATCCTGGTCATTGCTCCCTAATTCCAAGTAATGTTTAGTTTTGAATTACAAGGCTGCTCACTAGAACTAGTTCCTCATGACAAAGAGATAATCAAATTATTACAAACAATGATTTTTCTACCTGTCTGTGTGAATTTCTGGTCGATTAAATGCCAATGAATAAACCCTCATTAAGGGTTTTACCAAGAATTGGATGAACTAGAATAGAAAAGGTGGAAGGAATTCTACCTGCTCAATCTAATTTCAATTTGTAGGCCATTGGCATTACGTTAAATCAAATTGAAGTCTGTGGGAGTTGATCTATTGAAGTTGAACAATGGGGATAGGAATCTTTTATGTAATACAAACCATACAAATTCGCTAAAGGGTGTATATGGAAGTCAATCTGGCATACCTACATGCTTGGTATTTATGTACAGTAGTTTATAAATTTATAATTTTTGTTCCTAACAAGTAACATGAATGTGATCAGATTTAATTTTCTCAACTAATTACTATGCTAACTATACATACAAAGGAAACTGAATCTACAAAGGAGAGTTAATCCTCTTCATTGGCGTTGAGATGGTAAAAATTGGAAAACGGAAATCTCTGAAATTGTATGGGATGCCTTTGTAAATGAACATTGTATTTCTAGCTTCCTAACTTCTGCTATCTGTATCTATATTTAATCAGTGCCACTCTCTCTCTTTCTCGTCATTCCTCAAGATGCCGGAGGGCTCTGTTTAATGATAGTCGATAACTTGATATCCTTCTTATCTAGGACAATATCTATCCACAGCATTAACCGATAAATTAATAATCTTATATCTAAATATTCCATTGACTGTGAAATTGAATTATCTAACAATTCGAGCGCAGTGATTCGCTTTATCAGTAGCCTACATTTATGTTGATATTGAATTTAATTATTGATCCAATTTTTTAAATCACTCAATATAAATAATTCAAAATCATTCCGATATCTTTTTAAAATCCTTTCAACTTTTCCATTTCTAAATTGGGAAAAATAATTTATAAATTTGTTTTCCAAGAGTCCCGGCGAACAGTTACATGAAGGTTGTAAAAATTTCCCGTTGAATGATCGGTGAAATTTTGAAAACTGAAATCCTTCTTCCAGATGACAATTGACAAAAAATGAACCGTTAGTAAGGTTAAATTGTGTCAATATAGTTCTTGTGCAATGTGTCCTAATTGTGGGTGTATTGGATAGCAAAAAATCTGAACACAAAGTTCTCCGAATCTTAATGAATACACACCCTAGACTCCCACTAAGCCCCACATTAGAAGCGTGACTTAAAAACAATTCTTTTTTCGAAATCAACCAATTGAATTTATAGACGTTACGCTTTATCACGTGATTCTTTCTATTCTGGTGACGCTGCAGACATACACCGTCCCCATTTATTTGACACTATTGTGCTGGTAAAACTGAGAAAAGGTCCTCGTAGTAGACTTTTATCACTCTGAAATTTCCGATGCAATACAAGCAAGCCTCTTCACGCATTAATAGGCTGAAGGACAAGAGGAGGTTTACCATTGACTACAAAAACCACCCCAATCTGGCCCTTGCTTGCTGCGTTGCCAGAATCATTCATCCCCGAATAAATCTGCCTTCAAAAACATTATTGGGGTATTTGGACAGGAAACCTGCTGACGTTTCTTTGTCCGGATGAAGGTGACGAACAAATATTTTCATAGTTGATAAAAAACTCTTATTAGCTGATGAAAGTTCGTTAAAATTATTAATTTTATAGTACTGTACTGGTAATGCCATAATACAACCAAAATCCTAAAATTTTAAAATATTGTGATCGTCCATCGTACGTATTGAGGAAAAAATGGAAATTTATTGAATCACTTGATTGAATTTTTAAAAGTTAAATCACAATATTAAAGAGTAATAGGAACCATCAATTCCTTAATAAAAGTTACGAATGAATAATATTCTATTAATAATAATCATTATTACAATACTATCAATTTCATTAACAACAATTATTATATGAGCAGCTATATAATTGATTTTAAGATACTTATTTAATGATTGGAAAAGCAACGATTATAATGGAATAATGTTTTTATTGTCAACAAATATAGTAGTTGTAGAATAAATAATCAAATCTCACTTCCTCCTTGCTCAATTCCATTTAACGGTCAGAACGGCAAATAAAAAAATAATCAACTTATTGGCAATCTATTCAGTTGGATAATTGCTAGTGCTACTGAGAAATTCAACGAAGTGGAAAAACCAAGTATAATTTATTAAAAAAATTATTCAAATTCATAGACTCTACTTGATAGATAATAGGCTTTTTAGTGAGGTTTACTGGAACTTGATGATCAAACACCAAATATTAGTGGGAAGAATCGGAATATATTAACTAATACTGTATATACTGATACATGTACCGGAAATACTGATGCAGAAATAAATGCTCAAGTTCAGATAGGGGATAGGGAAATCAAAAAATAACAAAATAATTATTATTATTCTGGAAGCCCAATAAGGAAAATCCAACTACAGTATTTTCATTCATCCTTTAATGGTTGGGTTCTATTAATATTAAAAAAATAAATTCAGATAATAACTAAATTTGGTAATGCAAAAATTTTACCAACCCATCAAATATGGCGATATATTGCTGATGAAAATGTGTTTACTGGCTCCGCAACAGTAAAACTTTATTGCCACATGTGGTAAGTTGTTGATAGTTTCATTAGACAATGAGCTTTAAACAATCGCATTAGTGAATGAGGATAGCCGGATAGGTATGAAATTTATAAAAAGGTTACAAAATTCCACAATTGGACGTAAAAAGTGGATTGAATAGCTTATTCATCAGAGAACGTGAATGAGCAGATGAGCTTATCTTATCTAAGGACATCTTCAAAGAGTCATGCCGTATCAAATTGATTACAGTCGATTTGTGAATAGACTTTTGATTGGTGATAATGTCTTCATTAGTCAAGCAAGAAGAACTTCGTTAAATTTTGTTCATACTAAGAATTTACATACCATTGGAAAGCATTCAATAAACCTGGTAATCAATACATTCAATTTGATCCCCATTGAATCAGTACTATTTAGAGTTGGTAAATAATTGATACGACATGACTCTTTGAAGATGTATAAGCTCACTGCCTTGAATATTCTCTAAATTATAATAGCTTTTGCAGCTTTGAAAGCTATAACTTAATCATAGAGGGTGGTGGATTTAACCTAGATGCATTACAAATTACAAGCAAAGCTATTATAGGTACTTGAGGCTTTCAATATTATCATAATAATATTAGGATTATTAATTATATATATTAGATTATTAATGTTCCAACAATAAACAATCATATCATTAATGTTAGAATACTCATCAAAATAGGGTGCGCTTTACCAGGTCCTATCATATCCATTTCATTGAATTGCTCTGATGTCACATTTCCAGGTATTGTCCATTATCTACAATTCGATTTCTATTCCAATTCAATGAAAATTGTTCTATTCTGATCACTGTCAACATAATTAATAATCAGGAAGCCTATTCTGAACATCTGGTTCACAGTGAGACAGCAAGTTCATTTTTCAAAATTGTTATGACTGAGGAGTTTGTCAGCCTTCCAAATTTCTCCGAGGAAACATCTCGCTTACAAATATTCGAATGCTGGTTTTTTGCAACAGGAAAGAAACACAACTTTGAATTTATTTTCATATCAATCTGAGGCAATGACAAACTAAGTAGTGAGGAATGAGAATGAGAAAATGGAAATCAGTTGAACTAGAAAAACCAAACTAAAAAAATCAGAGGTACAAGGTACAAGCGTTTTATCTTCAAATGATTTTTACCTAAGGGCAACTGTAGTTTAGGATGGAATTTAATGAATTGAAGGCACAAAAATTGAGTAGGAAAACTTGCACGTACATCAACCCTCAAACAAAAATATACTTTATATTTTTTCGGCAAGTTACGAGACAAATTGCACACATCTGCACAAGGCTCTTCTCTTCCAATTACAATTTTAAGCTTAAGCACACCTAGTGTTTTAGAATACAGCATTAAAAGTACTCACATCTACTCTTTCCTAACTCTTATTTGAAAAAATTAAATTAAACCCCAATCAAATAGGTGGAAAAATTGCAAGTTCATCGAGCAATAGCTTCTTGAATGAAGTTTTTCAAATCATACCTAGAAATAATATAGTTATGTTCTAATCCTAGCACAAGGCCTACTGGAGACTTTCTGGTCATGATTACTATTGTTTTGAACCAATAGAGGTTAGGTCACCTAATGATGTATCAAAGTAGAAAACAAAGATGAGACGTTGCATTTCATATCATACAATTACTATGGGATGAACATTTATGAACAATCTCACTCAAACCCGGCGATTCGATATTTGGATAACAGCTAAGAACAATGTTATATAAATAATTCCAGAGCATGAAATGAATATTTGCTAAAGGTACTCACCACGCTGCCCTCAAGATCGCTGTCCCTATGGTCCATCTCCATCTGATAGACCGGCACCGGTTCTCGATTTTTGACCCTAATTTTGACAGATTGCCGAGCACTACAACCCAAAAAAGTTCTAGCCGCGCACACTGGCACACAGGTAGGTGCAAAAGAAGCAGACACACACAGAAATCACGCAGGATCAACAGGATCAGTCACAACCTGCGCAAGTCCACGGTTGGCGGGGAACTGACTCTCACGCCGGCAGGGCGCTTGTCCTTCCCCCACCCCTATCTCGCTTCAGCCAATAGCAGTCGAGAGGTGTGGCTACAGTTCTGCACCTCACCCCGCCGAATCTGATTTCCGGGGACGATTCGAAGAAATTACAGCATAGAGATTGTGATGGATAAAAAATAGAGGAGAAGCTCTGCAATGCAAGCAATCGCGATCTGGTTTCTCGGCCAATCGTATCGCGTGATAGAGTTCGGATCAGCCAACCCAGGCGTCGCGTCCCAGCGCACGCGTCGCGATGTGCGGATGCTTCTCACGCACTCACGACTCACAAGATTTGATTGATAACAGAAACAGAAAATAGTTATAATTATTTCAATTCGATGTACTGTATTATGTTCTATGATTTAAAACTGCTACTACATACAGTCAGTTTATATATAAAGAGAATATTTATAAATCTCTTTATATTCACTGATACAGTGCTTCAGCTACATCATGGTTTGAAAGGACTGACTTTTTCCCAGATGGCCTCCTAGGCCTGTGTGTGGGCACTGGGCAGTGAATATAAAGTCTCTCCATATTCTTTGGTGTGGGTAATAAGAGGGATGATGATGATGATGATGATGAAAGATGACTTACTTTTTTGAGTTGGCACTGCAAGGCTCGAGTCACAAGGGTGCTTCCACACTATAGTCCATTCACAATGGCTTGAGACGAGATAAACAAAAGCTCTGCATGTGTACGTGTGTGACTGGAATGGCTTCGTTTTAGCCACGACATGAACAAGTCACGGCAATCCAAAATTCTGAATTTTGTTGTCGGGACAGTAACCAAAATATTGACACAAAAACTTTTACTGTAATAGTTTGTTCATTTTAGATGCATGCAGTCGAGAGACAATCGAAACAAGCAATTTCCCAATGTGTATCTATAAAAAGATTATTTGAAGATACTTATTCTGAATTGCCTACAACAAAATTCGGGATTTCGGCATTGCTGTGAGTTGTTTATGTCGTGGCTAAAACGAAGTCACTTCAGTCTCACATATGCAAAGCTTTTGTTTCTTCTCGTCTCAAGCCATCGTGAATGGACTATAGATGAAATCTAGTCTATAATATTTTTTCGTTTGAAATTGAAACGAACGTTTGAACATTTATGCTTCACCTTCGTGAATGGTTTAGCACTGATTTAGTGCATACCAATGCCAATGCATACAGAATGAAACGAAATGGTATGATATAGCCTATAATTTCAAGAGCATTTTGTTCTGAATCAGCCACAAAGAAAAGTTTAGTTTATGGAAAGCACCCTTCTTACTCATGCATAAGAAATAAGCTCGTAGTATTGAAGGTACTAATGTAATTTATAAGATAAGTGTAGGTATAAATAGAATAAATAAATTTAAATCTTTATAAACTAATGTGAAAACTTCCTTTACTAAGCTGTAAGTTTCTATTTATTCTCAATGATATAAATTCTTATTAAAATTATTATTCTCTAATTATATAAATATTTTTCATAATCCCTGCAGACTAGCATAATTATTATGATATAGCATCAAACTAATTTTTCAAGAAACTTCCAAATAACCAGTCAAAACCTTAAAAAATGTGACGTGTCTCCTGAATATAATTTCATTTGCTTATTACTTTGAAGTTATAATGTATTGAAAAATTTTGCCTGATATGAATGGTTTTTATGCATCATTCTTGTGTAGTTATTCTATATGAAGGATAATAATAGAAGATTGTTCCACAATTAAATGAATGATGCTCCTTGCACCCCTAAAATCAGAGTAGTATCTCTTCTGTTGAACTTGAATCTCTGAATATCCTTAATAATCGGACATATAAATGGATAGAAAGTATAAAACCACATAAACTTTTTCACTATGAGAAAGGAGTTCTTACTTCAATAGTGAATTATTAAAGTATTACGTTGTAAGAATATCCTTCTGAAATGAACCTAAATTTTTATCTCTTTTTCGTTTATCCAAACCGGCCTGAACCTTCTCCATTGAAATTTTCATAGCATTCTCTCGATCTATCATCGTTCAAATTATTGAAGTTTTTCATTTCAGAATTTTTATTCTTTAATTTTATTGGATTTCCATACAGTACACAGAATGAAAACATGAAGTCTACATTTAGTATTTAGCATTTAGTATTTACATGCTCAAAGCCGACTTGACTGATACGATTGTAATTATTTCCAAATTTTATTTGGTATTGAAACTACCCCTTATTCACCGTAATTATTACTATTGGCAAATTACATTACGGTACTATTTAAACTGAATTCTGGCTTGAGTTTGCATGATTATCATTTTAATTTTTAACAAATTCGTCGACAACTTTCAAAGAAGACACTCTCAACTTCGAGAAATAATACGTCTCTCAAAGAACTTCCTACGTAATTTACGGGAAATTGTTGATGATAATATCAAGATACTGGCCGAGAAAACGACTCTCTCATATCATCATTTATGTAAGATATGATTGAAGAATGAAGACACAGTTTCAGGTGAGATGTGATATTCCCACATTATAATTAAGGAGAACAATTTTGTCAGTATCAAAAAATTATAATACTGAGTACACTGAAGAAGATGATGTAAAAACATCGAAACAATAATATGTATGCAATATATTTTTGTGTTGCTGACAAGATTGTGATCCTTAATGATATTAGATATTCTGAAAAAACTATCAAAAGGATATTTTGTCAGAATCAAACACTGAGATAATGACTTTAATCCGATAATCACTGAATAATGACTTTTATTGATCCGATAGCTTCTACGTTATAATGTGTTATAATAGCTATACGTTATAATGTGTTCCTTCTATCTACTGAAATAATAAACTAAAATATAAAAGAGAAAAGTTCACTTCACAATCTTTCATCATCATTTTTCTCTCATAGAGAAAGGAAGATTGCATGATAAGTTATGGTTTGATTTTTAGAAAAATTAAAATTAATTTCTATTTGGTTTATTGAACATTGAAATTCCACAAAATAAAAGGAAGAGCGTGAATTTTCAGATCATAAAAATAATTAGCAGGAGTAAACGTGCAGATTTTTAATTTAACAGATACAAAGTTTAAAATTTGACAGATACTCTCACGTTCAAAAATAATATTTCAATGTCCTACAAACTACCTTGATCGACTCGATTTCTGAAGTTAATATCAAAGCTCAGGTAAAAATTCCACTTCATCAAAATTTCAATGTCTAAGATTAATCACAACCAATTCAGTTCATTATAAAAGACATGAATAGACAATCCAAAGGGCAAATCACAAAAATTTATTGATTGAATGCCAGTTGTATTTAAATTAAATTCAATAACAATGACATAACCAGTAGCAATTAGTCAATTCAACTGCCCTATAATAGAGATGTCCTCTGGAAAATAATGACGAAACAAATGCATAAATTGTTAAAAAATCGAACGTCAATTCAACTATTTTTCCGTGGTTAAAACCAATTGCATACTCGTGTAATTTGTCAGGTATGGTATAAGTTTTCAAAACTGCATTATTGAATAACTTAATAAATTATATAATTATTCGTAAAGTCTTGTAATTTGTATTCTTATCCAAATAAGTGGCAAGTGGTTATGCAAAATGAAGTATTGTTTTTTGTGTAAACCCACAGTATCTCATTGAGCTATACTTACACTCATTAGGCACACAATTACAATTTTACACGACTCACCATTTTAAATTAAAAATTAAATTAATCACATGATCTATGTTAATGTTAAAGTTTACAAATTCTATGTCTTTTTTATCAAGGCTGAGTAATACCAAAAATGTAAGAAAAAGGTATATTAAAAAACGGAATCCTATCGTACTTCATTGAGCCATAGCCAAAAAGAAAGCATTGTGGATTATTGTGAGAGATTGTAAGAAAAACCATTCTTCCTCTATGATAGAGCTCACTTCAACTCCAATAAACCATCGAGCAAAACTGGCAACTCAAACAAGACAGGCAAACAACGATTAGAGTAAATTAATGTCCAGAGCCTATATTCGACACCATCGAATGCCAATGCCAGCGTTGGGTGATCAATTATTAGAAATGGAAGCGGGTGGAATACAACGAGGAATCTGCAAATTTCGGAGTGAATTGGGGAATTTCCTCACGAGTTTCAGGGGTTTGTCCGAAAGTCTCGGTAGCCGAGGAATTTGGAATTTGTTGAAGGGGATGCCGCGCATTTTGGTATTAAAATTTGCTCGCCAACTGACAGGCGGTGCTAAGGGATGAACCATTATTCACTTGCCTCTCTATCTAGACACTTGCTGCTTTTGCATGCCCGCCTTACTACACTAGCTGCTGCTTGCTGCCTTCCAACTTCATAATAAAACACATCGTTAATCTTGTAGCTGCTAAAGCTGCCTCCTAATCCGTATCCGCCTCCAACTTGGCTTGCTATCTCACTCTCTCTCCCTCATCTCTTCAATTTTTCTCTCACTCTTCCTGTACTGATTTTTTTCAACTTGTAACATGAAACTTTGTGGAGTTTTTGTGTAGTTGTGAAGGTGGTATTGTAGAAGTTATTCATCAAGACAAGATATTTTCGAAACTTAGTTGTATTGGAAATTGAGATACCGGTTTCGGTTGTTCACCCATTTATAATTCTTGAACAAATATTGACCAAGAGTGAGTCATTCTGCATCTTGCCAGAGGGTATTCTTTGCTTGGAAAGACTATATACTATTTCCTCTGCATCATTCCATCAGTTTCATTTCATTTTCCCAATGGGCTGTATCATTTCCTTGCAGTTCAGAACCATTTTATGATATTTGGGTATTTCATACTTATATTACCGTATTATATTCACGAGTTTTGTATAATTTTCTCGAAGTTCAGTATCAGTTTCTCATATTTCCGTATCATATTCACTAGTTTCGTATGATTTTCTTGAATTTAAGTATCATATCCTCATGCTTCCAAATCATCTTCTCGAGTTCCGTATCCTTTTCCAGCAGTTCAGTATCTTTTACTCAAATTTCCGTATCATATTCACGAGTTTCGAGTCCTTTTCTTACAGTTCAGTATCATTTTCTCATATTTACATATATTATTGACATGTTTTGTATCATTTTCTCGCAGTTCAGTACCTATCCTTCTCCAATATTTCAGTATCATATCCTCATATTCCCGTATCATCTCCTCGAGTTCCGTATTCTAGAAGTTCAGTATCATTTTCTCAAATTTCCGTATCATATTCACAGGTTTTGTAAAATTTTCTTGCAGTTTAGTATCATTTTCTCATATTCCGGCATCACTTACTCGTCTTCTCAAACTCCGTATCCCTTTATTCTAGAAGTTCAGTATCATATTCACAAGTTTTGTATCATTTTCTTGCAGTTCAGCTTCATTTACTCATATTTCGTTATCGTTTACTAATATTTGCGTATCATATTCACAAGTTTCGTATAATTTTCTTGCAATTCAGTATTATTTGAACATAATTCATTATCACATCCTCATGCTACGGTATCATCTTCTCGAGTTCCGTATCCTTTTCCAGCACCCTTTACTTGCTGATCAGTATCATTTTCTCATATTTCCGTATCATATTCTTCAGTTTCGTATCATTTTCTTGTAGTTCAGTACATTTTTCCATGTTTCAGTATCATATCCTCATACTTACGTATCATTTCCTCGAGTCCCGTACCCTTTTCTAGAAGTTCACTTTCATTCTCTCATATTTCCGTAGCCTATCTTATTCACAAGTTTTGTATAACTCTCTTGAAGTTTAGTTAGTATCGTTTCTCATATTCTACTATAAAATCATGATTCCGTATCATCTTCTCGAGTTTGGTATCCTTTTCTCACTTTTCGGTATCGAAATATAAGAAAGTGATACTAATTACTAAACTGCAAGAAAATGATACGAAACTAGTGAATATGATACGGAAATGTCAGAAAATTATACTGAGCTTATACGTAACTCATAGCTCTGGCCGGGGGCCCTCCGCGATCGCGGACCCTGGAAGCTGGAATTGTATCATTCTATCATATTTCAATACAGTTTTCTAATAGTTCTGTATCATCTCTTATAATCCAGTATCATTTCACATAGTTTCGTGTTATTCTCTCTTTCTCCCGTATATCTGTAATTCTGTTTCTTTTCCATGCTTCCGTATCATTTCATCATAGAACAGTAACATACTATGGAAAATGATACGAAACTGCAACTATAAATGCCACGGAAATATAGGAATTTTAGTGAAATATGGGAGAATAATACGGAGCTTCATGAAAATGATAGGGAGATATGAGAAAATGACTCAGTGGAATCGATAGCACTATGGATGTGAGACAGCGGGTGTGAAAAATGACACTATAGAAAAATGATACGGAACTATGATGAATTGAAACGGGAATATCTTACCTACTCTGATTATAAGATAACAATATCACACGGCTAGAGCTTAAACTAAAAAACAATTCGGTTTCCTCGTATCTGTTCATTGTACCACAGAGTAAGCAGTATTATAGGCTTTTCCTTACTCTTTGATTGTACGTTTCCATTACAAATTGGCTAGTATTTAACTGGCTCATACCGGTAAATGAAGACAGTATCATTAGTCCAGCTGACTAGAGTATCGTATACTTAATACAGAGAAAGAAGTCTGCACTGATTCTATATACTACAGAGTAGGGCAAAGAATAGTAACTATAGAATGATTCAAAAAGAGCGTCGGTTTTAATACATAAAATTAAGAGGTTTATTTTAAAAATTGAAAATAAATACATCGAAATGTTCATCTCATCTCACTGTCCGATATCATGTATGAAAAATTATGTCATGCATGTGTCCTCTACTACGCTGGCACGCATCAACTCTTTCCATGAAATTCACCATTACTGCATGAAAAGATTCCACTTCCATTTCGACAATAACCCGACGAATTTCTTCCATCAAGTCATTGATGTTTCGGGGTTTATTAACATGCACCAATGATTTCAGATGACCCAAAAAATGAAAGACAATGCGTCACACTATCTTGGTGCCAATTCGAAGGGTTATAGGCAAAATGTAAATTGAAACAATTCGTGGATAGAGTTGATGCGTGCCAGCGCAGTAGAGAAGGCCGCATCAATAAATATTTACATTTATTATGTATTTATATTTACAAAAATACATTCATGTAAATGAATAAATATATTAATTTTCATACATGAAATCGGAAAGTGAAACATGTTGATGTATTTACTTGAAATTTCTCGTTCGAATGAACCCTCAAATTTGATACGCACACATTGGAACGCACAAGGAACAGACGAAACAGCCTTAATTTTTGGCACCAGCAATTTAGTTCATTATTTAATCATTTTTGCTGTTTCTTTTAATTTTTCACTCAATTTTCAATTGGACTTGTAACTTGACCACTCTAAAAACGTAAGTGGAATGAAAATAGTTACACAGAAATTTTAATATTTTATGAAAAGTGATTACCAACTTTTGAAAAATGAATCAGTTAAAAAGGAAAACATCAATGAAATGAACCGTGATAGAATATCACAAGTCTAGAAATAAATATAGGAATATATTTTCATTTTCAAACTATTTTGCGATTAATGACTTGCTCCATAAATATAGAAATACCATAGGAAATAAAACATACCAAAGTGAATAAAATATTGTGGTTGAGCTTATACCCAATACCCTGGTAGTCTGTCCATTCTGGCAAGATGGGAAAATACCTCCAGCTCGGTCAATATGGGATATAGTTATAAGTTTGGTCTCAAATTGTAGGAAACATTCTGATCTACAATTTAAATCAAATTCATAATTTTTGAATCAATATTGACCGAGCTGGAACCATTTTTACATCTTGCTAGAATGTCTTCTAAGCTTGGACAGACTACAGAGTACTTCTGCATCGAGTTCTTTCCTTAACTACAACAAAGTACTTTGTACCTTCCTCTATAAGAGAAATATATCCTCCATTAAACCTTTTTCATAATACAAGGCTTTTAGAAATACTTGCTTTTCAAAAAAATAATATACTGGAAGTAGTAGCTGATATTAGTTTGAAGTTCAAAATTAATAACATCACAGATTGAATGGATTAAGGGTTTAATTTAAAAAGAGTAGGTTATGAACAAAAATATAATGAATTAATATTTTATTATTTTTTTATAAAACCTCATTTTATGAAATTAGGAGGTAGCATTATTCAACGTGATATACAAACATTTCAACAAGATCTTATTGGAAAAAGTTGTATTCAATAAATAAGGTGGATAGGATTTTTAACGACATTGTTAGTGAATTAATATATGGAAGCTAGGACATTGATCAAGATTGCTGAGAGATGCCTGATAAATTGGAAAATATATGTCAGTATCAATACAATAGAACAGCAAAAGCAGTTAAGTAACACTAAAAAAACTATTCAACAAAGAGAAGCTTTGAAAATACTTCATTTGAAATACGTTTCCTAAACAATTAACATAATCTGAAAAACAAATATTGAAAATACATCAGGTAAAATTTAATAAAAATACTGAATCCTTATTGATTAATTGTTCATTGAAATTATAAATTGTGAGCGTCAAACTGAAGTAGTCATAATGTCTCAGCGTTACTAAGATTTATTCATTACCAGAATACAGTTTCTATCAATAGCCTAGTTCGAATTTCCGAACAATAGTTCAGGATTTCTATCAATACTTGAAAACGAGAACATTGATAGGACACTAATGAAAAAAAGAAGATTAAATTGAGGGATTTACCAGTAATATTTACGTGTAAAACCCTGTGGAGGTAGTGCTCTTTAATATTACTCCTTACTAAATTTTTGAAAAAGTTCATGTCTTGATAATAATTATGATAAAATACCGACGCTGCGATTTTTTGATAAATATATACGTTCATCGTACTGCTACACAATTATTCAAGTTAAAAAAGCACTATCCTTCAAATATTGCTATATTATGTGGATGGTTCATACATCAAACTCAGTCCTCTTCAATTTTAGGAAATAATAAAAAAATGAAAGAATCAGAGACTACTTTATTCAGATGCGGTTCATCTTAATACTGATAAATGCTCATATTTTGTCAAGTCAATTTTAAATGATTTAGTATTGTCTGCGTATAGTTGTGGTAGTTAAACTAGCGCACTATGCCGAAACCATGAACTGTGAATAATTTTATTTCTAATGATTAGTTTCTTAAATTAAGTATTTATTCATTATTTAAAGAAAAAAGTTGATCAATCACACAAACCATCACTGTTCTGATTATTGACAGTCTTTTTTATCTATCTTAACGGAATTCATGCTTCTTGAGATGCTTCTTTCTTTTGCTGAACTAATTCACGGAGATTGTTCTCACTGTCTTTCAAACTTCGCTCCAGTAATTCCTTATTACTCTGAAAAAGAGAAAAAGTTTCAATTAAATAATGTAAATTCTATAAATTCACAAAGAATAGTGTTTAGATAAGAAACTTTGATGAAAAAATGTTTTCTCTCTTCTCAAACTGTAGCATTTTCACCACTTCAAAGCATATTGAAATGTGAATTATTGTGCCTGAAAGCTATTGTTCGATGGCTACAACATGCATATTATTTTCAATTCAAGACCAAATTTATAAAAATACAACTTGAGAAGAGCAAACAGACTCGGGAAAGAAACCCCACTTTTTAGTAACACCTACATGAAATGAATTAAAATATAGGCTATAACTCTACAATTTCAATTTACACAACTCATACGTATGATTATTTTCAATACTATTGAACTTATTTGATTATTCAATAATACGGATGAAAATATCACAAACGGAATAGAACATTTACATTTTTGTAACATATCATGTTTGACTCATAGGAGTCTTCACTCTGTAACAGGAAATATCAACGTCTGCGTACTGTGAAAATTTGGTAGATGGAAGAGGTATCATAATTATAATATTATGATCAGCAGTACAATAATAAAGAGTGATCAATATATAAATTCAATTGACATTCAAGTAGATCACTGATGATCCAGAGCAAATTAAAGGCAGCATTCTCAAAAACGAGAGCGGCTCTATAGTTACTCTAGCCATCACAGATCTATTCACATGACTTCATCATAAATGTTGACTTTGATATTAGGGCGACTTATGCATAATAAATCAATCAATACATAATCAAAGTACCCTTTTTAAGTCATTTTCAATTGAATTTCACTATTTATTTACATTATATTAGTATTAGTAGCCCTAATAACAAAGTGAAAATTTATAACATAATGTTAATTGAGTTTTGATGGCTAGAGCAGCGCAGCTCGAGCCGCCGCTTAGGAATGCTACCTTCAGGGCCGTAGACAGGAATTACGGGCCCCGGGCAAAATCGCCTGACCGGGCCCCTCATAGCAGATTTATATAAAATGTTCCCATGTTTCCCATTTTATAGGTCCTATAAAAGGGTTGAAATTGAAACAAGGAGATAACATCTTCCCACGGAAAATTTCTAAAAATCACACTTGACTTGGAGGGTTTTAAGAGAATCTGGGCAATGTTTTGTAGCTGTTTTTTTTTTAACTAATTTTAAAACAATTTTAAAGAATGAATAAAAATGACAAACCTTTTTTGGACTAGGCATGGTTTTCACCATTTCAACAACACTGTATAATCTACATAGGCCTAAATTTTCCTCAAGTTTTAAAATATCCGGTTCAAGAATGAAATTGCATGATTTAGAATGAAATTTCATTATGTTGGAATTACAACTCTTTACAATAACATGTAATATTATATTCTGATTAAATACGAAGTTATCAAACATTTTAAAATTACCGACTGACAAAAATAACATTAAAAATAAAAACCAAACATGAAAAATTATTGTTGTTCTAATTTTTTTCTTGAGAAAAAAGGTATGGGAGCGTTGCTCCACGCGTTCCCCCTGAAATCAAGCCCTCTGGTTATTATAGTCTGTCCAAGCAAAGAAGACCCTCTGGCAAGATAGGAAAATGACTCTAGCTCGGTCAATATTGGTTCAAAAATCATCAATGTGATCTCAAATTGTAGTAAACAATTTGATCTACTATTGAGACCACATTTATAATTCTTGAACAAATGTTGACCAAGCCGGAGTCATTTTCCTGTTTTGCCAGAGGGTCTCCTCTGCTTGGACAGACTATATTAATACAACAACTACAAACTGGGAAAAGAGAGCTATTAACTTTCTGGGGCCTGACCTCATGGGCCCTTGGCGACTGCCAGGTTACAACTCAGGACGGAATGACTGGGCCTGCGTACTGTGAAAATTGGGCTCAGATCAAAACTAACTTATCTCTCAATGTCTCTATTGCTGATAGTTATGACCTAATTGCCTTGGTTGAGACCAATCTCTCCTCTGATATTAGTGATAGTGAAATTATTGGTATTGATTCCTACAGTGTATATAGATGTGATAGATCAGAGCTCACTAGTGATAAATTAAGTGGTGGCGGAGTCCTAGTGGCTGTGCATAATAGTATTTCTAGTTATCCTCTAACTGTGATGTCTTGTAAAAGTGAATGCCTGTTTATCCTATGTTCTAATTTAGCTTGTAAGTTTTTGATAATTTGTGCATATGTTCCTCCTAACCAGCCAGCTTGTGTTTATTGTGATTTATGTGATTCCATAGAATGTGCTATTGTACAGGCTGGTAGTCCTGATTACATATTATTGGTTGGTGATTTCAATCTGCCAAATGTGGACTGGACCAGTTTGAACTTGATCAGTTCTGCCACTTCCAGATGTGTTGCTGATTTGGCCCTTGTGCATGATCTACAGCAAGTGAATGATGTGCTAAATTCAAGGGGGATACTTCTGGATTTGGTCTTTTCATCCATTCCAAATTTAAATGTTTGTGAGTCCCAGGACCCACTTGTTCCCACAGATAGGCATCATCCTGCCCTACATATTGGCTATTGCTTGAATGATGGTTTTCAGCCTGAATATGTCAAACACATTCCTGATTTCCGGAGAAGTGACTTGCTTTCTATTTTCCGGGTTTTACAGGGAAAGGATTATCCAGTTTTCAGTTCCAGTGAAAGCTTGGTGGTGGAGGAGAGTTTCAATGAATTCTGTAGATATTTGCATGATACTATCATGAGGTTTACACCAATAAAGAAAGTTTATGTCTCCAACTTCCCTAGATGGTTTTCCAATGACTTAAAAAGACTGATTGTGGCCAAAAGAATTGCCCATAGGAAGTACAAGGCTATTGGTGATGTCCAACTCTATGAGGCTTTCTGCAGTTTAAGGGAACAATGCAAGGTCCTGACAAGGAGATGTTATGATGCCTACATAATGGGAATTGAGGATTCTGTTCAGACCAATGTCAGGTCCTTCTGGTCACATGTAAATGGGTTGAAGAAGGCCTCAAACAAGCCTGCCATCATGAGACTGGGTGACAAGAGTGCCTCAACAGCTGTTGGGAAATGTGAACTCTTTGCTGAATTCTTTTCTTCTACCTTTTCTCTGGATATAATACCTGTTCCTGTCTTTGATTTTGGCTGGAATCAATTGGTTCCACCTTGCTGCATTACACCTACAGATATACAGCAAAGGTTAGAGGTCTTGGATGTTGGTAGGAGTGTTGGACCTGATGGAATTCCTTCACTGGTTCTCTGTTTCTGTGCCCCTGTCTTGGCTGGACACTTAACGGTTCTTTTTTCTACTTTGCTAAAGATGGGCATTTTTCCCAAAGTTCTCAAGAGCAGTTTTTTGGTGCCTGTGCCCAAATCAGGAGATCATTGTGATGTCAAGAATTTCAGACCTATTACTATTCAGTCTGTGATTGCCATGGTGTTTGAGGGTATTGTTATGGACCATCTTTATTTTTACCTGAGAAGGTGTATATCTCTGGAGCAGCATGGATTTTTGAGATCTAGATCTACAACAACTAATCTGCTGGAGTTTCAGGAATTTGTTATGGGTGCCTTTGTGGATGCTTGTCAGGTTGATTGCCTTTATTTGGACCTATCAAAGGCATTTGATAGGGTTGATCACTCTCTTATGATTGCCAAGCTGAAGGGTTATGGAGTTCATGGTTCCCTGCTAATGTGGCTGGATAGCTACCTTAAGGACAGATCCCTTATTGTGAGATATGAGGGTCATGAGTCATCTCCTTTTAAAGCTTTGTCTGGTGTTCCGCAGGGGTCACACCTGGGCCCTCTCCTCTTCAATTTATTCATGAATGATATTGGCAGTGTCATTTCATCCCATTTCTTGATGTATGCTGATGATGTGAAACTTTTTGATGTGGTGAGGCCTGGTCTGGGGCATGCGGAATTGCAGGGCTCACTGAACGGAATTGATCAGTGGTGCCAGGATAATGGAATGGCCTTGAATGTTTCCAAGTGTGTCATGATGTCTTTTAGGCGTGGATCTAATGTGCTTGACTTCCAGTATTGCTTGAGGGGTGCTGCTTTGAAGAGAGTGATGAATTTCAAGGACTTGGGGGTTGTGATGAGTCCTTCTCTTAGTCCATTGGAACATATTTGTGGTGTAACATCTAGGGCTGGGTCTTTACTTGGTTTCATTTTCAGGTCCTCAAGAGATTTCAGATCTCCTTATAGCCTTTTGGTCTTGTTTAGGGCACTGGTTCTGCCTGTCCTGGAGTATGCATCGGTTATCTGGTCGCCATATCATCAGTATCAAATAAATCGGGTGCAGAATGTGCAAAGACAATTTGTGAGAATGCTTGGTTGTAGGATGGGATTTGCCTACTTTGATGTTCCTGTGACAGAATTGGAGAGTCACTTCAGACTCTTACCTCTAGCTCAAAGGAGAGGACTCAATGATCTGGTGCTTCTTTTCAAGTTAGTGAATGGGACATTGGACTGCCCTGAATTGCTGGCTGGCATTGATATTTGTGCTCCAAGAGGGACCCGTTCTGGGACCATTTTTCGCAGACGCCTGCATACTACTGCCTATGCCTATAATAGTGGATTGTCTAGGGTATTGCGATCGGGTGGTGAGGCAGCTGCAGCTGGGATTGACTTCTTTGGTGTGTCTGCTGTGGCTTTTAAGAGAGCGGTCTTGCAGCTGGGTCTATAGCTTTTTTGGGTGTGGTGTCCTAATGTATTGATAGCTTTTCCTCTGGCTGCATGTATACTTTATTGCATTTATGGTTTTTTTTGCGCTGTATTTTGAGTTCATCTTCTTTTTTTTCATTTTATTATATTGATTTATTCTTCTATTTAAACTTCTATATTCAACTGATCACTATTTGGATACCTCTTTTATGTATTATTTGCTTGTTTCTCTGTTCAGTTTTTTTTACTTCTATATATATTTTTTGCTTTACTGATCTCATATGTATTTTGTGGCTATGTTTTGTTATTGTGTTATTGTTATTATATTAATGCTATAGTTATGATTCCTTTGTTGTGCTTGCTGGTATTGAATTACTGTGGTTACTTTTCTCTTGCTATTGCTTGAATTTGTAAATTTTGTGCTGATAGTTTTCTATTGCATATTTATATACAGATATATTTATATATATATTATTTCTGTAACTATTTTCAGTTATTTCACTATTGATTGATTGCTACTGTTTCAAATTAATTATTTAATCTCATGATGATAATATTGCATGTATCTTATTTTCATATTTATATTTGTCTTGTTAATTTGTGTATATTTTCATATTATTGTATCTTATTGAAATTGGTGTATACCGTTGGAAACATAATAAATAAATAGGTAAGTTATATATATATATTTTCAATATTCAATGGAGTTTTGAAATTCATTCCACTTTTTAGAAATGTATGGTATGTTTAAAATAATTATAATGATTGAGTAGTTCAAGAAATCAAGTCTAATTCAATTCTAGTTGTATAATTTTCATGGGCTAATTATTATGAACTTGCATGATTGATTAAACAAAAATTTACCTAATTTTTCCGGGCCCCTGCCAACAATCTATGGTCCTGGGCCCCGGGCAAATGACCCAAAAAAACCCGTCTGTCTACGGCTCTGGCTACCTTTTACTGTGTTCGTCTACTATTTGTCAATATTATGAATAAATACAGTCGAATTAATAGAACTAGACTTACTTGTGTACAACTTATTGTTTCTGGATTATCTTACCTGTAAAGTTTTGATTTTTTCTTCGCATGTTGAAATTTTTTCGGATAAGTTTTTACAGACAACTGGAATCTCAGTCAGGACAAACATTCGACCAATACTTTCATAAGTGTTCGTGTCAGGTGAAAGACCCTGAAAAATACATTAACCATCATTATCATCATCATCATCATCTATCACTTGAAACATAATATTGTCACACATAAAAAAAATAAATTAAAATAATAAATTCCACAACTTTAAATTCTCAAAAAATCCAAGGTTTAAGACTCCAACATTATTTTATTGCCAGAAAAACTTCACATTGTTATGAGCTCGACAAAACAACAATTATATCAAGTTATTACACTTGTAAAATAAAGGGGGAACATTACATGAAGATATTTGATACTAGGCTACAATGAATCACCAATATTTCCTTTTTCTTAGTGCTACTTTATCAATCCTGTTTACATAATAATCTGTTCAACATAATAATAACAAAACCCTTTTAAAATTATTTTTTAAGAATAATAAAAAATATAAAAAGGGGACTGTGATTATTAGGCTATTTTGAACAGAAAACGATAAATGATAGACTTTCCCTAGTCTTAGGCTACTTATAATCAAACAACAAGTCACATTAATAAAAAACTCAGCCTACTAGTGGCAGACTGCTAATGAATAATCAAATTGTACATGTTACATCGTGAAAATTTAATATATTGTAGACTGAAGATATAGTCTGCCCAAGCAAAGAAGACCCTCTAGCAAGATGAGAAAATGACTTCAGCTCGGTCAATATTGGTTCAAAAAATATTGATTTGGTCTCAATCGTAGAAAACGTTCTGATGTACAATTTGAGACCAAATCAATATTATTCGAACCAATATTGACCGAGCTGGAGTCATTTTCTCATCTTACCAGAGGGTCTTCTTTGCTTGGACACACTATACTCATATAGAGAATAGTACTTACACCCTGGCAT
This sequence comes from Sogatella furcifera, assembly GCA_017141385.1. NCBI lineage: Eukaryota > Metazoa > Arthropoda > Insecta > Hemiptera > Delphacidae > Sogatella > Sogatella furcifera. The sequence continues at coordinate 10,185,775 of CM029546.1, forward strand.
TGATTGGCAGCTCTCTAATTTTTAAAGACTGTTATAAATATTGGCCTGTTGGAAATTATGGCTGTCTCTGGTATTATTCTAGGTAATGTTAGATAATTTTCACGTCGGTAGAGAAACAATGATTAGCCCCCAGGCGCGTAAAAGATTCTATAATCTTCAACGTGCAGCAAACTTTGAAGAATGTAGAGTGAAGGATTATCATTTTCAACTTTATGAAAATGAAAGCTAAATCTCTAGGCATCAGGTTGAATACAGCCACAGTATTCAGACCAGAATTGAAATTCCTAAACAAGCATGGCTTTTTTATAAAATAATCTATTTCAACTAATGAGAACGAAAAATGAACAACTTTCAATCTCTCTGTATTTTTAGTGACAAATTTGATCTCAAGATGAGTGTGAAAACTCAACAAAAAGTTTTAAATAGCCTAAATCAGCCAATTTGAGACACAAGTGTGAAGTGTTCTTATAGAATCCAGCTTGTTTATAGAAGAAAGTCATTTCTTAATTATTTTTAATTCAATTTAATTAAAAAGAAGCATAATAATTTTAATGTTTATTCCTTGTATTTTGAAACAATTATACAAGGTGGGGAATAATGGATATCCTATTTTGAGAGATCTAGAAGAGAGCATGTAGCGCATTGGGAGTGGTGATGTTATTTACCATGCCATGTTCTGAGGATCATGAAGGTTTTTCATAAACCATTCTTACCAAGTAAGAAGAGTTTGGTGGCGACGCCGTAGCTTTTGTAGGCGGTTCAGTTTAACATAATATAACAGATTCGTAAAGCTAAAACTAAATTAGGAAACTACAACTCATGGCGACTACGGCGCTGTCGCGCTACTAGTAGGATATCTACAAAAAAAGAAGGGAAATGGATTAAGACTACTAGTGTAAGGACAGCGGGATCTTCACGTTCTGGAAAACTAGTCGAATGAATACAAAATTGGAAACCTTCAGTGATCTCTACAGACTGCAACATAGTGTCTATTAGAAATGACTACAGTAGGTAACTTATATTATTTTTCCGCGAAATTTTCTTATAAAAATAGGTTTTGGAACGCCGGAATCGTTCTTAGAACTGAAAATACATTATACATAGAATATGTATAGACTGGACATGTGTATGTCTCGCAGAGAGGTACCGGAACGCCGTTCCATTTTTTCATGCCTCGCAGAGGTACTGGAACTCCGTCCCAGCTGAAAAAAATCCCTGGACTTTTATTCACTATGCCACCACAGCTACTCCACTCAGTCAAATGTGCACTCTTCAATAGTTTTTTTAAAAACTAGACTGACCTTCAATATCTCCAACTAGCAATAACTTATCTAGTGTCTGAAGAGTCCTCTACAAATGATTATGTTTAATCTAAAATAATTTTTTTCATATATGTTATTCAGTAAAATAGTATTACCTTCAATTCGCGAGTAGTTAGGTCTGCATGTTGTCTGGACCTCTTGTAAGTTTCAATCTGCATATCGGACAATTTCAACTTTTGACTTGTCTCCAGCCATTTCTGCTGAAGTTCGGTAAAGGCCTGTCAAAATAAAATGTTACTATTTTAAATTTGATGTCAAAAATAATGTTATAAGAATTCTATAATAAAAAGGAATATTATTATGATCTGAATATGACAGCTAACCTTACTGGTGACACTTCTTTGAATTTGCTTTTTATAATGTGCAATGCCTACGAAATAAAGTGAATGAGTTGGAATTGATTGTCAGTACAAACAATAAATTCAAAATACTGTGCTTATCTGAGCACTGGATGTGCCCTGATGAACTTGAACTTTTAAAAATTTCTGATTATGAGTTGGCTGCTTTCTACTGTAGAAGTGAGTACCAGTGTGGTGGTGTGGCTATTTTTATTGATTGCAATGTGCATGCCCTATTTGCTTGTGTGGACGTTTCACAGCACTGTGTTGAGAAGGATCATGAATTTGCCTGTGTTGCTTCAGTGCATGCTAGACTGTATATTGTTTTGGTATACCGCTCCCCAGCTGGGAACTTTGAGAACTTCCTTCTTGCACTTGAAGGGCTCATTGCTGAGCTGACCATGGCTAACCGGGACTTTGAGGTTGTGCTTGGAGGTGACTTTAATATAGATATTCTCAAGGCTGACAATAGGACTAGGGAATTTATCAATCTTCCTTGGATCTTTGGACTTGTATTTGGCCAACTGGCAGCCTACTAGACTTAATGCATGCCTGGACAATGTGGCTTCAACCTTGAGGATTGATGACAGCATCGAGTGTTCTCCATTGAATTTGTTCCTCAGTGACCACCTGGCACTTGCTTGTGCTGTCAAATTGTCTTCATTCACTAATATGGTACCTGCGCCTGTAGGCCATCAACGGCACATGTGGATGAGACCAATTACACTGGGTGGTCAGCTTTGTTTTCTCCAGCTTGTGGATGCCCTTAACTGGGACCTACTGTTGATTCATCCTTGTGCTGAAATGAACTTTTCATCTTTTTTCAATGAGTTCCTGGACATTTTCAATAGCTGTTTCCCTCTTAAGAGGGTCATCCATGGCCAACGTAAGACACGTGCTGCAGCCTGGGTCACAGATGAGCTGCTGGATATGCGTGACCTGATGCTTGTGGCATATGAGAGATTTCGTTCTGACAGACTTCCGTCTTCAAGAAGAATCTACACTGGCCTGAAGCAACTCTACCAGCGGGCAGCAAGGACAGCAAGACTGCAGTTCAACTCAGCACTTATTGACCAGTCTTCCAATAAGTGCAAGGCTGCTTGGAGTATTATCAGAGCAAGTGTGGGTTCTCTGGTGCCAACTACAGTTCCTGTTTCTGCTGATGATCTTCACGACACCTGGACCAACTCCATTCATAGGATCCGGGGGGGGGGGGATCCAAGCTTCCTCCTCACAGGCTGTGGATCTGCTGGCTGCTGCACTTCACCCTCCAGACTCTCAGCTTCTGACCTGGCATCATGTGACCTGTGAGGATGTTTTATGCAATTGTGACTGGCTTGCGCAAATCTACAAGTAAAGACATTTACTATATGACTAGCAAATTTATAAAGGATGTAATTTTGTCTATAATTGAGCCATTAACTGTGTGTATTAACCAGTGTCTTTTTCAGGCTGTATTTCCAGATGAGCTGAAGGTGTCAAAGACAGTACCAGTCTTCAAGAAAGGAGACAAGACCGACCCCTCCAATTATAGGCCCATCTCTATTCTGCCTATAGTTTCTAAAATTTTTGAAACTGTGATTGCTGAGCAGCTTGCTTGAGTATTGTGAGCGGTCCAGCCTGTTTGCGGCCACTCAGTTTGGTTTGTGAAAGGGGAAGTCAACTGCTGATGCTGTTGATTACCTTTCTGCGTAGAATCTATGAGTGCTTTGAGAGGCGTGAGCTTGCTGGGCTCACATTGTGTGACCTCAGCAAGGCTTTCGACACGCTTGACCATGCAATCCTTTTGAGTAAACTCAGGCACTATAAAGGTTATTGGTTCCCCTCTAAATTGATTCAATCCTACCTGGGGGTCGCAGACAGGCTGTTCTCGCCAATGGTGTGCTGTCTCAGATCAGAAGCTGTGTTGATTGTGGAGTGCCTCAGGGCTCTGTCCTGGGGCCTCTTTCTTTTTTGATTGCAGTTAATGATGTTGCTTGTGCAGAGGGCAGAAGTGTTGTCTGTTATGCAGATGACACCACTTTCCTTGATCATGGCCATGGAGTTGATGCACTGAGGGCAGCTATGCTGGAGACCAGGCTGTTTGCCTCTGACTGGTTTTCTTCTAACCTCTTTCTCCTCAATGAGGATAAGACCCAATCAATCATCTTCAGCCTCAGAAATGGAGAAAGGTATGATTATGTGCCGGTTAAGCTTCTTGGGTTTATCCTGGACAGGAAGCTGTCTTGGGCTGACCATATTGAGGCAGTCTGCTGCAGACTGAGCAGGGTCGTTTTCCTGCTCAGGAAATTAAAATACTGTGTCCCAGCTTCTTATCTTAAAGTGTGCTACTTCTGCTTTTTTCAGAGTGTTTTTTTGTATGGACTCACACTTTGGGGTGGAGCTACAGATGTGTCGCGGGTGCTGCTCATTCAGAAGAGGGCCGTGAGGATCCTTTGTGGTGCTGAAAGACTTGCCCACTGTCGTCCCCTCTTTGTGAGAGAGAAGATCTTTATGGTCTTCTCCCCTTTATGTGTTTCATGCTCTCTGCAGAAAACATGCAAATGTGAGAGCTTGTCACCAGGCAGAACATCCACTCATATGAGACCAGGGGGAGGCTTAGACTGGATGAACCCTACCAAAGACTGAGCAGGACTCGGTCAGGACTTGCCCATCTATCTGTCAGGCTCTACAACAAGCTCCCGGTGGTGGCTAGGAACTTGCCTGCTGGCCAATTTCGGAGGGCCCTGAGACGCCTATTGCTGGATGTGCCATTGTACTCACTACGTGAGTTTTTTGTGTTGGACAGCAGCTTGGTAAGTGCTTATTTTTAAATTTCTGTGATATGCATGTTTGACTTTTATCTTTTGAAAGCTTGGTAAGAGCATCTGTTTTCTTTGTGTGTTTTTTTGTTTTGCTTTTTGCATGCTTTTTTGTGATCTCTTTCAACTCTGTTTTGTGCTTTGGCCCACTTGGCCTTTGTTTTTTTTTGACGTGTCCCTGGGGGTTCATTGCCCACCTTATGGACTTAATATTACATAAATACATAAATTGAAGAACTATCCATAACAGATAGGCCTGTCAATGTGTCTGCTAATGATTCTTTCAATAGAATAACTAATCAAGCCATCCATGACTGCATGTCGGTTGCATTATGCCATGTGTAATCAAAATGAAAAATTAATCAAATAAGATTGATTAAATAAGAAACAACTTACTGCTATTTACTTGAAACTAGAACTGAGAACACATGAATTAACATAACCTAAAAAACATAAGTTTTGGGTCAATTCTTAATAATAAATCACCAAAAATACCTTTTTCAGTTCCAAATCAACCGGTCTAGCAGTCATATTTACTTCACGGAGTATTATTATTTGAACGTTTTAGATAATATTTTGATTTAAGAGGAATTAGCCTATTTGAGTTTTCTGTTCTTGACTTCTTTTGCTTTCACTTTGTGCTTTCTGTGGGTACCGTTTTTGGATTGGACTTCGTCTGCCTGCCTGTGCCATCAGCATCAGGTCTCAGTCTTTCGTCAGCTGACATTTATTCCAAAAGTAATAATATTAGGATTTTATTCATTTCCTTATCAAACTCTAAAGTAATGATAAAATTCAAATTAAATATCTCAAATTAAAGGTATTAAATGCAGAAATACATTTATTATGTTTACAAGTGTACGATAAGTTAGATCTGATCCAAGAGGCAGTAAGATTATTGAAAAAGATACAAGTGAGGTTATGTTATTTGTTGATATAAAATACAAAAATGATTATTTTTAGGAAATCATACTAATGCAAAAACTGTAATTTTAAGTTACATCACTCTACCGCTCGCTTTAATCGTAAAGATTTGGTAAAACAAGTGAAAAATATTTTTTCCATCTAATAAAGTAACCATTCAAAATTGAAATAGATTGTGCAATTTCATTTCAAATTGGGTCTTAAATATTTAGGACAGTTTGGAATGTCATTATGCAGATTTTTTGCTACAAGAAAATTCTGTCAACATTTCCCTCTAGTATTTCGTTCAAATGCGATTTTATATAGACATCTAAACAAAGGTGCTGGTGATTTAACTTCTACTGACAGTACTTTGGACTATTATTGTGACTCTTTCTTCATCCCGAACTCACCTGAAATTCAGGATAAAAGTACTCAGTATCGTGCTAGTGTAAAACGTGATCATCTTATAAAACTTTTTGACACTCTTAGTAATGAAGAGATTCTACTTGAAATTAATCAAATGGCAAAAAATAAAAGATCAAAAGATGCTACAGATCTATTAAAATTGTGTGTTGAGAAGCAAATCGACCTTTCTTCAAACTTTCTTGTGTACATTGTGAGATTGTTTTCTAGAATCGGTGAGAAGCAAGGCTTGGAGGTAGCTATCGACCAGTTGAAATTATTAGATAATAACTTATACGAAAACGAGAATGGTTTTAGACATTACATTGCTCAGTCCTCCTGGATGCAGGGAAATTTTGTTCATTCCACTAGAACTTTTATGGAAATATTTGAAGTAAAAAAGTGCTTCAATCCTAGTGAAAAGTTTGTGCTGCAGACTATCATCTCGGATTCCATATCAAGTAGAGGAGAAGCAGCGTTGTTCATCATGAAGGAATTTGTTGAAGAAATTTCTAAAACCCACGGCGACTACTTTCCAATGGTCATGTTCTGGCAGACTTTGTTCGAGAGTGAGTGGTTTGCTGATCAACAATTGTCCAAAGAACTTTTAAAAGACAATGAAAAACTTTTAGATTACATCCATTGGATTATCCCAATGTGGAGTTACCGGTTGTTGAAGATTCATAAAACTGACGTTGTATTCAGGCTTTGTCAAGTTCTATTGCAATACAAACATCTTGACTGTTACTCGACAGTATTACATCATCTTTTTGACTATTATTGTGAGTACCTCTTACAAATAATTTTTATTTATAGCCAAAATAGAGTATGGGTAGCCGTTAGACGATTCCCATTAAATGTCATTGACAATCAAGATTTGACAAATTCGATCTTAAATTTCATTTTGTTGTTAAAATTATTTATATGCAGGTCAATGACAGTTGAGATTTGATAAATTCAAATTTTCTTCTGTTGGAAGGATAATACCTTAAGTAACTATCTAGAACAACATATCCTGCAACAATATTAGTTATTAAAACAATATAGCCTAAGTTACTGGAGTTTAGAAAATGCGCTTAAGAGCAAGTTAGACCTATGTGTGTTCCTTCTTATTTAACTTACTATCTACCTTACCTACTTTCTAGGGTTATTATGTATTTTTATATGCTACATTTTAAAATATTTTATCAATGTTGCGTACAATCACCAAAAACTCAGTAAAACACTACCAAATTTTCTCCGCTCTATTTTAGGACAAATACAGGGAAAAGAAGCTAAGTGCTTACTTACAATAATAGTCCAAAGCAGTAGATTCACCCCCGTTGAAAAAATACTTATGGACTCGTGATGTTCTGCGTCATTACAATTCCTATTGGATATCTGGTTAGAAAAGCACCTGACACTCGTCTTGTGTTTTTGAATTGTGTGTGAAGTTGACTAGTCTTTTCATGGAGTTGACTATTAGTAGCCCATGTATTTGCCACGCCTCTTCTGTCTGAATTCGACTTAATGTTCTATGTGTTCAATGTTTATTACTCTATGTTTGCGTGCTATTAATAATTCAACCATTTATTCTGCATTTCAGGTAACAGAGGAGATGTCAAAAAGTGTACGACAATAATGAAAAACGCTTTAGATCTGAATATAACTATGAGAGAGGTCCAGCAGAAACGATTTCTAATTCTTCTTACGACTGGAAAATCAGACAGTATCAGTGAGTCTAGTGAAACTAGAAGTAGTAATATCAAAATTGATTTACACTTTTAATTATTTGTAGTTAAGAGTTCTCAACTAGGTTTATTAGACTAGCCATCAGAAATATCTGTTGAGTTGAATCGCTGAATGTGATATTGTTATCATACTTTATGTTATTAAATGAAAATTATTTTGAATTTTCGTATTAAATTTCAATTTCTTTGATTAAACCACATGAAGTCTACCTTTTACTCATTGAGGTGAAACAATGAAGATGAAGAAAATGATCCGAGTAATTGACAAATAGTTTTTTAATATGCAGAATATCATAAGAATGCAATAAATAAGTTAAAACATAACAGAAAAACTACACCAAAATACATTAAACAATAACAGCATGACAGTAGCATTATAAGTTGATTTATATGGTGGTAGTAGTAGATATTCAAGATTATTAAAAACACCAAAAGCAGTCACGAACTCAACGATTTAAACATTCACTTGACTCTAGATTATTGATGAAGACTCAAATTATTAGTCTCAAGTTGTTTAAATAGTTTCACTTCTGGTATTCTTATTATTTTTCGTAAAATAATACGTAATGGTTGGTTGTAAAACATTTAAATACTCTGTGAGTGACTGTTCCAATAGGAGAACGGTGATAAAATTATTCAATAAATAACAATATCATCAATAAAGGCAATCAATAGTTGAGGAATGTGATTCAAAGCTTGGCTAGATGGAGTGCATTAAAAGCATAGTTTCTGGTTTAAGTATTGAGTCGGTTTTGGTGGAAGGCTCTTCTAGCCAATTGAAAAGTAGAATGATGGTCGGCACGAAATGAAGATCGAGCAGAGTCTTATCGAATTCAGCTTCTGTCAATTTCTGGCCGGTTGGAGAGTGAAGAACGAACGTCCCATCTTCTGAAGCCAGATTCTCCTTGATGAATTCATAAACTGTATTGAGTTGCTCGTAAACTCCAAATGTGCCCTGAAAGTACAACATGTCAAGGTATTATTCCAAGTTCAGCATTAACTGTAATAATATGAGAGACAACATTTGAGTTAGCTAACAAGTTAACAATATTATCGAGAGATAAACTTACATTACTCAACTTGAGGTTAGATTATGTTCAACCGAGATTCTTGTTACATATATTTAGCTTTATTCATGACTGATAGCGCTTGAATTGAAAAATTACCATGCCCCATAAATTTAATTTGAAAACCCCTGAATAGTTTACTTGACTTTATCAAATTATAAAAACAGTAGTCAGAATAATTCACAATGAACAAAATATTTCTTTACTGCATTGACAGTGAGGATACTTTGTAACGGAAACAAAATTTTTGCTACTGTATTGGCGAACTGATATAATAGGAGAGTTCATGCAATATTACTACCACATATATATAATGCTATAACTTGAAAGGATTGTGCTTTGGATTGAATTTCTAGTTGGGAAACATGTCTTTATTAGGACCTATTTTTAGTTTTCATGGTAAAGTAAGAATAGATGGTATGCAAGCTCTGTTTCCAATCTTTTAAGACAGTCTGCAAGAATATAATATCGATCCAGCTACTATTTGCAGTTTATTGGATGAACATAAAAGTTGATCTGCCTGTCCTTTACCAAAAAGAAAGTACCTATTGACTGTAAACTGGAAACCGCATCAAGCAGGAAGTGGTTTATTGCCTAGAGTCAATTTTGAGCACAGTCAAATTTTTCATCATATTTTATCAAATAAAATAAACTTGAAAGCTGATAGCTTATTGAAAACGTAAATGAAAAATATCCTTCAACTTGGAAGCTGATGGCTTATTAAAACGTATACACTGTACGTACACATCATGGTTTGCTTCAATGGCATAGTGCATATGAGGGGTCCACATATCCAGTTCCATCGTCAGCTGATCGGTCAACAATTGGCCTGACGGTTTAAAGCTATTTTAGACGACCGGTTTCTCCATCCACTTCCTGACTATCACAGTCCGAACTGTCAGTAGATGTTGACCTTAAGTCCCTCAGTAGATGGGGAGACCGGCAGTCCAAAATACATACATACAAAATACATTGGCAGGCCAATCGTTGAACGATCGAACTTTCAATACGATCTGAAAGTGGATGTAGACCCTAAAGTGTAATAATGAGATTAGCAAATGTTGGAGTTGAAAGCTATGAATAACATTTCATTGTGATTTAAAATAAAATTAAATGCGGCCAAAATATTTAAACTGTAACAAAAATTAATACTGTAACGTTAAATGAAATAGAGCGGCCCATACACTGATCGTGCCAGACCAAACCAAGCCATCCAACCGATTCGGTTAGTTGGATGGTATGTCGTGGCTCGATGAAAATTTAGTCAGCTGCATCTTCAGTCACCTGCATTTATGAATGCCAATTGAATCAGTCTTGTTCATCTGATTTATCTCGGGGTAGATCTAAGGCTAGGTGTATAGAATAGTCAAGGTTATTAGAAAATAACCTGTCTCTAATAACCTTGTAGAATAGAAGAGGTGGGGCAGAGTAAAGCAGCTGGCTGGGAAAGCTAAGATACTGACGTCACGGAGTTTCTCTAGTGGAAAATTTAGCATTGATTTCCCTATCCTTGACGAAAATCGTACGCTTTTTTCCAATTTACGGAATACAGAATTGTTTGAGCAAAATATATGAGCTTTCAGAGAATTTCAAGACCTACAACTAGAGTAATTTAAATCTACATTTTACTCAAATTCAACATGAGAAAAAGACCGTTAACGTGTCTCGGGAATGCTCTGCTAATGCAATTATGAGTAGCAATGCTATTATAAGATACATTTATAATATCATTGCATTCGAAAGCATTGCTATCCATAATTGCATTAGCCCAACTGCAGAGTATTCCCGAGACACGTTAACGGAATTTTTCTCATGTTAAATTAGAGTAAAATATAGATTTAAATCACTCAAAATGTAGGTCTTGAAATTCTCTACAAGCATAAGCTTATATGAATAAGGAATTTATCTATCTAACAATGCTGTATTTCGTAAATTGGAGAAAAGCGTAAGTGTTTTCGTCAAGGTTAGGGAAATCAATGCTAAATTTTTCACTAGAGGACTCCGTGAAGTCAGAACAGGGTGTCTAGCAATTTGCATAAATGAAATTCAAGACTTTTTTCAAGACAAGGTTGGAGTTTCTAAATAAGTTTTTGAACATTGCAACTCCTTATATAGCCTATGATTCTATCATCTAATGATTTTATTTCTAAAAAATACCACCCTAGTCTTGAAATAGGGTATATTTTAATATATACAAAAAACATACTAATAACATTTTTATGTTTATATACAGAATGTTTCAGAAGGAATGTGCAATACTTATCAGGCTGATTCCTTACACCAAGTAGACAAAAAAGTTCCATGGGACCAACCACCAAAAACGCTTTCTTACCGAGATAACAATGGCAAAAAATTGAGATTTAAAAAAAAAATATTATTTTTTCTAATTTTCAAGAGGTTTTACCGAGGTTCTAAAACAAGCATTTCCTATGTAAAATTGGCTAAAGTTTAGCTGAAGTTTCTAACTTTAACGTTTACTGAGATAATTGAAAAAATATGTTAAAAAACGCAATTTTTCAACAATAAGGGTTACAACTGGATAAGGAATTATAAATTTGTATTTTTTATAAATGGAAGTTGAAGAGAGTCGGATTCTAAAGGAAAAGTTAAATGGCGGCGATTGTGTAAATCTCACCCAAATCTCAGAAATAGCGATCAAAAATCGCAAAATCGCTACTAAACACAAAATTATAACTTGTGCCGTTTTGTCAATTTTGCGATTTTTGATTGCTATTTCTGACATTTGGGTAAGATTTACACAAAGATTTACACATTTCTCTTGTATAAATATCGTAGAACTGTTCATGAAGAACATTTTGAGAGAAGAAAACTTGAAATATCACCAAAAAAATATCAAATGGTTAACAATATAACGAAAAACAATTTGAGAGAAAAATTGAAAGGATATCTTAAAAAATGACTGAGTTATGGCCGAAACAGTGAAACTCTGAAATTCTCGGACGCCATCTTGAATTACAGGTGACCACCGATATTCTTTTTCTCCAGGTCAAAACGAAGAGATTGATACCACTTCCAAAGTTCTTTACTCGAAACGCCCACTGAATGACACTTGCTCCCGTACTATGAAAATAACTCAATATGGAAAAATGAACAACTTTTATAATCTATGAATTTTCCCGACTTGACTTCAAATTCCAGACTAATTCCCGATTTTCCCGACTGCTAGACACCCTGCAGAATCATAGCTTTCCCAGCCAGCTGTTTTTCACTCTGCCCCACCTCTAATATTCTATACACATTGGATCTAAGGATCTATGAAGAGGGGTATACACCACAAGGAGGTTACATGGAGATGACATACCCTATTCAAACCATTATAAATATTGTCTCCAGAGCTTCGTCACTAGTCAGTTGAAGGTGACTCACAAGGTACTGGAAACAGTCTCAGCTATCATAACACTGGTACCGTATAAAAAAGATGGATTTAACCTAAGACGCATAGAAAAGGTACACTAAGTTTTGTATTAATGAGGCGTATTTTTTCAAGTACAGTTTTTAAATTACGCCCCCACAGGGCTGCAGTTACTATTTAGAGCATGCGCGATATGTAGCTACATCTGTTGGAAAGCCACACACGCCATTACGGGACCCTCCGATCTGTTTGCGTGACTTTTAGGTATAGAATAGAATATTCATTTTATTCAACAATAATACAGAAAATTTCCATACAGTTGAATAACGTCAGAAAAGTTTACAGTTGAAAAAACATTCTATAAAATCAAATTACATGTCAAGTTATTATGTAAATCATACATTAAAATTACATCATTGGCATACATAATTAACATTGGAATACATTACATTTAATTAAAAAAATTTTCAATGCTATAGTAACTCTTACCAACTAAGAGCCTGTATAAGTCTGTTTTAAAGGTTCGCGTCCTTGGATTTAAAAAAGTTGGCAGTTTATTTTATAATTTCACACCAATATAACTTGGCTTTTTCTTATGAAGTGAAAGTCTATGAGATTGATTGCAGTTACTATTTAGAGCATACGCAATATGTAGCTACATCTGTTGGGAAGCCACACACGCCATTACGGGACCAACCGATCTGTTTGCGCGACTTTTAGGTATACTGTTGAATAAGTGTATGGGGTGCTAAGATAATTCACTCGAAATACCTACTTGTATGAAAATTCCATCAGGAAACTTGATCCTTATAAGAGAGTACTTGTACTTCTTCAGCTCTCTCTGCTCTTCCCGTTCTCGCATAGCTTTTGTTTTCAGCATCAATGACTCTTCCAATTTCTCTGACCTGGAAAGTTCACATTACAGGTTATGAATTGAAATAGAAACCGGTACAAAATATATATATATTTATTCGGTCAAAATGGGAAGCACAAATCCTACCGTTTAATGATACGAAACATTGATAAATGTAGAAAATTTAATCACTATACCCTATTCACGATCACTTGAGACGAAATGAACAAATGTTTTGCGCGTGTGTGCGGATAAAGGAAGGTATTACTTCATATGACGGTTGGCCGCAAGCGAACAACTGTAGTCAACCTCAGTTCTTGGCTTTTCCTCAAGCTTAAACAAAAATAGCTACCTGTACATGCAAAAAGTTTCTTTATTTCGTCTCAAGTGATCGTGAATAGGGTATAGATAGTGATTGACACTAAATAACAAATCAAAACTGAAAGGGCACTGTAATTTTGATTTTTATCCATCTACCAATATATTCTACAATATACATTGATAAAAATATAAATTTTTGAAATGAATAATCTCTTTTAAGTACGGCTATTTCAATTAATAGTTTCTGATTGATGAAATATTTACTATTCTATCAGCTTCTACTTTAATTAGACGTATTTTCAATACGTGTGGTGAATAGTGGAATTAAATGCGAACATAGTCCATTTTGAATAATAATATTATCAAAATCAGGAATAGAAGACGATTTGGACTCAATGTCTGTGTTTTCACCCTTCATTATTCTTCCTTGAACAAATAAATAGAAAATGAATTGCATTTTCTTGATCAAGTCAACTTGACTGAAAAACGACCTCATGTGGTCGCCCCATCACTAAGAAATGAAAAAATCATACCAAAACTTCATCAACAGCTGGATTGATAATATTGTAGTGATAATTGCATTGGTTATTTACCTAGTTTGATGTTCTTTCTTCAATTCATCAGCAGATAGTGTGAAAAAGTCAGGTGGCAAATTGACACTCTGTACTCCTTCTGAAGGCAGCAGAACTTTCAGATTACGGTCAAGTTCCAGACCAATTGATTCCGCACTGCGCAACGCATCCATCAACATCTTCAACAAACAAATCAATAATAAGATAGAACAGGATGGTATTGGCCAGCAGAAATAAAACTTACTGTATCAAATCAAACTTTAGCAATACATAAAATACCTAATTAATTACACTAAATTATAAGATAGAACAGGATGGTATTGGCCAGCAGAAATAAAACTTACTGTATCAAATCAAACTTTAGCAATACATAAAATACCTAATTAATTACACTAAATTATAGATACACTAATTCAATGAGATTTAATTCTTCAAATACATAAAATGGTTGAATAAATGTGAAACATGATTTTAGAACAAGCTTTATTTTCTGGGCCTGGTGAATGTCTAATGATGAGCCATGTTTGTTGATGCAGGAATTAAATATATATGCTACATAATAGCCTAAATGTGTATATTTCTCAAGTAGTACGTCTTACTATTCAGATATGGCTGCTTTGCTTTTTCCTGTTTTGAAAAGGACTTGTCAATTACAGGATAAAGGATTTTGTAAATTACAAAATGTAATGACCACTGCATGGAATAGTTCTTAACGCTTCCTCGATCCAAGGACCGTCGCGAAGACGATTGAAGTAAAAATTAAGAATCGAGTAATCAACACACTCACGGCTCATATATAGACTTCTTTTATGTCCAATACAGTAACAGGAACAAAACTTCCAATTCATTTCTCTTAAGGGTAGATGGTGGTGGATGGCAAACTGCCGAACGGCAAAATCAAGCCCCATAAGAACAATGTAATTTTTATCAATCTCTTGGAGCAGATAGAGCCTCTATTCTTGGACAGAATTTAACGTTCTTTATGCCATTGGCAAGAGAATTCAATTCTCCATGGGCGTGACTTTTTATTTATTTATTTCAAGTTTATTTTGATAATAATTGTAAAATTAATTAACTAAAAAAGTATTGAAATAAAATTAAAATCGAGCACAAATATTATTGGATAGGAGAATTGAATTATTATTATTAGATTGAGGACAGAGGAAGGAAACAAGAAGAATGATAATTATTCATAATTTAAAACATGAAAATGAATAATCTTATATTTGATAGAAGTTTTTAGTAGCCTGTCTAATTCGGAAGTTCTTAAATTGACTTACTGACGATCATATCAAAAGGCTTCATGTCTATGCATAGTGATGATAAATTAGATATTACTCATAACATTTTCGATGATATTTCTACGGTATGCGAAATTGGAGAGACAGAGCTTGTTATCAAAATAATATTAAGATTCAAGAACAATATTGAAAATCAAGCATTTTCTCTAATTTGAATGTCTATGTAAAGAGTATTTGAATTATATAATAAGTTTAATAAAAGTCGTGGAAGAATATAAGAGACTTTCGATAAATTTCCTTGAAATCTAGAGCTTTTCATGAAACTGTCAAGTGCGATTAGCATTTACGTAGCAACAAGGTGTCTGAAATAAAGCAATTCTTCCAGTATTCTAGAATTTGTCAGGTCTGAGAGCTTGTGACAATTAAATGGACTATAAGGATATTAAAAGTTGAATTATAGTACAAATCTGAAGTAAGCTACACAGATTTTCTGATGGAAAATGAATACAAAAATAGAGGGATTGTCTTCATTCCAATGATTAGAGAATAATTATTGAAGATAAATTGGAGAAAATTGTTAGCCTACTTACATTGAAGTGTTCAACATCAATCTTTTCTTCGGGTAGAACAAGAAACTCGTCCTGGGCGTCTTGAAAAGGCAACATTTGGCACTGGAAACCAGCGGCCAGTAAAAACTCCAGGGCTCCTTCTATAGGTTTCACTTTCTCCAAATAGATTTTATTCGACGTACGAATTTTGCGATACTTCTCCTCACTTGGATTACTAATTATATTTTCAAGATATTTACAAACGGTATCTATACACTGTCCAACCTGGAAAACGGTAATATGAAAAATTAATTACTGAATCCACATTTGAAAATAGAATACAAATCATTTATGTCAGTAGAGTAGATATCAAGAAAAGGAAATGTTTATCAATATAAATTTCCAACCAAAAATCAATAAAATGTTTAAAACGACAAATAAAATTAAAAGAAAAGAAAAGATATTGTCAAACTACTGATTTATTGAAAAATCGAGAGACTAGTTTCGGTTGCTCACTATTATCAATTTCTAGTAGACTACCAGAGTTACAAGACTACAGTTTTCTAAAGTTTAACATAGATTGATAATGGTGTAGCAGCCGTAACCGATATCTCAATTTTTAATAAATCAGTGGTGTGGCAATATCCTGTGATTTAATATGGATAACTACCAATATCCTGTGAATTGATAAGGATAACTGCAAAAATATTACCTTCACAACTAACTTAGCCTACTTGAAAGAGGGAATAATAAAAAAGGTTTGACATACGGTAATAACAGTTTAGTTTTAGTAATATTCTGTGAAAAATCATTTCATAAAAACTAAATTCTGAAACCCGAAGAAAAAAAGACTCTACAGACGTTTTAATACAGCATGAAATTAGAGATACGCTAACTGTATTAAGAAAATTGTGAAATCGGGGAATTTCAAATAGTATAATAATATTTGATAACTGAATAGAGAATGTGTTGAATTGTTAAAACCACAGTGAAGATAGATTTGATTCTATGTTCTTAGAATTCATGTTGTTTAATTTTTCCAAAAACATTTTAGGGTGCCATTTCTAATAAAAACATGTTACGTTAAATTATCATTTACTCTGAAGTTTGGCATTCGATTAGTGTTTTTTTAATGTTACCTTTTCTTTACTCCTATTACAAGAGTGAATGATGAGACATGATGTGAGGCCTCGCTCTGCTTCTAGTTGCTCATACAAAAATTCCTTTATTTTCACTCTCCATTCATCTTTGCATAGAATTTCGGGACCTGTTATAATAAGAAAAACCTCTATTAAATCACTTAGTATGAATCAAAAACAAATAATGTAAAGGTAATTCTCTTCATAAATTCTGGAAAAAGTTCAAACTTAAAAAGTTCATGGAACGGCAGTTCTATGATTATTTAGCGGTCGATTTGATTGAAAAAATAAGTTTACTGGATGAAAAATCCTCAAACTATTATTAGGCCCTGAACAATTTCTCGAATATTCTTCATCTATAACACGATTAAAATCTTATAATTATTGTAGAAGATACAAAACATACAGAATAAAATACATTTTGACCAAGAAACTATTTGGTAGATTGACATAAATAATATGAATGCAGTGCTGGGATGTTTCCAGTTGATTAGTTCAATCCTAAAAAACTCAGGTTTGCACATTTTAGAGTTTGAACGATGGAAGGCCCAATAATAATAGAGTTTTGAGTATTACTGTACAATAATCATTGTTTGAAACCATTGTTAAGAACACATTTAAAGATTGTTATGAATATGAAATGTCTACTAGTAGGCATATGTCTTTACATGTACATGGTAATAGAGAATTATGTCATCATGTATCAATTGGCTTACCGATCAGAGGACATTTGAAGTAGACGCCTTGCACAGCAAGAACTTGTGGAATTTCATCTTCATCTTCACGTTTTGGTTCTGGCAAAGCAACATTTTCAGGCTTGTATTCCATACTTTCACTACTTTTTTTCGCCAATTTTTCGGCTTCCAATTCTTTTTTCACCTGGGCTTGGATAGCGGCCAATGATCTGAAAAATTAAATAGCTTCAGAAATATTATAAAATATTTTTTTCATTTCTTCTTTGAATAAAAAGATTTCGCCATTTCTTCTTTGAGTAAAAATTTTCACAAGAAGAGATCCAATCCTCCCATTGAAATTCAATAACATTGGTTTCTCCATTTGTTTACGTGGGATACGAGCTTTCACTCTGACAAATTGAAGAATATTACTATTACTATTATCAAAGACAATGTATAAATAATAATAATAATAATAATAATAATAATAATAATAATAATAATAATAATGTATGATAGTAGTCTAAGCTAGTATAAATTTATTACCATCCTTCATTTTACAAGCACAGAAAGGTGACACTGTATGGTATTCTTTGATCATGTTTGCGACTTGATTTGGATAACATGTTAATTGGTTGAAGATTGTATCACTTTATTGAGTAGAATAAAGCATAAATATGTTGAAGTAACTTAAGCTGAAAAGTGTCATCTAACATAGTACCTTTTCATTTACTTGAATGAATTATTTAGTAACTTTATACATAGTGAAATGTTGTCAGGTACTTTTTTTCTAAGAATTTGATGTGGTGTGAATAGAATAGAATATTATTTTATGATTTTATAAAAGTAAATTTAGAACTTTATAGGTCAAAATAACACTTATGAGCTCGTATTATTATTCAGATCATCATCCATATTCATCGGCATGTCTATTCTCAAGATAACATTATTTATTCCATTGAGAATGTAGCATTCATGAACTACGTGAATAGTATTGGTATTCTGCGCTATTAAATAGATGGCGACATCAAATTCTTATTTGAAAATTAATTTTAAAATGAATCATACTGATTTTATCAAGAGTATAGTAAAAGGCTGTGCTGAATTTGATTCATCAAAATTATCTTCCTGGATCAAACTTGATCTCGCAGCTAGTAAAATGCCAATTTCGAGATTTTAAACTCTACGCACGGCCTGTAGCCTACTTAGGTACAAGTGGCAAGTACAAGTACCTAACCAAATCACAGATAATCTACTGAATCAATATTTGGCCTGCATATTTTTTATTACCAGATTAAAGGCTAAGACTGTTTTACTCGAAGGGTTTAGGGCGAATTCAATCTTCCAAGAGTTATATCTACTGAAGAAATTCTAATTCTATGTTTGCACTTTTGTTTTTTAAATAGTTTTATAACCTGTAAAAATTTCAGAAATTACATTTTAATACAAACATTCAAAAATATACACGGAAAAACGGTGATCCATTTTCATTCTAATGAAATTCTGAAGAACGCAATCCATGGGTTGTCACACCATGACGGACACGACAAAGTCACGAACGGACAATGAATGCACTGTGCATAGGTCTGGTGTGACATGGTAGGCACCTACTCCAATACTCAAGCATTACCAGTCGGAGCAGTCATTATCCCAGTTCGTGTCGGGCCTAATGTGGAATCACCTGTGTAAATTATTATATGTATGACTATAGTCTATTCACGATGGCGCTTCGTTTTAGCCACGACATAAACAAGTCACAGCAATGCCGAAATCCCGAATATTTGCTGTAGGCAATTCAGAATAAGTATCTTTAAGTAAACATTTTTATAGATACACATTGGAAAATTGCTTGTTTCGGTCGTCTCTCGACTGCATGAACCTAAAATGAAAAAACAATTATAGTGAAAGTTTTTGTGTCAATGCTTTGGTTACAGTCCCGACAGCAAAATTCGGGATTTCGGCATTGCTGTGACTTGTTTATTTCGTGGCTAAAACGAAGCCACTCCAGTCGAACACACACACATGCAGAGCTTTTGTTTATCACGTCTCAAGCCATCGTGAATGGACTATAGGTAACTTACTACAACACTGTGAAATTTAATTAGCCTGAGTTCTATGTATTATAAGTTATAAAATGTAATCTAACTACTGTACTACTTTCTGTTACGTATATGTTAGTACCACTATTGACGATATTCAATTGTAAAATTTGAAACTTTACTGTGTTGAATAAATAAGTTATTATTACCTTAAGCAGTGCACTAAATTCCTAAAAGATTTAATTTTTATCCATTCGGCGAATAGATCAAACTATTTGTACACTGTCCCGAAACATGTCTGTGTTCTAATAATTTTAAAGTTTTTAAAAGGGTATTTGATTTTCATTTATTTTTCAATTGTTTTAAATAGCCCTAAGTTCTAAAGTTCAGTTTTCTGTACAGTCTGTCCAAGCAAAAAATACATTCTGGCAAGATGGGAAAATTGGGCTACTCCAGCTCGGTTAATATTAATTAAAAAATTATAAGAAATATTCTGATAACTTGAACAATTTGAGACCAAATTAATAATTTTTAAACAATAGCCTATTGATCGATTCATTTTCACCTAGCCAGAATTTCTTCTTTGCTTGGACAGACTATAGCCCACCTGTTCAAATTGACAGTGTCAGCCTTGGGTGGAGCTCCCCCTAGTCGAGCCAGCGCTGCAGCAGCCGCTTGCTTTGATTCGTCCGACAATGCAGCTCTGCTCGGCTGCGCAGCCGACTTGGACGTCTCTTTCGGTACTGGCTTGCTGTCGGTGAGCTTATGACCAGGACCCGCCATCTTAAATTTAGCTTCCACCTTCTTTTTTTCGAAGAACTTTCGTATCTTGTCAGCCATTTTTAGCGATAATATCAGCTGAAAGTGTATTAGATCCTTGGTGTATGCTCGTTTGGAAGCTTCAGCTGAGCCACACTCTTTTTTAGCTCTTCTATCACTTTGGTAGTTGCTGAAAAAACCATACAGGCTAACTTGAGAATTAATTACGGTGAGTTAAAAAGTAGAGAAGTGAGTAGAATAAGTCAAATTGGCCTATAGTTTACCAAAATTGAGATAATTACACATTTTTGAAAAACTTTATAGGCTAACAGCTAACGCTAAGTCATATAATGAGTTTGAAAAACCAACTGAATGTATAAAAATAAACTATACTGTATACTTGACTTGAAACACCCACCTACTATAGGTGACATTCCATAAGCCTTCATTAGAAGACTGTAACTCAAGTCGTATTAGTAAAAGGTGAAAGTGATTATAGGAAAATAACCAAGTAATTTGTTTGAATAAAATTTAATTAATATAGATTTTTCACGTTCAGTCATATCTTCAGTCATATTTTTAACATAAGTCAAATCAATTTTTATTGTTATCGAAAATTACTAATGTTATGAACGAACGACATATTGGAAAGCCAACTCAAAATGATATCATACTATAGGTTCCATAAGCCTTCATTAGAAGACTATAACTTGAGTCGTATTAGTAAATGAAAATAATATTTAAGTTAATTAATTGAGTTTTACCGTATTTCGAACCAAATATATAAACTAATGAACACCACAAAAAACTCATCAATTTTGTTTTCCATTACAAACTGATAGTAAACATTTCACTTTGAACTATTTTACACGACACTGCAGTCATAAATTTGAATATTAGTTTAAATATAAACTACTACTCACGTGTGGAGCGCTTTCGGATCTTAATTCATTTTCAACACTGTATTTTCAACACAGGGTAGTGTTGTGACTTCAAATCTATGACTGCAGTGTCGTGTAAAATAGTTCATTGTGAAACCACAAAAAAGCTACCTAGTAGGCTATTCACTATAATAACCAGTGGCGTAGTCTCCGGGCTAGCTAGGCTAGCTGCGAAGCCAAACTAGTTTCATAAAAAAAATTTTATGCAAATATTAGAAAAAGTTTTAATATTTAAAAAAAGTAGTAGCGATAAAGTATCACAACAAATTTAGCGCATGAGCTGCAGCGCAACAAGTCCAAATGCCGCACACAATGCAAGTTCTCCAATCAAACAAGCTATGGCTAGTGCGGTAGTCCAACGGCCCATTCAAGTAATGCTAATGTCGTATGTAGGTAGAGTGAGGTGGGGTGGGAGTGAGCATGCTGTTCACTGCAGTGAAAAACACTCTAGCTAGCTCTGTGACGAGAGCTTGATTGCCTTACTGAACATTGGCGATCACGACCGACTGTAGCCGAAGCAAACCGGTCTTGTCGGGTGGCTACCGATAGGCCACCACAGCTCTTCGACAAACAAAGTGTTTGAGTATTTCGCTTATATTCTTGTATGTAGTTGTATTTTTTTAGAGTTCTGTATGTTCCCTAATTTTTTCAACGTTATTTGATTTGCGTTGTTAAAGTATATTCAATAAATTTTCACATTAAATTAAATTTGTTGATCTTTGGACGTATTTGAGGCACTGAGCCATATCTTTAGCTTACCTGGATTTTTAATTTTTATAACTGCTATTTTTGGTTATGTGATAGTGGGAGGTGGGGGAGTAGAAGGAATTTTACAATTATTATAACTATTGTATATCATTGACTTGTGGAATGGAGTTTTTTTTTAATAATCCCTACTTATTCAGTCATGAGCAATTTAAAATATATGTTTTAAATATTGTATATTTTTGCTATACTGTATTTTCGTCATTATAGGTTCAATTTTGTGAGTTGGGGAGGGGTAGTTGATTTGATTAAAAGGAGAACTAGCCCAAAATAAGTTTAGAGACTACGCCACTGTTAATAACAACACAAATAGAAATAGATTTTTATCAAATGGAAAGTGCTTTGCTGTCCACAGACAAAGAAAGATGGATAGATAGACATAGACGATGATTGCAGTCAATAATTACAATAAACTTTGAAAGATAATCTAGAACGTCAAGTGCTTCACAGTTTCAAAAACCTTGATAACAGTAAAAACCAGTGATATCTGATACTGCTAATAACTCAACTCGAAACGTTAAAACAATTATATAATTTAAGTTACCTGGTTTCATAAACCTAGAATGGATTCTTGGGCCATGAACTCTCCAAAGGAAAAATATAGCAATAATGGTAGCGAATAGGACGGCTAAAAAGCCTTTCAGAAGTTTCAATTGGAATTCATCAAATGAAAACCAAAGTAGAAAATCTTTTAGTTTTTCTAAAAATGACTGACTAGACCAATCTGCACCAAAATCGATAAAAAAAACTGATGTGTTTGAGGTTATATCAAAGAATTTTAAAACTTCATCCACATATTCGTATAAAACTTCAATTAAGCTTGTATCATTCGTAGCACTTTCAGCTTGTGACTTCATCAGACATGACAGATAAGCACTGGAAATAATTTATAAAGATGAGTTTCTTGATATATTATTAAAAATTTTCAACACAACACAAAAATCGAATTCTGTCAGTGATCACAGCAAGAACCAAGAAGCAACAAGCTGGCCAGCTGCCTGCTGGCAGCTGTTCAGTTGAGCAGGCTAGACAACTTAAATATGTACCTCCTTCGATGACTTGTCAGAAATAAGAATGAATACAAAATATTTTCCATACATTCAAAGATTTTTTCAAGTGCATGAAATTCGACTTCTGAAAGACTATTAGCTTGGAAATTCATATTGATTATTTTTTTGCAGAAAAGATAACTATTTTTTATTCATGTTCCATATGTTGGTGCTACTGTACCTTTTTGCGAGACCGGATAATCCAAATTTTGAAATGACATTATTCACCTTGAATAAAAATTATTGGACACCAGGAATTGGCTGAAGATTTTTCCTATCCACTGCGCTCTCTATGTGAGTTTTTTTGTGATGTACTTCTATTCCATGTTTACATGACAGAGGTATACCGTACCAAAAATTGTAGTCCAATAATTATTTAAAAAAATCCAAAGTCAATTTATATTTTGAATTAATAATTAGCAAACAAGAATAAACCAGAAAAGAAAAAGAAAAATCTTATAAAAAAGAAATGTTGGACAAGTATCTATACTTTTTCACAACCCAGCGAGAGTGTGTTTTGAGAGGAAGGTGCCAAAATATCTGAGGCTTCTTTTTTATGTGCGTGGGTAATGAAAGAAATGATGATGAAAGATGACGGCTAATTTTTAGGTCTCCAGTTTTATGTCTCCTTCTCCTCCAAAAGGCCCTAAAATCTGTGATTACGCTGCTTCCCGGCCGCCGGCCCGGTAGAGAATCAAACTCAGAACCTCTGATCACCAGAAAACCGCTCTATCAATATTATTATTCCAATTAGCCACCCATATTAATAAGACTCCTTACATCAAGTAGTACGGTTGTAGGCCTACGGTTCGTTAATGGAAAATTACATAGGAACATAAGTACATTCTACCTCCAGAAATTGCTGGTAGATAAATAATATAAAAAGTGTCATTCTCTTGTATCATTTTTCTATGTTGTACTCTGTAAAGCCGGGATTTTCTTTGCACGATATAACACCTTCTCAGACTACTAAAATAATCAGTTCTGATGTAAAATCAAGTGGAAAATTAAATGTACCTCTCAAACAATCAGAAGTTTGCTCCTTCAATTTTTGTTGAGATAAGGGCTGCAAAATATGCTGAAAACATTATTCTTTATCTGAGAGGGAGGTAACTGGATACTGTATTGAATTATTATAAACTAGTATTTTTCATTTTATTAGTAGAGGTTTTAGATAATTCAATATTGAAAAAAACGTTACGTTATTTTAAGTGACCGTAAAATCATGAATGTGGAATAACTCACCTTAATTCCAGAAATCGCAATCAAAATAGAGTAAAGCAGAAAATAAAACATAGCTGTATCATAGAACATTATTATGTAAAACGTGGGCAAGTTTTATGCGGTACAATGCGGTACTATTTATAGTACTGCGGTACAAGACTATTTATTAACCTTTCCTTCAGAAATTAACCAGGTAGCTTATTTCCCTTTATTGAAAATTGCGATTTTTTTCATTTTTTCTATTTTTAGCACCAGAATTAAATTATCAATAACCATTCATTTACAAACTTCTAACTGGTTTCATTGTGTTTCTTACCATAGCCATCTATCAATTCTCAGACCTTAATGTACAAAACAAGATGGCGGCAATATGGGCCTAGCCAAGCGTAATAGCAATATAGTTCAACTTGCTATTCTTCAGAAGTAATAAGACAGAAATAGCATATTTTTTATTGTTAAACATTATGATACTACAATATAATAAATATCCATTACAAAATTAAAAATCATTACAATACGGTGAATTTCAAACTAGAATCTGACTTGAGTTATTATTCTATGTGAAATTAGAAATTCAAGACCCTCAAATTTCAATCAGTTTTCCCTAACATGTTTGCACTTCACTTGCTGCTCATTTTAACTTTCTTCTGTCTCTGAAACTTTCCCCTAATATTTCCAGTTGCTTTCTTTGATTTGATTTTTTCCTCTGGTTGGCAAGTTCAAGAAATCTTATTGTCTTCTTTACACTCCAGTATCCATCCAAAAAATGAAATTTTCACTCCTCAAGACATGTTTTCAAAGTGTTATTTAAGCTTTTGAGTTGTGTATTTTTATCATTACTTCACATATCTTGGATAAAAAACTGAAATTATTCACTCTACCTCACCCTCTCAGAGGTATTTGTACGGCCTAGGCCTACCGGTTTGTACAGTCACAAATTAGTCCCTGTTGTAACCTTATCATTTAATATTTTGGAGCTAACTGTTACACAAGGGAAATCACTGAGGTCACTTTTACTTTGTCTTTCACTTTTATAAAAAGCACATGGTCTATTTCAACAATATAAATAGAAACAAATCCGAATTCCTTTTGGCAATGCTATTTAAAAATCAGAGATAGTGACATTGTTGCACTAATTTATGGAATTATCCTTATCTCTTTGTGAACACATTTTCAATAGAACATACACAGATTGGAGGTCATTCCTTTCTTTTGTATTTTGGCTGTTTAGGAAAAATTAAGGGAAATGCATCACTTCTTAATTTTGGGTTTTCTCTTGTCACTCCAATTAGTTCATCGTCTATGACAAGAAAAACGTCTTCCTCAATAATAAAACTATCTTCAAAATTATTAATACAAACTATCGAACTGTCTTTCACTTCAAAATTTCGATGAAAACCTTTCTAACCAATATGTCCATTAAGAGTTTGTTATCAGGTAACGTGAGAATAGAAATATGATTTTAATTATAATAGTTGGATATTCACAATCACGAACACAACACAGACAACCCATTTATTATAAACTATTACATTTTCTATAAATTATGCCACATTATTTTAACATAAAACAAGACAAACCGCGAGTGTAATTCATTGTCAACTTTGTAAACATTCAGTAGGCCTACCTATGAAATGTACCAAAAATTATTTTTATAATAAAACATATGATTTTTTTTTGTCAACATAACCAAAACGTAATGAAATCATGAATTTGGAATAGGGCAATTACTTCCGCCATTTTCCATACAATCGATAGTTACATTAAGGTCTGAGAATTGATAGATGGTTATGCATAGTTCTACTCTTCTACATCTACATCATATGATTTGTATATAATAATATATACCTCAAGCCTAAAGCCTCACCTTTTTGACATATTCTTACCCTTATTTTACATAGGAAAATAATAATTATTTCCGTAGCCTACCTGTATGATCCCTTTAAGAAATTAAAGAATTTCAGACTACAGGCTATAAAAAATCAATTTTCCGCCATTGTTATCTCAGCAAAAAGAAATTTTGAGGGTATATGAATATGATTAGCAATGTAGATGAAAAGCAATAAATCATTGATCAATAGTATTCATTATTTCTATTTTTTCATTCAATCAATTATTATTATAGTAGTCCTAATAGATTTTGGAACTTGTGGTAAAGTCTACTTCTATAGTTACAGGTCACTGAAATAATCAAACAACATAAATATTTTTGCAAATTTTATTGCACATCCCTCACATTTTGCTTATTATTCACAAAGTTTTTTAACATTTATCTACACAAAACACACTGGAAATTCTTGAACTATTTATTATATTATTCCATAAAAGAGTATGTAATTTACAACAATGTTGGTGAAACAGAAAAATTGATAAATATTGTTCATTATACATATCAATACAATACTTACTCGCCAATTCATGAAACTTTTTATAAGAGAGCATTTCTGGAAGAATAACCTTTAAAATAGTAAGGAATGTCAATCAATAAGAATTTTTTCTAAATCTTGAAAATATATATAGGCCTAATGTAATAATGTTTACCTCTCAGACTCTACCTCTAGATCATAATTTTTAAATTCTAGGCCCAAACACCTCTCAGTCCTGAATAAAAACCAAGAAGTCGCGAGTAAGTATGTTACAATATTAATAAATTCAATTGATAACAGAGAAATGATATTAAGGATACAGTATGTACGAGTATGTCTATGGCTGTGTGTCATGAGTAGAACAATTTATTATCAATTCAAACACTTTTGAAGTTTACATCCAATATTTTTGAAACCTATGACAAACATTATGCTCTACACTTTTCACTAATCATATTAACACTATATCTAATAATTTCAAAATCCTCAAGTAATAATAATACAGATATAGAATGATAATTATATAAACAATTTTATTCTTATATACAATCTTTCTCCTGTCATTACATAGTTTGTCTTACTAGGTTCTATAAACACTATGAATAATATTATACCTTTTTGAAAACGTTTCCATCCAATAATAATAATATAGCAATGGATCAGCATTATTCAGATGTGCTGAAATTAAAGTCGTAAGATGGTACAGTATAGATCGGACTGGATTTTATAATAACGATATAAAATTAACTTTTAACACATCAATTTATTGGAAAAGATATCTATTAGAAATGAATTTCAATTGATATAATATGATTATAGATGAGAATTAAGTATAAAAATTATGACAATCACAGTATACCTATAGTAAGCTACGGTAGCATACTATCAAATCTCAGAACTAACACTATATTATATCAATAATTACATTATTGATAATTAATAATCCTGCCTATTGTCCATTGATGTAACAAACAATATACTGTATTTACAAAATCTCATTGATTGCAAATATTAATCAATGTAAACTCCACACATTAATATAACTGTATACTACAGTAGAATCTTCAAGAGGGCAGAATACTTTGAATTATATTCAAAGGTTTTGATTGGTGAATACGGGACCTTTCATTAAAAAGAAATCAATGTCGGTTTGTTTCTAAATAAGTGTTTCTCATTCAGCTTCCTTCGTCATCTCATTAATAAAAATTAGTATTCTCACAATAGAATAGAATTAAATCAATACCAATGTGATGTATGAATTCAAAGTATTTCCAACTTTATTTATATATAGGGGTGATGTAAATAGTTGCAAGTTATTCAATTTACAAACCCGCTACAACTTTATCTAGATGTTTTCCTCTTGTTCTCTATTATCTAGTATTCTAGTTGAGAGGATCAACGTGCTAACCACACGTTACTACCATCATACCTCTGCTGTACAGTGGAGTGAATATTAAACTAGCAACCAGCTGGTAGGCCTAGGCCCTTTTATGGGCTGTTGAGCCATTCACAAACTAACAAACAAATAAAAAAACTCTAGTACTAATATATTTCAGAAAAATTTAATGTTGATGCCATATGTATAGCTTACTTGAAGCAAAAGAAAAGTTAATAATCACATATTTATATTTATCACAAAAATATATTTAACATGAAGATGACACTATTGGTGAGTTTTGGTTTGATTGAAAAAAAAACAAATCTACACAGAAAAGTGATTTAAATCATAGTTTGATAACCATTAAACACTTATGTATTGTCTAAAATACGATAATAATGCTTCAACTTTCTGGGTTTCAGCTCCAGTTAACGCATAAAGTTGGAACGTTTTGATTAACAACTATTAGTACCAGTTCACATTGAACAAGATCACAATAATTACTATTTACACATCTTGGCCAGCCGCTTTATTGGCTGAGGCTGGGTCACAGTAGGGCATTTTCACTTGCGCTCGTTTAGGATCGCTGACATAGCTGTGAGCCGGTCTAGCAGCCTGTGGTCTGGCAGATAAGGTCGACATTGCTGTGAATCGGGATTTCTCGTCGAATCAATTGAGCGTATCTCCTCCTCCTGTGTCATGGCCGTAGAATACTGGATCTGAAAATACAGAAACATTCAATCAATAAATAATAAATCTTGTTTAATGAACAATAAACTTGATAGAAAATGAGCTTAGGCCTACTAACCGTAAGTTATAAATTTAATGGTACCAGTAGCAGTACTTGAACTATTTCATTTTCCTTGTGTATCGATTCAACTACTAACTTTGAATTTCAAATAATATATAATTATTTCACCATTGGATAAAATTACAATATAGGAAGTAGCAGTGGCGTAACTAAGCCATTGAGCGCCCCCCCGCGAGCCGAGTCCTAGCCCGCCCCCCCGCGGCTCACCAGCCCACGAAGGTCCTAGGCCCACCAGCTGGTTGCCAGTTTCATATCCATTTCTTTTCTTTTCTCTGCTCTCACAAAATCTTCAGCAAGTTCGTCTAGATTAATAGTACCATTAACATTACAGGACTGAGGAGAGAAAAGAGGTGATGGGTGATTAACGAGTCCATTCTAGCACAATTATATACAGAGTGTTTCAGGAGGAATGTGCAATACTCCTCAGGCTAATTCCTTTCACCAAGTAGACAAAAAGGTTCCATGGGACAAACCCCCAAAAACGCTTTTTTACCGAGATAACAATGGCGGAAAATTGAGATTTTTCAAAACATATTAATTTTTCATTTTTTCTTATGGCTTTACTGAGGTTCTAAAATAATCAACTCCTGTGTGAAATTAGGTCAATAAAGAAGTCAATAAAACAAGTTTGAAGTTTGTAACTTTAACGGTTTTTGAGATAGTTGGAAAAATATGATAAAAAACACCAATTTTCAACAATAAGGGTTATAACTGGATAAGGAATCAAACATTTGTATTTTTTATTAATGGAAGTTGAAAAGAGCCGGATTGTGAAGAAAAAGTTAAATGACGGCGATTGTGTAAATCTTACCCAAATCTCAGAAATAGCAATCAAAAATCGCAAAATAGACAAAATATACCACAAGTGAAAAATTTGTGTTTAGTAGTGATTTTTTATCGTTATTTCCGAAATTTGGATAAGATTTACACAATCGCCACCATTTAACTTTTTCTTTAGAATCCCGCTCTCTTTATAAAATCTTCCATTTATAAAAAATACAAATTTATGATTTCCTATCCAGTTATAACCCTTATTGTTGAAAAATTGTGTTTATATCATATTTTTCCAATTATCTCAATAACCGTTGAAGTTACAAACTTCAAACTGGTTTCATTGAATTCCCGAGCTTAATTTACATGGGAATCGATTATTTAAGAACCTGAGTAAAGCCACCAAAAAATTACAAAAATTAATATCTTTTGAAAAATCTCAATTTTCCGCCATCGTTAACTCGGTAACAAAGCGTTTTTGGGGGTTTTTCCCATGGAACTTTTTTGTCAACTTGGTGTAATGAATCAGCCTGAGAAGTATTCCACATTCCCCCTGAAACACTCTGTATATTCTGTCTTGTTTATCAAATCGTTAAAGTTGGGTCAGGGGAAAAGTTTTTAAGAACACTGTACTTTAGGACTATATTTTCAAGTTATGTATAACAAGTCTGAATGAAAATATAAAAAGATTCTAAAATATAAATTCATTAGAAAATTATTCAATTATATTTAATTAAAAAAAAATCCATTTCTTTGCAGTCAATAATATTTTTAAAGTGGCGCCCCCAGAAGCCTGCGCCCCCCCCCCGCACTGCAGGGGCTGCGGGGGTGCTATTTACGCCACTGTGAAGTAGTTCTGGGAAATACTCTAAGCTACTTAGCTTGGTGACCCTAAAAAGCGATCCAATAATGTTGACTAGGCTACATAATTTAAATACTGTTTTTATTTTGAAAGAATCACAGTACCCTTCTTTAATTATTTTTATTCATGCATAACATGTTTCGACTACCTATTAATAGTAATTTTTCGAATGCAAATTATCAATTAATAGTCGAAAAATGTTATGCATGAATAAAAATAATAGAAAAATGGTAATTACTGTGATCAACATTCAAAATAAAAAACAGTAAGAAAGTAGCCCTAAGATAAAGGAAACATAAAGTTAGCTTATTACAAGATTTTCATCAATGAAGTTATTGCGCATATTATGAATTGAATAAACCTCTCCCATTACGTCATTTACAATATTTTTTAGACGATCAACTTTCAGATGGAAAGATTTTAACACTTTGGTCAGCTTAAAATATTATTTTTATCATAATGGATGGAAATTCAACCAGAAAGCTCTTTCTCTGTGACTCATATCCTATATTAGTTTACTGTTCAGAGAGATCTCTCTTGAATACACTTTGGTCGAAATTAATAATTCACCAAACCGTATTTCTACGTCGTATCAACTCAGAACAAGTGTCACTATTCCATTAGAAGTGAGTGTGCTGTAAATGACGTGATTATCAAGTCATTATCCATCAACACTTTCGAGCCCTTAAGTTTTAATAACTTCTGTATAGTAAATTTTGTAGATTTATCTAAATTGCAAAGTTGATGTAATGGATTTACAGAGTGAACAAGTTTCCTCTAATATAATTTTGAATTCATGTTATGATACTGACATGACAGTATCACAATGCTAATAATAGTTGAGAATTATTTTACAGCTTTTGCTTCGATTTCAACTAGCTAAGTATTGTAGTACAGATTGGATACTAATTCA
Organism: Sogatella furcifera; assembly: GCA_017141385.1. Taxonomy (NCBI): domain Eukaryota; kingdom Metazoa; phylum Arthropoda; class Insecta; order Hemiptera; family Delphacidae; genus Sogatella; species Sogatella furcifera. The sequence continues at coordinate 10,216,940 of CM029546.1, forward strand.
ATACTATACAGTTCCACTTATAAATTCGCGGATTTGTTTATTAAAAAAACCAGTGGCGGATTATCACCTTAGCGGCCCCCAGGCACATGCTAACTTGCGGCCCCCCTACCCAAAAAACAGAATTATACAGGATAAAAGAGGTTGGGACTCAAATTATCAAAACCAAGTTAGTGACTTTGTACACGTTATAATAGACTATTAAAATCATATAAGTGACATTATACATTGATTACATGAATAGTTTTGTGTTTTATATTTCCTCACGAATCAGCTTTTCTAGCTTTTAATGCAGCAAACTCGTCTACAATATCATCAAAATTCAGTTCATTCATCAGTAACTTATGCCAAAACCACACGCTTTCTGACGAATTTCTTCATTTAGTTTGTCCATGTTATACAAAACACCAAAATATATAGTTTTGATCTAAATAGATTTTTGACCTGCTGTCTAATTCCTGGGTTATATAAATTGTCAATAACAGTATAAAATGTATTTACAATCATGTTTTGTCTTCCATCACAGCTACTGGTATCATTATCGGTGTCTTTTAATTCGTCTGGCATTCTTTTCCTCTTCCTTCTCCTTCTTGTGTCTTCCTCATGGCATAGAGAATCCAAGAGCTCTATTATTCTATGCTCATAGTTAGCTAGGTACCTCACTTTTTATTAATTCCATACCCTTTTGTTCATATTAATCATATCCATGCTGTGGCAGCAACTATACTAAGCGCACGGGAGGATGGCCCTATAGACGGCTTTAAATTACTAGAATTCTTGTGTAGCGTAAATTTACTTAAAATTGAGAAGAAAATATTTTTTTATTTTTGCGGTTTGCGGCCCCTTTGGAAGTGCGGCCCCTGGGCAGTTGCCTATCGTGCCTAATGGGTAATCCGCCACTGCAAAGAACAATATATATTTATCATTAAAAATAATAAAAGTGGACAATAACTGCTGAGCATCTCTCAATTATTTATACCAAATTTCAAAACAAATAGCACAAAATAAGATTGATTGTGAAACAAAAAATATATAGCTTTTAACACGAGGGAATAGAATGAGCTTGAAGTTGATGAGAGGATCTCTAAGAATTGAAGATCTTTATCATTATCATTATCTACATCACTAATATCAAATTAGTAGATTTTTAAACTATGATACTTTCTCAGCACTTTGAAAAGCACTCTGAAACTCACTGAAATGTTTATATTTTAAATACAATGTGTTTTTCCCTAATTTTTTCATACACCAAATGGTCGAAATGCGCATTGGTAGACCTGAACATCAAAGTTAATTTATGATAGGTACTTCCATTATTAGATTCCTAGAGACTCCCTGCGCTCAGGTTTCAGCAGGGACAATTTCTCTCAAAAAGGAAGAAATAATATTTTCACCACCTACTCATTTATTTATAATAATTATTATTGAAAGTTAGTATTCACTCACTTTATATTTAGTACCTTACCCATTATAATAATTATTATTATTATCGTAAAGTTTTTAGAAATGATAATAATTATTCTATTATACATTCTATTCACTAAAATCAATAATAAATTATTGTAATGAAGTATTTATTGTAATGTTTGTGAATTCTAGTTTAAGAAAAAATATATTTCAAATCACTAAAATTAATAGTACACTAGAATTATAGCTACCGTACTGTTTGTTATAAGGTTTAGATTTATATTGTTTTTTTCTTTTTAAAGAAAATAGTGTTGCAGTTTGTGAAAATCTTGTGAAAGTAAAAGTAGGCCTATATACCGTAGGCTAAATTATTGGGTATATTTTATCTTTACTTCTTTTTATAAAATCAATGAAAATATTGTGATGCGGTATAGTTGATCCAATTTAGTTAATGGTGAATGACTATTATCTATACTTAGCTCTATGAGGAAAGTCTGCTTGCTGTCTACAAGAACGAATCGGTAGTGTATAGCGACCCCAGCCGATCACTGTACTGACAATACTCTCTTGCAGACCCCTTGTGGTCAATCTTAGTCCAGACAAAGCTGAGTATAGCTGACGCCAAAAAAGTAACGTGGTTTCGTCTGCTCCTTATGCGCTCCAACTGCTGGTGTTGTTAATTAGAGTTATCTATTCTTACGTACGTTTTAGCTATATGTTTATACGTCTAGCTATTACGTTTAGCTATCTCTAGACGTTGGTTTTGAAATCAAAAGAGACAGTAGTTGCTCCACATCAGCTGTTGGTAATCTATACATCTCGTACAAGAGACAGTTGAAACCGCCCAACGGTTTGGCGTTAGCTATACAAATGAAAGTCTTTTGCCATCTCAAGTAAGACATACCTAACGTGTTGAGGCCATAGTGCGCCTGGTAGACAGTGGATCCGTTGGTAGCCATGGATGTGGAGATGGTTGGCAGCACTGACGAGGTGAGTGGCGAACTCTGGTGGCCGTGGCTGCCAAACCCACTCATCGACACGCCGCTCTGGCTCAGTTGGCTGAGACCTGCAAGAAAAAAACGTTTTCACAATCAAGAAATTTCAATAAAAACTTTTTGATATAGTATATTACATAATGAGTGTGGGAAAGGCGTTTTTACATACAAATAATTATGTTATAATTATGAGTTTGTAAACTTTCTCACACAAATTATATGTACATTTTTTCTCGTCATACTAGACTGAGAAGGATTTATTAAAACCTCAAACAACTAAAAACATTAACTGAAGCCAACATAACCTCAACACACACAGTGAACTGTCATGGCGGCTCGTTTGACTCGTTTATTCATACTTGACTATGTTTGACTTGTTTAAACTGTAGGAGATCGGAAAAAACAGCTTGGTTAAGTCACAAACACAGTGGACTAATAATAATAATATTCGTGTAACCTGGCTGGCTCAGGTCTGGTGTCAGAGTTTTCAGGTCGCTCCTGATCAATTTCAGGGCCTCTGACATGACTTAACGACTGTTTTTAGGCAGCCGGGACCGACGGCTTAACGTGTCCATCCAAAACACGGGGAAGTGGCTTGAGAAAAATTTCTGGTCTGACCTGGGTGGACTGATCTTGGATGGGTGACCAGTATTTGGCCAAGTACACTTTGGCGAGGTGGAACCTACCCGTAAGGGTCTCCCCACCATTAAAAGCCATAAGCATATTTTTTTTAGCTGGGCTAGATTTTCAGTGCTGTAATTATCATCGCGATGATGTCTAGTGCTGTAATAATCATCAAAATGATTATTCCCGCATTCAGAACAGCTGATATTTGATTCTCCTGTAAACTGCAATTTTCCAAACGCAAATCTAGCTTGGAAAGTTGTGCATTATCATAGCTTCCTTTAATAGAAGCTATTAAAGGAAGCTATGGCATTACATACGAGTATGGCGAAAAGATATTAATCATTCTCATTTCATCTATAATAATGAGGAAACCGTTTCAGGAGAACAAAGTAGGTTGTTGACAACTATTTGATTAATGGAATTAACAATCTTTTTCAATTTTTCTAAAGTAATAAAGTAGTATTTTTTTTATAATAACAAATAAAAGTACATAAAATAATATTGTTGATTTTTTTCTTCAAGTGCCATACTGCTGCTCCTTATGTTGATATACTCAATTTCTAACAATAAATCATATTGTATTTACTTGATTTTCAATGAAATTATTTATCTAGCGTACAAAGAGGATCAAGCTGTATCGAGGAATATTCAGTAGTATCTATTATATATTATGTATTGAGGTGTTTCAAGGCGTATCTAGGAGTATATGTAAATATGTACGAGTATAGGCCTAGTAGTGTATCAAACAGTATCTATAGGTTTTCAATAAAAATAAATTTCAGTACACTTTTCTTGAATAATTTTCATTCAAGCATAACATGTTTTGACTTTTTAGTCATTTGTTTGCTTTGACTTGCAAATGACTAAAACGTCGATAAATTTTATCTTAGAATAAAAATTATTTAAAAAGGTTAACATTTTATTTAAATTAAGGGTATTATTTTTCTGAGATTTACATTTGTTGAAAACTTTGATTAGTAACACTAAGAAAAAGTAAATATCTAAAGGTGTATCAAGAAATATCTAGGAGCATCTAAGAGATGCTCCTGTGGAGCTTCTATGCATCTATCTATAAGATGAAGAAGATGAGGCGCATCACCTGAAAACGCGTCAGACAAGCCTCAATTCGTCAAAGTGAATGGTAATACCCTAAACACAGTTGAATTTATTTATTTATTTTATTAAAAAAATACAATAGAAGGAACGAAAAAGCAGGCTTTATCCCACAACTTCTTCTGTTCCAATTGTTATTAAAATGTCCAAATTCAGCTAGGTTATGTTTCTTTTCATCAATACTCACTTACAATATTTCTATTAAAAAAATATAGAATTTTGAATTTAGAAGGTTAAACAGAAAATTAGTTTGGAAAATCCTCTTAAATAATAATTTTAAAACTTGAAAAATGATTAAAAACATGAAAAATTTGAAGCCACAATAAAATCACTAACAAACTCAGACATTCACATAATCAAATAAAAATAAGTTGAAATTTATTTAAAAAACAGGCTTTGCTCTTGTATTGATTGTATTACTATCTATTAGTCTTACTATTTATCTCTTAAATTTTGGTAAAAGTTAATGTAGTCCGAATGAGGTTCTGATATCACATAACTTTAAAAACGAATAAATAAAGTAATACACGAAATTTAAAATTTCTAACGATAAATGGAATTATAGTATGCCCAAGATGGGAAAATGTCTCCAGCTTGGTCAATATTTGTTCAAGAATTATAAATGTGGTCTTAATAATAGATCAAATTGTTTCCTACAATTTGAGATCAGATCAATATTTTTGAACCAATATTGACCGAGCTGGAGTCATTTTCTCTTCTTGTCAGAGGGTCTTCTTTACTTCGACAGACTATAGGAGTGGTGACTGACCAGTGGTCATGGAGGTGACGCCGTGCCACCGAGTGTCGGCGGCGGCGGCCGAGGCGAACATGGAGGCCGTGGGACAGAGGCCATCGGCGGTCATGGCGCCGAAGGGAGGCAGGCCGTGCGAGGGCAGCAGCGAGCCGCCGTGCCCCGTGCGGAACACGTTCGTCGTCTTCTTGCGCTTCTTCCACTTGGCGCGTCGGTTCTGGAACCACACCTGCAACACCATCACAATCAAAATATATTTATTTACTTTGATGAAAAGCATCAAAGCAATTTTTATGAGAATTACTTCTCTTGTTTATCGACAAATTTAATCCATGCCAAAGATGTAAATACTTTCTAAGTTTTTACTAGCTGTAATGTTTCTGCTCAATGAGGCCAATTATTCGTTTTAATTTAATTTTTACTCATTCAATATGAAAATAGTGAAAGATAGTTTATTTGATTGTAAATACCTCTTTACATTGAATGAATAGACAAGATATTGCGAACCACAGATTGATTGAAAATTGAGATACTGGTTTCGGTTGAATTTACCAGAGATCGATAATGCTTTAGCAACCGAAACTGGTATAATATCTCTCAATAGATATCTGATTTGTTAATATCTTGTCTTTTGATTTAATATGTACAACTACGACAATATCACCTTCATGAAGGGATAATGGCCTTTATTAAGTTGTTCAATGTTAATGCACATAGGGATAGGCTATTTACATGAATATTTCTTTTGTTGACAAATTAATTCCATTGGCGAAGAATCTGGAGAGATAATTTTTTTTTGTTCTTGTAATAATTAATCACATAATGCTGTCATGTAGATGACGTTCTTCATTGGAAGTTCTAATTTTCAACTCATGCTTGTATCTATCGATTTATTATTTCCCATTTATCAATCGATTACTATACTTCTTGTGTTGTAGAATGTAAAACAAAGTTGAAAAAGTGAAATCAATAATTGGATGAATGTATGAAATGTGAGTTGTGTCATGTCTCATTTACAATATTCTATATTCTATATATTCTATTTTCTTCTCCTTTATCTAACCCATTTGTGCCTGCTAAGGCGTTGGGTATATTCTATATACCTACGTATTCTAAAATATGTGTATACTTAATCTAGTTTAAGTGCAGTTTGCAGAGAAGATTCGAATTCACTAGAATTTCCCACGAAATTCAAATCGAGATTCATCCATTTGATCGATCCCAGCTTTTGCCAACAAACTTTTCAATCGACGGAAAATATTGGTAGGGGGAAATTGATGAGATTTACGAAAGTAGTGACAGAAAGCTTGATGACAGAATGAAAGATAGAAGCCGGCTAAGGACTAGACCGAGGTCCATTTCTAACTGTCTCTCTTCTGGCGGTACCCCATATGTTCAGTTCCCCAATTCCCTTGAGGGGGACAGAGAAGGGAACAAAGGAAAAGATAAAATGAGTGGGAAAGAGTGAGTGATAGAGGGAGAAATCCCCGCTTGAGCTGACTTAAATTAGGATGGCTGTGCGCACGGTCTGTACTGCACTTCCCCCCCACAACAACCTCCCCCCTTTTTGGCAACCCCCTCACGCAGCAGTCCAAGTGAATCCCTGATATTGCTTTTTGATGCCGACCTACGGCTGTGTAATAAACATTAAATAAAAGTTTATACGCAGTTTAAATTGTCTTTCTCACCCTCCGATAAAAAACCCATGCAGAAAATGTCTGCCACTCTCTTCATGCCCTGCCACTACAGGAACATATTCTACACAACCCCGCTTTCTTCTCACAATCCCTAAGGATTCTAGAACAACAGTTTGAGGCACGGATCATACTGCACATTCCAAGAAAATTGTTGACTTAAAAGTTGAAACTACTACATTGATTAGACGACATAAAGTATTGGAACTTGTGTTGACAATAACTCAATAATTCTACTCTATTCCAAATCAGAATTGATTGAATTTATTTATAAGTTCAATCTCTTTATTGATTCTATTTGTCTATGTTTTATATATAAACATACAATGATAGTATCCGTAGACAGAAAGGAAGCATCAATAAATCTTATTATGAAATGATAAGATTCAGAATAAATGAATAGTTATTATTTTCCGTAGGAATTATGCGTTGAAAACATGTTAAAAGTTTTTAAGAGAGTTGCGAATTAATGCTTTCTATGTCGTTCATAAAATTTAATCTCCTACTTGTTTGAGGGTTTTACATATAATTTAACATTACCCTATTCTAATGAAATGATGATTTTAATATTTCAGATCAAATCAAATTCAAATTATTCCCAAATTTTCAATTCATTATGATGTGCAAGAAAAATTTCATGTTATAAATAATGAAATCATGGAAATCCTCTTCATGAATAAAAAATGGAATTAATTTAATAATAAATAAATAATAAAAAGTAAATAATGAAATATCCTCCAACTTACTCTTTTGTACGTTGGAAGAAGCTTTTCCAATATACTTATAACAGCCCAAACTTTAGAATGCACACGGCCTAGAATTGATTTATGAGTTCTGTTTTCAAAACTTGAAATTTATTATTTTCTACTTTGCACCATGCTTATAACTTCCACTTTTCCACGTTAAAGTTTACTGCCGATCTACTGGTTCATAATATTTTCAACAACGCCCCTAAACCATCTCGTACTTCATCTTTTCGCTCATCTCATTCCCTGGTTTCATTCTTCCCTGATCCTCCACTTTTTCTCCCCTTGTAACGTTTTCTTGTAATATTTCTTGTGTTCGCGCCTTCAGCTTCTCTTCAAATTTTTGGCTAAATTACCGGTGTTTCTTTTGTATCCTCAACGTCTTTTTACAAAGTTTTTTTTACATAATATTGACCATAATGATATTCAATCATAATAATAATTGTCCAGTCTATTCCTCACTTTTCGTAGCTGATTTACATACTACATTCATGATATAGTCTAGACGAGCAAAGGAGATGGAAAAATGCTACAAGCTCGGTCAATATTGGTTCAAAAATTATAAGATCCTCTCAAATTAAAGAATAAAACAATTTTTCTTCGCAATTCAAAATCAATTTCATAATTTTTGAATCAAAATTGACCGAGCTGGAGTCATTTTTACACTTTTCCAGAATGACTTTTTGCTCGACCAGACGATACTCCGCAGCCTTCTGAGGATACTCAGTGAGGGGCTGAGGGTTGTTCCAAGATTCTCAATAGTTCAGTATTCTTGAAGTATGAAACTAGAGTTCATCATTCTATGTTGTCTATACCAATTAATAATCTAGTATTCCATTCAAGACAAATCTATATTCATATCAAAGTGTAATCGATATTATTTTTTCACCAAAAAATTGAGAAGGCTGGAAGGTAGAGCTCAAACGGACTTCATACCGATTTAATTAAGATCAAGTTCAAGTCATGCTCAATGCTCAACATTATCCAATCAGCTAAACATAAAATTGGATAAAATCATAGTAAACTCATTAATCATATCATTCTTCATACTTTTTTTACATTCTCCATATTCCATTATATTTATTTTATATTATATTTCATATACAGTACATTCTCATTCATACTAGCATACTAGAATAATAGCATTTGGGAAACGAAGCATTAATGACTCACTATTCCAGTATTTCTATTATTTGTATGCTATTCATATTTATTCATTAAACATAATATACATTATCAATTATACATAATATATATTTGTAAATAATTATAATAGAATAATTGGATTTAATGATCCTATACAACGTCGCATTATAACACTCTTCATAGTTGTAAACATAATCAAAGTATCACCGCGTTTACAAGGGTGGCAGAGATAAGCTTCAAGACATTCCAGTTTTTCGTTTATAATCATAGCTTGTAAATCAAAGCTTAGCTGTGAAAAGCGAGAGGGGAACAGATCCCCGCTCTGCAACTACATTTATGATGCGTATAATAATACATGGGTAGTCGCCACTGATTCAGCAAGTTAATAATGCATGTAAGCAGGCGGCAACACGCAAATAAAAGAAGAAAAATAAGAGAAATCTCTCACTAAGCCGCCAGGGGTGTTTATATAGCTAATATGCCTGCCCTTGTCTCGCTATGTTTCGACACCATTCCCTCCCTTCCTAGGCACAAGCCAGGCACCGTCCGTTGGTTCACATACATCCACGATCTAATTACAGTGGCAAATCCCCGCAGGCCATAAATAATCGCCCAAGGCTCCACTCTCTCTCTTCTTCTCTTCCTCTCCGCACTCTCTCACCCATATTCTCAAACCTATTTTCTCACTTCCTCATCCCTCACAGAGGTGGCCGTGAGGCAGGCAGGCTACCCTGAGGCACACAATATTGTTCTGGTGGCGCACAATATTGTGTTGGTGCTCATCCTTTCCCTCACCCTCTTCCTTATTCTCTCTAGGTAACCATCCCTTCATATCCATCTTTTTGTCTGCTTCTTTCCTGGTGTTATAAAGCTCACAGCAGCGTTACTACAGTCTACGAAATATCTTTGCATAAATAAGAGGCAGATACCATTTTTATAAAGCAATTGTCTTTTGTTTTATAATGAATGCTGGTAAAAATACAAGTCATAGTCATTGCAATACATAAATGCGAAATATGAATGGATTCGCCCACTTTATTCATTATAGGTGATTGGGAATTATTTTTTCACTTTATTCAATGCTATGGGCGAAGTTCAGAGATCCACTAAACTTACAATATACCGTTCTATGTGGTGTGAAAAGATATTAAATATGATGATTTCTTGATTCATGGTGAGGTGCTATGTAATGCGTATTCTTTCACTTTTCATTAATAATTAAATATAAATATACTGTTCTATACTGTAAATATACTATTCTTTTCAAATTTTCTGTTCATCATAGCTACTTTGTATACCTTTGTCACCTGCTACTTTAATAAATTAGAAAAAATACATGAAATTTATACTGGAAAGCATAATTATACAGTATTTTTCTTCTATTTTCTTTATTTTCTCCTATTTTCTTCTATTTTATTCTATATTTTCCACCTTTCAATATTATTAATAATTTTTCATCAAACTCAACTGAATACTTCAATTATTTCCCTTGAGTTTAGTTGCAGCTTTTCTACTTAAATATACGACTCATATCTGCGCACAGGTTTTTTACACCTATGCAGATATTATATCCTTTCAAATTAATTATAATGGATGCCTTGATTAGGTAAGGTAGATAGCATAAATCGTATGTATAAGCTATTTTGCTATTATTTTTATAGTCATCAAATCATGCAATATTTTTCTTGTCATTATTATTTCTCTTCTTCATTGCTATTGTAAGTTTTTTTTGGGAAATAAATTTCATTTCATTTCATTTCAATTACCGACATGTATTAATACTGCATGTTAGTATGTTTCAATGTATTACCGACTATACATCAGTAACTGATGAAAAGTTAGTATGTTAGTATTAGGGCTCTATAAAAAGGATGGCGGATGGTGCGTCTACCCCCTTTTTATAGAGCCCTAGTTAGTATGTTCCAATGTATTACCGACTACATATCAGTAACTGATGAAAAGTGGAAGAATTCAATATTTCATTGTTCAGTGACAAACCGTTTACGCTTATCTGACTTTGGATAAATTGTATAAATTTTGTGGTTGTGAATCAAAAGAAACAAAAGAATTGACACTGATGAATAAACGAAAGTTAACAATATTAAAATATTAATATGAAGAATGAAACTAGGAAATCTTTGAGATTGAATTCCAATTTCAATTATAAAAAGTGAATTTATCAAAGATTTAAGTAGCTGAGATAGACTGTAAATATATTGAATAAAGTGAATGAAGTAAACTTGAAGAGTCAAAAATGAGTTTATACATTTCTCTCTTAAAATACACATTGGACCTGTTTACTCTGTGAACGGTAACCAGTAACCCTCTGACGATTCTCAAGAACCAATGCGGTGTGTGTGCTCAGAGATTTTCGCATAAACCGGTGAAGTACAAGTATGTTTATTTAAAACTCATTAATATTCATGAGTTACACGGTTTTTCTATGGGATATTTTCAGTTGATGTGAACAATGTTCTTGTCACCTCTTCTCCACTTCCTTTTTTCTCGGAGAAAGAGTAACAATTTGAAGAAAAGAAGAATAAGAATAGAAAACAGTATGAGAAAAACTTAATTTTTTAAAAAGTAATGTGAGGACTAAAATGAGATAATGTGTGTTAGTGTTTAGATCAGGAATGATGGATCGCTTGGTATAGTTTTTCATTTCAAGTGAAGTCTAGATGTTTCCAAATTCAATTCTATTTGATGATTCTGTGCAGAAAGGTTATAGAATATTTGAAACTTCAAAAAAATTAGATAGAATTCAAATGATCATTAATCTTTCAAGAATATTTCATACTAATGTCTACTTTCCAGTCTCTGATAAGAAAGCAAACACGATAACTCAAGCTCTGATAACAAAGTGTTAAACAAGCATATAGTAGACGAGAGTGAAAATTTAATATCGACTAAGCTTCAAAAATCTAATTTTAAACCTAATCACCAGCTAATCCCTGTTGATCACCGTCTGCAAAAAACCTCATCGATCAGTTATGATTATCCTTGATCGTTTCAAATACTTTTCGGAACAGGGTTGAAACAGCAGCTGTAGCTGGTGATTATGGGTCGCAGCGTGGTGAAGGCGATTGAACGGTGCCGGTCTAATCAATCACCGGTGCCGGTATATTGCATCCGTCATTGATGCAGCCGGACTGTTGAACCGGTGCACGTGTGATAGAAACAATAAGTTTATTTAATTTAAGGCGTGGTGCACACTGCTCAACCCCGCTGTGCGAGCTTTTCTGGGCACACGCCTTGTGCATAATCTGTACAAGCAACGAAGACCGTCTGCCAAGAAGAGAAAATGACTCCAGCTCAGTCAGTATTGGTTCAAAAAATATTGATTTGGTCTTAAATTGTAGATCAGAATGTTTCCTACAATTTGAGACGAAATTTATGAATTTTGAACTGATATTGATCGAGCTGGAGTCATTTTCTCATCTTGCCAGAGGGTTTTCTCTGCTTGGACAGACTATACTTGTGTGAGTGTGTTTACAAGACAATAACAAACAGGATTGAAGGCTTAGAGGGATGAAGACAGTTGTGGTGGGGGTGGGAGTGTTACCCTCCTCGGACAGTTAGTCAGCGACTGTATATAAGGGGTGCGCACTAATGCACTTGACTGATTCCTCGCCACCAATCTATTAATCCCCTAATGGCAGCATGATGCTTGCCAGTATTCATACACCAGCATATTAGGGCTACAAATCACGGCATGCCCCTGTGGAGGCGGGAGGCACCCTTCTCTTTGCGTTTTATTAACTCTACTTAAACCTGACTGATGATTTCTTGGTTCAAGGTCACAATTTTGAAAATCGTCATTGCATTGAAGACTGTACACGGTTTTATTAAGATTTGGGTATGCGCCCAAACTTTTTTTACATGGTTGAATGTACACTCAACCATAAGACCTATGTTTTTTGTATATTATATCATTTTAATAAATATCATTGCTTTGATTTTTTGTTATTTATTTCAGTGTGTTTTTTCTTGATGCCCACATGAGCTGTTAGGCTTGTGCGTGGGCAATGAGAGGGATGATAATGAGAGTTGACAATCACTTTTCAGGTAGTCGGGACGTCTCCTTCGAAAGACGGATCTTAGTCTTAAAGAAAGATCCACGTACAGTGACTATATAAGTATATAGTGACTATATAGGTATGTAGTCACTATATATATCTTATATAGTCACTGTAGATCCACGTGGTTATCAGACCAGCTCGATATCACTAGCAAATTAAAATGATTTGAGAGAAAACAAGCTAATATCCATCATTTTAATTCTCAAAGTTTTGCCACAACTGGATTTAATTGACTCTTTGAGTAGTTCTGAGGGTTATATTGTGGTAGTTATCCATATTAAATGAAAATACAGGGTGATTACTGGGAAACGCATGTTTTTGACTTGCTTAGTATACAAGGAATGTCGATTGGTGGCGGCCGGAAGTTGTAGCGCTGTGGAGGGGGAAGCGTGCAGTTTCTTTCAGACTTTCAGTTGTAACCGAGATGTGGAACCTTGAGCATCGTACGTTCGTCATGCGACGGTTTTACGCAAATGGTGAATCAGTTATTATTCAGACTCAGCGAGACTTTCGTGCACATTTTAACGTTGCACGGCATGGTGCTATCCCTGATCGTAACCCGATATTGCGTTGGATACATAATGTTAACACAACTGGATCTTTGCTTAAGAAGAAACCTCCTGGACCTGATAGGACAGTTGATACCCCTGAGGCAGTTGAAAAGAGTGCGCCTTGCAACAGTTCAGAGTTCTAGCCGCTCAATCCGGAAGCGGCATATTTCTTGCCAGAACTGCGCCGTTAACGTATAGAGATACGTAAAGTATCTGTATGGTTCCAACAAGACAGGGTAACAGCACATACGGCTCGCATTAGTATAGAATTCCTTCGGCGAACATTCCCTTCAAGAGTAATCTCGCGTTTTGGTGATGTCACTTGGCCTTCTCGCTCACCGGATCTATCAATTCCGGATTTATTTCTATGGGGATTTTTGAAAGCTGGAGTGTACATAACCAAACCACGAGCAATACAGGAACTTAAAGAAGCTATTCGCTAGGAAATCAACGGCATTCCTAGAGACATATTAGCAAAATCCGTAGCAAGTTTTACAGAACGCCTTCAACAATGTATCCAAGCAGCAGGCGACCACCTTAGAGATGTAATTTTCAAACAATAAATTCTGAGTAATTTTATTTTGAAATTGCATATTGTGTACACTGTATTTTCAGTAATAAATGCATTTTTTACTTTGATTTGCAACTGTTCTCGTTATTTGAAAAACATGCATTTCCCGGTAATCAACTTGTGTACAAGTTGTTGTCAAACCACTGATTTATAAAAAAATCTAGATATCGGTTTCGGTTGTTACACCATTATCAATCTCTGATAAACTGGTGAACTTGTAATGTTACCAGAGATTGATGGGATTGAATTGATATTGAAAGTTGCGAGTGGTGTGATAATGGAGCATAGGAGGATGGTTGCTGACAAACATGACGGTTCATTACCTTTTTGAATGTTTGTTAAATAAATTTTGTTTCTTGATTTAACGAAATGTAACTAAGCTAATATATACATATATATATATATATATAGAGAGAGAGAGCAGAACGTTGAGAATGGAAATGGTGGATATATATTAGCCTTTTTTTTCTCCCAAATCATTTAAATTTGCTTTGATATGATTATGCGTCACTTAAGTGACACTAGATATAAATTTATTGAGGCGAGATATCCACGCAAGATCTCAGGCTAGGTAATCACTTAATAATATTACACGTAACCATTGCAAGCTTATAGAATAAGTTTCATAAAAACTTTCTATCTTCTGTCTAATCCTTGAACCACCAATCACTTTTTCAGTTGTTGAGAGTTCATTTGATATTCCATTTCCCATAAGAAAAACTGATGAATCTACAATAAGAGTAATACACATCAAGAACCCAATTTTAGTAGCAACTAAACATAGAACACAATTGAAATATCCACGAACTTGAGAAAAATGTCACTTTCTGAATTTTCTACAACAGTGTCATGACTCAGACACCACACTGCGACAAATATCACGTGTGTCCCACCACTTCAGACAGACGTCCTCCACACCCCTGAAAAATAACGCACACACATACACACAAATATTGCAGTGATTTTGTGTGCGTGTGCGTTGGTGAATTTGCGTCGTGGTTGAAATCATGTTCAGGGGGGTTGAAAAAGAGCTCACAACACCCATATATAGAGGAAGAGGTCCCATAGGTGCTCATGATGGGGAGGGGAGGGTGGTTGAGGGTAAAAGCATTCATCTGTTGACTTTGTGCGCCTATATCTATAATGAATAAGGTCGTCTCTGGAAGCCAACGCTGTAGCCGAGAGTGTGGGGGTCTCTCTGAGTTATGGGGTCCCTGGGGAACGCGATCAACACCGGTTATCCATTGCTGCCCCTCTTACCCCAACACCCTTCCTGATAAATTATCCACACTGCATTAACACACTCTGTCTCGCTCTTTTCTTCACCAAGCTCTATCCTTCTTCTCTTATGCTCTTTCAATAGGACAGTGATAGTCCCTCACCGACAACTTCTGGGGGCTCTTTCTCAATAAATACAACCACACATTATCTTCCTCCTCTCCCCATCTCTCTTTCTCGACCACAGAAGGCCTAGGTCATAAGCCCACGTCATGCATCATGAGCAATCACATGTTATGCCGTTGCTACTGCTTTTGTCTCTCGCCTAGCCCATGTTATGAACTTCGCCTAGTAAATTATACAGTATTAATCGATTACTGCAAACCAGATTGGGACTCGCGTATAACAGCCAGTGATAATTCAACTAATATTTGTGGTCTATTGGGTATTGTGATGAGGCGGGTAAAGAGCACACATGGTGTATCGTGATGATGAATGCATTCTTGAAGATGGATCATTGGAAGATTTTAATAATAGAACTAAATAAGATAAGTACAAATAGAAAAAGATGAAACTTGGAAGTATTTCAAATTTTGAAGTTGAATTTGGATTTGAGCAACAATATTGGATTGGCGAACTGAATAAGAAATTAGAAAATGACGTACTAATTTCAAATCAGGCCATTGTAATATGATTGGGCATTATTTAATGGGTTTACCATTCTCTCCTTCTTCTGCACAAGGATTGGGTCTATTAATTAACCTGTTCTGGTACTCATCTTTTCATCGGCCTTAAAATATCTCTTTCACCAGTTGGTGTATAACATTGAGCTACGGAAAGAAGTCTTCCTAAGGCATCCTATTCAAATGACTGCACCAGTTTCTTCTACTCCGAGTAATTTTATTGGTTTGCCATTCTGATACATTTATTATGTTGATCAAGTATTCGCCTTCTATTCACCGAGTGTTTGGAGTAAATTCAATCTCTTATAAATCTTAGTACCCTGTATGGATATTATATTTTGCATTTCCTGCAATGAGAAAGAATGGGTCACAGTTTTATAAAAAAGTAAAATTTTAACAAATGAAAAGACTGAATTTAGGCCTACTTCAGACACTAGTGAACAGATAATCTTGATGATATAGTATTGAAATTCTAAAAATTATTACAATGACAGTCATAGGTGAAAACACAAATACATGTCCAATTCTTCTTCTTTCCTGATTTTCATGAGAAGTAAAAAAGTTCATTGTCAAACTTATGTCATTTCAAATTTTCAAGCTTGTGCCACTGGATCTATCACAACTTTTTACCGAAAAGTGATCCAATTAATTGTTCTCCAGAATAGGAAATTAGGCTACAATGTCATTTTCACCAAGAGACGTCATGAGTAAAACGTACCTAGCTGTCCGAGTGATTTACATTGTGTGCAAGGCCCATTATGCATTACATGAAACTGGGTGTAGTGCGGAGTGTCAAGCACGGAAATAGAACATCATTCGCGGATCCTAACTGACATTATTCAGTTTCCACTGTTATTCTATGACTGACATTTTGTTATTTCTGTTAACTATTCGAGGAAATTTTCCAACCCCGTGGATCATTCAATCTACATTAACGCTTTACAAAAATAATCAAAACAGGCATTTCAATGTTTTAATATGCATTAACAAGTAGGCCTATAACAAGCTTGTTTTGTTTTAGATAGGTTAAACATGTGGGACAACAATATTGATGAAAACATTATTGTAGTTATCAGGACATAGTGAGAGTCAGAGGAGCTTGTAGATTGGGCTGTTGTGATTTAGTTGTGATTTAGATTGTTGAACAATGTAGACTACCATGTTACAAGTGATTGCTACAAAATAATAACAGACTAACAACAGACTTACAATTCAGACTAATAACAGACTTACGAATTAATGAGCGAATGAACCACTCGATTATTGTTCTTCCTTCAATAAATAATAGTAACAATACTTTATTAAGCTTATTGAGACACTTTTAAGCAAATCACTTTAAAAATCATGTTGAAATTCCCAACTTGCCAACTTCTCATCCATCTTATTACACTACTCTCATTCAGCACCCACGCGAGTAATGCAGGGTTACATTCGAGACTTATTGCACGTTTTCTATTATATATTAGTTGGTAGTTTCTTAACTGGCGAGATGAAGTGATAAATATCTACAGCCTTTTAGAATTTCAAGCGATGAAATATTATGGAACGGATTCTTGATTTGTAGATTGAAATTTATAAACTTCAATCAGTCAAATAGCCTGAATAGAGTTTTTCGAAGATAGTCGGTAGTTCTTCAATATTTCCGAGATTAATAATTGTAATAACTACTATATTCTTCAGAACAGATAATTAAAACTCATTGTAAGATTTCTATATTGATTGAATTGAATCAATAAGAGAACTTTGTTTGAAAACTTAGAAATGGAAATGAGACAATAAATATATTCATAATCACAAATATCAAAACATGAAATCAACCCCCTTCGTGATCTATTTCTAGTACTGTTCTCCGATGTGGATTCAGCGGTTATGTAAAACAATGTCAATAATCTATTCTGAATCATGAAATGTGTAGTTGTCTTGTTCAGCGACCAAATCTCATTACTGATTGAGTCAGCCACTGAAACTTGTCATTTCATTTATTCATTAATTTTGGTTTTATTAGAATTTCGATAACATAGTAGTCCTATTTTCGAATGCGTTTCAGCTGTTTTCAACTCAACAAAAGTTTAGATGAACAAAAGTTTGAGTACCATTAGTGAGTTGTGAGTTGATTATGTATACAATGGAATGGAATGTAACACAAGTAGACTAATTCTAAAGCTGAAAAATGTGAATTAAACCGTAAAATTGTTATCAGTGGAATAAGATTGAACCATAAAGCTGAATATTATATTATATTATATTTCTGTGGTTTTTCCACCAAAGAATTATTGTATCGATCGAAAAGTAGATTGTTATCTTCTTCTTATTTTGTTTATTTTTTTCTTGTTAATTTGAAGAGGAACAATTTTGGGCTTAAAAGCTTGTTGTACTCTGATGTAAGATGATTGAATAAATATGACCGAATAAAAATGATTGAAGAAAGAAATAAATGTACGAGTGAATAGAAGTATGAAAGTGGAAATGCATTAGACTAGAGCGTTGGCCTATCTTCACCTTGTTCAGTTGCAAGGAACTACACTTGAAACGCAATTTCAAAGCAAGTTAACAGTAATACCTTGGAATCGTCAACAATATTGTAAATCCTTAGAAATAAAACTTTAAAGCTCAGTTGAAGATTTCTGTTTTGAAAGGCGCTGAATGCAAGGAAAGAGAAGAAGAAAATAAAGAATGAAAAGTACTGAAATGAGAAGAATGCAATAATAAATCCGTCGCGTAGAGAGAAGCGAGTCACAGGTTTTTGAAGAGGGCTGGTGGAGTGGTGAGCAATGACAAATTTTCTGAAATCTTGCGCATACTCACTCAGAGTGGATGCTGATGGTACATCAGAGCAAACAAAACCAACCTTCTGAGTAACGGGGGGAAACGTATATTCGTTCTAAGGGGTGGATATGAGAGGAGGTTGGGGGGAACATTGCGGAATGTCACAGGTAGCTCATTTCATCCAACGTAGCGTACGCTACTCAGTTCAAGAAGAAATACTTTCATACTTCAGAGTACCGTGCTTTCTGATACCTCATCACTCCCCTGCATCCCTCTTTGACGAGGTCCCACCACTTCAAGAGAACTTCTCTTTTCCTTCTTCACTGTCCTATCCCTTACTCATTCTCTTCCTTGAGAGTCATCTCTTGCAAGAAATATTTCCTTTTATTAATGCTGGGACGCTGTGTAACGCTGGTTTATCTTTGAGCGTTTCAGAGCAGGGAAATATTCAGGATGCTTTTTCTGTCGTCTGCATGCTTGTTTTTCATTTCAGTTGTTTCAGTTGTTCTCTCTTCTTTCAAGACGGGAAGCTATTGTCGTAGTCTTTATTGGTTTTCTCTCCTTGCCGCTGGCAAGCGCCGCCCCTGAGAATGGTTGCTAAGCAACCCTTTCAAATACATTAGATTTCTATCATTGTTCAATAGATAACAAACAGGAAATGATCCTGAATCAATAGAAACTACGATATGATAATAGAGTCAAAGAAAAATAATATTGTGATCTTTGGAACTTGCTTTACAGTCTACAGGTTCCGTATGATACTTCTAATTAATAGAGTATGAAAGTAAGGCAAAGATGATTCATATTGCAGAGCAATAACTTTGAATAGATGAATTTCATGCTTCTCAAATATGAAGTTGTATACAAGCCAACTCTATTGTATGGTGCGGCCAATGATTGGAAAATACATCTCAAAATTACTGATGCATAGAGATGACGTAATTAAGAATATCGAAGGGCTAACAAAAAGAGCGTGGAGTGAACGAATAAGGAACAATTTGAACAGGAAAACAAATTGAAAAAAGACAGATAAAATGATATGGAAATGTGGTTAGGATGGATATGGAACGAGGAGTGGCTGTGGCAGGTGGTACGAGAGGTGGAGGATGACCAAGAAAGACATGGGTAGACAAGGTAGAAGAAATTGATGCTGGCAATGATCATTCCATACATCACCATAACTCTGAGCGAGAGTAGAATAATGCTTTTACTTAGTAAATGAATCTGGGGACAAGCAGGGATTCTTACAAATTATTGAATAGACGGGAGAGGGGCTCAATGTTATCTCTTGAAAATCAATCAAAGATTCAGAATTTATGATCGAGTCAACTTGTATTTGATAAATTATTTTTTATGTATTTATTCATTAATATTTCATTTTTATCGAATAAATTAATAACAACTCGTCAAAAAGCAGGGGAGCAAAAATAATGAACTGAACCACAGCCCCCTTTAATATTCAAGCAGGCTACGGCTGAACCTAAATTTCTTTCCCAAATCTCATCAATTTTGATTTTATTGTTAATAATTTGAGTGGATTATTCATAAACACAAAGTCTCTTCTGTACATTTTCTCAACGAATGGATGAAAATTTGAATCAAAGACATTATAAAGATTAGATGTGTTATTCTGAAGAATATGCTATATGGAGATTATTGTAGTATGTGAAATGTCAATCAGTACACAATATCCGATACGCAATCAAGCTCTTGAGGTAATTCCGATCCCAATTCCAAAACCGCATGATAGGACTGCAAATTGCATCAAAGGATTGAAATAGTGGGGGAACAACCTAATAGCAAAAGGTTCCAACTCTAATCGTTGAGGATGATCGTATTGGCGTCGTTTGGATTCGGAATGAACTTTTAGCTGTTCCTGGTTTTGCCCGGGAAGAGGGGGCATTCGTTTTATTGGTAGTAAAGGGCTATTGATCAGGCAGTAGAAGCGAGGGTCCCCCACTTCCCCCTATCCACCACCCCCTTGACACCCCGTGGGGGGCAAAAGCGGCAACTTGAGTCTCTGCGGTTGCCTAGCAACGCTGTGAGGCCCGCACATGCGCGTAGAAAAGAATCACGAGCTGATCACGAACGAACGAAAGCGCGATTTACCGAATAAAGAAGAGCTCAACTAGAAAGAATTGCGCGCGAGAGAGTGAGAGAATCGGCGAAATGGAGGAGAAAATAAAAACTTTTGAAAAAATAGAAAGGAAAGATTTACTAAGTTCAATAAATTTTTTAAAATAATATACGTTCACTTAAAAATAGGGAAAATGCAATAATTATAAAAATATATAGCCTGAGCAGCAATTTCTAATCATTTAAGCGAAGATTCTGTGCCTTATAATTAATTAACGCAGGTAACTTTTGATGAAAGTAGAGAGAGCGAGAAAAAGATATTTGGTTGAAATATTGACGAAGTGAGAGCTGGAAAGTAGGAATTGATTAGTTTGTTAAGAGTTAATCGATTTATACCACACCGATATAAAAAACTGCTACCTTCCACCTTTTAAAAGGAGAGCAAAGATAGATTTCATAAGATGCGTTGAATCAAACAATTGAATTACGAATAGGCCTATAGATCAACTAACCCTTGTATTCCAAGAACAATTAATCTGCCAAATTTAAAAAAGGAAAAATGATTATTTATCAAATTTTCATTACCGAAATCAAACTAAAAAATTATCAAAAATTCAACTGAGTTGTAGAAACGTTCCATGAAGTAATCGCCATCAATGATTTAAAAACATTCAGAAATTGTCGATTTTCTACACTTTTAATTGGTACACGACCTGGGTTTCGTTGCACTTTTCCAAGCGCCTTTTGTGTAGAAAATTGACAATATATGTGTGTTTTTATTCCATAAGAAAATTACTCATTTTGTCATTAACTAAATCAAACTAAAAAATATTTTTTCCAGAAAGCGATGAATAAACAAAGAGATTTTAAGAAAAGCATTGAAAAGAAATAAAATATTGTTGTCAGAACGATCTTTCGCTAAATAATCGCCATCAATGTAATCGACAGTGTGCAGCAGCTTAGACGCCATTTTGACTTTTGAGTCTTGTTTGCTGAGCTTTCTCGTGAGGGGAGTTCTGAAAAGAGATTGGGGGATGAAGTTTCGCTTTCAATTACATTTCCTCCCAAGTTATAACTCGAGTTACTCCTATACTTATCTCCATCGATCTACTTTAATCCGTTTGTGTTGTTCTTTCGTTATATAATTTCGGTCTACAAGATACACTCAGTGTGTACAGAATATTGTATTTCATGAGAGGGAAAATTTCAGATTTACTATCGATTCCTTATATTATACTGAACACGGGCTTATATTTAAATGCTCAGTTAGCATGCATTCAATGCACCCGCATGGGAGTTACCCACGGGCAGTTACCCTCCCTGAAATTTCAAGTGAAAACCAAATTCCCACAATGAAAAAACGGTGCTAAATGAATCTCCGCAGTGGAATTGGAAAAATAATTTCTTCCATTGGTCTCTGGAATAAGAATAATACTGTAGAAGTTTTACAACATGTTTTGTACAGGATGCATCTCTACCTGGTGAAATTTACAAATAAGTTTTCCTCAAAAATTATATTGGATTTTACACGGGTGTGCACTGACCGTGCATTTAGGATATTGAACTGTTGAAATTGACCAAGTCTATTATTTTAATTCAAGTGTTTGGAAAACATGCTCACACATAATAGTTATGATGCAAACAAATCAATACAAATTTACGAAATTTTATTCAACTGGTCATGGTTCGATTTCCGAGAATCCTCCAATGATCATGAGGGATTTGAGAAGGTAGCTGATGGATTTCATGGAAAATAGCTCACCTCTGCTGTGTCAAAAGACGAATAAATTTTTTTATATACATAGACACTTTTAAAATGTGAAGGCCTGAACCGATTCCATAGAAATGCATAACTTTGATAATTTACGACCCTCACTTCGGGTAATGTCAATCTGCTGATCCCCAAGAAACGCCTATTGAAACCTCAGAGTCAAGAAAACTCGGGGAGATTCCTCCTGCGAGATTTTCAATTTTTCATCCTCTGTGTATTTTAATAAAGAGTCAGTTTAATCAGCCGTACAACAGAAGCACATTTATAACGGAATGGCTGTTCCATGTTCACTTCCCTTCTTACTTATCCCCGCACCCCTCCAACCGCCTACCTCCCACTAACTCTGTGACTTCCTTCATTCATCCCCCCCTTCACCCTACCTCACCATAACACAAACTCAGACTTGTCTCACCCTCGTTTTAATAAAGTTTCATCCTAAAAGTGCGGAAAGAAGTTATCCAAGAGATGACGCATGAAAAGTGTTCACTTTTTTCTTCATGCAGTTGAGGAGTATTCCTTGTATTATATAATGATTATTCTGTTGTAAATGGGAATATAGTGAGCCGTTCCGACTATAGTTTACTCAATCAAGCAAGTGTAGATATCTTATGATAACTTATCTCAATAATTGAGTCACCCTTGTGAATAAATCTAACAATTCTGCAAAGTTACAAATTGAAACTTAGTAAGCCTGCTCAGATTATTCAAAACTCATTATTTATTGGAGCAAAAAAAAAAAAAAAATAAACCAATACAACGGACTATCAGAGAAATCGGTATTCATAATAAAATTTCTCTATTTATATAAATATAAATAGAGAAAAAAATCAGTTCTGAGCCGTATTTGAAGCATAGATCTTGAGCTCGCAAACCCCTCACTTTACTATATTTACGCCCATCTATAGCCGCGGGATAGCAAGAAGATGAAGAATATCAGAAATAATGAAACCTGGATTAGCCGTGGCCTTAATATAACAATCATGCTCTGGGCAATGGACATGCATCAATTGAAGTAGTTATAGGCTATAGTTATAAACTTACTATCTACTAAACTAATAACTTTTCTTTTATCAAATCCGGAATGTTCAAAATCAATTGGCTCCTCACTCTGTCTATAAAGATATTATTTAATTTCTAATTTCAAAAGTGAGCGACTTATCGTTCGTAAGATTTATCTGGTAAGGACAGACAGACGGACTCAAGAATGGCATTATTCAGTTCCAGTATAGTCAGGAAAGACTTATTTTATAACTCGGATTGACATTAACAAGATTGAATTCATTGTGAGATATTATTTATTCATGCTGAATTCAATTTAATTGAATCCGTTATATTATTATATGAATTCAAACAATTTTATTGTACTAAATTCAATTCCAAGCAGTTTCCGTGTCTGATTCCTGACGAACGGCTCATAAAACTGAAAGACGCTTCATCACTTGTTGCTATCAGCTCTGTGAATTTGTGTATTCTTGTAACGTGCCACAAAACCATCATTGTAAGTAGAAGCGTCAGCAGCATCTGAAACTACGTCACGTCGTTTCGGAAGTAGGCTTCTGCACTATAAAACACAGCTGCACTGTCGTTTATTTGATGAACATCAATCTGAGGGTGGTAAAGATTCCATCAACACTAAAAGAGTAGAGACATTCCAACCGAGTCAACGTGTTGCGAGTTGTAGTTTAAATTTCCAACTGAGTAATCAACATTGAATTGATGGACATCGACTTATGAAACAAATAGCAACTCATGATAATACATAAAATTAGCTAGTAAAAACTTCATCAGTCATATAGTTTTGAACAATTGAACTGGCGAATGAATATGTTGGATGGACTAACACTCTGTTGTTCTCTATCTTTCTCTTTCTTTGTGTCAATTTACCCTCTCAGCTGTTTATAAAAACAACAATACATTCGCTACTCGACAGTTTTTATGTTGGGAGATTTACTAACTAATGCTTATATCACTTGTTTGTCAAATGCGCAACAGTACTATGAAGGGGCTAGGCCTACCAGCTGGTTGCCAGTTTCATATTCACCAGACTATACAGTCCATCCAAGCAAAGAAGACACCCCGGCAAAACGGGAAAACGACCCCAGCCCGGCCAATACCGGCCCAAAAGCAATAAATTCTCAAAAGAACCCACAGCACCCGTACCAACACCGACCGAGCCCAAGCCACCCCCACCCCGCCAGAATGCCCCTCCCCAGCCTGGACAGAAAATACAGCAGGCGAGAAAATACAACCAGGATACTCTCAACAATAAGCCAGTCTTCACAACCAAGTGAAGATGCAGAACACCTCTGAATAACATACAGTTAATCAGTTAGAGTGTAATGCAACAATTGCTATTCCTCCAGAAACGGGAAACGACTGACTGTCTTTACTAACGACAGCCAATCTCCCAAAGGAGGGGTTGCTTAGATCACAGCTACCTTTAATAAAGTTCACTACCTTATACTCGAAGTTCAGATTAGCCTATAACATTTTTCCATTCGAACAATAGGTTTGTTCTCTTTTTCAACGTATGAATGAATATTGTTGATGAATATAAACTGCTGATGGCTGTAATTGGCTTGTATGTGATAGCCTACAGAATTCCTGTGAACAACACCGTTTTTAAACAACATCAGAGCATATTTGAAATGATTCAGCAAATGAGAGGGAATCGGCCGGATGAAGGAGGAAGATTGAAGGAAGATAACACATGGAGGACGATGTGAAGAATGGAAAAAATATTGTATACAAGGAGAAAGGAGAGAAATTTGAGAAGCAGTAGAGAAAACAGCAACTGGGAGAACAAAGATGAATTGAAAATGGTCAATAAGAATATGATTGAAGATACAAAAATTAGAATCACATCACAATAACATTACGTAAAGCTGTGAATATTGAAAAGCTGTGAAATCTGAGCCGAAGTGTTAAATACGAGAAAATGAAAGGGGAATATTGAATAAGGAACGATAACGGGAGAATTCAGGGATGAAAATAGGAAAGAGAAACGTCAGAGAACTGAATAAGGAAACAAGGGGAATCAGTTGAAGTTGTGTATATCTGGGTGAGTGTGAGAAGATGGAAATGGAGAAGTTTGGAGGGAATGGAGAATCAGAGAGAATATTGTCAGACGGTTGAGAAGATGAGGAGGAGGAGGAGGAGGAGGAGGAGGAGGAGGAGGAGGAGGAGGAGGAGGAGGAGGAAAAGGAGGGTGGCAAAAGAGGTTTGTCCCTCTTGTTTTTATCGACTTGCACCTCGTAAAGTGCAATCAAGGTAGAAATCCCTATACAGCTGCAGAGTAGGAAGAGTAGGAAAAGGAAAATAAGTAGGAGGAAGGAGAGAAGAAAAAAGAGAAATAAGGAGAAACAAGAAGAAGAATGGAAAGTAAAAGATGGAGAAGAAGAAAAATAAGAAGAAGAAGAAAAGAAGAAGAAGAAAAGAAGAAAAAGAAAAGAAGAAGAGGAAAAACAAGGGAAATTATAAAGAAAAAGAGGTGGAGAACAAGGTGAAGGGGTAGAAGAAAAAGAAGAAAGAAAAAAAAAAGAAAAAGAAGAAGAAAAAAGAAGAAAAAGAGAAAAAAAAGAAGATGAAGAAAAAGTAAAAGCAAAAGAAAAGGAAGAAGAAGAAAGAGAAAAGAAGAAAAAGAAGAAGAGGAAGAAGAAAGAGGAGGAAAAGTGGATAAGGGAAAGGATAAGGAGGATGAGAAGAAGGAGGAGGAGTAGAAGGACGAGGAAGAATTAATTAGGGTAGGTGAAAGAAAAAGAGAAGAAGAAAAACGAGTAGGAAGTAGACAAGAATAGAGAGAAAAGAAAAAGGAGGAATAGAAGATGAAAGAGAAGGAGGAGGAGAAAAAATGAAACGAGAGGAAAAGAAGAAGAACGAGACTGAGAAGAATAAAAATTAAGTAGAGGAAAAAACGAGTAGGAAAATAGAAAAAGTAGAATAAAATAAAGGTAAAATTGAGTAAAGAACCAAGGGGAGAAGAAGGGGAAGAACAAGGAATATAGAGCTCAAAAAAGAAGAAAGGAAGGTGCGAAGAAGGACGAATTGGAAAAATGGGAGAGAGCATTCTTACAAAACGGACTACCTCCGCATGCTGCAGTCATTCTACACTGCTTTCACCTTCCATTTCCCCGCGAAAATCGCGTGAAAAGTACAATTCTCTGAAAAGTGTATTCTGATCTTCCCAAGAACTCTTCATACAAGTTCCACCACTTGCTCTCAGTGTTGCCTCAGACATGCCTCAAGAGTGATGCAAATAAAAACTCAACTGCACCACTGGATTTAGGGATATCAAGAGGATCACAATACATTTTTACTTATTTATCCACAATACTACATTTTAAATCCAATACTAGAACTGAATATAGAATTGAATATTTTAATTTAATTTTATATTCAGCTCCAGTATAATTATTTAATTTTATATTCAGTTCTAGTAATGGATTTGGAATTTAGTATTGTGGATAAATTAGTAAAAATGTATTGCATACCTCTTGATACCTCAACATCATTATAAACTCAAGTGTATTAGTAATTATTAGTAATATAAACTTGATAGCCAATTAAAATAATGTTGATAAGTAATTATCAATCCTACTTCGTTGGATTAGGCTTAACGAGTGTTTGCTTCTATAGTTGTATGTTATCCTATTATTATGTATGTTTATCCTCCAACATAGTGGAACTTACTTGAATACAGACAATGATACATTATCGATTGTAAGGATGAAACAATAATAAAATAACTTGAATGAGAAGATTCTGATTATTAATAATTATTAATAACGAAAAGGAGAAAATTCGAACTATTGGAAGAGGGAAGAGAAATACGGAGAAAAAGTAGAATACAAATGAAAGATATAAAGAATAATGATAAGATTATGAACAAATCGATCATGAAACGAAGAGAATTTCAACGAGAAGAGAAATATCGAGAAGAAGTAGTTAGAGAATAGGTTATATGAAAAGAATAAGAATAATCCAAGAGCACAAAAAATAAAAAAAGATAAAACCAAGAACGACCGCACAACTTTTGGTAATAATAATTATTTGAACACACATTGATGGTCGTCTATCCCGCACTAATGTATGCAGACACCGTCCGTCACTAAAGGTGCGATATTCGAACCAAACTGTAAAACCAGCTCCATTCCCTCATTTCTTCTTCAACTATCAGCTCACAGCTCCGTGAACTTGAACGTGTGCAAAGGGAGTGTCCACAAAAACAACTATTTCTTCACTCTACAAGCATTTTGAAAAACTCTACCCGAATTTTAAGTGGTCGCATCAAACAAATAAGAGGAATAGTCTAGGTAAGGTAAGCTATAGTGAGAACCAAATCCAGGAATAAGACAACGATAAACAAGGAGGTGAAAACTTCAACTAAGTTTGAGAACGTCAAGCTTTACTTGTAACTGTTTAAATGCGTATTAAACTGATGGCATGTATGTATAATGCCCTGGTTTCCATTTGAATCAAAACACTTATATAAGTGTTATGACATAGTATATAAATTACAGGAGGATGTTGCAGTGGACAAAGCCTGTACCAAAAACAAGTACGATAAATAGAAAAATGACTTACGACGTAAATGAGTTAAATCACCACCTATTACTTCGGAAATAGAATTCGCTGAAGCATGAATGCTTTGAAAGACTATTGCCGGATTTTCCACACTCAAAGTTGAGGAACCCACAAACTTTGATGAACAGCTGACATTTCTATGATAAGTATAAGAAATGTAGTAAACAGCACCTAAACCTGAGGGTCCCTCAACATTTGAGTGTGATTGGAAAAACCGGGCATATTAGTTACCATCTTAAGATTGGCTTGAGATTCAAATTGATATAAGGGAGCGTTAGGGAGATATAAGTTCATGTCGGAGCATCGATCATGTATTGTATAACGCATGTACAGCTGATATAAGCAAAGTGACTAGGAGACCTTTCTTACTTTCAAATTATCTGATGTTGATATAGGCCTAACATCAATTATCACGTTCAGTTCAGGCCCAACTCAGACAGAAAGGACGAGGATGGGACAGTGACGAGGTCACTTGTGATTGGACGAATTGACACAGAAGAGAAGAGGCATGGATATAGCGATCATTATCGATAAAAATAACAACCGAATTAATAATAATAATTCAAATATTGATTTAACTCAATGGAAATCGTGTCACCATATTATTATGAAATGTATCAAACGATCATCATGCAATTTTGTGAATCTAGGTGCATCTTATTCTCTGAAAAGCAGGGCATTGTACTCGTGATCTTAGGATAATCTATTAATGTTCAGAGAAAGGTTGAGAGTAGCGAAGACGCTCAACTATGTGAGGAGTAGGGGTGGGCGAGGGGGAGCTAGTGAGGGATTTTCTTCCCCCTATTTGGTGGAAACTTCTTGAGCAAGGCGACGCTATTCTGGCTAAGCTATTCAAGTCCCCATTAAGCCAGCAGCAGCTTAACAATAAGACTTGATTATTGAATAAGTTTTCTCTTCCGCCTAGAATTAGCTTCTCAGTTAAGTCGGCTTGGTTGAAATTAAGCATATCTTCCCTTTAAGGATGTTACTACGTCTGTCCAAGCAATGAAGACATTATTGAAAAATAGGGAGAAAACTACAGCTTGGACAAAATTGATTGAAATAATTATTATAAATTTGGTTTCAATAATGAAAAAAAAATTCTAATCTTCTATTTGAGCACTAGCGGCTCGTGCACACGAGCACCTAAACCGAAGTGCTGTACAGTAAAAGATATGGACACTTCACCTGTTTCGTGGGTACGAGCTGCCAGTGTATTTGAGATATCAAATTGTAGACCACAATTTTTCCTACAATTTTAAACCAAATTTATAATGTTTGAACCAATTTTGACCGAGATTGAGTCATTTCCCTTCTTGCCGACATGTCTTCTATGCTTGGACAAACTATTGAGATATAAACTTTTGAAATACCAATCATTCTCTCCAGAGTAATATTGATACATCATATCAGAATGTGTAGAACTACAATTTCTTTGATTTTTTCAAACATCTGTTTATTCTAATTTACACTCTTCAGAAGAGTACAGCGTGTTTAGTGGCTAGTTATACAGGGTGCGGCAGCGAATCGGGCGATTTTGAAATGAGCGTCAAAAATTGATGAAGCTGTTTACAGAAAAATTATTAATGCTATAATAATTTACATAAAAAAGCATTTATATTTCACTGAACAAACTCAATTTTTGTAAATCACGTCGGCAAGGTGACGTCCTTCTCTCATCAGGCATCCCTCAAGCCGGAGATGAAAACTGTTCATAACACCCCGTAACATTTCCTGGGGTATTCGTGCAACCTCTCGACGAATGTTTTGTTTCAGTTCATCCAGTTGGTCGTAGACTTTACTTTTGAGGTATTCCCACAGAAAAAAGTCACATGCCGATAGATCGGGCAAACGTGCGGGCCATGGAATCGATCCGTTTCAAGAGAATAAACGATTGGCAGAAACGACATTCAGAAGATGAATACTCATTTGGGCTATATGGCTTGTTGCTCCGTCTTATTGGAATAATGTTTCATTGTTTATTTCGTACTGGGGTAGTTGAGGAAAGAAAAATGTGCGTAACATTTCGAAATACCGCTCAGTTACAGTTTCCCCATGTTCATTTTCGAAAATGCATGATGGAGACGAGACGAAGTCTCGTTCACTAAAAGTCTACGAGCAACGGGCAATGACAGTGAAACATGAATGCCTTTCTATGTAGATTATTATGACATCAAAATTTTTTTTGTAAACAGCTTCATCAATTTTTGGCACTCATTTCAAAATCGCCCGATTCACTGCCGCACTCTGTATTATCAATTAAAAAGAATTATTAATGGATATTACAAATATAGCCTATTTTTGCCATTGTCATAATTGCAAGTCAAGACTTTATTGACATAATTATTATTCATGAATTAATGAAAGAATGTATAAATTGGTTTCTGGCATGACGGCAACGTGTGAACTTTGATTTCGTAGATACTGTAACTTGATGAATAATTTTATTTTGTGAAATAATCACAATAGGTATGATTAGGTAATAAGGAATAATTATTTCAATAAGTTTACACTGAATAAATGGAATTTTAGGTGTGATTAGATAATAAGGAGTAATTATTTCAATTACATTTACCAATGAACCAACATTGAACCAATGAAATTTTCTAATAGCTATTCAAACGATACAGAAGAACAGTGGCTACTTGGTAAATAGTCTGCTATGTAACAATCTGGTAGAAAGCTAGAATGGACTCTGACCACCCACACTGTCCAAACGACCGACTGGTGGTCATTCGGTTTATTGGAGGTTCGCCGCTACCAACTCAGTTTGCCTAATAGCCTAAAATAGCCCAGGCTTGCCTCCAGATAGTCACTACATGTTTATGATCGTTCTCCCAAGAAAAAATCTTCCTAGACACTTCAACCTGCTTCCTTCCTATCAAATATTCAACTGTCTCCGAATGACTTTGGAATTCTTTTCATTTTTACAATAACATTGCAGGAAAAGAAGAGGATGATTAATTTCTTGATCGATGACGAGCTGCTGAGTGTGAGCTGCATGTCAGTGACATATCCCAGTGATTGTAGGAAAAGTTGAGGCTTCAACAAACTGATTCCTCGCTAGATTTTCTACTTAATTCTTCACTATTGAAAAATTTTGGAAATTGATAATATTGACAATTTATTCAGCATGAACTTTATATTGTTGACGTTATATTGTTCAGCATGAACTTTATATAGTGGTTCATGGCTGGCAATTTTATATTGCCTGTGAAATAAGTTGCCATTTGATGCTCTCGTATTGTTGACAGATTGATTCATAGGCATCATTGAATTCTTCTCATGGAGTATATTTTTGCTGAGTGGATTATTTGAGATGATTTTACAAAATCAGGCAGTTTTCTTTCTGTCATTGGAAATTAATGAGAATGAACTCATGCTTCTTTGGTCCTCTTACAACATTTTCACATTGGTTGTGGGTCTTGTATTCAGACTACTGTATTCTTACTTCTTATTACTCCATTCTACTTGTATTCATTACTACTGTGAACATCCCTTTTCACCTCTTTTCCTGTCAGCTAGCGCACTACAGTCACACGTAAATTGTTACGCTATTCATCTATTCAATTCATCTTTATGAACATGAAAGTAACAGAATTTTGGAATTTTACAAAAACAGGCTTGCCTGTGCTCTTTTTTGTATACCACTTGTGTATATATCTCCAGGATTTCCATTACAATTATGTACTGTACGTGTAGCTCGATGCTATCAAATTTCATGAGAAACTGTTTATCCACGAACAATATACAGCCTAATAGGAAAACATTAGAAAATAAAATGGCGGATCCCACTCAAACTAAAGAGATTTCGGCATTATACCAATGATATTTTCTGTTTTGTTTGGTTTGAATAATACTGTAACGAAATTTTTATTTTAATTTGCCTTGAATATTTGAATAAAACTGTGGTGTTACTGAGGTAGAAGCTTTACATGCCTTGTGTATATTGGAAAATGAGTGGTATTGTAATTATAAAGCAGTCGCCTACCTGTACCCGTGACTCGGTGAGTCCGATACGCATGGCGATCTCTTCGCGCATGAATATGTCAGGGTAGTGCGTTTTGGAAAAGCAGCGCTCGAGCTCGTTGAGCTGCGCGGGCGTGAACCGGGTTCGATGCCGTTTCTGTTTGGACGGCTTGGAGTCGTCGAGTCCCGCTCCGGGCGGGGGCGGCAGCGAAGGCGGCTCGAAACCGCTTCCGATTAGACGTCCGCCGCCGCCTCCCGGACTGTGATGGTGAAGGTGGTCGGACTTGAGATCGTTGGCCGTCTGGACGTGACTGTGACCGTGACTGTGGCCGTGACCGGGCCGTGATGGCTTCAGGTCGTCCCCGCCACAGTCCTTATGGCCACCGCCTCCGCCCCCTCCGGCACACACCACCCCATCGTAGTAGCCTGTCAACACAACAATTGCAAATATTCAAATCAAACATCATGCTGGAGGAAACATCATTTGTTCAGGAAGAATGAGGATTCAAACAACCATCATTCCAAGCAACAAGGATTGTTCTAGTCTGGTCGAGGAAAGAATAATATATCCTAGCTAAATGGGAAAATAACTCCAGCTGGGTTGATATTAGTTAAAAAAATTTTAATTTGGTCTAGAATTTTCAACAGAAAATTAATATTTTCTACAGTCTGAGACCAAATTTTCGATTTTTACTAAATATTGACCAAGGTCGAGTAATTTTCCCATCTTGCCAGAATGTCCTCTTCTTGGACAGACTATTATCAAAACAATTATTCAAAACTATGGGGTGGCAATACACCAATTTTATGAATCAGGTATCCTGAGTTTGATTTTTTGAACGAATTTTGACCACAGCGGGATCAAAGATATGAAATTGAAGATTTGGTCATCCCATCTCTTGGAGAAGATGTAGAGCCGTAGCTAAAAAAGGAATAATTTTCTCTCATCATCACCCCTTACATTACTTACGCACAATCATGCTCAGAGCACATGTGGTATCACTCTCATAAAACTGTTGAAAATCTATTATGCGAAAGAAAGTAATGGGAGCAACTTGTAGGTAATTGGTATAAGGTCAATTTTAGGGGAGTCCTAATATCGCTCCCATTCGGTTATCATTATTCCTTTGTTTGCTCCAGTTGAAACATTCAAATTTATATTCTTTCCCTCCTTTCTAGAACCTTTGAATTATATGAGTGTCCATTGCAGTCATGAATCATGCAGCCATTGAGTATCAGCATTATTGGTAGAATTCGAATATCGGTTAAAAATTCGTTACTTCAATATTTAGTTAACATAATTTATAACAAATATTATCAAAACTATGATTGGATTGAATAGAATTTATAATGATTGAAATAATCGATCTTGAATCACAGAAGTTTTCAATTAAGAGTTGCCTATAATAGGAAAATTCGAAATAAATATGAATTTAAACTTGTATTGATGATATGAGTGCAAATTACAATATAATACAATATAACTTGATGTCAGATTTCAGACTGATAGTATGTTAGCATTTCGTGTTCTATGTTTAGGGAATGTGAATGTAGGAGGAGTTTCATCAGTTCTACATCCCTTTTCTACATAAATAATTAGACATGAATAACAAGTTGACAAATATCAGTTATAGCAAAACCTTGTAGGTCTGTTCTACAAAAAAACGAATTACTCTCAACAGTTTTGAATGTACTACATCTAGGATTCTCTTGTCTAATGTCTAAACCCATGTGAGGGTATTCCACCCTATTTTGTACATTTCTAGCCGTGATATGACCTCTATGACAATTTGACATGTGAATAATTATTATTGTAAAAAGCACCTACCATCATTCAACACATATGCTAGCCTAGTGGTCTACATGATTCCTAATGTAAATAGGGGGATGATACTACTACAAGTTCTATGAGGGGGATTAGGCAAGGGTTACTAAACTAAGGTTATTAAACTATAGGGCGTTAACCCCTTAAAGGGCACTGACCAGCTGTTTGTAAACATAGAGGTTGTACTTTCGGTACACAGTGTATACAGGACATAACATGTACTCTTGACATGATAGGGTTGCAACTCTTCCTGGGATTGATGTCTAGTAATTTGACAAGAAATCATGGATCAAAGTTGTCTCTCTGCACGAGCTTGTCCAAACACTTTGATTAAGCTTGTCATTCTTTAAATTTTTATTAGACACGAAAAATTTAAAACACGAAGAATTAATAACAATTTGGCTTTCCAAGCCATTTGTGAAATAATATTCATCAGTTTTTTTTTTTTAATTATTCCCTCAAAAGATTGTATTCTGAGTGCTATAACCTCATGTTATAGGAAAATTGGAGCATTGCTTTAAAGAATGTTAGGAAAGAAACAACGATAAGATAGGGAAATGGCCCAATAGAGTGTAGAGTGTTGACTTCATCATCGATCCTGACTATTGAAGCGCACCAGTAGGTATAGGCTTCTTTCGATTTAAAGGATTTAAAAATCAACAATTATTGTTGATTTTTCCTATATATTTTTCCAATTACTTTGATAACCGTTCAAGTTGCATACTTCTAACTGGCTTCATCGTGTTCCTTAGCTACCTTCACATGGAAGTTTATGATGATTTTGGAAATAAAACCTCTACAAAATTGGAAAAATTTATTATATGTTTGAAAAAATATCAATTTTCCGACATTATTATCTTGGTAGCAAAGCGTTATCGAGGGATGTTCCATGAAACTTTTTTCTCTACTTGATAAGGAATCAGCTTGAGAAGTATTGCACATTTGTTCTCTAGCTGCATAGATTTATATAATATATTTTAGTATGTAAGTATTCGACTAAGAATAGACTTTTTGAAAAGGTATGATGTTCAATGATTAAGTAATAAGTAAGAATAATTACTCTTTTGTTACATAGAGTCAATACTACCCCTGCAACTACGTTTCACAACAAGGCTGCAATGTTATTTCGAGAAAACTTCAAAAATTCCTTATGATTCTCAAATTCTAGTTGTCATTGTATGTCAAAACAGCATGCATGATATAGAGAGAATTACTATTTAGGCCTAAGCAAATGAGCAAGCAAGTAAGGTCTCATTGCAATAACATAGACAATTACCTAAGTCTCAATAACCTGAATGTCCTTGACTAGACATGAAGTATTTTCTATCAATACTCTGATCTTGATAATATCAATATCGTACAAATTTGTGCCTGAGTCTACAGGATTCTGAATTCTGAATTCTACCCGAAATTCCTTCTAATCGTTGAAGGAAGAATTTGAAATTTTAAAGAGAATAATAATAATCGATAATGTTCTCTATGGGTTTCAAAGATCTTAAAGTTTCAAGATGATAGGCCTACATAAATTTAGTTCAGGGAATATCTCCATTTTCATAATTATCTATACAAATGGATTCATTGTAGCCTGCCTACTCATGACCCAATACCGCGGAACATTAATTTAAGTCAGTGATCATCATGTTAGCTCATATTACAATCTTCAAAAAAAAATTATGGGTAAAAATAATAATTGATACGTAGATTAAATTTTAAATAAGAAGATGCATGAAGATAGAATTGCAGAAAATAACAATAATAAATTAGATAAGGTAGGGAAGATTGATGTAATTGAATACTGAATAGTCAGTACAGTATAATGAGAATAGAAAGATTGATTGAAGTTCAGGAGTAATATAGGCAATTTGCATAACACGTGTAACAAACCCATTTCTCAATTACAATAAAAAGATAATCATTGATTGAAATTCAGGGGCAAGTATAGGCAATGTGCTTAACACTACCAACACACCTTTTCCATTATAGCTTATTATTATAACTGACAATGGTCAGCTTATTATAGTGACAATGGTCAGCTTATTATAGTGACAATGGTCACTATAATATAATTATCTCAATACTGAAAAATAAAATCAGATCACAAGGAACTGCATAATGCAGTCTGCATTGCATCTTTAATTAATTGATTAACAAGACATTTTCTTGTTCCAATCAACGGATGTTAATATTTTCGAAGGAGATCTTCTTGGTCAAAGCTTCCAATACTGAATAATCTATCCAATTTCACACTGTCGGCTCGTAACTTACCTACGAATCAGGTGAAGTGCCCGCATCTTTTACTGTACAGCACTTCACCTACTCCGTAAGTACGAGCCGCCATCGTGGGTACGATGTGGGTATTCAACCTCACATCCTGTAACATCGATATAATTTCAATAATATGAATATTATTAGCAACGCTAATCTATAACCTATTATCATTCAATGAAGATTGATACAATCACAGATAGTGAAATACTATTCTAGCGAGGGTTTATATAATCATATCAAATATAACTGCTATCTCATTCACTTATGCTACGGTACCCACGACCTAACATCATCTCATACGAGATTTGTGACTATTGATATTAAAGTAAAAAAATAAGGCTCTTAGATCGATGAATGCTTTTATAATGCCTCACATATCATTGTAGTTGATATTTTCTATCATGTATCTTTATTATTATTGTACTGTTGATTGAAGTTATGTATTGTTTATGAAGTTATGTTTTTGTTTACAAAGCCTATATTGTTAAATTTGAAGGAATAAAAACCTATTATATTCTATTCTAACACCTTTTATATTCTACTCCAAACTCCAAACTCATTATATTCTACTCTATTCTAATCAATATTATTGAAAGACTAACCTGATCCGATTAGGCTCAGATTGTTGAGCATGGCGGCTGGCGAATGCCGCAGCTGCAGCGGCGACAGAATGGTGAGGCTGTTGATTGCAGCTGCAGCTCAAAACAAACACGCAGCGCGTGCCAGCTGCAGCGGTGATCGCAGCTGTCGAACAGCGAACTCCTCAATATTATTGCTGTCGATTGTGGGATAATTTAAACAATCATCTGCGGGTTTTCTACTGATAGTAGCTAATCAAAACACAGCTGCAGTTAGTTGCAGTTACTGATTCTGAAGAGCTGCAGTATATTGGTAGATGCTGATAGAAGGAAAATCAAAACCGAGCTGCAATTGTTTAAAGTAGCAAAAAAATAAAACTGCAGAGCATTACGTTATCAAACCTCGCGGTTCAGGAGGGAGCAAATTTAATAGTTTTGCAATGGAATTGGAACATAAAGAACTTCTTGAATAGTTTATAATGAAATCTTAGGTTAATGAAGATCCATCGTGTAATAGAGTGTAAGAGAAATGATTAGCAGTTATCGTATCCAATTTAAAAATACTGTATTGAACGTATGAAAAACGATAGTAGTTATTTGTGGAAATATTCGATAGTTTCACTAAAAATAAATGCAATAGTCTCCATACTATCCGTGATATTTTCCCAAACAACCGTAAATCTACGTGAAGTATCACAGCCGCAAGGCCAAAGCCAACTGAGCTTGAACCAAAGTCTCTTGCGCACGAGCTGGCGTGCGGGGGCGGGACTTAGCTCACCCCGTCCACCAATCAGAGCACAGCTAGCCTCCGCCGTTGAGTCCTCCCCCACCCCCTAAAACGGCTGTGGAATCTTTCAGTCAGGCCAGGGCCCTGGCTTATAAAGATTTACAGCTTGTTTTTCCGATGAAAAACAAGTGATTGGGATTGTAGATTCACCAATAAGACTCTCGATTTACAATGCTCCAAATTTTTGAAAGAATCAGCTGTTGAATCAACGAATAGGCAAAACTCACTAGAAGACCCTAACATTCGAATCCAAAATGGCCGCAATGTTTCGAGTGGAATAGGAAATCCCATGTATTCTTTATTCTTTCTTTACAATTGCGACTTGGTTTCCAAGTATTTTAAGCAAACGATGAATGAGTGATGATGAATAATGAAGGTTTAAGATGTAGGTTATATGTCTATGTAAATTGGTTCAGACGAAAAATTCACGATATTGCTGTTCAAACTCGAATCATCGCGGCCATCACAAGGCTAGGGTCTTCTGACTTGGTTTGTTTACGATTTTCTTTGTAGGTTATGATAATATTTTAGCGACAATAATGATTCCTGTTCAAATCTTACTATAAAAATAATGATTGATATTCATTATTAAATATATTCATAATAATAAATCAATTTATGTATCAAAATCATTAAATTAGGAGCAAAGTTTTGGTTTTAAAGAAATAGCATTGGACTATTCTGATATTCTATTTACTTGAGGTAAATTCGTTTCATGTCATTTTTTTAAACAGCTGAAACTGTAGAATTTACTTTTTATTGGAAACGTTTATGAGACAGAAACGCCCATAAAATCCACGAATTATGAGTAATGTGGATTGTAAAATGTTTATAAGCCAGGGCCCTGATATTGCTTTTGTAAATTGCAATAGAACGAGCGAAAAAAGCTCACTCTTTCTATTTAATTGTTGGCCCACGTTTGTGAAGGTATGTCTGGGTTTTTTCATGTAGATATTCGTTGCAGTTCCATTCACAAGAACTCGTTTCACATAAGAAATGAACGTATTTTGGGCGGGATACTGATACGTGGTTGAGTGGTTCCTTGAGTACAATTAATTAGAAACTGATTGGGTTAAGATTAGTGGTTAAAGAGATCGTAGTATCGTAATGAATTTCGTCCATGATTGTAGTCTATGAATTTTGTCCAAACAGCATTCAACTCTTGCAAGTTGGAGATTCAATTGCAATGAATGAATAATACTTTTCTAGATGGTCAACATCTTATTATAAAGAATGAACTTTTGGAAGGAATTGATTTGAAAGCATGTAGAATTGATATCTAATAGTTATTTGTATGCATCAAGCTGGAAACCACTGTTATAATATTTATAGTATATGCTTATGTGAAGGCCACATTATTAAGCCAAAAATCCATTCTGTAGAAGCTTATCAATCAGTTACTAGAAACTACAGAGTCTAACTATAATCAGTCTGATTAAACAGTCTCTGTACCAGAAGCAATATCAGAATGTTCGTTGAGAATAACCTACTCAAAAATAATGTTTGTGTTTCTGATTAATAACTTTTTCCCAACAAAGATCAACGCAATTAAAAACCACAGGAAATCTTTTATTGTTTTAATTCTGATGAATCTGACATTTGTAGAACAGCAGGGCTATAATTCGATCATAAAAACAGTTTCGCAGAACAACATCCTTCCATACAAAATTTGAAAAATATTCTGTGAAACTCAGATTCAATTCAAATACTTTTTCAATTTTCCAAGCTATATCCTATTCGTACACATTTGAACACCGTACCCTTGAACACAGCCAGACATACAATACTGGGTTTGAAACTACGGCTAACAGTATAGAGCGAGTTATTTTTTAATATTGGAAAACAACTTCGCTTTGCAGCAGACATGCTCTACTCTCTCCCGACACAGGAGGAGCGCGCATAATAATAACGCGGATGACTGAAGTTGAAAAACGCGGCGCTTTGAAGAGTTGGGGGTAAGGGGGGGAGGTTTGAGTGGTTGTTGAAGTGTGGGTGTAGTGTTGGGTGGGAAGAGGGAAAGGGGGAGGATATTGCATGCGATTGGTTGTTGGCAGCAGCGACAGGAATGCAATAATGTTGGCTACCTGACTGTGTAGGCTACGCTTGTTGCAGTAACCAATATATCGCAACTCAAAGGTAGCTTTCATACGCGAGTACACGCGCTGACAAAAACGT
Organism: Sogatella furcifera; assembly: GCA_017141385.1. Lineage (NCBI taxonomy): Eukaryota > Metazoa > Arthropoda > Insecta > Hemiptera > Delphacidae > Sogatella > Sogatella furcifera. Next base: position 10,256,316 of record CM029546.1, read on the forward strand.
TGCACAGACGACAACGACGGCGTCGCGTCTCAACTAATGAAACATTTGATCAAACGACTGCTGTCGACCGTTGGACGCCGACTAATTGAATCAGTATGACATGCGACACGATGCCCACTCGTCACTGCGTTCTGTTTTTGACGACACGGCGACGCGCACTGGACGTCCTCTAATTTGTACATTGCATCCATGTCGCAGAGCGTCTTGGACGTTGTCGCCGTCAAACGTCCGTCCATCCGTCCGTCCGTTCGTCCGCTCGTCCGCTGCCTCCCACTCGCCGCGCCACCGCAGCAGACATGTCTCGACGTGAAAAACAACGCGACACTCTGCTAGACATGGCCTACGGTCTATTTTTGCTAGTCGCACCGAATCCTATAGTGCCAATCGATTGAGAGAGTTGACCTCCATGATAAATATCATCTATGATGTGGTGTGGTCTAGTTGGATGGACTGGTTCAGGCCAAATGGTGGACCATGAATGCTTTCAAGAACTGTTGATATAGCTTTGTACTGATGGAGAAATTTCTGATATTGGCTTCTATTATTGGAGAATAAAAGCTTCAGAATATATATTTTTTGTTAAAAGGATTGGAATTAGAATTTTTTAATGATCTCTGATTTTTTTAAACTCTGATTTGTCTAGATTTGTTAAGTGCGGGTGGTAGTGGACAGCAAACTGCCGAACGGCAAAATCAAGCCCCATAAGAACAATGTAATTTTTATCAATCTCTTGAAGCAGATAGATCCTCTATTTATGGGCAGAATCACACGTGCTCTATCTTATTGGAAAGAGAATTTAATTCTTCAGGGGCGTTACTTTTTACTTTTTCGATTATTAGTTTATTTCAATAATTAGAGTTCAATACTTTTTCAGTTAATTAATTATGCGATAATTATTAAAATAAACTAAAAATCGAAAAAGTAAAAAGTAACGCCCCTGGAGAATTGAATTCTCTTTTCAATGACATAAAGAACGTGGAATTCTGTCCATGAATAGAGGCTCTATCTGCTCCAAGAGCAGAAAAAATTACATTGTTCTTATTCGGCTTGATTTTGCCGTTCGGCAGTTTGCCGTCCACTACCACCCACTCTTAAGAACTTTGTTCAATTTGTTATGAACTCTTTCTCATACACACAAATTTGTCTATGTGAGGAAAATTCATGGGTATGTTTTTTTGATGACATGCATTTTGAATTAAGTGATTCAATTCAAATTGATTCTCGATTGCGAGCCAGTAGTTTGGAGTTCTGAGATTGGTGGTTCACTTTAAAAGTAGGTAGGCTATATTTTACCGTAATCAGAGAAGGAGAATTTTTTCTTTGAAGATTTCAAACACAACCACCTGGGTGAGTTCATGTTTTCAAAAGAGGCGGAAAATATTCAAGACAAGGGATAAGGTTTCTGTTGATGGTATATGGTTTCGCTACTACGATTTCGAATAATTGAGAGTGAATAATGGACTGGTAATCTCAATAACTGTTGTCCTTTTAAAATTGAAAATCTGATACCAATCGATTATGTTTTTGATGAAATATAACCTGTTTTAAGTACAAATCGTAATGTAGTTCAGGTAGATTATGATTTTGAAAAGATTTAATTATTTGTAGTAATGAAATGAATAATTCCCAAGAGGGTTGAACCGCAATCAATATTCAAATTTGAATGATTTTTCGGAGAAGATATTAGAGTATGATTTGTGTCAGAAATGATCACAGAATGATTAACTATTTTTTTATATTTCAACCGTTGAATTTGATCTCTTAATTTTATTTGACTCTCTTATCATCACTGTTATTTGATCAAACGTCGTTAGTTTTTATCAAATCACACCCTCTTTCAGTTGAAGCCTGTAATGGAAAGATGAAACCTGTACTAAACCAGATAATTAAATCTGGGGAAGGGATTCAGAAGAGGAAAAGTAAGAAACTGAGTAAAAACACAGAGAAAAAAGAAGAATGAACTCTGAAAAGGAACATGATTGTATTTTTCATTATCTGTTGTCAAATGGAGAAGAATCGTCAATTCTCATACATTCTAAATTTCGCGAATGATGTATTCAATGCACGTATGATAATGTTATTCTGTATCCATCGTTCAATTTCATTCTAATTCATAATTCATAATTGATAATATTGTAATGTTTTTCCTTATTGCGAAAAATGATAATTTGTCGAATTTCCGTATAAATTTAAACATAAAATCCAAATTTATCCATTTGGATCCAGAATCAAATTGGCAATGTTCAATGCAAGTATATCAAAGACAAGGGTTTGTAATAACCTTGGTTCAATGTACCGTGAATAAAAATATAAAAATACAAGAGAAAGCTTACAAAATTTACTTCCTTTCGTTAGCTTGTTGAAGAAATAAACTAGAGAGAAAATTACAACAAGAATAAAAAATAAAATGAAATACAGTAGAATTAGAAAAGACTGGAATTGAAATAGAGGTAAACAATATTCACAGTTATCTATCCTATTTCTTGAACATTTTCATAACAATTCTGCTAGTACTCAGCTAGACTGTTGGGGTGAATGGGTAGGTTGGTCTGAGATTTTGGACAGGTGAGCTAATCTGAAAAAAAGAAAGAGAAGGAATAAGACTACGGCGAGCAGAGTGAGTGAGAGACCTGTGGCGATCAATACAGGAGCGTGCCTCACTCCATCCAGGGCCGGATAACTCGTTGGTTTGATTCATTTACGACGTCCTTAATCCGAATTAAATTGAAAGCAGCTGTATCTGTGCCAGCCAGCACTTGTCCCGCAAAGCACGCCACACAACCGACCCCGCCTAATTTGATAGCACCGAATTGAATCGGTTAGGCTATAGTGCTATACCACCCACTCACTCCTGGTGTCGGCCTAGTCATTCTATCTTCACAACTATTACTTTCTTCGAACCGTATTATTATTTTCGCAGTTTGCCTGTATAGAAAATAAAAAATGAAATGAATTGGAATATATAATTATAATACTCTTGACAATACGTTATCCTTCCTTTTATTGTTTTTCTAAGCTTTTTCTCTTTGTCTTTGTATGAGTTTTCGCCTATAAGTGTTGTAATGTGTTGAATTAATAGTTGATTAAATAACTGTTGTACCTGTTTCTATCGTTATACTTGTTCTTCTTATTATTCTTAATCGGTTCATCATCCAGCTTGTGCTCATCATCCGCCCCAAATTTCTCTCTCCTATATCTTCTCCTTCTTGGCAATTTTCAGTAGCTTTCCTCTTTCGCTTCTCTCCCACTACTTCTCAATGTTTCTCATTCACTTTCTTTCCAACCTAAATCTTCTACTATCAATCATCCTTCTCCTCCTCCCTTTCTTCACTTTTCTCAGCCTTCCATTCTTGAAGAATGAAATCTAATTTTGATTATTAATGGTTGCAGTTATAAAATAAATTCAGACGTTATCCTTGAAAATGGCACATAAATTTCCAAGTCCATTTAAAAATGCAAAATTCGGTGACAAACTTTCAATACCATAGACAACAACATTATAATTCAAATAATGTTTATTTACATTCCAATTCCTTCATTTTGACAGTAAATAGAGATTACTCTATCAATCAATTCTAAAGTCTAAAAATATTTTATATTTTACTCAATATTAACAAAACCAATTTCAAAAAAATATAATTATAGTATCACATCTCCCATTATGATAATTTTCCACCAATAATGAAGTCCTTCAACCATGTCCAACTGATTGTCCAATAGTTGTGCTAATGCTAATACGATTAGTTCGATGATGAGTTGTATGAATTGCAGCCGCTCGTTTGAACCTTGTCAGGAGCAACAATGTGACACTAATCTGTTGTGACTCTATTAGAGAAGGGGAGGTGTAAGCTGCCACCCTCCATGCTGTTAGCAGTCGAAGATCATCCTTCCGATATTACATTGTGCATGGGGAGAAACACGTGCTTGACTTGTGCTGATCAACCTTGGTAACTTGCACTAAACTATTCACAGGCCAGCTAATCAAGATGCAACCTTGATGTCTGAGTTAAATGCTGATGAGATACCGTGAGTTCTATCGAAGACTATGATAATAATATCGTGTTGTCTTTTGTTCCATTAGAACACTGTATGAAGGATTCCAGTATTTTAAAGCTTCATTCACAAATAGTGAGTTTAAAATTATGACTGAGTGACAAAACTATATGTTTAGATTGAAAAAAGGCGCACAAAGCAACATATGGACAAATGCAGACGTATGGTGGAAATATCCTTCACAGGTTACAGACGTCCGTCTTTCTGTCTTTGCGTTGCAACATTCAATATTCTAAAATTCCAATATTTTCCTCCGTCCATCTGCAAACGTCGGTCTGTTGCTATGTGCGCCTTGCACGGAAGATGGAATTAAGATATGATTCTTTCACACTCGTAACTCATCACCCCAGATTCGAATCTCTGTTGGAATACAAATTAAAATGTTTGTTATTAGAACTTCAAAGTTTGGGTGGATAAGAGTACAATTCGGGGGGAAATAATAAGGAACATTATTTTAACGTTCTCGAGCAACAATTCAAAGACCTCAACCCAATAGCCGAAAATTCGATAGACAGGTTAGTAACTAGAGGAATATTCCAAAATTCATCAGCTTCTTCTCAGCAGTTAATCCAGAAATTTTATAATGAAATTAATAGTAATAATAATTAAAATCTGTATTTATAGTCTGACCCCTCAACTATCCTATGTTAAAAGTATAGGAAATGTCAAAATGTCAGCTGTTAATTGACGAATCGTCAAAATAAAAGCGTCCCTCAAATATTTGAGTGTCCCTTGAAATTTGAGGGTCCCTCAAGTTTGAGTGTGCTTGGAAAAACCGGGCATTATTCTCGTAGCTAAATGAGTTTATAGCTTAGTACTACTATGAGTATAGTTGTACTACTATTATAGACTGATTAAAGGAAAGGTAACTCTGATAATTCTTCTTTATTACATCTTCTTTACCTAACATTATTGATCCCCACATCAATATTGCTTATTTCGAAACAAGTCATTATTATAGTCCGACCAAGCAAAGAAGAGCCTCTTGCATGATGGAAAAATGACTCCAGCATGGTCAATATTGATTTTAAAATTATCAATTTGATCCCAAATTATAGGGAACTATTTGATCTATTAAGACCACATTTATTATTCTTCAACAAATATTGACCAAGCTGGAATCATTTTTCCATCTTGCCAGAGGCTCTTCTTTGCTTGGTCGGACTATAATAATCACTTGTTTCGAAATAAGCAATATTGATGTGGGGATCAATAATGATAGGTAAAGAAGATGTAATAAAGAAGAATTATCAGAGTTACCTTTCCTTTAATCAGTCTATAATAGTAGTACAACTATACTCAGTACTAAGCTATAAACTCATTTAGCTACGAGAATAATGCCCGGTTTTTCCAAGCACACTCAAACTTGAGGGACCCTCAAATTTCAAGGGACACTCAAATATTTGAGGGACGCTTTTATTTTGACGAATCGTCAATTAACAGCTGACATTTTGACATTTCCTATACTTTTAACATAGGATAGTTGAGGGGCCCTCAAACCAAAGTTGAGGGACCCTAAAATTTCGACGAACGCTCAGATAACCAGCTGACTGACATTTTCTTTTGAAAAATTTATAAAAGTACTGTTATTTAGTTTACCTCTATTCGTGGGTACGTTGTGAGGTTATGCATTTTCCAAATTAGCAAACATTAAAGTATATTAATTTATTGTTCAAGGGAGAATCGAAATATACCAAAATATTCATGCCACAATTTATTTTGTCTTCATTCATTTAAAAAAAAAAAAAAAAATACAAAATATCATGCATACATTCGAAGTAGGCTACTGCTGAATTTTAGGTTATCGCTTTGAACTGATGATAATATTATTTTGTTTACATCATGAGTACCGTATGTAACCAATGAGAATGCAGATACGCTTCAGAAATTTTTACTAAAATGTCAGCTATGCCTAAGTGTGATGCCTAAGGTGATGCCTAAGTTATCTGAGCATTCGTCAAAATTTGAGGGTCCCTCAACTTTGGTTTGAGGGTCCCTCAACTTCCCTATGTTAAAAGTATAGAAAATATCAGCTGTTAATTGATTATTCATCAAAATTTGAGGGTCCCTCAAATATTTGAGTGTTCCTTAAAATTTGAGGGTCCCTCAAGTTTGAGTGTGCTTGGAAAAACCGGGCATAAGAGTCCCATCCGTTTTATGAGTCTATAGACTAGTAAATATATAGATTTATTGTTAGTTGAACGTTGCTAGAACAAAACAACTACAGTAGCCTCTTATTTGTCCGATCAAGAATAAAGTAAATAACGTAGTTCAAACACACTTACACAGAAAAGTGTAAGACCACCTTTTTCACAAGTTGAAAGGCCTTTCACGAACTAAAAGCTAACATACCGCCATTTTGTTGAGCATTTGAAGCGATCTCCACTCTGAGTTAGAGTAATCGTACCTTAATCGATCTCAACACAGATTGAATTATAGAGTAATGAAGACTCCTTTGGCGTTCGACAAGCTTGTTCGAATCCCCTTTCGCCTTCCAAGTCTCCCATCGTTACGAAGCGAAAGTCACTTAGTTAAAGTGGTAGTAATTCCCAGGTAGTGACGGCCTAATAAATTCAGACGCTAAGCGCTTTCATGCACGATAGTTTTCACCAGCCACGATAGAGTTTAGTTGGTAGTACCAATATATATTGTCCAAGCGAAGAAGACATTCTGGCAAGATAGGGAAATGTCTCCAGCTCGGTGAATATTAGATCAAAAATTTTAAATTCGTTCTCAAAGTGTAGAAAACATTCTGATCTACACTTTGAGATCAAACTTATTTTTTTGAACCAATATTGACCGAGCTGGAGTCATTTCCTCAACTTGCTAGAATGTCTTCTATGCTTGAACAGACTACAACCCATTGGTTTAAACGTAATACAGGGACAATTGACGCAGGGTTGGTATTGATTGTACTGGTTAGTATGCAAGTATTAGTAAGAGCTTGAAATCAATGGATTTCTATAACTAAATACTTTGGCATTGAGGATGACAGCTGAGGTGTACAATGACTATAGTAGATATTATAGTCACTATATACTTCTATAGACACGTACTGAGGTGATGCCTAAGGCAGTTCAGTTGTCTGATAGACAGACGACTACGCCCTGGGTTGGGCCACCCCTCCCTACCCCCGGGGCAACCCTTGGGGCGTCTGCTGCAGACAGTCGACAAATTAAAATCTCACACTCTGGGTGTTTTGGTCGTGTTGCAGTGAATCATTTAGCCAGTGTTGAAGGGATGTGTGAGCTAGAACAAAAAAAGTGCATATCGAAAATATTATTAAAATTGAGGAAACGTGAATTTGGAAGAGTTTCTTTGTAAATTACTGTATCGAACCTGTTGGGTTGATTAAACTAGCTACTATGCAGTGGTTGAGCCATTGACATGAATGATAATGCATTTATAAATTCGTCACAATATGAAGTGAATTATCATCAGATTCTTAATGTAACTAATGTTTTTCTCAACAGAGTACCTTTTAATATCCATCGTAAAAATATGATCAAAATTGAGAAAGATTTACGATCTTTGTGAATAGCTGTATCGAGATTGATTGGAATTTTTTAGTTCTGTATTACAAGTTTTTCAATGTGACTAAATCTTTTTCACCAGAATTCGTATTAACATAATATTTATTTTATCATAGAATCCTCTGTCTTATTCAGGAAGAAATATTGTAATCCGTGAACCATAATATGATGATATCCTGGCGGCTCGTGCCCACAAAGCAGGTGAAGTGCTGTACAGTAAAAGATACGGGCACTTCACCTGCATCGTGGGCATTACATGTCCATTTCCAATAAATCCTTGGATTTCACTTTTAAATTGATTTTGCTGAGTGGTTCTTCTGGTTGATGAGACTAGCTACTATGCAGCGGTTGAGCCATTGACATGAATGATAATGCATTTAGAAATTCGTCACAATATGAAATGAATTATCCCAATCTTTTATTAATAGAAAATTATTATTTGGTTGATTGTTTTTTATATTTCCAATCAAAAACTCTAGATGAAGTAACAGGCAAAACATTCTCGCCAAACTCATTTATAGATTATTAGGCTTATTAAGATGAAAATAATTTGAAAAGTTTTTAATCAATTTCAGTTCAGTGCGAAATCCAAAAATGTGACTCTGATTTGATAGGATGGACCACCGATTTGCGAGAGGGGTTTGAGTAGGCCTTATCGATCTGACTCCTTCCCTCCGCTCCAACATCTCGTTCTTATCCTCGCTCTTTTGCCACTTGATTAAACCTAGCTGCTAGAGCCCTGAAGAGCGAGAGAGGGGTGGCTGGAGGGAGGGTTGGAGGGAGGTTAGGAGTTTAGAGGCGCTAATGGAAATTGATAGCGCTCTGTAGTCTAGTGATGTTTAAATCATCGCGCGCGCACAGAAGTCGTCTGCCGTCGGCTGGCCATTTCTCAAACTGTACCCCCTCTTCAGCCCCCCTCCGTACCCCTCATCTTAAAATTGCAGCATCAGCATCACCATTACTCACTTTCTCTGCTTCACTTATATCATCAACCTCTCGACAATATTGTCAACGTTTTCTTATACTTTTCTTTCCAAATATTTTTCTTCCTCCCTTCTTTTCCACTATTTCTAATGTGATTCTCACTTTTTTCCCAAATATTTTCATTCCTCTCTTCTTTACCACTATTTCTAACGTGATTTTCACATTGAGCCTCTCAAACTGTTACTGTATCTTGGTCTATTGAAATTGTGTGATGAATTTGGTGCATTGATTTATTTGGTTTCTCATCCTATTACTCCAAATTCTAAATTTTTTCAATATTTTTACTGAACCAAAAATTTTTGTGTAAAGTGCTGCGAAAGTACATAACCTCGTTTCGGACTAACTATTCATTAAAATTTTGTAAACGAAGTTTTAGACATTGGTCTATGTTTTTATCCAATAAGTGTTTCTTTCTTTCATTCTTTTCAAATAAATAAATAAATACATGTTCAGAGAATTATACCCCACTAGTTAAGTTATAAAAAACTACATACGATTATAACCCAACCTGAATCCTATCCCACTCCCTCTTCAAATGTGAATTTATGATGAATAAGATACTTCACAGTATTAAAAAAAGTTGAGCAGACATAGAAACGATAATCTGTTGAGATGAGACGTCAGGTAGTATTTACTCAAATTGCATTCTACTTTTCTGATTGGTTGGTCACGTGATTAGAGACACGTGCTGGTCACGTGACTTGAAACGGGTGCATCACGTTCTCAGAGTGCTCTCACACCCTTTTAACGTTTTCTCCTTTTCAATATCTGCGACTGTTTCATTGGCGCTTATTAGATTCTTCCTTGTTCAGACGATTGTTATTGCTTTGTTCAAGTGGAGAGAAAAGCTGGCCAGGTGAGGGTTGTTCCAGGTCAGGATAAACCTGAGGGGGCCTATGATTGGTTACCGCTTGTTTCCTATAGTATTTATTGTGTAGTGGACCCATTTACTCTCTCATATTGTAATGATACTGATAAATTCATCAATGTTTTTAAAGAATGATCTCAGTACCCTTTAAAAATAATTTTAATTTGACATAAACTTATTTATTAATATTCGATTGTAAGAAATAGTGTATATATTCAGTGGAATAATATAAGTAATCATTGCTCAACCAGTTTCTGATTATATAAGGAGTGATAGGCTATCAATCAATCAATCAATCTAGTTCTATTGTTTGGATCATTAGTACAAATATTAAATCTTCTAGATCAAAAATTATCACAAGATGAAGAGTTCACAGTGGAAAAATTTGAATACAAATAACTAATATTATAGCTACAGTATGTACAAACAGGAAGCATTATTTGAAAATAAAACTTTAAACTCAGGGCTATTTAAAATAATTGATAAATAAAATTTAATAAATCAATACTTCTAAAGTTTGAAAAAGGGTATTTGCTTTATTTCATTTTATGTATCAAAAGGAAAGCAATACAAATAGCAGCGATAAAAACCCGTTTTGAATTTTTCTACTAAAACAATATTTGCTTTGAGGTGAAGATATTGATGAAAAATTCACAGAAATCCCACCTTGAAAATTAGATTTCTATTCTCAGAAAGCTTCAAAATTTCTTACAATTCTCAGTGACTTTTTACTTTAGAAAAATCTAGATAATTTTATTAGAGTGGGATAAATAGCAATCTAATAACCTTTCTAATTGGTCAGTACGTAAGTTTTTTGTTGATAATTGACAAACGATAACTAACTTTTGCAAATGCGAACTAAAATGTGCAATAATACTAGAATAAGTAAGCGCTATTTTATCATTCAACAGGTCAACAGATATAATTTATTCTTGTGGACACGCTTTTCATTATTCTACGATCTTGAACCTATTCATTGTTTCAATTACCTCTCTCATGTTTCAATTACCTCTCTAATGTTTCAATCACCTCTCCCATGTTTCAATCACCAATTACTTCCTCAGTCTCTATATATAAAAGCGAAATGGCACTGATTCATTCATTCATTCATCACCAGAACTAAAAATCCACTAAACCGAATGCGTTCAAATTTGGCAGGCATATTCAGTTGGACGTTCAGACGCGCGCTAGGAACGGGTTTCAAACGTTTCAAAAACAGAGATACGCTAAATATTAGAGTTTTTCTATAGTTTTTCGGCATTTTCTTAATTTTTTCGTTAACCAATCGGCAGAAAATGTTGATATTCGGTGGGCAGGTTTAGATAAGGTCTAGAAATGTTGTGATAAAATATTTTTGAAATTCGGTTTCTAAAATTGTAGATGCATTGCGGGTTGCATATCTTTCGCCTTGATACTACCAATCCTCAGTGTAAATTCAATGGTTCAGCGAGATTATAGATGGAGTAGTTTAGAAGATATTGAATCAAATTTCAAACTATGTATGATATACTTCCCAAGGTTACGCTCAATATTGACGTTTTACTATTTGTCGGAATTTTCGGAGTTTTTCTTACATTTTCCGAGAACAACTTGGCAGGAAATGTTGAAATTTGGTAAACAGGTCCAGATTAGGTCAAGAAATGCTGTGTTCAATAAATATCGAATTCTTTCTGAACGGAATTTGCAGGCGAGCGAAGCGAGCCTGTTTGACTCACTTACAAAGCCGATACTGGCGGGGGTCCAGGGGGCGGAGCCCCCTTGCTAGGCGGAGAAGGCGAGCGAAGCGAGCCTGCCGGCTAGTATCTTATAACTATGAATTGAACACTGTGACAATGTGACAATTATGTGACAATCACAAAAGATCATTTCTCTGGAAAACTGAGATATTTTCTACTTACACTCAACTTTAGCATAAAAGGGAGAACAAATATAACGTCTTACACGAGAGAAAGCAAGGTAGCTGACTCCTTGAGAAAAGCTTACCCTTCATAGACCGTTTCAAAGTACCTAATATGAGCCGAGAAGCGACACAGAAAAATTGCACGAAAGCTTTTCGTGGAACAAGCCAAGTATTTCGCTCAGCAATTTCCCAAATTGCCAACAACATACGAATTCGGAGTGAGCGAGACGTTTTCCTCTCTAAACATCTCTATTTCCCTTCTTGGTTTGTGGTTCCTGCCTTGAACTCTCTCACCGCTCTGAAGCATACCATCACAGACAACTGGCAACCATCATAGAACGACTCACAGCAAATACTTGGCCACATTCCTGGCATTGCGCTGCGTATGGCGGTGGTGGGCAGGTATAGTCAGTCTAAGCAAAGAAAACATTCTGGTAAGATGGAAAAATGACTCCAGTTCGGTCAATATTGTTTCAAAAATGTTAAATTTGGTCTCAAATTGTAGATAAAAATGTTTCCTACAATTTGAAATCAAATTTGTAATTTTCGAACCCATATTGACTGAGTTGTTGTCATTTTCCCATCTTGTCAGAATGTCTTCTTCACTTAGACAGACTATAGGCAGGTATGAAGCTTCGTTCCCTTTTCGGTCCGTATACAGCTATCATTACTGGCAGAACAGAGCTTTTGACCCGCGAAATAATTCCCCCCTTTCCCCAACCTACCACCTTTCGCGTTTTACAAAGTGACCCATGCTTCCCCTCTCCCCCACAGAACCATTCATTCCTGACACACCGACAATTCTCTGAAAATTGAGGCCCCTTTGAAGGGCGAACTGGCTCGAAATTGCGCACTCTGGGTTTTGTGGGTGAGTGAGGGGGGCTACAATAGGGCGCTCCAAACCTCAACATCCCCCCCCCACCGCCATAATGTTGCTTTCATACAACCGAAAAACCCTTCCACGTAGCCCGTTCTCACAATAGAAACGACTAACTCAATGTACCTGTATATCGCTACAAAGCAAACACGGTGGACTATTCCAGTATGCAGTTGTTTGGAGTGGAATGTATTTGCAAATATTCCGCAAAATGTGATTTTTTTCTTTATATTGTACGTGTTTGCATTGTTGTGTAGGCGTTTGCTTCGTGATGTTCATGAATGATTGGTCCTTATGTTTTTTCAAGTATCTTATTTTTTGGTATCGCATTCTCACGAATATTACATTTTTTTTATAAAAAATAATTTATCTGTAGGCTATTTTACAAACTTATGCTATCAAAAGATCATTATTGGTTGGGAAAAAACGTCTAATTTAAGAATTTCGCTATTAATTTCTCTCTGTATTTGCACTTCAAAAGATATTGTTTTAGCAATCAAGATGAAGTTGAATATACAACTGTACTTTTTTTCAAATTACTACAATCTCCTCGACCTCTATTCAACTCACACATTTGTGATAATTCCAACTTCTTCCTTCTCTCCTTTTTCTTATCTCCACGATATTTTTCCCCTGTGGAATAGGAAATAATCATGATAAGTTATACTTACAACTATTGCAATCTACAAATGAAGCTGTGATTTTTTTCTATTTAAATGAACAAGAAATCAAATCTTACTTTATCCCTTTCTTGTGAATATTCCTTCTCGAGTCCAATCTTCTCTTCATTCAATTTCTAACTTTTCTTCTTTGCATAAATGCTTTTATCACAAATTCATTCTACTCATTTAATTCTACTCTCATTTCTCTCTCTTCACTTTCCTTTCTAAGTTTTTCTTCCTTCATCCCCTTTCTTCATCACTCAACTCACACATTGACATCCACCTCAACAGATTTTCTGCTCATTTTCTCATTCATCCAGATTTCTCTCATATTCCTCCAGATACTGAGAGATAGAGGAAGGGCTGGGTGAGATGTTGGCACATAATTATCGAGTCCCTGTGTCGCCCCTCTTCACCCGCCGCCCTTGGCGTGGACTGGTGGCCCCAGGAGGCTGTGGCCTGCTCTGCCGTGCCGCCACCAACTCGGCTATAGTGCCGTTTCGTGTACGAGCATTACTCTTGATTTCCGTGACGGCCCTTTGCCCCCTTCCTATACTGTTGTTATGCCCTCTATTGCTCTCACAACGTCTCACTCGCTCACAGTACTCTCCCATTGACTGTCTTACTCGCACACAAGTACACCCCAATCCCTCTCTCACTCTCACATAAGTACACAACCATTCACCCTCTCACTCAAACACAAACACAAATTCATTGAACCTCTGACTTACACACAAGTACATCTCATTCACCCTCTCAATCGCACACAAGAAAACTTCCATTTCCCTCTCACTCACACACGAGTAGACCTTCATCCACCCTCTCACTCACACAAAAGTGTAATCTGTCCAAGCAGAGAAGACATTCTGGAAAGATGGTAAAATGACTCCAGTTCAGTCAATTTTCCATCAAAAATTATAATTTTCGTTCTCAAATTGTAGATCAGAATGTCTCCTACAATTTGGGACCAAGTTTATGATTTTTAAACCAATGTTGACCGAGCTGGAGTAATTTTCCCATCTTGCCAGAATGTCTTCTCTGCTTGGACTGACTATACACCCCCATCCACCCTCTCACTCGCCCACACAGTGGACTATAAGCCTGGCAAGTGGCTTCTTCTTTATAATAAACAGTACACACTGACGTTAACGACTCTATGCTTTGCTGTAGAGCCATCCCGGCAGCCTATCTCTGGCTGCTTCGTTTCTGAATTTTCTCTCAACCTGTGGTAGAAGCCTAACCTCGAACTCTTCTCTTTTTAATCTTGACTATAGGTTGTCTTTCTCTAGTAGACAGGTGTCTCTTTGGATAATAATAATTAAAACATTCAAAATGAATATTTTTAATAAATCAGTGGTTCGACAACATCTCATCTTTTCATTTAATATGGATAACTTCCACAATATCACATTCACAACCACTCGAAAAACTAAAACATTTCTTCAAGGTGGTGAATATACCCATATAGGTTTCATGAGTTAATTTACGTAGTATAGTAGGCCGGCTTGAGTGAACGCACATTGGTGCGATTCACCAATAAGATGCAATAGAAGCACGAAGTTGTATGGAGCAAAATCAGAAATCTGCTGACTGGTGTTCGTTGCTCTATGAACTCCGTGTTTTTATTTTCCTACTTATTAGCCTTGGTCGCACCAATGTGCGTTCTCCCATGCCGGACTTATGAATCACTGGCATACTCCGTAGATTTTGTATGTTTATTGAAATATAGCATACAAGGAGGTTACTCCTTGATAGCATACTTCATGAACGTTTTCGAGATTTAAAAATCAGTGCGAGGATAATTAGGTACCATACAATCCAAAATTCTTTGGTTGGAGGGTGAAGAACCTAATTTATTATGAGATGATTATTTCTCTCATATCTTCATATGTGACACATCTATTCTAAAAGGGATTGTACAAATACGTTATACACAAATCTTGAATTTCTGTTCTTCTCCATACCATTCTTTTTCGTACGAACTTTTGAGGTTTTTTTCGAATTATTCTTCCCGCTAATTATCCGTTGCATAGCAAGTGGATGAACTGGAATAAGAGATGGAAAGTCATGAACACGGTTACTTAGAACAAGAATTTATTTGAACCATTTTGTGGACTAAGATAGATATCCGTGCTGAAGACTAAATGATTACACTATCCAGTCAGTGATAAGGCGTATGAAAATTAAAATCTGTAGTAAGCATAGGGAAGATAAAATCCAAATTGAACCTTGAAATAAAATGAATAGAAAAATAAGAATTTGGAGAAAATTTCAAATAAATTAGAGTTATTGATAATTAAATTATTACTGTATCAGGTAAACTGTAATCATTTACAAGGGATAATTTTTAGATAAGGTTCTAAAATATCTATAGTTTACCCATAGGACCTGCTTCAAAGCATATTATTCCATCAACGTGATAAGTGATATACGGTATTTCATTTTGAATTAACAGCCAAGAGGCGAATTAAGATAACAATAATTTTCTCTACTTCCACTATATGACAAAGATTACCGCAATATCTTGGTCGTTTCTTGTCCTACCCTCTTGGCAAATGGTCATAAAATTAGGGTGAGATCAAATAATAAGAGTTGAATAAGACAACAAAACACAAAAAAAGAATTGCATCGAGTCACCCTATTGGAGACCACAGTTTTATTGCGCTGTATATGGTATTACTGTACTGTGTGAGAGGATTGGAGAACAGTTACTCTCATATAGTCACTTACAGAGGATGGAGCTCATTGCTCCCAAATAAGGACTGCACTCCACTCTAATAATACCATAAATAACTATTAAGCTTGAACGGTAGATGCAATGTCTGTTTGCTGAAAAGTATGAAGTGGAATTATAAAAAAAATCTGTTGAAAAACTCGTAATTATTGGAACGCTTTCTATACACTATTACACTATACTCATTATACTGTATTCTATCCGAAAGTGAAATTTGTGTTTACTATTATTATCATATATCGTCCATTGACCACCTATAAAAGGAGTATTTGGATTTGTCAATAAATTCAAATTCAAATTCAAATTTTATTTCCACAAAAATTAGTCAGCAATAGTTAAAAACCTAAGACAGAATAAACTAATTTTGTATCTCATAGTGGGTTTGAAATTCTTCAACTGAATATGCACAAATATTAAATAATTCCTCTTTCACCAAGGTCCTGAATTCACGTCCTGTTTTTGCTCTCAAACTAGCTGGTATTTTGTTATAAAGTCTAATCCCAGCACTTTTTACTCCTCTCTCATATAAAGTAGTATGGATATCATCTCTTAAGTCTTCACGATGTCTAGTTCTGTAATTGTGACAAAGTGCACCAGTTTTAAATTCATTCTTATTTTTATCTATGAAGCATATAGATTCTAGAATATACAAACTGGGAAGAGGGAGAATTCTCATCTGTTTGAAGAATTGTCTACAGCTTGATCGTATCAACTCTGCAACCATAACTCTTATTGCTCACTTCTGGATACGGAATATGTCAATTTTACATATTTGATACTTGTGAATGGAAATCGAAATGAATTATCAAGCACTTATTTCCGTGAATTCACAGATAGAAATCGATTATTCAGTAGAGCACACCAACACAAGCAAGAACTCATGCATGTGTAGTGAACATACACAACCAGAAATGAAGAGGGGTGTAAACTCCCGAACGGGAGAGCCGAAACAGTATATCAAAGCGTGGATTTACAGTGTTGATAGCATCCCATTCTTACTCAGGGAGGCTGAGGCCACCTCTTGGATCATACAAATGGCTCGTTTAGGCGGTCACAATCGCTCCAATCCCCGTTTTCACGCGCTTTGATTTGTTGCCTTAGATCTTAGTTGGTGAGCTTCATTCAGACACCCTCTCCTGCAACATACCTCAACATACAAGGAAAGAAAAGGATGTAGTTTAGGGATTTAATGTTTTCATCTTATTTCTTTAATTAATGTTCTGTTTTTACATTCATTTTCAAAGCCTTCATAGAATTCCTATCATGTATGGATTTTCAAGAATTATAGATAGAATATTTCCAACAAGTATGATAGTTATTGATGAGGTTATTAAGTCGCTGCAGCTATTGATCATTCATAACCTTGAGAAACCTTTGACTGAAAAAGAACATTCGACTTATAACCTCAAATATTGGACTATATTTGAATGAGAATTGCGTTTTGAAATACCAAGCATCCAAGCTATAATGGGTTCTTTCTTACCAATGTGTTCTTGCCAGTAGATGAATGAATAAAGAAATAATAATCAATTTTTCAAAGAAGTATCACAATTCTATGATTTGTAGAATAGATATCAATCAGCTATTATATAATTTATTATAAACTTGTTCATCTAGAGCAGTTTATCTTGAATATTTTTCAATAGTCCTCTTAGAGCTGCTCTATAATGTTTACTTAATTTATTTCTGAGGGTGATGCCCACATGTGATCTAAGCATGTGCGTGTGAACAATGTGTAGTCTCAAAAGTACTAATCTAGAAACCTAAGGTGTACACGAATACCTGAGTTGATCAGTTCCAGTTTTGCACTTGATCAGTGGCAATGGCGCGATGCCATCAAATAATAAAGAACAATAATAAGTTGAATAACTACAGAATGGTTTCAGCACAATGAAACAACATAATTTCAGTATGTCAAACAGCATAATTTCACCAAAAATAGTCATTCCTCGATTAGGCACTACATCATGCACAATTATTACTGACCAGTTCCAAGTTCAAACTAAATAATGGTAATGCTAATCAATAACGTAGAAGTGATGGACTGACAACTATTCAATTTGTCAACTAATACAATCCCCCAACAATTTTACTGAACATTCCTTGATTAATCACTATTCTGCACAATTATTTCTGTAAAGACTAGCCACACCACACTTCAGTGTTGCCACCCCACGTTAGTCAGTTCCAAACAAACAAAATATTGTTTTTGTTTGATGGTTTAACAATATTTGCATTTTATTTTCGTACATATTGAACAAGAGACGTACACTCAATCCGCCATCTTGTTTTTTGTGGCTAGCGTGTTGTCAGAGCAGCAACGAAATTAATTGAATTTGATTGAAATTCATCATAGCCGGTGAGTGGAGTGTTTTTTGCATTGCATTATATTATGATGATGGGTGGTGTGTGTGAGTGAGTTTTGAGTGGTTTTTTGAATATTTATATTTTGCTGTAGGTTATCTGTCAACCGTTGCTTGTACTGTATGACAAGTGACAATTTTCATTTTGCGTAATATTTTTGCATCGGACGTTGTTTTGTGCGCTCTCTCTCTCTCTTTCCCTCGATCAGAATGACAAAAGCATAGCTTTTTACGCTGTGCGGCGGCGTTTTTGTGAGTCGTGTTTTTGATCGAAAAAAGCGACTGCGGCCTGTGAACAGGCTATACCACTTACCTGTTCGCTCTCTTGTGCCAATCAATGTGACACTGGAAAAATAGAGTGCTCAAACTGGACACAATAGTAGATTTAAAAAGCACAACTGGATGGGACTTGAAATCTAGATTTGATAAAATTTATTTAACCGTGCGTTCAAATTTATTCAGATCGTGTATATTTTAATTAGTTTACCGCAAAGGCTGTAACACATTAGTTCACCTAATGATGAGATAATTTTTTATGCTTGATAAAATTTATCTAACCGTATGTCCAAATTTATCTAGACCATGTATCTTCAAATATCTTTCACGACAGTTGTCATAATACACACTGTACAGGAGAATACTATTAATAGGTCTAGTGATAGTCTCATACTAGTAGTAGTAGCAGTAAAAGTAATGAGATAATTCCAAATATATTGATGACAAGTAAAACAAAAAATAATTATTTTGGAAAACAATTAGCTCCATAATGAGAATAGTCTGGTCGAGCAATGAAGGCATTCTAGCAAGTTAGGAAAATGACTCCAGCTGAGACAAATAATGGTTTAGAAATCATAAATGTGGTCTCAAATTGTAGAGGAGGATATTTTCTATAATAATTGAGAACATAATTTTTGAACCAATATTGAGCGAGCTGAAGTCATTTTCCCATCTTGCCAGAATATCATCTTTGCTTGGACAGACCAAAATATTAATGAGATAATTTCAACTAGATTGATGATATGCGTGACAAACAAAGAATCATTATGAGAAAAAGTGAGCTGCATCATGAATATTTACGGTCCAAGCAAAGAAGACCCTCTGGCAAGATGAGAAAATGACTCCATCTCGGTCAATATTGGTTCAAAAAATATTGATTTGGTCTCAAATTGTAGATCACAATATTTCCTACGATTGAGACCAAATGAATAACTTTTGAACCAATACTGACCAAGCTGGAGTCATGTTCTCATCTTGCCAGAGGGTCTTCTTTGCTTGAACAGACTATACTAGAACTGTCGGACGTGACAGTGCCGTTTTTGTTTGTCATAATGCTTTTGGCGAGTGCGTCCAAGCTCGTGCGTCCGGCGAACCTCAGACGCGCGTACTTATTTGATTTATCTAAAACAATAAAGGAAACTCCTGACTCACCCCTCTCACTAGCAGGGGTCAAAAAAAGGCGACCGATGGGTGCTAAAAGGTTGCTGTTGTGTGTGTGTTCCGGTGGTGGCGAGACTGACAGCTGCACCCTTCCCCCACCAGACAGTCGCCACCCTGTTGAGACTCATCACAAATAATCTATCTCACCCCTTTCTCATACGGTACAAAATCTTCTATTCTATCTCAAATAATCCTCAAACATCATCGTCTCAGAGAATCTCTCAAACATTAGTCCCGAAAGGTTATGCCATTTTGTTTTGAAAGATCACCATTATTTTTATATTGAATGGCGTAAGACAATTTTTGAAAGAGTTATAAGAATGACAAGAGAAATAATAATTGCTGAGAACTTCAAATTGTAAAAGGATTATTCAAATTGTAGGATATTATGAGATGTATGATGTCTCAGTTTTAATCGTTGGTGCCAAATTTCGGGTGGCTCGTTGGAGTAATTGATTGTGCGCTGGTCTGATAACCAGAGGTTTTGGGTGCGATGTTTGACACAGGAACTGGTTTTGACCACAGCAATCACATAGATACGGCCACCCCGTCTTTCGGATTAGATGATAAGAGGGCGGTCCCGATTGCCTAAAAACTAGTCGTCATCTCTCATCATCACCATCATCCCTTTAATTACTCACGCACAGGCCTGGGAGCCCATGTGAGCATCATCCTTCAAGAAAAATACTAAATATCTGGTACCGAGCTTTGCTCTGAAGCTGCGGCCGAACTGTTGAATTACATAAACTTAAATAATATGTTATTGTAAAAAAATTTATATGATCACTTCTCACAATTTTTTGGCATGAACATGTGCTATAGACTTGAATGTAACTCCATTCACTCCAGCTGGATAGCGTTGGTCAGCTAACAATAACAGCCATTATACGCAGTACTTGGGATTATGCCTGAATGAGGAATATTTTATTCTTTTATTAATCCTGCCAGAGAGTTTCCCTAGACATGAGACCTGGTGCAATCTTTTTTTCCATCAAGGTTATATTACATTTCAAATTTCAAGAAAATCGTTAGAGCCATTTTCTAGATCCGTGGTTCCACATACATACAAACATATATACATACATACATACAGAAATTACTCGCTTAATATAATAGGATTTTATTCTTTTATTAATCCTGCCAGAGAGTTTTCCCAGACATGAGACCTGGTTCAATCTTATTTTTTCCATCACGGTTATATTACATTTCAAATTTCGAGGAAATCGTTAGAGCCGTTTTCTAGATCCGTGGTTCCACAAACATACATAGCCTACATACATACAGAAATTGCTCGCTTAGAGCCGGTTTCTCCAAGTTGCATTAATTCAAATTTTGGTTTAACGTTTGATCGGTGTGACCTTGCTTACTGCTATCAAGAGAGTGAAATTCGAATACATCATATTTTTGTACTATTTTTGTACCTTTTTGTACCAAGAAGGAAAATTTTTGTACCACCACCCTAAC
The DNA here is from genome assembly GCA_017141385.1 of Sogatella furcifera. Taxonomy (NCBI): domain Eukaryota; kingdom Metazoa; phylum Arthropoda; class Insecta; order Hemiptera; family Delphacidae; genus Sogatella; species Sogatella furcifera. The sequence goes on from CM029546.1 coordinate 10,277,191, forward strand.
AGAGATAATAGTAATTCTGCGGTCAGAGAAAAAGTTGACTCTCTTTCCCAGCATATTTTATATAATTATTCAACATTCAGATACCCTATTATTGTTCAACTTTTGTACCAATCAAATAAACTTCTCTTCAATCTCATTTTGATTCTCATTTAAATGAATTTGGCTTGTGTCGGGTTCTAACCCCCAACTTTCTAATTGCTAGTACCCAAAAATAAGAGGAGTACAAAAAATTTGCTGGTGGTACAAAATGTCATGGAATTAATACAATATTACAGCATAGTTTTCATTCAAATTTGAACTGGTCGGGGTACAGGTTTATCCTGCTGGAGAAAGTAATGGACATTCCCATGGCGGGGTTTTCAAATTTTGGTTGGTTAAATGAAATGAATTTCAATGAAATTTGGCAGAAATGAGTTAATCGGTCAGGATTGGGAATTCAAGATAAACTATCAACTGAATGATGGAAATTGAACTCTCAAAAAATGAAAATTATAGCTGCTGGTTGACTTGTGATTCTGTGAATGTAGGATAACCAACCTTAGCACTTTAAAGATGGGTCAACATGCAAGATCCAGAGCATATTTTTTCAAATAAAATAGATATTCATGCACTAATTGGACGATTATCAAATTAATTATTCATTTTAAGTCAATATAATTGAATAATTTGATTATAGCATTACACTTCAACTCTTTTTATTTAAATATAGAATTTGTATGCCAGTAAAATGTGTAACGGTGCTAACCCCGAAATGAATTTGTCATGTCAGATCGGCTACCGACCAAGAAGAATGCTATTATCTTAGTTAGTGGAATGGTACAAACAATTTCCTTCGTGGTACAAAAAGATACAAAAGTAGCACAAAAATATGATCTATTCGGATTTCACTTTCTTTATAGCAGTAAGCAAGGACACCGATTAAACGTTAATCCAAAATTTGGTTTAATCGAACTTGGAGAATCTGGCTCTTAATGTAATAGGATAACCCTTTGAGAGCTCTTAATTAATCCCTAGCGGAACAATGTGGTCTTTGATATAAATGAGCTACTTAGTAGACTAATAGAATTTAGGCAGTTCTGTCTGTTCCTTTTGCGCTCCAACATCTGATATTGTCTGCAATTAGTCTCCGTAACTGTACCGAACCATCTGACTAGAGTACAAGCCTATTTCTCACTCTATTTTCTAGTTAGCTGGTCCGGTACAGACTATTTTCAGACAATATTAGTTATAGAAACGTACAAGAGACAGACGAAACCGCTTAAATTTTTGTTGCGAACTCTGGCAAAACATTTATATAAATAGCAAGTTTAGCATAGTTATTAGCTCCAAATAGTAGGAAGCAGCTTGAACTAGAGGCTAATATCTATGTCACGCATACTACTTAAAAGCAGGTAGTCAGGTAAAGCTTCAATCCTATTTTTGCCAGAATGTTAGAATATAGGTGTGTTGAGAAGTTTTACATTACAGTTGATGAGTTATAGTCTGTCCTAGCAGAGAAGACCCTCTGGCAAGATAAGAAAATGACCCCAGCTCGGTCAATATTGGTTGAAAAATTATTGATTTGGTCTTAAATTGTAGATCAGAATGTTCTGTATGATTGAGACCAAATCAATGATTTTTGAACCAATATTGACAGAGCTGGAGTCATTTTTACATCTTGCCATAGGGTCTTCTTTGCTTGGACAGACTATACTTGTCCAGCCTTTCTTGATAATGTAAATTTCAGAAGCCTTTAAGGCAGTTTAAGGGAGCCGATAGGGAGTATTTAATTGTAGCAATCCAAAACGCAGTCATAGGCTACTACTGTAGATACATGTCACCTATTGAGAAAGTTCCTTTTAGATCTTAATCAGTTGATAATACTACTTAATTATTTTGAAAAAATCATGCTGAGGATCAAGATTTAAACTGAAGCTATACCAGCTTAGAATATATATAGAGTGCTGTGCATACATGTCGAAAATAACATCCCGGAACTACTACAATACCCAAATTCTTAGTAAATTTCAAGAAAATGTGAACTAAACTTGCTCAGGGATGAATCTTTATGAAAATTTCCAAAATAATATCCCCGAACCACAAAAATGCCCAAATTTCCAGTAGACTTTGAGCGAATGTGAACCATACTTTCAGTATTTTATCTCCAAAAAACATAATTTGATAACCTGAATGTTCTTCAAATAAACCCTAGCTCAATTCAATATGATAACGTGAACTGCACTAGCTCTGGAATAAATCGCCATGCAGATCATCCCCAAAATATCATTCTGTAAGTGCTAGACTGCTTTAATTTGGCAGTTCATTTTGAGAGAGTGTGAACTGCACTTGCTGAGGAATGAATCGCGATGGTGGATCATCTGCAGCTCCACCATAAGTGGAAAGTGGGACGTGGCAGACAAGCGATGTAGTTCAATATGAGACCCAAATTTTCAGCTCGAAGGCAATATTCTCATTCAGGCCTGTCAGTATAGGTTTATCTTTGGCCTGACCAGTATTATAATACAAGTTAGCATGAGGACAACGACAAGCTTTTCAGCTTTGTTGCTAGCTGACGCGCGTGTGCACGTGCGTGCGTGCATGACTGACACTTTGTCGTCACCGGCACGTTCGTGCCATCAGTCAGCGCGCTTAAATCTTTGAATGGCTTAGCAATATTTGGGTAGCGCATAAATAAGTACGCGCGGGCTTCGGCTTGGGCTTCACTAAGCCCCGTCATAAAACACGCATTAGCCTGCCGTTAAGGCTGAATCCCTCCTGGAGAGAGAGTGCAATAGAGTGATTGTCAAAGGGTAAGAAAGAGAGAGAGAGAGACAGAGAGTCGTCTATAGTGATGAACTGAGACTCCAAGAGAGGATTGTCGAAGGGTGTGAGAGAGAGTCATCTCTAGTGACGAACTGAGACTCAGGGAGAGTATTGTCGAAGAGAGAGGCTTGTGGGAGAGTGCAGGAGAGTCCTCCATGGTGACGAACTGGGACTTGCTAAAATGCATGTACAGCCTACCCTGATTTACAAGTTTCCAGCATGGTTTCATCTTCATTCTTCTATTCTCTTTGGTCCTGTATTCTACGTTCACACCTTTTTCTTTTCCAACAGTTTTTCTTCTACCATTCTCTTCCCTCTTGACGCCCTTGAGAAGAGAAATTCACTCACTGCTTAATTTGTAAAGTTGGATTCCGAGCTATGTTTTATTAATCAGGGGATACTTACTACAACATATAATCAAAATTCTGCATATCTGTCAGGCGGTTTCGTTATTAACTTTTTGGAGTCAGCTATCCAAAGGCATTTGACTTATGATTGAACCCTAACATATTATTTTTTCCAATAAATAATCGAGCTTATCTTAGTTCTACTTGGTTGAAAGGCTACCTTAGATATTATCTGTTTATAGATCATTAATTATTAGTATTTGACTAGGTAACTTGTTTCTTTTCTTCTATCATTAAATAAAGATATGAGTTCAGTAGTGGATTGTGTCATTCATTTATAATAAAATTTGAACTTCCCTAAATATACTGGACTATATATTCCCTGCGTACTTATAATATTCTCGATTTTGAATTGAATAACTTGGAAAAAAGGAGGTTCAATAGGTTGAACCTCCTTACATGGAAAGTAATTTTTAATAGTAGCTTGCAAAAAAGGCCTACAGCTGTGATAACTATGGAAGTGATTTTGAGAGAGCTAGAGTACTAACTACTTCTGAGGGCAAATCTACATTTTTTTCAGGTTGATGCCCACATGGGCCTGTGCGTGATCAAAGGGAAGGATGATGATGAGAGATGAATAGACCTACTACTTTAGGAGGGTTCCGAACCATCGGGAAGCGTTTTTTGAGGCTCATAAATTAAATTCAGAGGAACCGGTCACCAGTACAACAGTGGTGGTAGAGGCAAGTCTCTTATCTAATCTCACCGACATTGTAGTAACCTTATTTATTCCTCTATAAAAATTTCATCTCTTATTTATTTCTATGTACTGGCAATTGGTCTCTCGATGAGGGTGATCTATCGGTGAACGTGATGTTAAGTCACGAACACTGTGGACTGCACTTGGATGGGTGATGAGTTCTAGCCAAGTACACATTGGCGAGGTGGAAGTACCCGTAAGGGTCTCCCCACCATAAAAAAGCCATAAGAATATTTTTCTTATATTTACTTCTCGAACCATACTTTTTTCGGTATATGAAGAGTGAGCCTAAAAAGTTCCAAAAACGTTATCTCACTCGCAATTACTTTCATAGTAATTACAGCCCAACATCCATTTATAATTATCCGAAGGAACGCCTGTAATAACAGAAGGAAAAATCCGATGAAAACAATCAATTCTTCAATATTGAATTACAAACTTATTGATCATAGATGAATCCTATTAGAAGATACAATTCTGTTTTTGAATGTTTCAAGAAATCTATTCCAAATTCATTGAATGGCAGCAATCTATATCATATAACAGCGAAATGGCACTCATTCATACATTCATTCACTCATCAGCAGAACTAAAAATCTACGAATGCGTTCAAATTTAACAGACATGTTCAGACGCGGCCAAGAACGGATATTTTAAACTTAATAAGGATACTCCAAATATTTGAGTTTTTCTATAGTTTTATTTGCATTTTCTTAATTTTTTCGAGAACCAATCGGTAGAAAATGTTCCAATTAATCAATAATTGTTGTGTAGAGGTTCATCGTAGGTCTAGAAATGTAGTGCTCGAAAATTTATGAAATCCTTCCGGGATTACGCCAGCAGTAATCAGTTTTTCAAAATTGTAGATGCTTTGCGGGAGCCACCTGGATAGGCGGAGAAGGCGAGCGAAGCGAGCCTACCGATTAGTTTTAAATAAAATCAAGAAAACACTTAATGGATGAAGAAAGTCAACTTTTCTCTCGAATAATCAAGAAGAATTTCAACAAAAATTTTGATTAAGAATGTCAAAAAATACAGAGACCTGTCTGACAGTACTATCGATACAGAGGTCAAAATATTGGATGATGTATATTATTCCATAGGCCTATATTATTATTATGTGAATCGACAAATGTAATCATTATTATCATATCTTGAGGATAATAAGGACCCTTACTTTTCCTAAATACTACCAAAGCCATAGATTATACCATATAGACTTTGTGGCCATTGGTAGGAAGCGCTTCATTACATTTTGTTGAGATCAAATTTTTTCCCGCTAGCAGTCATATTTTTTCTAAGTTTTTGAATAATGCAGTGGATTACAGGCAAACATGAACTACTTCACTGCTTTCTCCAATTTTTTTTCAATAGAAATATCATAAGAAATAATTTTCTAGCATTAAAATAGTTTCTTCACTTTCGATTCAAAAGCATTTAATGTCAAAAATAAAACTGGCAGAGGCAATTCTTGGTGAGAAGTGAGTATCTCAGAGGAATGATTTCTATGATTTTTTATGCTTCAAGGTCTCAATCAATCTATTAATTGAGGCGAACATTATTAGAATTAATTAACATATAATCAATCAATTTTGATGATCCTAATCCAAATTAAATGATTGATATGTAGTTGTAGGTTCCTCACATTGAGTGAGCCTTACAGCTAATTTGAGCATCACCCTAAAAAAAAAAAATAGAATACTTCCAAATCACTAAAGCCCTCTTCAAAAGGCGGAATTGTGATACGCATCAGTAATACGCTATAATACTACAGATTACATAATTGATACGCAATCGTACAGGAAGGAAGCTCATTATCAGGAAGGGAAGAACAAAGAAATGTCAATATCTAAGAGTCTGAAAATCCTTTTTACTCCTCCACAACAATATAATGTGAATTTTGTGAATCACAAACTGAAAACCTCCCAGTTTCGTACAGAATACCGTACTAAAGGTTAAGGCAAAACCAAGTTGAAAACAAGTACTCCAAATAGTGGCAAATGCTGAGGGTTGGTAAATGTGCCACCAGGTGTCAGTAGCTTGCAACTGTAACAATCTATAGGGGTTGCGACCCAGCATCTAGTTTTGGGGTTTGATCACAGATGGCGTAAGGATTCTCATTCATCCCTCAATATTCTTCTACAGAAACTGATTGTTGTCTCTTTCATCCTTGTTCTTTGCAAGACATGAATCGCTTCTATGAAAATTGAAATATTATTATAACTGATAAAGCTGGAACTGATAAAGTTTGTTGAATATAATCAACATTATCAACAGCGAAGAATGATAAATTAATTAAGATCATTGAGTCAATCACTGAATAAAAATTTGAAATTCTATACGAGTCAATTAAACACAGGGTCTTCAACAGAGATACCTAATTTATAAAGATAATTTTCGTCTCTCCACGCACTAAAACATTAATGCCCGGGTTTTCCAAGCACACTCACATTTGAGGGACCCTCAAGTTTACTACACTTTACTACATTTCCTATACTAATAATAGAAAATATCAGCTGTTCATCAAAATTTGAGGGTACCTCAACTTTCAGTGTGCTTGGAAAAACCTGGCATAACTCTACTTGGAATTCAGTATCAGTGATGACTGAATTCCTGGTCGGAATTGAGGTTATAGTTCCAATTTCTTATAATCATATTCAATATATTATTTTAAATCAACAATAATGAATACTGCTATGAATGTGCATAACTCATTTGAATAAACCAATAGTACAATAATAATAGAGAATAGAATTTTGTTCAGAGAGATTATTTATTCGAGTTGTATATTTTGTGAGATTAAAATAGAAGAGTATTGTTATTGCTTCTATGTGGAAATCTTTATTTTATATTAAATTTCCTACCTACAAACAGGAAAAGCAATTTAATTTTTAATTATTGGAGAAGAATTGTGATTTTGACCACACATCAGGTAAATTTACCACGATGTATTTTATAAATGGTTGATGATTGTAGTATAATACCTCTGCTGCATAGAGGAGTGAATATGAAACTGGCAACCGGATGGCAGGCCTAGGCCCTTCAAGGGCTGTTGAGTCATTGCCAAACAAAAAACGATATTATATAGAAGTATACATAAGAATAAGAATAAGAATTCTTTATCAGCCATTAAACAAATACATTATTGCAATAGGCTTTGTCAACAGATACATTTAAAAATACATATAACAACATATAACAATAACGTTAAACCATTCGCTGTCTAGTGATAGTACTAATATCACAGTCTAAAAACTCTCTAAGGTTATAAAAAGGGTTGTTCTTGAGCCAATTCTTGATCACTGTTTTGAATCTTATCTCTTGCAAATTTCTTATCTCAATAGGAAGTTTGTTAAATATTATATATCTTTGATACATATGACTTTTATGGGTCCTTGATAATCTAACCTGTGGGGTAAGAAGATCTGAGTTATTTCTTGTATTATAACTATGATTATCACTATTCTGAGAGTAATTACTCAAATTATTTTTGACTTGTACCAAATTGTAATAAATGTACAATGAAGTCACCGTCATTATCTTAAATTTAACAAAGCTCTCCCTACAGGAAACTCTTTGCTGAAGATTATCAATAATTCTAATAACTTTCTTCTGTTGTATTAGCACCCTTTCTGCAATGCTACTATTCCCCCACAGCATAACTCCACAGCTTATAAGAGAATGGAATAGGCCAAAATAGGTTGTTAGAAGTGTTTGCGTACTCACACAAAATTTCAGTTTTCTTATAAGATAAACAACTCTTGAAACCTTTCTGCATACAAAATATATACATATTAATAATAGTATAGTAATAATGTAGTTTTACACATATTTACATAGAATAAATTACAAATCTTAGAATGTGTGAGTTCACATGGAAACATGTTTCTGTATAATTTTTATTTAAATAAAGTGGAATTGTGTCAACATTAAGTTCTTTCATTATACAGTATAGAAGTCTACTCTGAATAAAAAAGGGTTCAAGGTTTACAATCCTGTATTCCATCTTCTTCCTCTTCTTCTGCTTTTCCTCCTTCTCATTTTATAAATAGATATCTAAGACAGGGGCGAACCCATGGGGGGATTGAAGGGATATATCCCCCCCCCCGAAATTGGGACTCATCTTACACTAGATAGGATGCACTTTTTAGGAGTTGCCAAATTATTACTCTTAATGAGGTTTAAAACTACGAAAATATAGTTTTAGGGTACTTTTTTTGAAAAATTGCCCCCTCAGGGGGAAATGTATTGTACCAAGTATTTCATTTATAGCTTAAATAAATGCAACAAAACCATTTTCTCTATCGAATGTTTTATAAAATGTTGAAGATTGGTGCAACGATTACTGTTACAAGGTTACAGCAATAGCATTTCGCTCCTTCTCAACACATTGGAGTGTAAAATCTTACATGAAAAGTGCTACTAGTCTGAATAGGATAAATAATGGTTTAGCCCTACTATTCATTCACAGAGATAAAAAAACGATCTCAAAAGAAACCTCGGCATCTGCAACTGTAGTACATTCCATCTTGTGTTAGGATTTTTCATGTTATTCATTATACTTCAAACAATATTTCATTCCATTTATTCAAAAAATGCAATATAATTTTGGAATGGAAACACAGACAATCGAGTCCAAAACGTTTTCTTTCCAAAATTTGGCACCACCATCAAATGATGCGTATACAATCACAACGTAATACTCAGTATTCAGAACTCTTATATTCCAGTTCAGATTCAATGAAAGAAAAACTTTAAACTTCAAAAACTTTCAGCACAGCTTAGAACCCAATAATTGTCCGATTTTATAAGATCCCAATTACAGCTCTTTCTCAAATCACTCAACCTAAAATAAATGAATCTACAATAATAATTAGTGAACGAATTTTTCCTTACTTACCCCCCCGGAAAAATAATTTTTTTTTATCCTGATTTAATATCACCCCCCGAAATTAATTCCTGGGTTCGCCCCTGATCTAAGACTCAATATAGGCCTATTATGAAAATACGTCAATTCGTCACTGATCGGGTAAAGTTGTTACTTGTTATGTTGTAATGTTGTTACAAAATTAACTTCTTGAAGAAGAGATAGTAAAAATCCCATAATTATAATGATGGAAACCTTAATTTTTTAAAATTTTCATAAATGACGTTGAGATAATTCAAAGTTTACCTTACAGTCATTTTCAATGAAGTGTGGTGGAAAAGTTCCACGGAAAATGTGACCAGATGCCAGAACTCCTAAAATACTCGTGTAGTATCTTGTGTGAATTAAGGTCTAAATTAACTTTTATTTGAATTTGAATTTATTTGCCAAAAAATACATTGTATACAAATACAAATGATAATAAAACATGTAAAGGAGCTTATCAAATGTGAATAATTCAAAATTATCATAAATTTATCATACAATCAGTCATTTCTGGCACTGCCAACATAAGAATATCTTGTGTGTTGGCAGTGAGTTGCTGAGGTTAACAGATTCTATCTACTTATTCTGGCAATGAAATAACTCATAACTAGAATTTAAAAATGATAAAAAACACCAAAATATTATAATTATCGTGCTAAACACTACACGAATTTAATCAGAAAATAATATAATGATGATTAATCCGGCGATGTCTAGAGGCTATCATGACACTGTTGTACTCAAGAGGAAAAGAAAATGTACAAAAATCAGTTTATTCAATTCTATTGAAATGTGTTCAAGTGATGCTACCCTGTCAAGTGATGCGATACTTCTTCATATCTAGTTTACTGTTCAAAACTAAAAGAGAGGAATATATTGCTCGTTTTTATACTCTAACATTGCTATCTGTGTTCCTGTTCTCTGATCGCATACCGTTATTACATTAATTTGAAGAATACATTTTGCTCAATCCAATATTCTATGATTTTATGCATTTTGGGTGTGATTTTCTTATCTATAAAGTCATTTGGGATTCTATTTACAATGTAGTTACAATAGTATGGAAATTGATGAAATTGTATGGGAATAGGTCTGATTTGTAAATTCTGATAAAAATGAAATAGAAGTCTTTCACGACATTCATCAGTGATAAGTAAGCGTAGTTGGGAACTAAGACATCAGATATCAGCACTAACCACTGATATCTAGGGGGGAGTTCCACCCTTCTCCGAGAGATCTCAGCACTGACCCATTGATGTTGACTTCAGGAAACTTATTTCAGTAACTGTAATGAAGGTGCTAGTGCAAGGAAACTATTCTGTGAAGGTTCTTCAGATTTGACTGTGTTGATTGTATTTTGTTGATCAAGAGCCGTATTTATGAAAGTTGAGAAAACTCACCGAAACCGACTTACCCAAAAAATATCGGTGTCTATTACGAGCTCTCAAATATCTAAGTGAGAATCATGAATACATAATGACTGACCCTGAACGGGAACTAAATGAAAACTCAGCAGAAACTAAACAAGAACTGAATGAATTTAATTTGAGTATAAATTGAATTGAATAGAATTGAAAATTACTATAATATTATTGATTATTTAGCAAACTAGCTTCTGGTTTGTCTGATGTCATGAAAACAATTATTTAAATAGAAAGCCTATGTGAGTTATAGTAGACTAGCTTATAGTTCTCCATTCTACCATTCTTCTTATTTATTCGATTTTCTCTGGCCTCAATATCAATTTGATGGTTTGGGATTACAAGTGCACGTTTTCAAAAACAAAGTTTTCCACCAGAGCAAGAAAGGGTCCAGGAACTGGTATTGTTTCAATACTAAATGGAAAGTTTGTCTCGATATTATAAGGTTTGCAATGTAAATCACATAATTATAGCCTATCGGTTCTCCATCAAACAGTGCTACACTACAACTCTACTAATCATATCTGCAAAATCTATTTGTAAAAAATTAACTTTTGCACTTCAAACTCAATTCGATTTAATCTCATTTAATTCAAAATTACATCACTGAAAAGTGACAACTACGAGCCATTATGGTAAATTGAAAGGTCTATAAAAAGGTTAAAGTTGATTATTTTCTCAATTTTTTTTTTTTTTTGAGGGTGATGCTCACATGAGTTCTTAGGCTTAAGCCTGGGTAATGAGAGATGATGATCTACATTCTTCGTCATCTCTTATGAATCATGACATATTTTTCAGGTAGTCGGGACCGACGGCTTATCGTCTCCTCCGAAAGACGTGGTGGCCGTATCTATAAGATTATGCTGTGGTCAATTAATAATTGTTTCCCGATCAATAATGCAACTCGAGAACTCTTGCTTATCAGGCCGGCACATTATCACTTACTCCAACGGGCCACTCAATAAGAAAAATTACTATAGCCTAAATGTGAGAAAAAGGTTTAAACTGGATTTAAATGACGTTTCAGTGATGTAGTAATTCCTTTAGACAGGAAATATGCGAAAAAATAATTATTAAATATTGACAAGCCTTGTCAGGTCTAACTGAGAATTATTTAACTACAGGCAATCAAATCGAACTTATTTGATCAGAAGCGCAGATTCAAAAGTTTCAAATAAAACTCTATTCAGAAAACAAAAATTAGTTATTTCCTGTATTGAATTAAAGAAGATCAAGGCATTGAAAGCAATTTATCGGAAACGCTCCATAATGGTGTATAATCAATAATAGAAAAATTGTAATTCAAGAATTTAAAGAATCTGTTTGACATGTTTCATGAAATAATTAAAGGAATGAATAGCTTGGAAATCATTCGATGAAATAAATCTTGAAGGGGAAAAGGTAAGATTGGCAATCATAACTAAATAAAGTTTTAGAATCTTGTACAAATAAGAATGTTCTCAAGAAATGAATCTGATCTTGCAAGAGATTACATTCTTAATAAATAATACAATTTGATAGCAAAAAATCCACATCCGTCAAAATGCTGCAAACGTTTCAGTAGATTGATGATGTTCTATTTCCAAAGTAATAACAAAGGAAACATTATTGTTCACTGCAGCATTTCGTCTAAATAATTTCCCCCTTTCGCATCGAAATTTATGCTGCAAAACAATTTCCTAAAATTATTACCGCTGACTACAATAGGAAATGGCAATATAACTTATATTTAGGTGTGTTGATTGAAAATTGTGCTGGCTTATAATTATCTCAGTGATTAACTGTTCAATTTGCGAAGAAGTGCTGACGAATATTGAATTTATTCAGACGTAGAAAGTGACGCTATAACGAGGTGAGATGAGGAACTGATGGGGAGACAGTGGTGTTATGGAAATGAGCAATCTTCAGAAATAATCTCAAACTGAAAAGAGTCATTTACAAAATTCCTGTAAGCTTGCTCTGTTTATTACAGTCTCCGTTTCCATTAACGTTCCAATAATATATTCATAATTGTTTTTTTAGGTGGTAATTTCAAAAACTACAATATAATTTTTTCGTTTTGAAGTTTAAAATGGAATATACTTACTAGTCTACTTGTTTCGATTTTTCGCCTGAATTCTATTTATAAATCCATTATAAGTACTTCAGGAAAGACTTATGTGTCAAAATAATTATTTGATTGTTTGGATAATCTATGACAAATTAATTAATATGTATCACTATTCGGCTACATGATAAAAGACAAATATGTGATAATTAAAAATTAAATCTCCTATGTAAGATTCACTCTCATTCATTATTCAAATTAGTCTTATTTAAATTGTCCACCCTTGAATTGTGCACAGAAAAAATTAAAATTCGAAATAGAATTAATTGAAATCCATTGCTGTAAAACTGCTGGTTTTATAAGAAAATAATAGCTAATTGATATAAATATCCGGAATTGGAAATCTGTTGAACAGTGGAATATAAGCAAATAGATGAAAAACTACAACTATAAAATCTAAGCTGTATTATTTTTATTTATTTCTTTGTTGTTCAATCTCCAATCTCCAATCATACCAATCTTGTTAGGTAATAGTTTCGTTTTTACAAAGCCTATCCCATTCACAGAATAACAAGCTATTATCATCGCTGCGGGGGATATTTGGGGTCGAGGGGTTGGCAGAGATGTACTCTGGATGAAGGGGGTACATGAAAACTAACAAAGTTGCGTTGTCAATTTTCTTTCCTTTTTCTATTTCAGATCCAGGGAGAGGGGGTCACCATGAAATGAAAAGAGGATGAAAGAGGGTGAATATGATGAGTGAGGAATAAATTAAAGAGAGAGTGAGTGTGTAGTGGGGGGAGAGGGGGGAAGGTTTAAGCGAGGTACTGTTCTGTCTCTCACCCATACCAGATTTAATAAAATTTCGCTGATGGAAAAACGCGCACATGGCCTCTGGCCATTAATTTCTACTCTTCTAAAGTGTTCTCAACCTGTTTTTAGAGCCCAACGAACAACTACTAACTCTTGGCGAAGAAACTCTTTTAGCGCTTAATCGGCCGTCAATGAAATCGTGATTAGATTTGACGAACGCCGCTCGTTGCCTGCATCCAACTTATTCGCTATAATAGTCTTGGGCGCTGCAAAAAGAAAATCTAAAAGCTTAGTGTGGACAATAATGCCAGGGAAAAGGAGTGGAGGGGATAAACGACTGCAGGGGAGGGATAAACGACAACTGACGTAATCTAATTTTTTTCGTTAAGGGGCCTACGAGAGTGAAAAATGCAGAACAAATAATTTATTTCTCACAAATGGCTTTTAATTAGAACGGAAAGTTCGTTAAAAACTTCTTCGTTTAGATTGCTTCCAATTTCGAGAGCCCTCAATGATTTAATGATAACGTGTTTCAATCATGATAATAATTCTCGAGTAATGATTGTATTCACATTTATAATGACTATATTTGAGACCAAAAATGTAAGTTTCTGAGTTCAAGTGAACTTGAAATATTATTTTGGATTCTTAATACAAATTGGTGAATCAATAGTAAGGGCTTAAGCCTGGTTTCTTTTTGCTGTATATGATGTCTGTATGTCGAAATAATGTAAATGAATAAATAGATATGTGTTGAGATCAGAATAAGCTAAACAACAATTTTTGCAGTAGACAACCTTTAGATTTTTCAAAATAAACTGCAGAACATAATATAACAAAAGTTTCTTCATTCAAATCTACTTTTACATTATTAATTTATTCATTTAATGACAATGCATACATGGTTGAAGAAAGAAAGCAACGTACCTCTTCATCACTTGCACTTCTCTTTATCCATCTAGTTGACGTAGCCGTTCAACCTTTCTTCAAAACTATTGAATTGTAAATTAAAAATCAATTCGTTCAAATAGAATAGATAGAAAAATTGAAGAGCTGGTGAAGTTGGCTGGAGCATCACACCTGCTATCACCTCAACGGTCGTGGGTTCGATTCCCGTTTTGTCTGTTGTTTTCTAACCGTAGGCTATCATTTTTCACCTTATTACCCATGCAATAGATTAGCTTTGAATTATTCAAAAGTAAACAATGCAATTGTTTATTTATTTATTTATTCCAAATTAATACAATGAGAGGAGAGAAAAAACAGTCGTCATACTTCGTTAAAACGTTATACTTCTTGTACAGTGAATAGAAACAGAATTGGAACAAAACCTTGCCTAGTTCTCGATTGAATGACTGGACCCTATTTCAAATGTTTATGGTTCAGTCTATGTCTATTATAATCCTTGGGTTATTACGAATCACCATAATTACGTACATGTTCAAACAGAACTCGCATCATTACTATCTTTGAGTAAATAATGATCGTTCATAATTATTATTCCTCCCGACACATTAATCAAAATTATTTGTACCGTACCAAAACAACAAAGCCTGCTTGCAATATCACGTCAACTCGAGCTTGAAAATTTTCAACTCGAAATCCAGCTAAACAAACAAATAATTCATCCCAACCGACAAAATAAACAGTGAATTAATATTCATAGCGATATGTTCGATGATAGCTACCTTGAAAATTTATTTGATCTGTCCCAAAATTGGAAGTTTAATTTGGCTCTGTGCAAGACAGCAATGTTATTCGCAGATGGGAACTTGTGTCGGATAGCTTTTTGTCTGATAAATATAGCCTACTCGATTGACATTTACGGAACAATTAAAGCGGACTAATATTCAAACTGGCAGTCACAAGCTGCAGCTTATTAATCGAGTGCATTATTAGAACTTGTATTGTAGCAAATTATTAATATTTCATATTTCAGCCCCGCGTCTCATCAGTCCATCTCTCTCCACTACTAGATAATAATTGTCAAATTTGAAATCGGTTCAGCATAAAACCCCTCTCCCATCATCAATGAACCACCATTTTGTCAACATATAGAGGCCGTCCTCTCTTTCTCCACACAACACTCACTCACACAATTATTTGCTGATTCTGCATTTTATGACAATATAATAAGTATGTCAGTGGGAGGGTGGACGTTGAACAGCATTATCAAGCTTGTTATTGAAAAATAACTGTGTAATTGATGTTTGAAAAGAGTAACCCATACGATAAATTCTCATCAAACCCCTCTGTTACAGTGATGGTCAGACAAATTAATAAAATACGGCATACTATGCCGTAGCTATAGCTATATACTGCTAGCCTCATCATCATCATCATCATCATCATCATCATTATCATTAAACTGCCCACAATTTATTCTCTCAAAAATGACCCCCCCCCCCTCTTATTTTTCTCGCTCTGCATTTATTGAACCCCATCACCATTTTGTACAAATTTTCTCATTAATTCTCTCAATAAATAACCTGTCGTTTCAACAAAATTTCATCCACCAACATACATCGTTGATATCGTTTTTCTGTCGATATTTGCTACCATTTAACAAACTCGGCCCTGATTTGCTATTTTTGTTCCCTCATAAAACAAAATTTCCACCTTGAATCATACACCAATTTCCCTTCCTATTGTATCATCCCCAATATTTCACAATCAACTACCCCTCTTACCTTCTGCATCCTTTAATTTGTCTTTCTCTTCCTTCTAAAATCAATAGCTCCTCTCTCTCCTTCCTAAATACTCCTCATGATCCTTTTTATATTAGCTCTGATTGAAGCGCATAATTAACATCAGTAAAAGAGTTAATGTAACCGACTACCCGCTGAAATTATTATTGGGAACAAAAACAGTATTTGATTAAAGGTTGCAAATTTAATAAACTTCACATTATCGAAAAAATATTTACCTCCATTTCAATTTAAAATGTTGCTTTACCGCATCTTTGATGTCAATTTGCACCAATCGGTGTGATGGTGCCGCAAATAAAATACTGAATTTTGTTATCAAAGAACTGTAATTTTTCATTCTAATTTCCTTCATGTGTAGCTTATTAATTATGTAGTATACTGTAGTATTCCGATTGAAATTGATTTACTATGGTAATTAAAGTTTTGGTAAACTATTGAATGAGCAAGTTTTGATAAGTTTACTTTGAATAAATTATAATAGTAGTATTTGTTTGTTTAGGAGCACTGGGAATTCTGGGACACCCCTCCCCCCAACGTCATTGCCCCCCTCCCTCCATAAAGGTCAGAGGTCAAGGTCACCTAACCTAAGTTTTGGGCATCTAACCTATCTAACCCCACCGCTTTTTCCACCCCTAACTCCATCATTATTATTATTATCCCAACACCAGAGAATATTTTTAAAAAATAATCAAGACTGATTTTTAAATATCGAGTACCAAATTTCGGACTTTAATGAGTCGCTTATTTACATAATTTGATGGGTCAAGAAGAATGACTCACTAGCCTATATGTAATATGGTAAAGAGAGAATGACTCTCTATATTTAGTGTAATAAACACTATAATTTGTATTCATACTCGTGGGATGCTTGTTAGTTTAGCCACAATGAGCAAGTAATTTTTTGTGAGACTTAGGCTGAGGCCGCACTGCCGGTGGGTAGAGCCTGGAGGGTGGAGGGTAGTTGGTAAATCTATAGAACATACACACCATCCACAGTAATAGATCGTATGAATGGTATGACGTCATACTGTTTTTTTGAGGTTATGTTGTCCATGTTCAAGAATTTCAAGATGGCGGCTGAACACATACCATTCATACGATGTATTACTGTAGATGGTGTGTATATGTTCTATAGATTTACCAACTACCCTCCACCCTCCAGGCTCTACCCACCGGCAGTGCGGCCTCAGCCTAAAAGCTAGAAAGCAAGGAACAGGAATTATAAATGCGGGTAAAAGAGAGAAAGAGTCACATATAGATGAGAAAGTTAACAGAATGCTTGTAATTAACAACAGAATTCAAGAGAAAATAGGAAATTGTTTTCTCATCCAATTATAAGATAGATGGTGGAGCCCCATAGTTTGTGCCTCAATCGCTCATTAGATATCTTTCTTGTTCGATTAAAATTTCACCTCCCCTCACACTTCTTATCAGTCAACTCTTTCTCTTACCCTTTCCTGCTTCCTCTTTCTAATTATAATCCATTCTTATTATTTATAAGTTTCACTATTTCAAGAATCTTGATATCACGTTCGAAAAATGAAAGTTATGTTGTTATTTATGAGGTCTTCAACATTGCATTCGATTATTTCAAACCAGCTATATTTCTTCTCTTCGTTAAAATTCTTATCTTTCAAATACTATTTTTTACTCATCAGCAGGAATACCGTAGACCTATTTGTTCGCTTACAACGTATTTGCTTACGACGCACCCCAAAAAGAGAGTGAGTTGGAAAAAAATTAATCAACAAAATATTCAATTGATAAAATGATGAAACGTGAAGTAAGCCTTCTGTAGGCGACTTGGAAATTCCTAACAGACTAAAAGAGGCTAAAAACTATTATACGGTAAATTATGACATGGTACATCCGTTTCACAGTTGACACATCGCTACAACGAATCGATCATTTTTTGTTTGAATGTTTTGTGTACGAATAGAATTCGCGATGAAACAATCTTAATATTTCGTGTTCGAACGGCAGAACGAGTTAAATCGTTATCGCAGCTTGTTATACAATGTAAACGCAATCTCGGGACTGTGGGGGCTGGAAAAACCGGGAAAAAGAGTTTTTTCATTATTTATTTGGAGAACATCAGAGGAAAATTGGTGAGGAAGAGGGGCAGAGGAGGAGGTGGTGAAAGGGCAGCTGAGGTTGAAACAAAGAGGAGCCTAAGGGCACCATTGGTGAGGAGGCACTCACCTCACTCACTCAGTGGTTCACCTCCTCCCTCCTCACGGATCCCTCATCAAGGCTGTTTCTTTTGATAAAAACAAGAACAGTAATCATTTCACGCATGGCCATTCTGAATAATTCTCGGTTATTCAGAGTTTTTAATATGGAAAAATATTAAAATGTACTTCCAAACAGCCCTGGCATGTTGTAGTGTTTCGCATCAGGTTCAGTATAGGCGATGGAAGGGTTCAGAAGGTGAATGGAGAAAAAATAAGAGGAAGTGGATGAGAGAAAGAGAATGAGAGCGTGAAAAGAGGAGAGAGATAAACTCAATTACGTCTCGTTCATGTGGGATCATAGAAGGATGTATGGAAAAAGCGTGAAATCATGAAAAGCTTAGAAAAAGGGAATTGTATTAGAGTTGGAAGGACGATGAGAACTGCTGAATTATGAAGAAAGCTGAGGAAAAGTTTGAAAGAGGAGAGCAAGTGAAACCGGCATTAGCTCCCAATCAATTTTTCATCTAAAAAAATTTATAATAAAATATTTTTATAATTTACACTGTTTCCATACTGATCCATTATTAGCCTATCGTCAGTAAACAAACCAGTAATTGGAAAATTTCAAAATTTAGGAATAAATAAAATTTTATAAAATAAATTTCAAATAAAATTTTGAAATACTGTTACCTTTGGTACTTGGGTTGGGTGATGACTGTTTGAACTGGCGCTAGTCCACTGATAACTTGTAAACAAGGCATACCTGTGATCAGGGCTCCGCAAGGCGTTAGGCGCCTGACGGAATTTTGCCCGAGACAACACACTGCAGTCTTACCTTGACTGCAATTTAGAGACAGACTTACTATCAAATTAATCAAATAATCAGGATAAAATAATGTTGAATGTTTTTGATCTTTAGAATAAATTTTTGTAGCCTATTCAATACCGCAATCAAGTAATGAGACTAAAAATTACATTTGATTGAAATTAACACATTTCATAAAAAAATTAAATGGATTCTAAATAGCTATTTATGTATTAAGAGCGTAAAGCGCGACTTTATTGCTCGCGCAAAACAGTTATCGCGCGACGCGATAGCGGAGCGTGATAATTTTGCAAGAGCGATAAAGAAGCTTTACACGCGAATTACATACAAAATTTTTTCTACAACTGCACGTTATAACCTGTTGAACTAATTTGATTTGTCAAATAGCCTACGGTAAACTGTTATTAAATTTCTCTGGTGATAATTGGAATAATAAAATGAATCCATCCAGTTAAACTTGAAAATTATAATTCATTTTCAATTATCATTATAAGTTTTAATCATACGAAAGAAAAAACAAATTTACTTGTTCCTCATTCATTACGAATTTTCTATACAGGTTTAATGCTGCATCATTATCAATTTAAAAAAAATTAAGATTTCAAAAAATTATTCCATCATGATAAAATTTCCATTTTCCTATTGGTGCACTATAAGTTATTCCTCCATTATTGCATATAATGATTCTTGATACAATGTCATTCACTCGTATACACCACAGGGAAGCAAAGAGTTTCCTTCTCTGTGTATATAATATACGGTACACAGGAATGAAAATCGAGCCTGTAACCGCTCAAACGAAAGCTAATCAAAGCTGCAGCCTTTAAAAGCTGAACTAAGCCGATTTTCCAGTAGCCTACCACAAAACAGGAGTATAGTCTGTCCAAGCATAGAAGACATTCTGGCAAGATGGGAAAATGACTCCAGCTCGGTCAATATTGGTTCAAATATTATAAACTTGGTTTTAAAATTTCAGAAAATATTATGCTCTGTAATTTGAGACCAAATTTCATTTTTTGAATAAATATTGACCGAGCTGAAGTAATTTTCTCATCTTGCCAGAATGTCTTCTCTGGTTAGACAGACTATACCTCTACTGATCTAAACATATCTCGTCTCAATCCATAATTAATCCCAAAATAGTAATTGTGTCCCCATTTGACATGTAACAAATAGATGTGCGCCATCCTGTAACAAGTTCTTTGGTAGCAGTAATTGACTTGTAACTCACATAGGCTGTCGACTGCACATGAGAGGTTGAATTTCGGCCGTTGCAGCTAGGTTGGTGGCTACCTAGGGCCTTTGCGCTTCAAAGCAAATGAAATCAATTGATGCATATTTCGTCCCGGTAGCTTTGAATGGGTGCTGTGTGACAGGGACGGTCTCGGC
Organism: Sogatella furcifera; assembly: GCA_017141385.1. Lineage (NCBI taxonomy): Eukaryota > Metazoa > Arthropoda > Insecta > Hemiptera > Delphacidae > Sogatella > Sogatella furcifera. Next base: position 10,297,390 of record CM029546.1, read on the forward strand.
TACTATAACTAATCGAGGAGCAATTATTATCTCCACGGGACGCTGATGGAGATCTGCTTTGCGATTACTTGCCTTCTAAATCTAAACTGTTGTCGGATGTTGCGTCAGTTGTTGATGACATTTGCCCGTTGTTGTACATTCTGTACAAACAAAGAAGACACCCTGGCAAGATGGGAAAATTACTCCAGCTCGATCAATATTGGTTCAAAAATTATAAATTTGGTTTCAAATTGTAGATCAAAATGTTTCCTACAATTTAAACCCAAATTCATAATAGTTTTTAAAACAATATTGACCGAGTTGTAATCATTCTCCCATCTTGCCAGGATGTCTTCTCTGGTTAGACCGTTTATAACAGCGGCTGCCTATGATAAACTCCCACAACGGTATCCACCTCATCAACGTGCCGAAGTGATTCGTTATATAGTCAATGGTTCAAAGTGGATCTGCGAAATAGGACCAATCGCGAATTTGGCAGATGGAATTGGACTAATCTTCATCTGTCAGAATGAATATTGATTTCCATTGTGAATGTTTCATTGGTATTCAGTGTTGGTGATGCTACAGTTGCATCCCAATGAATGTAAGTAATAATACCTACTCGAACATAAAATACCTTAAGTTATTATCTTCAATTTATAAAAAAAAAATGTTAAAATAATATTATAAGACAATATTGCCTGGTTTTCTTTCTCGTAAAACATATTAAAATAATATATATATGAATAAAAATGAATTATTCAAGAATTCAAAATTAAGTTACTCATGATTTCATGAATGCGAATATGAGCTCCATAAATTTATTTGCATTCAGCTTATTTCTAGTTCGATTCGAATTTGGCGCAGTGGGTTTGGGCGTCACAACCTTCAGTCCGTTAGCACTGCCAGGTCTGGGTTCGAATCCCAGTGGCGTGGCTGTTTTTCACCTCATCAATCACCTTCGCACTCAATATCCATTACCCACGTACAAGCCAGAATGCTTAAGTGGGCATCATCCGCGATAAAAAAACCAAATTCAGTCAAGACATAAATATTCGTAGCTTGGAAACAACTTACATTACACTTGAATCTATAAACACCTACACATCCACACCTACATAAACACCTACACCTCACGAACTGTACTACGAGATAATTACTTGAAATTTGTTCAATGATAATAACATAATACATCCGACGTAGCTCTATTGATTCAGACAGAACTAATGTATTGATTCTATTCGCAAATTGTCAATTGAAATTAGTCTGAAAATTTAGATTGTTCATAATCTAAAATCAAGCGAACGAATATGTTCACAGATGAGTTCATACTCAATTGAGGTTGAATGTATTGTCACGAATAACTCAGCTCGTATCAATTTAGTACCACTCTGGTATAATAATGTGAAATCCATTTTGATAATAGCCTACGCATAACTTATTCGAGACAAACTTTCTGTGACTTAATCTACTCACGGAAATTAATCATACATTGAAATACAAAGCATACATTGATCGTGAAAATGCGAGTCTACAACTCCGAATATTCGGAGAATTCGTATGATGAACCGGAATTGGATTTGCTATTTCAAATCTCGCAAATTCAAACCACGCCACACATTCGCATTCATTCGTTTATTAGTAGCGTTGTTCAATAGGAACAAAGCACACAGCACAATAATTGTTGTCTTTGTTAAGGAAGACAAAGAACTGTTATCCAAACGAGCAACGCGTTATTCTGTTTCTCGAATGTTAACGAAGGACGTTCGAGCTCACAAATTGTGTAATTGGGAGAGAGAAAGAGCGACGTTGATTATAACTCGATTTCGATTGTCAACAAAAAAAATCATTACCGAGAGAGTTTTAAAGGACGCATCAAGAAATAACTCAATTCAAGAGTCATTTAGAGACATATAAAGCGTCTGATGACTCGAGTGTGGGGAACGAGAGAAGGAGAGAGTGAGTGTGTAAGTAGATCAAGAGAGAAGGCAGTGTGTAAAAGAGGAAGTCAAGCTTTTTACAAGGGGTGAGATGACTGCGTGCTATAGTCTGTCCAAGTAAAGAAGACCCTCTGGCAAGATGAGAAAATGACTCCAGCTCGGTCAATATTGGTTCAAAAATATTATTGATTTGGTCTCAAATTTTAGGTCAGAATGTTTCCTACAATTAAGACTAGATTAATAATTGTTGAATCAATATTGACCAAGCTGGAGTCATTTTTTCATCTTGCCAGAGGGTCTTCATTGCTTGGACAGACTATAGAGGGTCTCGTTCATCAGTTATAATGAAGTTGATGGTTATTTAGCGGACATATTTTTGCCTGTTCCATCACACATCGTCATCTGTCAACTATTTTACCCTCTCAGTTGTTGCCCTGCTCACCAGATGTCGCGTCCGGCGAACGGGAAAACCTCGGGGCAACACGCATAAAAGACTTTCAATAGTTGTTGACAACTTAACTTCGTTTCACTACGACAATCACTCCCCGCCCCCTCCTAACCACTCCTCCTCCTCAAAACATCACCCCATCACGAATCTCAGTTTGTAGGCACTATACTATTAGATTTTGCAGTCTATTATATTAGTTCCGGGGACATTTAGGTTAGTAAACTTCACGCTGTGCACTGCTTCCTCTCTGTTCTTTGTCATTTTTGTTATCGTTACTCTTGTTTCTTTTCCGATCCAAATCGAATGAAGGCTCGTTTATAATGCTTCAGCGATGATTGGAATTGGGTGGATCCCAGATTTAAAGATGCATTGATGACTGAGGATTGTGGAATCGTTTTGATGGAGAATGAGAATTCCTTGCGAAATTTGAATAACCTCTGATGAACTAGTGCCTAAATTGTTTAGTGTATACCAGTTGAGTGAGACCTTATAATAGAGCTTTCCATGACAATAATTTGAAAAAATAACAGAAATTTGGCTATATATTACAAGAAAAGGGTATGTGGTCTTAGCTTTTCCTACCTCTTAATGTTTTTTTTTAATAATTGTAGTCTATCTTTTTTATCAATCTTCTTACTCATTTAAAAATTTTGTCAAATCAATTGATATTTTTTCTCTAAAGCATCAGAATGAGAAATCATGCTTCAGCATTTTTTATATCAACGTCTTTTTTGTCAATTTAGGAATTTAGGCTAATGTCTGTGTAGCTTGAATTCAAGTTTGGCTACAACTCACTTTTCTAAACATATTCCCGAATCATCAATGATGGTTGAAGATTTGATTGTTAGAATATCCTGCAAATAGTAAGCTTCACATGCTACCGTGAATCTGATAGAGACCTTTTGGTTGAGAGAGACCCAAATGGCCAAAAGCCGAAACCGGAAATGCAACTTTGTATCCGATCGCGACTTCCGCTCGATAGCTGGCTATTAGCGCAGCGGGAAACCAAAATGGCGGTCAAAACTGATTAGATTGCTTTCAATTTCAACGTCGTTTGTCTGCGCTCGCCGACAATCATCTCAATAGAGAGGAAAACTGAGAGAGATTATTGAAGGAGTGATGAAGAGTAGGGCTGTAATAACATTGTGTAGTGAAATGGCAAGGGCGAGGGAGAACTGTATCATTTTTTGGTAGGATATAATGATTAGTTGGTTTGTAACTCTTTTCAACTCCAGCACTTGAAATAAGTTGCAGCCGTTAACGTATTTAAATGTAAACGGTCTTTAGTAAGCACTGTCATTAGATGGAGCAGTTGATATCCCACTGCTCTGAGAGCTGGTGCTTTACTAATTATAGGTAGCATAATTATTGGAGATTTGAGTTTCAGCTCATTCATTATTATTATTATTATGGAAACTGAAATAAAGTCATCATCATCGTACTGTACTAGACCTGTGAAAGGCTATTGTACTCACAATATTATTATGAAATAGAATCGATCGAGAAATTTGTAGAATCGTTGTCTCCTGTTTAACTTTTCCACTGTAATGGAAACGGAGTGTAAACAGCTTGAAACTTTCCCTTTCCTAAGAAGAATAGAACTACAAATCCACGTTTACAGCGCGTATTTTTCAATTACGAGTAAGATTAATATTTACTTGCTTATTATTTTGTTTTTGGTGGTCTCAAGAATTTCGGCTCTCATTCTGCCAAAAGGCTTATTCCTGCCCATCCTATCGTCCATATACTCCTATATTGTCCAGACCAGAATCTTTCGAGTCGGATTGAAAATACTGTGGGCCTTATCAATTTCCCCTACAAATTGCAAATAACTTTCCACTTCTGATAAATAGAGATTTGATGAGCTTGGAAAGGAAATGAAGAGATGAAAAAATCGACAAAGACGAAAATAGACATGTGAGGAAGGAGAGCCAACAAACCAGGTGTCGGCCAAGTTCCTGCCATCATCGGGTTTTCAAGTGCGAAAACCACTTCCATATGCTCCGAGGCGCAAACGCGTTTACTCCAGCGGACAAGCGAACGCGTTCTTTGTCATCCCTCCCTCTTTGTAAGGTATTCAGGTGAAATGCAATTTGCAATCGTATTGTGTCGCGACATTCTGACGGCGACAGCAGACGCTTCCGACGCCCAAGGAGATCCGTCGCTCACGACGTCCATTGTCGCGTCGGAAATAGGCAGTCGCTCCTGTGTGTGCGCCCTCATATGCTAACACACGTTTCACGTCTTTTGCGCGACAATTGATTTTGCAATTCGATTTCTAACCGACATTTTTGCGCGTTCACTGGCAAATGAAATATCTTCTGAGAGTTTTATCGAATATGTCAATTCTTGAATGGGATGAACGAATGAAAGTGATTGACAATGACGAAAATGTATTTGCCAGAACTGATAATGGAATAAATAAGAATGAAATGAGTTTTTGCGTTTCTGGAAGGAATAGGGATAGCATGAGGTGATAATTGTTCTATATTTCTATTACGGGCTCTTTGTTGATCAGAAATCTTCAAGAAGACTGCTATTAGTTTTGGAAAATCCAATAGAAAATCAATCGGCTGATCCTATGTTGATGAGTCATTCTATGTTGTGATGTTTCGAAAATCGGAGATTAATCGGATATCCCCAGTGTAAATGAAGATTTCTGATGTGAGAAAATGCAGCACGATAATATTGAAGCTTAGTACGCTGAGATTCAGCTTTTGGTGGCCAAGAATATTTTTGATAGTGTTCACTCGCTCAATAAATCAATATCGACATTTGTATCAAGAAGGTTCGAGCACAACAGAATATAAGTGCAAAATGAATCAATAAAAATTCATCTTACCATGAAATTTCAACTTTTGTGTAATCAGTTATCACCTCCAAGTGTATTTTCTAGATTGACATTTTCCTTAAATGAATTCTTGTGATAAAGATTTCCAGTAACTGAGTGTTCTCTGTAAATAAAAACTTGATAATCCGATTCATAATACACCTTGAAAAACAGGAGTTCACACCCAAAATCCAAAGTATGGTTGTCGCAAAAACATTCAATTCACTCAAAATTGTAGACTCAAATTGAATCAAGTTGTTGAGTTTTATCAAGAACCGACAAAAAGTCTAAAAGTAGTTTACCTGTCAAGTGGGGTAGAACTCAACTCGTTTGTGGTTAGTGACAGTGTTTGGACACGGATTCTACCCTATTATTAGCCTAATCGTTGTATGAAAAAATACTTCACAAGAGAGAAACCCCTCTTACTCTGTATATACATCTCATTCAACGTCTCTTTTCCACTCCTTTACTCTCTCTTTTACTTTTTCTCTATCTCATCTTCTCTTCCCTTCCTCCTTCACTCCTTCTGCTCTCTCACTCTCTCTCTCTCTATCTCTCTCTGCCTCTCTTAGCTACCTCACTTTTTATCTCTCTCTTTCTCTTGCTCATTCTCTCTCTGCCTCTCATTCACCTCATCTTCTCACTCCTTCCTTTCATTCCTTCTTCTCTTCCTCTGAGATTAGAGTAAACTGAATAAAAGCAGTTTAGAGACAGGGTGGGTTGTTGCAAGCTTCCCGGTATAACAATAAGCCTGCGGAATACTTGTTGGTTTTACCTATTACCATGCTCGCATTCTTCTATTCACGCTTCACTACGCTCTTTCTCACTTATTATCTGTCTGTCTCACATGCTCCATCTCTTTTGCCGACATAGGGTGCGCTGTCAATAGAACTTTGTATCCAGCGGCGCGACAAACAGTGATACAATGACAAATTTTTTCCTGTTTCGAAAAGGGAAACCCCCTCTCTGGGGTTGAGTCCCCATCTTTTGAGCAGAAGCGAAAGGCCGTGATATTTGTATCCTCTCATCGGACAATGTCTCGGATCAGGCACAATGATGCTCTTCTGTAAACACGTTTCTCTATACGCCGGAATCCAGCGTCTGAAACTGTATCGCGTTGTGTAAACTGAACTAACCGATAAGCGCCCGCTACAACCGAATTATCTCGTTGGCTGTCAATCAGTGCGTTGGCTGCCTCTCTTGGCCTCAAAGTATGCTTCATTAGCTATGTGTACAACCAAAAACTTGCATTTCTAATGATTTGAAAATGATTGAATAAGTTTTACAAATGAATTGTATATTAAATTGAGCTTATAAGATGTATGGTAGAATCTTGATGGGCAAACCCAGACTCGAAAAGCTCATTGATGGACGTTTTTTGATCAAATGGAACAATGTTGATTATGTAACTTTTAGAAAAAGCAAACATTGTGTTGACATGACATTGATATGACATAAACATTCATTGTGGAAATTGGAAATCTATACAATCGAAATAATTCTCAGAATAATAATCTACTTTAGACATGGAGAACCATGAGATTCATCGCACTCATTCGACTGTAATTAAACACTTAAAGGAAAGTAGACAGTATCATCACTTAAAAGAAACTAGAAATAATGTAATAACTGTGAAAACTTCCGAAATTCAGAGTTCAAATAATAAATACTTTTTCAATGTTTCTTTGAGCAATAGTTTGAAATAAAAGGAATAGTTTATAACTCGCAGGTTTGATATCCAGTGGTTGGAGGTTAGATCAATTCTAGTTGACATAACGGATCTTGACCACATCAAAGAGGAGGAGATTATGTCGTTCCGACAGCCTCAGAAGTAGTCACGTTACAAGCTTGAGAGCTCATTTAGGCTGCACCACTGGCGGCTGGTGGCCACGAAAAAGGTGAAGTGCTCTTATCTTTTACTGTACAACACTTCACCTTTTTCGGGGGCACGAGCCACCAGCCGCTGCACCCTGATAGAAAAATCGTTTAATGATAAAAATGATTCCAATTTCAAACATAAACTCAAGCACATTGTTTGGTCTTCCTTTCTATGGAAGTTTTCGTGAGTTTTACATGAAAGAGAGAAAAAGGAAGAGTGTGGGAGAGACAGAATAGAAAACGAAACAATTTAAAAAATCTTCTTTTTCTCTTTAAGCACCGGTCAAGCATATTCAGTTACCCTCCAATAGTATAGTCCCATAATCTCAGCTTCTTATATGTCTCCGACAAGGAAAGGACAATAAACTGTAATACTAGAGCAGTTTCTGCTGTATTTCTTCTCTAGAGATTTCTCTGCTACAAAATACAGTATCCCATTTCAATACTAGAGGGTATATGGGTAGCAGTTATACAAATGTTTGTATCGATGTAGTGTATCGGAATTCCCGATTTCCTTGACTATGTAGCCAACCAACCCATGGAAAAAGTTTCAGGATTTAAGGATTTAGCTGGTTTTCCAGCAAGAATCAGGGATACTAAGGAGTAGGCCCAAGCGTATTTGTAAAAAAAGTATCAATAAGCTACTTGTTGATGAAGGAGGAATTACATCCAAGTAATCATTCTTTAATATTGTACTATTGGTGTGGTGTATTCTTGACGAGAGCGGTTGCATAGTGTTCATGAGGTAAAGTTACGAATAGTTGAAAGAGATCTATTGTATGGGTGACCATTATTTAACCAAATACATATTGGTAAGGGTCACTCCACCAATAAAAGCCATAAGCGTATGTTTTTATTTATTTCATCATTTTCTTGTGTTTCACCAATAAATGGGTAAAAAAATTATTTGCAATGGCAGAATACCAGAATACCAATGTCAGAAATGGCTAATATAAACTCAATAACTATAACCTTTGGTACAACTACAATTCATAATCAATTTCATTAATAATCGAGACGGGAGAAATATTTTAAAAAATTGAAAAACAAACCCATATCAATAATCCAAACGTGCCAGGGTCGCAAGTTTTTCATTGGAGTTCTTGTGCAAACTAGATTGGTTTGTGCAGTAGTAATCAAATTTCAGTTCAGACGAAGCCTTTGAATGGACTCTCCAATAGCCAGCAGGGTTTGTAGAGAGAAAAAGATGGAAACGAGAGAAATAAATGTAACGCACAACGAATTTGGATCTAGTTAGAATGAGATATCCTATGCATTCTCTGTATTTGCACTTGTATTTCTCATCAGCCTATCGGAATTCAATCACGGCTGAGGTCTTGGTGAATTTTAATCAACCCTCGCCCTTTTTTCCCTATTATTAGAAGGGGAATAACTGTGAAAAAACCCAAAAAAGTTACCTGCGGGTATTTTTCCTCACTGCAATTTTGTTACGATACTGATCATTTCGCTGCTATCAAAGTACGAAAAACGCTTTTTTTCAAGTCTCTGGCGAAATCACCTTTACACATCAAATCTATTAGCTGGGGCTGAAGGAAATGAACGCTGAATCATTGCACAATTTCTCTGTGTAGAGTGTTATTGGATCGAAATTTATTCCAGCATTTGAATACCGCACTTACGAAATGAGATTGGGACTGTGAGTGCTCCGCTCAATGAAATTTCTGTGTACCCTTATCGGAGTCAGAGACCAATGTTCAATTTTCCTTTACTGGTATTGCTACCTACTCACCAAGTACTCAATACTGTTGTTTCATTTGTCACAAAAGTTCGAACTTGCATTGATATAAACACTTGTACTTGTAGACTGATAAGGATAAGTTTATGTGAATGGTTCACTTACATCACAGTTTTTTTATATTTTTTATCTTATACCATATGCTCGAATTCAGTTATTCAGTTATTTACAAATAATACTTAATGGTAAGGACCAACAAGCTCAAGCCCAAAACTGTCCCTTTTCCAATTTAAAATACAATCCAGAGATTAGAGATAATGTTCTATGTAAACATTTACAACTATTTATTATTATTTGCTATTAATCGTATTGAGGGCCGGACTGGGGAGGTTGATCATCTGGGGGCCCCACACCAGGTGGTCTGAAGGGTATGGAATACCACCCACCCACAGCCAAGAAGAGGGTCCAGGGGCTCCGCTAGGAATTTTTTAAAGTTATTATTCAGAAAACCTCATTATTACTTGTTATTTGACCCAAAAACCTGCAGTAACCCACACTTTATTGAGTGTAATAATTATTCGGGCAACATATTTTTCATGCACTTGACCATTGAATAATGGCATTGAGACTACAACAATAATGCCCGGTTTTTTCGAGCACACTCAAATTTGATGAACCCTTTTCACTCTACTTCATTTCCTATACTTATCATAGAAAATGTCAGCTGTTTATCAAAATTTGAGGGTCCCTCAAGCACACGTGTGCTTGGACAAACCCGCCATAAATCTTTTACAAGACTGAGTTATTTAGCCTAATTATTTTTAGGACTATTCAGCATTCTCGAGAGATTATTCATTGTGTAAAACTTGATATGATTGAAAAACTATTAGATTGGCTTCAAGAGATAGGCTATGTCAGATTTTTTCCAGGTGAAATTAGAAAACATTAGTTTTTATTAAATTGAAACACACATGTATTTTTTATACACTGGAATATCTATATCTATATCTGGAACTATATATCTGCATTGTATTGTATAACTGATAGTGTATGCGTTTGATCAATGCTCTACTGAATGGGCGAACATAAATTGAGTTAGTCCAAACCAATACTAATAACTAGTGCAAACAATATTACGGCCCTTGTGAAAATACAACTCTCGCAAAAATGACGAGTTGTCAGTCCGGTTAAGGGGAATTACATGTTAATATTCCTATAGTATTATAATAAGAAAAGAGATTGAAATTATAATTTCGTTTTTCTCTCTTTTTATATGATTTCACTTAATAATAGAAATATTACCGTTTAAGAGACCAGCCTGATAGACATTAGCCGATTGAAAAATAATTTTTGCTCCTAAATATTTGTATAATTAAATAATTTCAATAGATAGTAAAGTAGCTCCATAGAATAGGCTAAATAATCAATTTTCGTTGATAAACTTGAATATGTTAGAAGGGGATTGCCTTAGTATTCTCTTGCAAGTCTGCTCCGACCCTACCTTGCAAAAAGGCAAGTAAATACTAGCCTAGTAAAGTCTTTACTAGCTTTTATTCACACGAAAGCTAGTAAACACTAGGAAAATTCAAGGTCGACTAGAGCTTACTAGGCCCCGTAGTAAACGCTCGAGTCGAGTCTCTACTATAAATAGACAGGTTTTTATTCACTCCGAAGCTAGTAAATACTCGAAAAACCCTTAGTAAAGTCTTTACTTGTTTTTATTCACCAGACCCAATATTGAAGTCTGGTACTGGCCTTAGTGACACGAGAAAAATAGACTAAATTCAAATTAAATCATATAATTGAATAAGTCCTAAAAGTATTAACTTAAATAAAATAATAATTTATATACTGCATGCGTAAGATGGTGAATATTGAATCAGCGTTACGTTGTGTGAATGATATACAACATTTTCTCACTAGCAACCATTTTCCAAAACAGAACCCACAAAACACTATCAACCAATCGGAAAAGAGTAGGCGGAGCATTAGGCGTGTACAAGTCAAATCTGAAATACCACCCGCCAACTGCTGACATCTAATGGTCGAATTTGGAAACTTTTAGAACCGATGTCGCTGGCCAATCAGCTTGAAGGCGGAGCTTGGAGGCGTGTCCAATGAAAGTCGATGCAAGCACCCTATTGCTACTGCCATCTGCTACCTAAATTCATAACTATTTTGAATGCTTTTGTTAAGAGAGTTGGGGAGGGCAGTGAATCAGTTCGCATATCTATTACGGTACTACTTCAGTAATAATTATAATTTTAGGGCTTTTAGGGCTTTATTTGTTCATTCAAGTTATTTTAATTTCTATGAAAATGTTTGTGTGTGGTAAATAAATAAATTCACAATAACAAAATTATAATGGAGCGAAAAATTGAGTTCGAACTAAATTAATAGAAATTTTGAACTTACAAGGTAACCTAGGAAGAATAACTGGCTTTATTATAATCCTCCAAAAGTAAGTAAAACCATTACAATATCAATTCAGTATTATATTGCAGGGAATTATCATATTTTATTTATTTCAAAACTCTTCTCAACTCAAGTAAGATAGGCCTATCATGCTTGTGAAATTAGAAGAGTGTATCAATATATATATATTGTATATAATCGAAAGCGATTATACAAATAACTTAGTTCATAAACAAACCTCTTATAATTGGCACACAATAATATTAATAACAAACACATATCACGGACATTTAGAAAGCCTAGTAAAGCACATTTCCCCGATGCTTGATTCCCGGGTAATTGACGCTTATCGAACTAAGTTTTCCCCCAACGGTTTCCATGGAGAAAGGGCATCGGGGATGAACAGAAAGGGTCTCAAAAGAGGGGAAATATCACAAAAATGTCACCAACACCCGTCGTTGCCTTTTAGATCGCAGCTACCTAATTTCCTCTCCACGGAGTGTCGAGACGCGAAACTCTCCATTTACAACTTTCCTTGTTCAACTATAGACTAGGAAAGAGAAGGAAGGCTTCTTCAAAGACCGTCATCCCACGTGTTTCTCCACTAGTGGAGGCATCTCTCTCACTTACAATTTTTAACAGAAGATTTCCTCTCTGCTCTCACTATGCTCTTCTCTCTAAATCTCATTTTTTCAACCGTATCCCTCTTCTTCCCAAAATTCTCTATTAGATCTTATAGTGTTCCTGTTACCTCACCATTGTTCTCACTTTTCTCTCATGAATAGGCTATACCAATATTGATTTCTGTTTCTTCATGTCTTAGTTTATGTTTATTCTCTAGCCTTCTCACTGTTACATCGAATTCTATTCTAGTCGATCCTTATCTTTTGGAATTATTCAAAATAAACCAATAATGAGTAAAATCATCTATCTATGGAGAACATAATTCTCGTCTTTCTAAAAATGTACTATCTGACTTTGAAAAATTGAATTTGACGAAATACTAAGGCCGGTAGGTAATAGTTCTATTACCATAGTTGATTATATAAAAAGAAATGAAAATATGACTTCGTATCAACTATAATATAAATATTATAGTGTAATACCGGCCTAACAAAAAATAACTGAAATGAGGAAAAAAGTATGAATAGAAAAGGAACAGGAGAGAAAGAAAATACATATTAGGTTTGATAGGGTATCAGTTTATTCGCTCCGGCCTGTAGAATAGAAAAATCGATGGTGATTAGTTCTCCAATGGAAATCCCCATCACCTGAATCCAAGATAGCGTCAAAATCCATTGTTTCCCTGAATTCACTGTAACTGAGTCATCTTTCCAGAGTCTACTTGAATACAATAACAAATCTCTTCATTGAGACATAACAATGTTTATTGGGGATTAGGTTATTCCTAACTCGGACAAGGCTAGTTACTCCTCTCCAAAGGAAGAATAAATTCATCCATGAGCGATCATTTATCCACAGCGATATTTATAGCCACAAACATACTTACTCTCTACATTTATTTTTTTGGAAAAGTTTTTGTCATTAACGTGACTGGATTGGTTGATAGCAAGCTTTCTGATTCGATGACGTGCTGAATAGAGTACCCAGCGATAATAGAATATGATCTATTCTATATTCTATTCTCTCTGAGAGTACCTGAACAGGAAATTGCGTTACTGATAGGCTTTGCTCGAGCTCTCTTTTGTGAGAAATTTGACAAGTAAATCGAAAGGATGGATAGCAAAGAGAAGAAAATAATAAAATCTTGATGGGAGCAAGAAAACTTGGAAAGTGAAAATCGATCAAGAAGAGACCAAGATGTACGAAGATTGATAGGTTTTATCATGATGCTCGATATTCCGCTTGATATAATATCTACGATATTACCGTAACTGATTGAATTCGTGCGTGTTTGTGTGAGTGAGTGAGGAATGATTCGATCAAATATTTCGTCTCAAAATGTATTACTCTTCTGCTTGTGAAATGTATTCATCGCAGTAAAAATCACCTATCCTTTTATATTTGAATCTCATGACATGATTAAATATATCATAGAATCACAATATTACTATATCATAGAATAACATGCATTATGAGCTGCAAATGTTTCACTATCTATTCCAGGCAACTACTTGTTGAGCTCACTCGTTAGGTATTTGTTCTCTCATTTGATTGACTTGGTAACACAAGAGTGGTTCTTTCTCGTCGTCGTCGTCTTCTTACAAGGATTAGGCAAGAGTACATGTTCCGACTTCAAAAATTTGATGATTGTTGAAAAATAAATATTCTGTTGCCATTAAAATTCTATTGCCATCTTTTTCTTGGTCTGCCAATATCCAATGATATTCCTTTTTCCTTCTGGCTTGTAATTTATTACTTCTCTGGAGATCCTCCTATTCTCCATTCTCTCAATATGATCTCTCCATTTCTGTCTATTTTCTTCAAATTTATCTGGTATGGAGAATATTCTTCTCGAATATCAAGATTTCGCAGTCTGTCCTCCCTTGTACAGCCCTTCACTCATCTTAGGAACCGAATTTCAGCAGATTGCATTCTACTGACATCTCTCTTCTTTGGGATCCAGGCTTCAGAACCGTACAACAGAACAGGAGCTGCCATATCTTTGTAAAACTTGAGCTTGGTTATACGCCGGGCTTTATTTCTCAAAGTCCTATTGATAGTTCCACATATGGCGCCTGGAATTTATTGATCTTGATATCTGGGTCTTGATCCTCCTGATATGTAATATCTACATCCCAAGTATCGGAAATGAGATACTTCCTCCAAGACTTTATTGCATATAGGCTAACTATTTTCGATCTTACTGGTGATTTTCCCCGAAAAGCTATGATTTTTGTTTTGTTGAAGGATATCCTCATGTTATATTCAGCACTTATAACATCAAGTTTGTGTAGTGCTTTTTGTAGATTGTCTTCACTCTCTTGTAATATAACTTGATCATCTGAAAACCAAAGAGAAAGTAGGCTAGTTCTTTCTAACACGTCTTATTGTTGGTCAATTGCAAGTACTATGTATCAAGATATGGAGCTGAAGATGATGTACCGGTAGTCAATTTTTTGCTAACACATGTTAGCGTATTATTATTCATATAACCAAAGGTATAATACTCGTATTAGTGATGTATTCTATTATTGATGATATCAAAAATTTAAATAAAGATTGGGAATGAGTAAGTAATAAGAAAAAGTGAATACGAGAGTTGATGAGTAGAGTGAACAATTTTAAAACAATTTCGAACTAAAAGACGTACTAAAAACGTGTCTTGTTCGTTCCTATGAAATCGTTTATAAATTGAACCAGACAAGAGAGGTGGAGAGTGCAAGTTTTGATTCAGCTGACGTAGTTTAATGATGTAAAACTTGCGGTGGAACAAATCGGGTCACATTCATAGAGGGTGAGGGATGAGGGATAAATAACGTTGAAATCATTGGAGTATGCACAGGGGGGGAGGAGGTGAGAGGGGCGAAGTCGAATGTAATGAGATTTTTGTGATGTTGTGTGATGTCGTCAACCAAGTGAACAACTCAACGATTTCTAACCAATTTTCTGCTGCTGCCAGAAAGGAGTCTCTGCTTCTTTCATAAAAGGAAATCTCCTTCTTCTTCTCCCACTACTTCAAGTTGCCTCCTTCTTCTTCAATATTTTTCATGAAATCATCCACCACCCCTATTCCTTATACCTCCAGTCTTTTTTCATTCCTTCTTCTCAATCATATCCTTTCCAAATTCATCTACTTCTTGATCGTATCTGCTCGTTCCATTTTCTACTAATTCTCTTTCTGCATCATTTTCTCCTCTTCCTGCTCATTTCCCATGATAGGTTTTCCTTCATTACTTATCTCGTCACTCATAGACAACATACTTTATCTGTTCTGGCCGTTCCCCTACTTTGAGAACCTTTTTCTCTTGTTTATCTCACATTCCATCACTCCCTTACTTATTTTCCTTCCTCCTAATTTTCCTAGTTCTTCTTCGTGACAGGTCCTCCGATCGCTTTCGCTCCATTCTCTTATCATTCAATTTTCAATTTCTTTTCCATTATCTTTCTTCATATGCCATATTACTTTCATTTCTTATCATATTTCTCCATTCCCCTGTCGAACAATGTGGCTTAACGATTTTTTCATGTCATTTTTCACAACTTCATATTATTCTTCATAACTCTTACGTTTTCTCCATTATTCCTCCTTCTGAGACCATATATTTATTCTTATAGTTTTTCTTACTATTCCTCCATTTTAATTTCTCACTTTCATTCAAGTTCCTTCACATTCCTCTGTCTTTTATTCATTTCACTCCTCAATTCTTTTTTTCTCTCTCCGACAATCTCTCCTTATAACCTTATTCATCCAATCATTCCAGATATCTTTTGAATTTTCCATTTTCATCAACTCTCTTCTCCTATTCTTTTTTCATTTTTTCTCTCTCCCGCATTTACCATTCCCCTCATTCAATATTTCTCTTAATTCTACCTGCCATCTTCCTTCCCCCCCCTCATCAAGACTTAACTTCCTAGTTATTAATCCAACCAGGCAACACAGTTTCAAAAAATCCCAATATGATCAGTTTATTTCTCCCCTTTTATGAATACCATTTTCTGCGGTAGCATCTCGTGAGCGTGAAATTAAAGAGAAGTTGAGAAGAAAATAGCTTTGTTGGGTTGGTATAGTCTGTCCAAGCGAAGAAGACATCCTGGCAAGATGAGAAAATGACTTTAGCTCAGCCAATATTAGTTAAAAAACTATAGATTTGGTTTCAAATTTCAGATCAGTAGGTTCTCTACAATTTATAGTTTTTAACCAATATTGACCGAGCTAAAGTCATTTCCTCATCTTGCCAGAATGTCTTCTTTGCTTGGACAGACTATAGGTTACGCGGTGGTTTTTATTGATATCGAAGACGTCTCCAGCCTCCCGCGAAAATCGCCTCCTGTTTTCTCTCAATCTCACTCCGACGCTCACTCTCTCTTACTTTCTTTCTCTCTAGAGAGAAAACACCCGCTTCGAATTGGTTTTCTGTTGTCATCCCTTTTTTCTCTCCCGGATTCCTTCTTTTCTACAACAATTTCTACCACAGTTCCGTTACGATGCCAACTACAAAAGAAATGATTGGCTCTATCGTGAAAAATCTTTCTATTTCCTGTTATTGAAAAGAAAAAGCGGAGTGGTAAAGGAGGCCAACGTGAAGGAAGGAATGAAAGATTACAGTTTGTTATACGTGTATATCGGCAGAAAATACATCATTGAGTTTCCTTTATACCACTCAGAATGTTTGCTGAACTACCCTTTAGTTGAATCTGCTTTCGGATAGAAATTCAATAAGCTCGACGTTTGTGAACATCAAGCGAAGGAAAATGTGTGTTCACTTATGAGATTTTCTAAAGTGAATTTCGAAATGTTTTCTGGTGAATTATAGTCGAAAATACAAAATTTGATTGAAGATTTAGTGAATAATCCTGCATTGTGCAGGGAAAATGAAGAGCATGTTATTTGCTTGGATGTAATTGATTAAAAAAACCACAAGATGATATTGCATATTCGATTAGCTTAATTAACAAATAATTCCAATTAAAATTGAAACAGCCAATGTGATAGAATCAGGAATTACTATTTTCCATTTAAAAAAAAAATGAAATTAGTTGAAGTTGTCCAATCGTGTTCTCAGTTCTATTATGCAAGAGAATTCCTATGTAGGAAATATTTCCAATAAAAGAATGTAAGGAATTCTTTCCTGTGAAAGAAATAATTAGAGTGTACAGTAAAACATAAATCGCAATAAATAATTGTCCAAGAGAAAGATAAACAAATTAGAAGTTCAGAAAGTAGGTTGATGCTTGAAGAGTAAAAGTTGATAAGAGTCAGTCAATACAAGAATAAAAACTACAAAATTAGGATGATTACTACACTAACTTTATAAAGTGATTAAGAATAAGAGTGAGAGGAGTCAAAGTAGCAGATAAGAAATACAAAAATAGGATGATACTCCAGAGTTTTAGAGAATGATTGAGAATAAGAGTGAGAGGAGAGTCAAAGCTACAAAATTAGGATGATTCTGTTCTGGAGAATGATTGAGAATGAGAGTAGAGAGGAGCGGAGTCAAAGCTGCCAAGCAGGAGATAAGAAAAACAAGTTCGGATGATGAGTTTAAAGATTATCAAGAATGGGAGTCAAAGCAGGAGATAAGAGACACAAAATTAGAATGATGATCTGTAGAATAAGAGTGAGAGGGTTGACTGAGACCCCAAGAGCGAGCGAGACAGACTGAGCGGCAAGCAGATGTTGAATTATATAATATAATGGTCATGACACTTTAATAGGGATGTGGTTTGTGTGTTGTGTATTCGAGAACCCACTTCATTGATGGAGCGAGTGAGAGGGAATGAGGAGTAGGAGGAGGCAGAGGAGGAGGATAGACTCTCACACAGCCATGATGGGAACTGACGAGATAAGTAGGGGGGGGGGGATGAAGGGGAGGTTTTAAAAGGCTAACCGGTGTTGGGCGTCCTTGTCTGATGCTGTGTTGTTTGGCTGTTGCTTTCCCATTATTGCATTCCAAAACACACAGAGTAGGGGTGGTGAGATTCTGCCGGTCGGGAGGGTGACAGGATTCTCCATGGCGACGCCTCTGCTCGCTTCTGATTGGTGGTGACGTCACAGTCTCCCCTCCCAGTTCGACATGCACACCGAGCGAGACTCTTTCAGTGTGAATTCAGTGAGTGCCATGGAGAGAGAAGCTGAACAACACAGTCGGCTGGAAATGCTGCTTCACCAGCACCGCGCCGCGGTCACCGCTTATAACCTCAACATCGCTCTCAACAAGAACTCGCCGGTGCCCACCGCTCCCAAGCATCACTCCATTGACGCCATCCTGGGACTCAGGCCGCATCAGGGTGCGGTTGCCATGCCCAGCGAGGGAAACGAGTCTAGCGGTCAGTAAACACCTAACCTCAAAACTGTAAATAAACACCATATATTTTTTACATCTTCTATTAGGAATACTCTTGAATACTTGATTTATCCTATTTCGTGAGTTAGAATTCGTCTAATTCTCTTGAAATGCTTCCTGTTCCTTCTTCTGAATACTTTATTCCCCTTGTGAGCTAGAATTCGTCGAATTCTCTTGAAATCCTTCCTGTTTCTTATGAGCTACGCTAAGGAGTACGCTAGTCAGGAATGCACAAAACTATCAAAAATCAGCTTCATCAAGCTTCAAGCTTCATCAGCTGAATCGGAAGAATGTTGAATGGTTTCGAAGTACGTTCTTGATTTTTTTGAGAATCATTCATCTAGTTTTTTACATCTTAAAAGTGGATAGAGCAGGACAGAGATAAACCTTTTATTTGCATGAAAGTAAAGCTTGTTTACAATGATTACGCTCATTGAAAAAATAAGATTTTTGAAAATTATTGCAGGCTATTTGTTTCAAGTCTAAAACATTTCAATATGTAGCGTTGGTCAGAAGATTTGAGAATTTAGTTTAAATAAAAATTGTTACTTCCAGGCAAAGGTTGAAAAATAATAAGAGAGATTATTCTATTTTAATCCTTTACATATTCTTCTACTCGATGTCAAACGAAGGAAAATGAAGGAAAACAAAATTAGCATTGTCATTTTTTAAGTAATCATAAATTTGTTTTTCCTGATATGATGGTTCAAAGCTTATTCATAGGAGAGTATAGGAAGTATAGTATTTTTACCAGTGAAATCATTGCATAAAGAATAGGATTAAATTATGTTTACTTTCATTCCTCAAGATCTCTAGATGTTCAGTTAAGCATCTAAGTCAGAGCACCAATCCAGCGTTCAGTGTAAATTCAAATAGGCCTAGTGCCATGGAGAGAAAGAATCACTTCGCTGAATCACTAATGAATTGAAATCAGTTAATAGATGGAGAAGATCAACTAAGTTATCTGTTTTAGACGAATTACTTGAACCAAATGTTTTCAATTTACCACGTGTAAAATGTCATGTTCATCCAAGGTGCGAACGGAAGGATAAAAACAGTACTTTTCTGAGCAAAACTGTTCTAGGATTATTAAGAATGATTAATTAATTTTGAACTTCTCTTCACTGTCGTTTTCCTGACTCTTTGATTGCTCTTTCATGCGGAAGTACCGTCACTTCTATGACAGTATTTTATCTGTTGATGCTGAACTATTTACTCTGTAGTAGATTGAACATTGAAGCAGCTATATTCTATTTATTCAGCCTTTAATATTCTGACGTATGATTCTGTTATTATATTTTTGATTATCTTGTCTTTTTTCATGTGCACAATTTTTGTTGTATTTCATTTTTGTAGTTTCTTCTACAGAAATGATGATAATTTAAAAATAGATTATCATTCTACGTAGATTGCCTACCGCTCTACCTCCAATGACAATGATGATTGTATTAGGCTGCAGCCTTTGAAAGGATACTTGAATACAGTAGGCCTATGACAATATTATAGTCTCGAGAGAATTCAGAAATGGAAAGATTGACCTAGTCATAGGATGAAAGCGACTGAGTTGTGTACTTTTTAAGACAAACACAGGCTATCCGATTTTTAGAGAAATAATAAAACTCGTTCTATCCCTATTGATTAATTTGAATGCACGTAGAGGAATTATTCGCCTAATCACATGAGATTTTTTTGGCACCAATAAAATAGTTATTCAAAATAATTAAATGAAGTAGATCTATTATTCTATGCTTCTAAATAAATAACACATATCTTTGTCATAAATATTATCACATCAAATTATTAAGATTATATTAGATTATATTTTGCCATAACAGCCTATAACTTCAAACATTCAGTAGAAACAATAAGTTGATATTAAACATGTTCAATGTTTTCATTCTTGTTCTAATGGATATATCAGACTCAAGGCAATTCCAATAACTTATTGAATTTGTTCCTTTCTGAATGAAACTGAAAAACTAAGATATTATTCTTTCAACCAAGCTTGGCCATTGGCATGAAGCATCATAAACTCACTATAATACTGTGATGGAAAGTAGTTCTTACTCCAGACTCATCTATTTTTTTAAATTTTGTATATTTTAATTCGTTATTTTTATCTGCTCTTCCTTTTTCCATTCAGTTACACATTGTAACAACAAAAATATTATTGCTACTCTTCAACGAAAATAGTAAGTTAGTTCAGATAACAAAATTTGAACATTCTCTGAGGACGCTTGTTAAATTTTTTGTTCTTGTTAACAATATCATCAATACAATGACTATCAATATAAAAAGTCTCATCTGTGCTATGGATTTATCGATTACTCCATCAACTCCGTCTGTGATATAGATTTTGTTCGACCAGTCTGACAATAATGATTCTTTGTCTATTCTCGTCTAATATCACAGGAATAAGGAATATCTAATAATATTAGAAGAGTGGACAATTGAAGGCAATCTTTATTATAATTATGGCTTATTAATCTGAGAACTGTAATCAGACGTGATTATCTTCGAGTAGGAGGTCACTGTAATAACAATATCTCTGGTCAATTTCGAAAACGAATAATGACAGAAAAGAATAGTTGTTGAGCCGATTCATGTTTTGCGCATTTTCTAAACACATAATTTACTTCAGATTACCTTTGTTCCTGAGAATTGATTTACTGTCACTCCAAGTTCCAATTTTATTCGTGAACAATCATCTATCGATTTACCATCACTATCAATGTTACAATTGCAGCTTTGGAAAAGTAAATTATACCTATACTTGGACAATACACTAGATTTCTCATTTTCAAATTCTTGTTTTTTTCAAGTTTTTTTGGGATTTACATAATTGACTACTATTCTAGCTTATCTTAATTTGATGATAGATCAAGATAATAATTTGAAAAATGGATACTTTGAGGCCTCTTTACACGGCAAATTTTTAATACGCATTAAGCTAGCTTAAGCTAGGTCGCAACGGTCGTTGCGTAAAAAATTGGCGGACTGCTTCTGTGTTAAATCATAGGACCGATTTCGTTCATGCGTATCACCAACGACCACGACCAACAGCCGCATCCGATGACGACCGTACTCCTCCAGAAAAATGTTGCGACCAGTCGCAGTGGATTTTAACCTCAAATGTTTTGGAGACTTGGAGAAGATGTAGTAAGTTATTATTGAGATGACCAGGAGGGAAATATTGATAATTATGAGGGATATTTATATCAAACTCAATGAAATTTTGATTCAAATAGTACCAAAATGGAGTAATTTTTATTTCTCACTAGTAGATCTGTATATGAAGGCAGATCATTGCGACTGAGTCGCGCCAACGAAAATGGTTCAGCCTTATGCGTACATTGCGGCTGACGGTCGTTACGTTCCGCACCAACCAAATCGTACCTTTAGTGATACGCACTTACGCAGTAGTGATACAGAGTTCAAAATTGATACAGGAAGGAAGCTCGTTGATATGAGACATTTACAACGCTCATGCATCACCGCCATATTGGAAATAAGCACAAGTACACCAGGTACAAGTACATCGAGTACAAGTACACCAACTTACTGATTAACTTACTCGAAAGGTTTCTGCTAGAAATCAACCTAGTCTCTCTTTTCAGACTTTAGATGTGTTAAGACTGAGAGGAGTAAGTTGATAGTTGAGGGTGGTGGATGTTTGCCTTCTGTTAAATTCAATTAATTGGTGGATGAGGTAAGAGGGGTAAATCACGTGACTGCTGACATAATTGCTATGCATTGAACAAGTTCTCAAACAACTATTAAAGCGTCGCTTTCATATTCGTACACGCAAAATTATAGTGTTGATAGCAACTTTAGCCTACTGGGTCTTCAGCTACTGTATTAAAGGGGTATAGTCTAGCGTCAAAATAGTGCTCTATGTAATCAATTGATATTGGAGGTCAACTGGGAGGAGGGGGGAGTTACTTTAGAGAGTCTACTCCAGCTACTAGACATCCTAAAAAAGTTTTATCACCTATGCAATTTTCTATTTGTTTGTTTAACAATAATTCAATTTAGCTTATTCATGAAAACCCAACTTCATTTTGTGGACTACATCTTCCTTTAAAGTCATGTTAATTTTTATTTAAATGTTTTCACATCCACTACAATGCCTTGAAATAAAGTATGGTCTCAGATTTGAGTAAATTCTGATTTTCACATTGATCATCATTATGAATAGCTTACGGATTATTTTTTATTCTCATTCAGGATTTTCTATTACAAGTAATTGTTTCTAGCCTGTATGTAGATTAGCCTGTCATAAAATATAAATTTCACTGGTATTCGAATAACAAATTAGCATGACTATCATCAGACATAGTTGAGGAAAGATATTTAAGAGGATGGGAGACGAATAGGTAATAAAAGGGGAAAAGAGAGAGATTGATGAGTGAGTGCGAGAGAGAATTTCAGCCAAAAATCGAATAGTTGAACGCCATTGGTCGAGTGGGACGTATTAATTCCTGCAACACATAATAGTAGTTCTTCATTCGCAGTTACTAATATTCACCACTTATATTTGTCCTGATATTCAATCAAGGATGCTTTCTCTCTCTCACTCCAACACATTCATTTAATCTCTTTCTCTGTTGGTGTAATACCATTCTGAAACACGGTCACGTATCACACAACCCTGGCTGTTTTCTGTTTCAAAGCAATAAGGCCGTAATTTCATGCTCTATAATTTCCAATTACAATTACCATTGTGCAAATTACAATAATATTAAATGAAGCTGGAACTTCAATTTTCGATACTCGTGGGTAGAGCCTATTCATAATGCAGTCGACAACGTAATATGACCGTTGATTTTAATAAACAATGCATGCTGTAATGATGTATACCTCATAATAGGTGGAACTGAGAGGCAGGGCAGGCAATAGCGACAAACAATTTCTTAATCAATGGTTGTCAAATGAGAGGTCAGGTCGCCATTCCGTCATTGAAATTGTGAATAATTTCTAATAAACCTCTGCCGAATTGAGCTGAATCGATTTGTAACAACCAAAATTAGTTTCATCGGACAATATTATTAGAATTGGATTAATATGTTATTTTTTGTTTGTTCTCGCGTTGACAATGATATGCTCCAATTAATTCATCTGTAGAGTGTTTTCCTACCTTGGATATGGAAGTTTAGAGTTGATTAATGCATTTATTTATTGACTAATGGAAATATTCATTACTGTGTGAGATAATATACATCATTATAAAATCCTCCCAAAAAACTGTCTATCCTAAGACAGTTTAGATCAAAAAACCTAGTTGAGAACATTATCAGTATGTTGTCTGGAAAGTGGATTGTATTATGCTCTCATAATTCTCTCCTACATTTGGATAGACATATAACATCAGGGCCGCCCACATTGATGGCGCAAGTTGCGCCATCGAAGCGAAATTTGGGGGGGGGATTGTGAGAATTTTGAGGGGGAATCGATGAATTAATTTTATTACAGGAATATGGAGTTATTATTTTGAATGGTTTACTTTAAAATGTAAACGTTTTCTATGTATTTCAATTTGTATAATCCAAATAAATAGAATAATGTCTGACATTGTGTAGGATCAATACATACATTAAAAATACATTGTTATTGTCAATACAAGTTATTCTTATTATGGATCAAACTAAAGGCCACCTACAACGATTCTCTCTGTTTACAAATCACCACGGATGCCATGCGTTCGCAATACTGAATTCGCAAAAGAGTTGATGTCATTTCTCAGAATGCACATAAATCTTTCAATAGAATTAAGACCAAACAAACAAAATCGATTTTAATCGGTTCATGTAATTATTCTTTTATAGAAAATACTTGACGACTTGACGTTATAGTCGTCGGTCCACGACTAATATAGTTGGTTCTTCAATTTTATATAATACTCATTCACTTCTTGTTCTACTGTGAGATTGAGCGGTGGTATTTAGTGTTCGTGGTAATACGTCTTATACGTTTACGTAATTAGTTCGTGGTTTATAAATTTATAGTGTTTTCTATATTTAATTTCGAATTGGAAGTAGACTAAAATATTATTATGCCAAAAAAGTAGAGAAAATTATTAAAATACAAATGTACGGAGTTCTTGTGCAATACCTGTAGCAATGTAAAAAACACTTATGAAAAAAAAATGTTCCGGTGAAATATAAAATAATCGAAGTGAATGTAGGTGATGAAAGGTAAGAGTAGGCTATAATCAGAAAAATATGTCTCAATAAGGCTATCCTCAAAGTAGGCTATCCGGGAAGACTATTTCCAGCTTTGCATGAGTTATATTCAATACAGTGCCTGGGCACAAGCTCCCAGGAGACGCATGACTGCAAAAAAAAAATGCTGAAGAGTCTGGAAATGAAAATGAATATCTAGGCCTTGACTAGTTTCCCAACTTACTGAAAATAAGGATATTTGAGCATTTTCATTTAAAATTGAATAATATATTGGAGAGTACCTATTTAATAATATTGTTGCTACTTTTTAATTATAGACCAGTGTAACTGAACTATTTTTTATAATTTTTAGAATGTTATGGAATGGGAAAATGTTTTTTTATATATTTTTTACTGATTTGGCAACATTTTTTTCTCTCATTCTAATAAATTTCTTGATCCGTGACAAATCTGCGTGTAAAAATTTATTAATTTTTCCAGTTACACACAGAAACAGAACACAATCGCTCACGCAGGACTGGAGTGGAGCGCTTTCAAGCTCTATAAACAAACTTTCGATTTATAGAAAATTGTTCATACTCAATTCATTGAAGAAAAAATAAGTAAAAGTGATGGATAATTTTTCCTTAATATTTTTTTTCAATAAATTTCCTTAGAAAAGATTCCTTATCTCGATTTCCTTGTAATCTAGTTTTAGATCGATATAATCTATGATGCTCTCATAGGTTGAACTAAAGATTAATTCAAAACGGTAATCATGATCAAATCGTAGAAACCGAGATCAAATGTGAATATAATCATTATATAATTTATTTTAGAAGAACCGCGTACCTGTAACCTTCTATTTTTGAGTGCATTATGGGTACATAACTTGATATTCTATTATTTCAAACAAGATCAATACTACTGATATTACGTATAATATTCATATTGTAGTGCTTCTAAATAATTCTTATAATTTAAATTCGATCATAGTAGCCTAGTACAAGAACATACAGATACAGGTGCTCTGGTGCTGTTATATAAAATTATAAATCAATATGAGTTTTTTTTCTGTTACAGGCTAGTTCATATTCACGATTTTTATTTTCATACTAGCATCATTTCCTTTACTTTTTCCAACTTACTTTCTTTGCTAGAAAACTTTTCTTGCTGGACTGGAAAACTAATGAATAGTTCATCAATTTGTACATGTAATATTCAATCCTCCCAAGTATTCTATTCAAATTTTACTACTAAAATGAATTGTGATGGTCTCCTCTAGAATAACTATACATGTATATCAATGGCCCAACAGCCCATGAAGGGCCTAGGCCTACCAGCTGGTTGCCAGTTTCATATTCACTCTACTATACAGCAGAGGTGAATAATCATCAACCAGGATAGAGGTAACGTGTGGTTAGCACGTTGATTCTCTCAAACATAAGCTAGCTTCCGAAACCAAGTGACGTACAGAACACCACCACCTATACAGCTGGAATAACTTACATATTGTATTCTCCATTCTGAAAGTGTTATGCTACAAGTTGGAAGTTACATTAAATAGAGTATAGTTGCTGAAATCAATTTTTTCTGGAATATTTAATTTTTTTTCAATCAATAAAGTTAACGATTGATTCTATTGGTAAAATTTTGATTCTCACATTTGTTGGTGGTGGTTGGGGGGGGGGGTCTAAGGTGGGGGTTTTGAGGGATTATAGAACTATTAGTAAATTTTGGGGGGATTTTGCGCCATCAGCCTTGGGGGATGAGCACCCCTGAAATAACCTACATCTTTAACCTTCATCATCACTCATTCATCCTTTGCTTAAAATACCAAGTCGCAATTGTAAAGAAAGAATAAAGAAATGGATCCTGTAATGGGAAAAATGAGAGCAATGATAGAATAAGTGATTGATTTGAGAGACGGTATCAAAGACTATCAAGGTATTTTCTTCTTAATCTACTACTTGGATTAATGTCACAGAAAAAAAATACATTCTGCGGTTGAATGTGGGTACAGAAAATTCAATACATTTTATTGAATAGACTATGTATATTCAATATGTTTATACTCCACATAATATATACTCTCTACACTATGTATAGGGTATGTTTATATACTCCACACAAGCATTCAAAATAATGTAGAATAATAGTAGTCAAATAAAAAATATATAATAAGAAACTCGCACCACTTGCTGCTGAATTTTCTTACTTGTTGTTTCTCGTTGAATTTGCCATATTTAATTCCCCAAATAGACTATTATAGGCTTTACATGACAGTGAGGGGTCGGATTAGTTATTTCGCAAGGATGATAATAAAGTTTATGAAGGATATTGAATGAAAGTAAATCAGATGTGCGTGTGTTAGACAGAGGGGGAAAATATTAGAGTGATAGAGAGAGTATGATTTAGGGAGAAACACCAGTTTAATAGGTTAACGTGTGTTAGTGTCGTTTACACAGAATGTCCTGTACTAACGTTATAGCCGTGTTCAACGGAACCCATGTAGGCCCAAGTACACCAACAAGGCCTATCTGCTCTGTAACTTATTACTGCTAAACTATCAACCCCGTTTGTGCACTGCACTGGATTACGACTAAATTATTTGCTATTGCTTCAACATGCTATGATATATGCTCTTCATGTTATTCATCCTCTGTTGACTTCTCATATTAACTGTTTGTACTGTTTTATTGTTATCTGGAGGTTGTTACTTGAGTAGTTTTGCAGCCACACATTAATAATTTTTTATCATTCCTCTAAGCTCAAAATAAGAATTTGGCTGCTACCAAGAAACTTTAGATTGTCTACTTTGTAATCAATCGTGTGTGTAATCGCTATAAGCTACTATAGATTCATTGTTCTTTGTATACTTGGCATTACGTTCACTATCTAATTGCTAACTGAAATGGACTCCAATATAGTTTGAACTTTAATTATTAGGAAGTATCTTGAGATAACATGTAAAAATTTGAGAACAATAGTTTAAGTTTAGACGGAGAGATGGTTATTGATATGGAGATTTACATAATGAAAGCCTATACAACTATATAGCATGCATTTGTATCAGAAACTTTAATGTATCAAGAAAATTCTCAATAAATTTCAAAATCAATTAGTATGACAATCGTGATCACTGTATAATGCTTCTAAAATTCCCTGAATACATAGAGTAAGTTATGCAATCATACAAGAGGTCGAAGATGATACTATATTGGGCTACTGGAAAGAGGAAAAAACTATTGGAGAATAAGTTTCAGTTACTGAAGCCGCAGCTGTCTGCCTCTCGATTGAGCATTATACCATGAGTGTTTGTAGTAATCTGAGTAAGTAAACTGAAACTCCAGTCTAAAATGACTATCACTAGAAGTTTCAGAAATCTATACAACAGGTAGAAAGAAGCCTAGTCTATCCTATGGTCTAACCTATCTTCTTGTATAGGTGATACGGAGGAAAGAAACAAGCATCGAATTGCTATGTTCTCTTTGATCGCAGATCCAACAGAAAACTGAGAATGCGATAGAATAGAATGGAAACAGAACAAGGAAGAGGGAAAAGGGATGAGAGAGAGAGAGAGAGAAAGAGAGGGAGAGAAAGCGAAGTGACAGATGATAGATTGTGACGTAGGCGTATAGAGAACACTGTCACCTCACTTAGCAGAATGAGAGCAAGTGGAAGGAAGGAAGAGAAGTAGGATGATAAAAGAGAGAGAAGGCTGAACAAGGCTATTGCTCTTATATTAACAAGGCTAATCGCAAACAAAAGCGGATTACATGCCGGAGATTGTCTCAGCTCAATTAGTGGGCCAAAAGAGAATTAAATTAAGTGAGTGGTGTTGCCCCATGAGACAAGATCGGCAACAAGAGGGAGAAAGTCGATAAATGTGACACAGCGAGTGATAGAGTAAGATCAAGAAAGAGAGAGAAAATTCATAGATTGATTGAAAACTATGTAGGAAGTATGGATAATTTTATGTATAGGGCGCGAGCCCAGAGAACAGGGCTTGGTTTTACATGAGGCGGATAGAGAGAGGTTATTTTGTGTTACAGGAAAGACAGATAAGGTGAGTGTGTTGCGAGTAAGAGAGAGGAGAGAAAATGAGCACGAGAAACGAGAGAGAGAGAAGAGATGATGAGAGCAGAAGACAAGATAGAAAGAGAAGAGAATATGAGCACAGGAGACAAGAGATAGAGCGAAAGTTATGGTAATTAGTAGTAAAAAAAGGAAATATGAGTTCAAAAAAGAGAGAGTATGAATGTTGGTTACAAGAAAAGAAAGGAGAGGTAATGAGTGAGTAAAAGAAACAAGTGAGAAAGAAAAAAGAAACTGATGATTTCGGAGGGTAAGTTCGACAAGCCAATTAGGAAACAGTAAATTCTAAACCAATTCCCTCACCCGGACTTGTCTGAGCCCCATCACACTGAGACCCCTTCCCACCCTTACGCAAGACAAGCCGTTTAGAATTTTTCTCGTTTAACAAGACCGTCAAATAGTAGGGCAGCTGGAGAGCTGTTTTGAATACGAGCTGTGTCTTTTTTACACGCTTATGTTTTGTTTGCTTGTGCTCAACCTGGATGAAAATGCACTCGTCTACTGTTTGAGTTACGGTTATTGCAATAATATGTTACCGCGGACCACATATGTACCGCATATTGTAATGATAATGTCTAGTTTCTGTTTAGTAGGTGATGGCTAATTGACTAATGCCATTCAGTATAGCATTGATACTTGCAGCGTGTATTGAGAAAAAAAGTAAACATTAATAAGTATATTGCAAATGCGAGCAAAATTATTATAAGATAATATAGAGGGACAGGTACATATCTAATGTAAATTAAGATATTGAGAAAAGAGATTTCCATAGTAACTCAATAAATTAAGCATTTTCATCGGTTACTTCTCCTCTAGCAGATTAAATAGAAATAAAATAAAAATGCATGATAGAAACAATCATAGTCAAATTGTAGTCACTATTCTGCATTTACCGAGCCAGAAATTCAATTAATTGATATCAATAGAGCAGCCTGTGAATGTAGTCTAGAAAAAATCAATTGATTCTTCAGATGCGAAACTTTAATAATTCTCTTTGATATGTTTTGAGAGTCAAATTTCAAGAACAATGATTCTTGTTTTGTCAAATAAAAATCTCTCAAAGCCCACTTGAAAGTCAAGTCTACTCAATATTACACATATCAAATTCTGAAAAACAAACTAATTAAACTGTTGCAAATAAAAACTGTACCTGGACGTTTTAGATTGATTGTTGGATTTTTTCTTTTGAGATGTTTATACTCCGACTTTATTGAAATGTATCGTTTTTATAAGAGTCAGTGAGGCGTTAGGTTTGTTTCGTGGAATAATCGTTGTTTATTGGGCGTTTGAAAAAAGAGGTTACAAAAAGTAATCAGATAGAGAGAGAGTGGGAGAGATGAAAAAAGTGAGGTGGTTTGTGATAAATATAACAAAAAACACAACGTCACACATCCGTCCAACAGAGAGAGAGTGGCAGTAAACAATTTGTATGTAAATTGTATTTTTTGTTTGTTAATATCGAGTCGTGTAAATTGAAAGCTCTGTGATAGCTGTGCTGGCTCTGTGAGTGAGCGGAGAATTGTTTCATCACATGTGTTTTATGCTATATTGGCAACGTTGCTCGTGTATTGGCGACCGCACGTTTATTATTAAATACGCCACCGGGAGCGCTGACGGCGGTTTAGCACTCTAATCTAACTACATTATTAAATCCACTGTAATTATTGAATCCAAACCGTTTATTATTTCTGTATTTTTCTCTCATTTCTGCCGTCAGCAGGGAATGGTTCAATAAAAGTCCATCATACTCATCAAAATAATCACGCGGGGGAGGGGAAGGGAAGGATAGATCGCGACCAATGAAAACGTCCGTCGCCCCGATACTCTACTGGGAAAACTCGCCGGTGAAAACGCGATCAAAACGCGCGTATTTTTCCATTTCCCGGCTATAATTGGAAATTAATCCACGTAAATTAATTTGCACAGCCTGCGGATTATTTCATTATCGGCTTTCTGTTTGCGTGCTCGCGTTCCTGTGTGTGTGTGTTTCTGATAGCCTATAGAGCTTGCAATTAGTTTTTAATAATTTGAGGGAATCACTTTTGTAAAGCACAACACGTGTGTACTGTGAATATTGGTATTGCACTCAACAGTGATATGGCTTCAATTTGTATGAATAAATGCTGGCGAGCCGTAAAAGTAATTAAAAGCTCTGTATTAAAGCTATTAAAGCTCTGTAAAGAGAGGATTGATTTCATCGTTTATATGTAATACTATTTTCTGACTTCTATTGATGTTTCTATGTAAAATTACTGTTGAACAATAGAACTGATTTCGAATTGTAAAATAGCATGATAAAAGTTTCCTCCAAATTGAAACAGTAAGTATTGATAGTAAACCTAATGCCAATGTGATTTTTATTGAATCTTCAGTTGAAAAAACAAACAAATGACTTTCTTCATGGTTGAAGAATATCCAATAGTTTTATTTAAGTAATGGACGCTTTTTTTTCAATAATGAATAAATTTATTTGTCAAACAACATGTATTATCTGTATAATCATATGATTTATATTTGTATTTGTCAAACAACATAACTTTATTATGGAAATCAGAATCTGTTGAATGACTGAATCAGAGTGTATAAGAGAACATTTTTTTAAAAGTCATTTTCAACTTCATTGACTTATCAGGATATTAGAGATTACTCCGAAATGTTTTTTCTAGATCATAATTTTCAGTAAAATTGATTTATGGAGAGAAAACCAAACAACAAAGCATCCAACTTTTTTAAGTCAATGGGCGTAGACAGAGGACCGCATTTCACATGATCACCTATGCTCTCTTACTCTCTTCCGCAATAAAAAAAATTTGAAATTTAACTTGATTTATCTAAATTGCAAGCAAGTTATTGATGTGAGAATTTAAATTAAGAATAATATAATAAAAGTTAGTATAATTGTATTTTTATCCTTTATTCAGAAAATGGAAACAAATATTGCGCCTAAAATTCAGAAAAACGCAGATCGCACGGAAAAACGCAGGGAAATTTCAATTTCTGTATTTAGCATTTTCAAGGGAACCTTTGTTATTTTTAAAATCCACTCTTACAAACACGCGAGCAGCGATTAGCTTATTCTCGGATAAAAAGATCATGTTCTGTTGGGGAAAAATACGATAATCTTCTACCTCATACGTAATCATCTACCTCAAAATACATTTATTTTCCTCGTAGGAATTTTGAGACCCGTAGCGAAGCAAAAGTTTTTTAGAATAAAGCAAGACTTATACAATATATAGGCTATACATACAGATTTACACAATAATTATGTGAAAATTGACTAGTAAAACAAATCCTTGGAAATTCCACTCAACCCCAGAGCATGTTTTGCAGGACAAAATCAGTTGAACCTCGAATGTTGAGGGTAGCAAGTGCATCAAGAATCCGCTGTCGCTGCGCCTGATTTGCCTATTCAATTGATTCAATTGCAGACCTATTTGCAAGCCGCCTATCCACAAACAGCAAGCGGCACAACTAGAGTCATGCAATTAGATTTCGTCGAGCAAATTAAATTGAAATTCAGCTGCGGCTAGGCTGCCATGCTTTACTACTACTGCCGCAATGCCGTCGAACAAATTTGTCTTCCATTTTGGTTTATTGTGCATAGTAATCGCATTACTATGTTAATATAACATACTGTTCAAGTTTGTTCACTGCATCCATTTGGCCTATTCATTACTCAATTCCGTCGGCAGAGCCTAATCAATCAAGTCTCCTAATACCTGGGCCGATTTTGTTGATAATGTGGATGTATTTTAGGCAGGATTCACAGATTTGTATGGGTGTATAATACGAGTTCAACTCGACTTGACAGACAACTGTATTTGGTCCTCTATCTTTACTGTATCTTTTACTGTACAGTTCTTCACCTGTTTCGTGGGCACGAGCCACCAGTGGTAGAGGACAATATTTACAAAAAATAAAAGGGGAATAATTTGGTAGTGTACAGTACTATCTCGAGAACTGCAACATGTTCCATGTAGGCTACAATAACAGCTTTTTAAATTGGAACATTCTGAAATTGAACGTCAGGTTTCACTTTTACAAAGGTCTACTCAGATCATATGTTTTTCCAATAATTATCAACAATGTTAATTCATGAGTCTCACTTGCTTGTGAGAACAAATAATTAAATCAATTGAGATTTAAAGTTGCAGAAAAATTGACGATATACTTTAAAGCAGCTTGCACACGTGGACAATAGTGTCGGCCAGTAGATCTAGCCATCATAAGCCGTCGGTCCCAACTACCTAAAGAATAGTCGTCATCTATCATCCATCTCATCACCCATACACAAGCCTATGAGCTCATGTGGGCGTCACCCTCACAAAACTGAACCAACTAGATCTACAAAAATAGAGAATTATCAGCTCACAATAAACAAACTTTACTTTCTGATTTACATCTAAACGAAAATCTAACAATATTAGGATAACTAAGATTGAGTAACTACGTATATCTCAATCCTAGACTACTCAATGATGATCTTCCATTGACCTTTGACAATTGAAAGACATTTGAACACTCGTAATTATAATCTTTGATCTTTAATAATCGATGCCGATTGTTCAGTGATAATTTGATAATTAGAAATCTTTTGAATGAATTCGTCTGTGGGCATCCATCTGATTGAGTTGACAGCGTGTAGCACAATCACAATAGGCATCAACCGAGACACATTATCATTACGATAATTTATTTTTATCATTTCATTACACTTGTAATTAGGCTACAACTAGAATGAAATTAGTAACTACTAAAACAATTGTGATTAATAAGAGATTTTAATCTTGTTTTTTTCGTACTCAATTAAGGCCTGTTGAGGTATGATTCATACACATTCGGAAAGAATTTCTCGTCAGTTCCATTTTCATGGTTAGAGCCTATTATTGTCAAAATTCGGTCAATAAAAATTTGTAACTTTAACTTATAAATTGTAAAATTTGTAACAGGGTACTGAAATTTCAATTCCTACTAATATACATTGATGAAAACTCTAGACAAAAAGTAAACTTAACAAGTAGCCTAATTTCTATTTCATCATTAGAGAATCTGCTAATCCCTCTTCGAGGATTTACTTCCATTATTCTATGTTTCTCGTTCTCTTCTCTTCATTTGTACAGTTTATTCTTCCAGCGAATCAGCCCCTTTCTTCTCTATAAAAATTCTATTTATAATTATATTCTATACTCATGAAATATTCTATCATACATCATGAAATCTTCTGTACATCGAACTATTATTCATCACAATTTTTTTTTATATACAAGAAAATAGGATAATTTTCTATTCTCAAAACAGATTATTTCCAAGTCCCCGCTCTCTTAGGCTATTTGCTATTCTATAAATTTTTCTCCAATTTATTACTCATTCTCTTCCACTCTCTCTCTCTCTCTCTCTCTCTCTCTTCTTGCTCTCCTTCTCCTTACATTCCCGTTACCATCCCTTTCTGATAGTTGTGCAGAGGGTTTGAAATGGTTAGTACCCTATACGTGTTGACACTGGTGGCAAGCTGAGCTGTGAGCTCTCAGCCGAGGTAATTAACGTTTCAATCCGTGTAATTGGTGTTGAAACGCCGCAATGATTAATTCCAGATGGTAATCTTCACTGCCTGCAAGGCAGCTGGCGAGGATAATCGAATAGCGTAAACAATTAATATAATAATGAATAGTATTATAACATTGTACAGAATGATTGAATTTGAAATTGAAGCCCATTTAATGATGGAAAGTGTAGAAAAATCTCATTTACTATAGTAGATCTTTTTAAAACTTCATTGCACAATCAGGAAATGAAAAACTCTGCATGTTTGGTAATTCTAGGTTTTCCAGTATTTCACATTTACCACTCTGCCGGTGGGTAGAGCCTGGAGGGTGGAGGGTAGTTGGTAAATCTATAGAACATACACACCATCCACAGTAATGCATCGTATGAATGGTATGACGTCATACTGTTTTTGAGGTTATGTTGTTCATATTTAAGAATTTCAAGATGGCGGCTGAACATATACCATTCATACGATGTATTACTGTGGATGGTGTGTATTTTCTATAGATTTACCAACTACCCGCCACCCTCCAGGCTCTACCCATCGGCAGTGCGGCCTCAGCCTTAGGGCTATTTCAAAATTGATGAAAATATTTAATATTTATTTATTAACAAGTTACAACATATACTCAATGGAATGTTCAGCAGGTTTATTCCCAAAACTGTCCCTTTAACAATTTTTCATAACAACTCCAAATATTTAGGTTATGCCACTTCAGTTCATTTCTTGACTTCAACTAATTTTCACTCACAAGGAAAAACTTAACACATTTCGAATTTTCACCCTTTAAAGTTTAAAGGTATTTGATTTTTATTGATATCTTATCCATATTTCAAATATAAAACTAAAAACATTAACGAATTCTTGAATGTTTTACTAGTATAGTTCACAGTTGAAGAAGTCTCTAAAGCTCTTACCGTATTATTTACTGTATTAAAATACTGCATGATGACAATTAGTTGCTTGAACAATAGTTGGCGTATTTAATATTATTCCTCTCATCTATTTCCTTCTAATGACCACTCGAAATTTGATTTATTATAATTGATCAACCTATTATAATTCGAGGTGTTGATCAGTGAACATAAGCATGAACGTAAAAATACTCAGTAGATCGAAAAAATAAACGTACGAGTAAATAATGTAAGTGAGATACTTCGAATCAGCTCCACAATATGGCCGTTTATCCACATTAGAAGCCATTTTGTTCTTGGCAAAAAACTGTTAGGACATTTCGATGATCGTGCTGACGATAACGATAATAATGATGAATAATAATGATGATGATGATGATGATGATGATGTTGATGACAAATGAATGACGATTGTCATTTGAATTATCGTGACAGGAGGGTGACCAGCATCAATTAGAGAGTGAGAGAGGGCGCGAAAGAGAGAATGATTGAGAGAAAGAGAGAGAGAATGATCGAAAGAGAGAGAGAATGATGGTGAGAGAAAGAGAGGGATGAAGAGAGTGTATGCGTGAGTGAGAGCAGATTGATTAGCATAGATGTTCACACTAAACACAATTGCTGCTTGCTGTTAGCAGCTCCCACTCACACACACACACACATACATGCCTATGCAGATACTAAATACACAAACACGGTAATTACATTCGACTGTAGTAGAATCAAACCTTCATTATGCTGATAACGTTTATTCAATTAGGCATGTTATTACTGGACTTGATTTGCCAATGCAAACTAGATAGATGGTTGGTGGGTGGCTGAGGGGGTAGAGGGGTGTGTTAGTGCAAGACTACCGCCCCTACCCATGAATTGATTAGCTGGTCAACAGTGCATGCTATCATGCTAATTCAACTTCACACTTCAACAATTTTCAGATTAATTTTCAATTTTCTCTGTGAAAAATATTCAAATAACTCTTCCCAATAAACATAATTGAGTTAACAGAGTTTTGAGGTTGCGCAGCTCGTGTTAGTCTAGTACTGTACTACAGTTTGATTTGAACATGTTCTAGAACTTCATTCTACACACAATCATTCGAATAATCAATCATAGATCCCACTGGCGGCTCGTACTCACGAAACAGGTGGAGTGCCCGTATCTTTTACCGTACAGCACTCCACCTGTTCTGTGAGCACGAGCCGCCAGCGATAGATTCAGAGAATATAGTAGCTCTATTATTTATCTTTTTTTGTTACAATTGCGACTTGATAGCAAGTATTTTAAGCAAAGGTGATGATGAGTGAGTGAATGATGAAGTTTTTATGGTGGATGAAAGTTTACATTACAATTTTAACTTTGAAAAGTCCTGAATTTCGATAAAAGTTCACTGTTTTCAATTTAGATATCTGATCAGAAACGCAAAATAGAAATTATTCAACAGAAATATTGTAGAAAAACGTTTTAATTACTCCTCGAATTATATCTGATAAGCATAAATATTGTAGAAAGCGTTTTAGTTACTCCTTGGAATTATATCTGAGGTGGTTGCTGAGACTCATCTTCATCCAGGTGCCAATGATTTAATTGTCTTCCTAGCTGGTACTAATGATGTTGCTCATAACGAAAGAAAAGAACTTCACATTTCGCTTCGGAATAAACTGCAAGAGCTACAAAATTTTCGACATAGTAATGTGTTGGTGTTTTCAGTGCCTCACAGGCATGACTTGCCTACGTGGTCAGCGGTCAACAGAGAAATCCAAAAAGCTAATGAAGAAAGTTACAAATTATGCAAGCATTTCGGTAATGTGAAATTCGTGAATTTGGGTGATATAGGG
The DNA here is from genome assembly GCA_017141385.1 of Sogatella furcifera. NCBI lineage: Eukaryota > Metazoa > Arthropoda > Insecta > Hemiptera > Delphacidae > Sogatella > Sogatella furcifera. The sequence continues at coordinate 10,334,097 of CM029546.1, forward strand.
AGAAGGTTTCACACACGAAATGGGCTACATCTGAACAAGTTGGGGAAAAAATATGTCGGTGATAGAATCTTAGATATAGCAAACAAGCTGGCTTGTGAACTGCAGGAAGAGTCTCTTGAACTTACACCTTTGAGGAATCATTTGCAATCCTTCCATGTAACTTCAAATCCAGGATATTCTACCAATAAGGGATGTCAAGCTGAGGAAGCAGAGATTCCAGTCATAACAACAAGACCTTTTTTAGAAAACAGTCAGTCAATAGAAGAAGATCATTAGCGTATTCTAGCATAGAAAAACATAGTAACTTGCATATTATGAACCAATCAGTGCCGGTAGTATCTAATAATTTACCAGCGAGCACAACTGGCGTCAAAATTAATTTGTTTCTTTGGAACTGTCAGGGCTTATGTAATAAGGTGGAATTGATTGAAACACAGGCACGGAAAAATAAGTTCGATATTATCTGTTTTACTGAGCACTGGTTGTTGAATGAAGAACTAGAAATTATAAAATTGAATGGCTATGTTCTTTGTAGTTCCTATTGTAGACCGACGATGAACCGTGGAGGTTCAGCTATATTTGTTAATGATAAGTTGTCTTGGGAAATAGTCCCTAGTATCTGTAACTTATCTGTGATAAATGTATTTGAAATTTGTGCTATATTACTAAGTACTAAAAAAACAATTAGTACAATTGTAATATGTCTTTACCGTATTCCTGACTCCAGTAACATAGTCTTGTTTCTGGAAAAAATTGACGAAATGCTTCATATTGTGTCTAAGATGAAGTGTGAAATATTGCTGTGTGCAGACTTCAATATAAATTTTAAAGATCACCAGAATCCATCCACTAAAGATTTACTAAATTTACTTGCCTGTTATGGTATGCATACTATGATTAACAATGAAATTACTAGGCCTAATAATAATAACAACTTGGGTACTTGTATTGATAATGTCATCACGTCAATCCACCCCTCCAGGTGGAAAGCCATAGTATTACCGCAAACTGCCTCTGACCACCATGCTGTATCTGCCACAATTAGCTTGGACACCAACTTGAATTGTGTCAATGACTCTCTGCCGATTACTAAAAGAGTTATTAATTCTCAAGGTATAATTCAGTTTAATGATTTTATGGGAAATGTAGATTGGCAAGATGTTTATGTCTGTGATAATCCAAATGATAAGTTTTCCTTGTTCCTCTATACGTTTTTATATTATGTAAATAGATCATATCCTACGAAAAAAATTAAGCCCAAGCAGCGACATTTTTCTAGTAAAGATTGGTACACGAATGAATTAACTGCAATGAAAGAAACTTGTTTGTATTTGAATGACTTGATTAAATGTTTTAATATAGATGTATACAAAGAGCTTTATAAGAATATCAAATACTTGTACAATAAGAAAGTGAAACAAGCTAAGTTGCTCTTCCATAACAATCTAGTCAATAATGCATGTAATAAACCAAAGATTATGTGGAAAATAATAAAAGAGAATTTAATGCTGAATCGTACAGCTGTTTCAAATAAGAAAAATGTTAACCTGAGTTCCGAAAACTTCAATTTATATTATGTTGACAGCATAGCTAATGTTTTAGCTGGAATCCCAAGTAGCGCTAACACTGTGTCTCACTATTTAGTAAATGTGAGGAAGGAAGGGATATCTTTTTCTTTTTACCATGTGACTGTGGAAGAAGTGTTGTTTTCATTGAACTCTCTAAGTAGTAGTAACTGTTTAGACATTTTTCATTTAAATTCTTTCATATGTAAAACTACTAGTCAACATATTTGTGAAGTGTTATGTCATATTTTTAATGTTTGTATAGACTCTGGCATTTTTCCTGATATGCTTAAGCTATCAAAAGTAGTACCAATTTTCAAAAAAGGCGATCCTCAACTGTGTAGCAATTATAGGCCAATATCTATTGTGCCAATCTTTTCTAAAGTTTTTGAGTCTCTAATTGTTCAGCAGATGACTAACTACTTGGAGAGGAACAAGTTACTTTCATATAGGCAGTTTGGTTTCAGAAAGAATCATACCACATGTCAGGCGGTAATGACTTTCATTCAGGATATTCTGAATGGTATGGAGGGGAAAAGTTCTGTGAATGCAAAACTATTTGATATGTCAAGAGCATTCGACACTGTATCCCATAATATTCTTCTGACAAAGCTAAAAAATTTAGGTTTTAATTTTGGATCTGTGGCACTCTTAAGGTCGTACTTAGATGATAGGTTCCAAACAGTTTCTTTCAATGGAGAAATGTCTAATTTCAAGCCTGTTGAGAATGGAGTGCCACAGGGTTCAATTTTGGGACCTCTATTGTTTATTATTTACATGAATGATCTACCTGGCAATATAGAGGATGGGAGCACAAAATGTTACATGTATGCGGATGATGTATGCTTGAATATCATCACTGACCCTGACTTAAGTGGAACTGTTTCAAATGAGAAAGTGAATCTCATGTCGGATTGGTGTAGAGCTAATAAACTAGCACTGAACCTAAACAAAACACAAGATTTATCGGTAACTTATGATAATCAAAATTCAGTACATTCTGTCAAATTCTTAGGCATTAATATTCAGAATAATATGAAGTGGAAGTCTCATATAGACTACACTATCCCAAAAGTCTCTAGAGGTACTTTTATGCTTAGAAGACTAAAGGAAGTAGTATCTCAGAAAATATTAATTAATCTGTTTGTGTTACAGGGCAATAAGAAACATTAATGCTCCACCCCTCACGCACTGCAAACCATTATTTGTTACACTTAGAATTATGTGCTTACCCTGCATTTATATATTTCAGTGTTTATTATTTGTAAAAACCAATCTGACCTCTTTTACTACTCATTCTGCTATTCATTCTCACAATACAAGAAATAGATTGAATCTAAGAAATGAATATTGTCGCTACAAATCTAGTCATGAAAGTTTTAGGGCTTATGCAATTAGATATTACAATCAGTTACCATTACATGTTAGAAATTTATCTGTAAGAGACTTCAAATTTAAAATTAAGGATTTTCTGATAAGCAACTGTTTTTACAATAATAATGAATATTTTAGCTTTAATATGGATAACTTTTAAGATGTGATTTTATGTACAGTTTGTTAAAATATGTGATTTTTATGACGTGGCCTATACATGTAAACTAATATGTCGTTGGCAATAAATGGATTTTGACTTTGACTTTTGACTTTTGACTTATTGAACACACTTATTGAACGTGTTGAATCAGTCAGTGCCATTTCGCTTTTATAGATATAGATAAGCACAAGCAAGGGTAGAGGGTCAATTATCAGTAAGTTTAGAAACAAGGAATAACTTTGTTACCAAGAATTGTGAGACATCAATTTTATTTTTCTAATATCTTGGTCTCCATCTATATAGAATAATGTAAGTTCTGATCGATCATAAATGATAGTCCACATAGTGCGAGTGTGTTTTAGTCGAATTTAACTTCAATAGTAAAAAGCAGCTCTTCCAAGTAGAGATTAATTTGTAGTACTATCTTGAGAAATTACTGTTATCCGGGTTGAAATTGGAATTATGATAATTACTATTATTATATAATTTGATTCATCACTACTGCAAAGCCTGTATCCCACAACCAGTTTCCAGTACCAGCCTATTCGAAAGTACTGCTTGTTCTCTACAACAATCTGATTACAAACAAAATCAACTGTGGAAATCAGATGGAGATAATCGAATTTCACTCTTTAATTGAACGTTAATGGATCAGAAATTACCAAGCAATCAACTCGGCAAATAAGGGAATTGGGAGGAGACAAACGAGTCCCTGCTAAAGTCTGTCCAAGCAGAGTAGACATTCTGGCAAGATGGGAAAATGACTCCAGCTTGTTCAATATTACTTAAAAAACTCCAAATTTGGTCTCAAATTGTAGATCAGAATGTTTCCCATAATTTGAAACGATAACTTTTTAAGCGATGTTGAGCGAGCTGGAGTCATTTTCCCATCTTACCAGAATGTCTTTTTTGCTTGGACAGACTGCGAAAGGACGGATAATTGAGAAAGAAAATGTCAGAAGAACGGATTAATAGGAGAAGAGAGAGAAAGAGTAACGAGAGGAGACATAAAGTCAAGGAGCAGAGAAAAAGAGATGAAAGAACTATGAATACGAGATACAAGTCAAACCGACCGACCATATGGGTTTTATGTTGAGTGGCATTACCTAATAACTTGCCACCTAATCAGATAACATCTAATCTGATAGCACTTATCCAACATAATTATTATACAAATGCATGCCCGGTGAAAGAGATTAAACCCTACCCAGCTGCTTTGGAGTGAGTGAGAAGACACATTCTAGTATTGATGCTTTTAAGATAAACGTCTTAGACAGGTTCACAAGTTAAAAGCATCCGAGTGTGGGCCACGCCCAGAGATATGGTAAAAAGACTGCTGTCAGCCGAGAATTAGGCTGGCATTCCTCCATTTCAAATTAAAAAAAATAAAATTTTAGAAAAATAACTTTGTTAAGTGAATCAACTGGCGGCCAATATTGTGATGATTGCTAACCACCGCCTCCATTGATAGCGAGCGTTCTGCCGACTGTCCTGATCCTTTTTTATTCTTCTTGATATAGTTTTTTATTTGTTAATTTCTTTTGACAGTTTCGACAAGCAAATGAACAAGTTTGTTAATTTTTATTGGACTTGATATCACGCTGCATGAACTGTGTTTGATTTGAAAGTGGAAAGTGGATTATAAATCACGTTCCATGTACAACATTTATTTTAGTGCTGTTGAAGTCGTTATCGAGTTTTACTAGTTACCCGTTTTCAGTTAACTCGAATGTGAATAAAAAGATGACATTATTATATCATTCTGCTACATTCATTATTGTAACCATAAAGTGAACTGATATAAAAAAAAAATATTTTTTCATGGGAGTGACAATTTTACTTTTGAAAAATCCAGCTATTTTATCTCTAATCCTATCTTACCATCAATAAAAGAGAAGAATAATTGTAGATTCTCTTTTTATAATATGCCAGAAATAGGATCTGAAGGTTAAATAGATCAATGAAATTTACTTATCAAGGATTGAAATATCCCATTATTCATTTCGAAATTGATTCCGTTTGTACATTATGGATTAGGATTTTAAGAAATCTGTGTGATATCTACAATCACATAATTGATATTTCTTGTAGTCCCATACTTCCTTCAAGACACTTCTCGAACCAGAGCGGACCCTCTCCGTTCAAAAAAGCGTATCGTGCAAAAAATCACCACTTTATGCACATCTGAGTGTACGCGTAAAGCGCAGAGCGACGTGATAAATCAACGTCAAGCTATCATGAGCCCCGTGAGGAGGGTAGGAGGGTAGCAAGCGTGACAGGGTAGGTAACACGCAGGCCAGTCTGCGTGACCGACTGTATATCACTTAGTCAATTAAGCGTCGCAGTATTTTTGAGTGGAAGGGGTCCTTTTTCTGCTACTGCTAAACAAACAAAATGTTTTTCATACCAGTAGTTGCTGTTGTTGTTTGGTATAATAAGTAACTTCATTAAAAGATCACGCGACCTAATGAGCAACTAGCGTGTGGAAGTTTGCATAGACTGCGAGCGAGAGTCAACTCTCTGACTGACTGACTATCAACACTCGTGATGGCCTAGTGAAGAAGTAGAGCCTGGCCGCCACTTGGTTGACGTCTCATTCATTAGGCTTTTGATGGCTGAGACAATTTCCCCACAAACTTTTTCTGGGCTTATTTCTTACCACTTATCATTTCTCTTCCAACACTTTTCTCCACGTTGTCATTTTCTTCCAACACTAATATTCCATGTTGTTATTCGCATTTCTCCTCTTTCACATTCTGCGTTTTTTGTAAGAAGTGTTTTCCCTTTCCCATATTCCATCACTTCAAATTTTCACTCTTCCTTCTTATGTTTTTCCTCTTTCCTTTCAAACTTTCTGTCGAGTTTTCCCTTTTTCCATTTTATCCATTCTCTTTTCCATTTCCTCATAGAACAAATATCTGTTCTATATATTATATTTTGCTCTGTTTATATTATGTCTTGATTTAACTCACTATTTTCTACCTTTGAATCTTATATGTGCGTTTTCCTATGCCTACAGCTAGTCCCATTCAAATCTCTATCTCTCTTTTTCCAAAGAGTGCCTGTATCTTTTAATGTACAACACTTCACCTGTTTCGTGGGCACGAGCCGCGAGTCCAAAGAGTTCTGATTGAGTTTTAACATATTGTTTGCAATACTGAAATGCAACAATATAATTATTTGAGTTCTCAAAATAGTGGAAGTAAAGAAATGAAAAAAGTAGATGATCAATAATTATGATTCCATTGATTACACTCTTTTCCACTTTTCTTTCCTCTTCCTTCATTCGCTATCTTCTTTATCTTCGTTTTACTCACCTTCTGTTACTTTCTCTATCCCCTTAGATTTTCTACCAGTCCTTCTTATGTAGATGACATATTAATGCTCTTTCTACTCTCCAATAATTTTGACTTGTTTTCTCATAATATTAATTTCTACTCTTTACCCAGTTCTCTCTATTTTTATTTTCATGTTCTTCTCCTTCATTTCTCCCGTTTTCATTCTCCTCTTGTTCTTCTTTCCATTTTATCGTCGTTCATGATTTCAAATAATTTTCCTCAACCGGGAGTAGTTGGTGTGACTGTGGCGAAACAACAATCATGTTCTCATTTTCTGCAACTGTAAAGAGCAAACAATCACTCATCAACTTCAGACGTTCATTTCATTTCTAGCAGAAAAAACCTCATTTTCATTGTTAGGTGTGATAACTATGGCTCAAGGGTGTGATAACTATGACTGTGATAAATGAAAACTTTATGAGGTGGTGTGATAAGAAAGGTCTCAGAGCGGAAAGTTGTCACTTTTCCTAGCTCAAATGACCAGCTCTTACTGATTGCTAGGGTCTTGTGTATCACTTAGGCCTCAATTTTCGAATAAAGTGACCAACTCACAAATGACGTGCACTTGATTTTCTTTTCGGGATTTATTGTATTCTTCCGGACAATTTTCGTGTGGTTTCAGCTCTGTTTATTTTTGAGTTCTTTGCACGAAGGAGTAGTTAGTAGACTGAAGTTATTGCACTTTTCCATGATCTCTCCATATTCATTACCTATAATTATTTTTTTCTCATTCTTCGATCTTATTAATATAAATACTAAATAAATAGTTTCTATCTGTCTCAATGGCTCAACAGCCCATTAAGGACCTAGGCCTACTAGTTGCCAGTTTCATATCCACTCCACTATACAGCCCGTTCAAGCAAAGAAGAAATGAATAGTTATTAATTGATATGTTATCAAGATAAGTATGGAGAAATGACATTTTAAATGTGGTGGTCAGTTGGGCCTAACTAACGTTGGCTAACATGGTCTTGCTGTTTACTGTCGTTGAGTGTAGGCTACAACTCAGAATATTCAAAGCAACCTTAGAGAAACCTAGCAACCTAATTGTAATTTTATTGCCGAAACTATAAAGGGTCTAACGACCCTTTTAATTATATCAATGACTGTTTGAGAATAAAATTATCACAATGCTTCCAGTTCAATTAGCACATACACGTTAGCATGCCTCACCCGCACGCACAGATCAGCTAATATCCATTGGCGTGGCTTGCAAGGGCAAGGGGGTGCACAATTAATACAAGCCTTAAACGGCGTTGCCCAACATTGCTTGTCGTGAGACACGTGCCATTTTATTAGACTAGTTAAAGTCTGTCCAAGCAAAGAAGGCACTCTGAAGAGTTGGGAAACTGACTCCAGCTCGGTCAATATTGGATCAAAAATAAAAATTTGGTTTCAACATTCTGATCTACAATCTGATATCAATTTTATAATTTTTCAACCAATATTCTCTGAGCAGAAGTCATTTCCTCATCTTGCCAGAATGTCTTCTTTGCTTGGACAGACTACGTTTGGCTGTTTCCTTGCTACCCCTATCAAGATCAAAGCTCTGTTCCGATTACTTGCATTCGAAATGGATTGAAAATTCGGGATGAGTGACTACTATCATTGACTATGGATATAAGTCAATATATTGACTATGGATGACTTATATCCATAGTCAATGCTACTTTTCAACTTAATCAGGTTCATTGTGTTATCAGTTATCACCTATGGTATTTTATTAGTAGCTTTATAGTTGAATAAAAATTATTCTTCATCATAATAATTTACAATGGAGAGTAGGCTACAACAGGATTTATTACAAAAATGTTCCTCTTCCTATTTATAAAATCCAAAAGTAGGTTATTTTATACAATTTTACTTGATCACTAATTTTCACTTCCAGAATAAAACTTTGGTTTATTTTCTGTTCGAGATAATCCGCGTTTTATTTTAATCCAGAGATGACGAGATTCAAGGGTATTCCATGATGTTTTTTTAGAAACAATGCAAAATATACCGACTATAAAAATCTATATTCAACGCTCGACTATAGAATAATTAAATCAGTGAATGACACTTCTTTCATCAAACGATGTTTGATAATTACCTCAATAATTACTTCAAAGCAATTGCTATCAACACAGCATGTTTATTCATCACTTTTCGTCCATATCAACTATTATCATTGTCTCCAGCATTTTACCCCGCTGGCTAAATACTGTTTATTTTCTATTAACAATATTTTGACCAGCGCAAGAACTGTTATCATTGAATAACAACGCTTCCACAAGGGTAGTTAATACTTTGTTGATTGAGAATCAAGTGTAATCAACATCAATTCGAAGCGCAGAAATGAAACGATTATTCCGAGAAATTAATTAACTCCGCTCATAAAAACAATGTTTGTTATTCATCATCGGCTTTGGCTCAAACACAACCAACGATGTACGAGTTGATTATTATTTATAACGACTTATCCGATAATAATTGTTATTTGGGTGGTTGATGAGCTTCCATCCGATAATGAACTTTGCTTTCGATATTGATTTCATCGTTTAATCTCTCTTTAATTATGCATTTCACAATTGTGTGCACTGCGCAGTCATTTTTCGAAATTGTTCATTACGGGACTCGCTAATTGAAAATTGCTACTTGTATTGCGAATTGTGTTTCAAACAGACCACTCATTTCATTCGAAATAATAATAGAAATAGCATTTGGTTTGGATCTGTAAGAGATCATAATAGTTTGTTTTCCAAAATAAAAAATGAATCAGTAAAAATGTAATAATTAATTGAACAAATATTCACAATTCAATTAATGACGGAGAATATTGAAAAATTATTTGATTATTGAAAAAAGCATGAAATGAATGAAAAAGTATTGAATGATTTTTAAATTTCAGTTCTCCTTCATTTATATAGTTGAACACAGAATAATTATTTTATTATTCTAGAACTAGATTCATTCTCGTTGAACTTCTATTGAGTTCTTGAAAATTTTATTAGGATAGATCCTTAACAATCTGAACGAACTAATATTAGTAATATTCACAATATTCTTTCATGTATTGATATATTGGAATATAACATGTCATACTTGGCGCTTGTAAGAGGAAAGCAATGCAATTATTCATATTTTCCAAATTTATTAACGTATATAATTATAATAAATATAATTATATAATTTTTCAAATAATTAAAATGAAATAGAATTGAAACACAGACTCAATCCAAAACGTCTCTTCTTTCGAATTTTGATTAGTTTCCTAGACTTCCGAAGGTGATAGGTGAACATCAATTTAAAATTTGGAATGCTGTTATAAAAGTAAAAGAGAAACAATAAAATATGAGTAATTTTATTCGAAATATTGAATTTCACTCATATTCAAACAAATAATGGAAATATACTGATGTAACTCTATTGGAAACTGTTACAGGAGAGAACAGCTGCAACTCGAGCGATACGCCGCTGACATCTTCAGGCGTGGAGGTGGACAGACGAAACCGGTCGGTGTCGGGTGGTGGCGCGGGGGAAGAGAGCGACGACGACTTCGGAGGCGGCGGCAGTGGAGGCGGTGGTGGAGGTGATGACGGAGGGGGTCGCGGCGGCGGCGACCCTGGCAGTCCCGTCGGGGGCAGCAGGCCCGGATCTTGTCCCATGTCACCCGATAAGAAGAAGCATCGCCGCAATAGGACCACATTCACCACGTATCAGCTGCATGAGCTGGAACGCGCCTTTGAGAAGTCGCACTATCCGGACGTCTACAGTCGCGAGGAGCTCGCCATGAAAGTCAATCTGCCTGAAGTCAGAGTCCAGGTGGGTTACATGAATTCAATTTTCGATTTTCAATTTTAAATTTCAGGATTTTTAACTGATGTTCGTGAGAATATCGGTCCAAAGATAGTTTCTTGGAGTATTTCTAAGTGACGTCTCAAGCTGAGCAGCTCGAACTATATTTTCAATTCCATTAATAGCAATAAAATAATTATGTTCATTCATTTATCATGCAGGTGTGTAATAGAGAAAATATTATTAACAAATAACTTTCAAATTTTTCTATTTTCATAATGAGAGCAGGAACAGAAAAGTCCGATCCAAAGAGATTCGTATCTTGAACCATTTCATAAGACATTTATTATAGAAATAATAGTTAACATTGTCTTGAATATTGTTTATCACTCTTGAGTCATGATTGTTTATGAAATTCAACGATCACATAAAAAATTTAAATAGATTTTAAGGAGGGAAAGGCTGATTCAAATGTTTCAAGGCTGATTGTGCCTCAAATCTTTGTACGGGGATTGTTTCAAGACAAAGTGAAATTAAGAAAACCATCAAGAAATAACTAGAATAAGATAGTATAAAATAAACTTTCATGAAAATTATGATAGACTCAGTAAATAATTTTGTCAATAAGAGGATTTGCGGTCTTTCTCATCGTCTTTCTCTCAACAACACTTTTTATTGGCAGGTAAATTTATGAGTCGACAGAATAGGAATTTGTGTCACGGACAATAATTCTGGATACGCCCGATCATACGCCTTACCATTCGGTAGTGGATGAGAAAAGAAATCGAATGAAAATAAAATAATATAGTTGGAAGCAACCTGTCCTAGAAATAAAAATATGAATCTGATCGACAAGCAAGAGCCTACCTGCATAACCATATGCATAATTTCGTTGAAAACTAGACTCGTATTTTTCTAGTTTTCTTTTCTTCCCACTTATTCTTGACTCCCCATCAACCTCTCGCTCTCTCTCATTTTTCATGATTCCGTGTCCTTATTATCATAATTCGGGAAAGGAAAAGAACTGACTGAGCTCCTCTTCAATATAAATTTGTCTGACATGAGTCGTTGGTTATTTACTGGAGGTACCAGCTTTAACATTGTTATTTCATGTTCGTTTCCTATTTTTATGAGTGGTTCCTGATCAAAGTATTATATTTTATTCTGAAGGATTCTAGAGCAGGAGATGTTCTATCGTCTCATTCGTTTTTGACTTTTCGAATTTAATATTAGAGCTCTTGCAAATTTTCTAACCCAGATTTTTCACGAATCATTCCCTCCAATATGTCCTATCCATTTCTAATCTATCATAGAGTGTCAGTTTGTTTCAACTTCGACCTCGGTATCCAATTCCTTTGTAACCATTGAATTGGAGATCTCCTAATTATTCTCTACTCCTATTGGTTCATCCAAAACCATTGAATGTTTCATCAATAAAGAGATAGTTACAAAATCTTCTCAAATATTGTATTATTCTCTTTATATATTATTATGATTGTATTATTACGTATAGAAAAATAATATGTTCCTCTCAACAAACTCTCGATTGATCATATTTAATTTCCCAACAGCTATTTTGAGCTTTTTATTCCCTTAAGTTCAATATACTCCAAGTGCACTTTCCTATCTCACTATCTGTATAAAAATATAATCAAGTTTAATAGTTTTTCATTATCATAAGGAAGGTGATCATATTGAAGATGCTATTGAAGATGGTAATTATCATGCTTGACAAGAAAAGTTGTGTAACATTTGAACAACGTAGGACAAAAATTGTATCATAATAAACGTTGATATCTTATAAAATTCTTGGTTCTACCTGCGAGCCATAGCGATATTATTACTGCTGGATAGAAATCAAGATGATCAACCCTTAACCTGAAAATTCTAAGCTATTCTTTTTTTACTAGGAACCACCCTTTCATTCATTGGTATCCTCAGTTAATAGCATTGACTGTTGCCATTACAAGCAACTGCCATAGACCCAGCAGTGACTCAGCGCCAGACATTTGACAGGCAAAAATAAAAATGAAATTTTATTCCTGAATTAGATGCTGAGCTCTCATTGAAGAGATAAAGAGAGAGGGAGACGACTTGAAGTCTGCACTGCATAATAGGCTATGCTCGCCGTGCACTGCCTACTCGTATTTATACATACTTGTCATGTAACAGTTTAAAAAAGGAGACGATGTAGTTTTTTCCGTTTTATATTTAGAGAGTAGGCTATCGTGTACATGAGTGGAAAAGGGTCGATCATTGGTGGAGATAGAGGGCGAAGGGGAAAAAATCATGTCACTACCACTTTTTCTGTCCCTATCATCCCTTCCCCCAACAAAAGCCTTCTACTAATTGCCAGTAAAAGAGATTCTTTACGAGCAGACAGGTCTTTTGTTTTTGAACAGCTTTTTCATTGTCGCTGTTTGTCTTTTTTCTGCCGTTATTTTTCCTTATTTTCGACTAAGCAAGTGTATAGCCTACCGCCGGTTTGCTTTTTCCTCTAATAGGCCCCCATCACATGTCCAACAAATATAAAAGGAAAAAATATCAAACGGCTGACTTCTGCTGTCGATTATCTCAGTTTTTTCTGTCCTTTTCTCATCAGATTGTCCTTTTTCATCATTGTGACCTCGAGGGGCACACGTCCATTGGCGTGTCTCGTACGACTTTAACTGACGTCAAGGAACGTCAAAGATTTTCGAATTTATAGCTGACAAGAGAATTTTAGACGATCGTCCAAAAGAAAGTTGTTTGTTATGTAATGGTAGTTGTTTTGTTCTGAAAATGTTGAGATTGTAAATTTCACAATAGATAATCAACTCTCTACTAGAAAATTATTTCGCTTCTGAATTTCATACCTAATTCATTTATTTGATTTTTTATGACCTTTTGTATTTCTTTCCTTTCTTATGAGTCTTTTCTAGCTCCAACCGACTCCAAAACTGGTTATTAAATTTCTCTCCATTTATTGGAAAAAAAAACTGAAAGTCTGATTTCTCCTTCAACTCCAGCCATTTCAAAATGAGTTATGAATTATTCAAATTCAATGGAAGATTGTGTGCTTCATCGTAGTACATTTTAAAAGACGTCTAATGATAACTCCATTAAAATGATATAGGTAGTTAATAATCAAATCGAATCTCAAATTATTACTTTATAAATATACAAAGGACTTTTGCAACTGCAAATATTGACCAATGTTCTAAATAGAAGGCAAGATCCATTGAATGAAACTGATCAAAAAACTCTGCCCATACCGGGAGTTGCATTCAATGGATCTCGCCTGCTATTTAGTACATTGGTCAATATTTGCAGTTGCAGAAGTCCTTTGTCTATTTATATAACAATAATTTGAGATTCCATTTAATTATTATTTAATTATTTTTATTATTTAATTATCCAGCAGTTGGCTAACTGCAATATCTAATAATTCTTCCATCTTTGATGTAGGTAGGCCTAATTATCTTGTAATCTTATACCAAGTAGAAGTTCAAGATGTTATTGATCTGGTTACCGAGCATCTTCCCACCAATCCTTTATCGAATTTGAGCATCTTTTTTAGAATCTAGAAACTCAAATATAGAATCCATGAATCAAATATATTGATTCTCCCTTACTGAATTTCATGCTTAATACTATTTATTCTCCTCGCAAATCCTTCCATATCATTAAACTTATAATCAATGGTTTGGAAAAAATTAGAACAATTTCAACCGTTTTAAACAGACCAATTTCCGGATTGAAAAGTTTGCTGTTCAGGGCTGCTAGTGGATAATTGGGTCGGGTAAAATACACGACTGTCGATATAGATCAGTTGAAATATAATGCCGAAATATATGTATACAGTTTATTGTATAAAGTAGCCCCCGAATTATAGCTAAGTGTTGCGTGATTGCCTACCGAAACTAAAACACTAACAACAACACAGGCTCCAACGCCAATAAATTTCTAAGCTATCACGCGAACAATAATTAATTTAATTATCTGTGCATTCAGGTTTAAAGGCTGCGTTGCCACCTTGTGCATTCTAGTAGAACGCTTTCCCATTATTTTTAGACCATGCCGGGAAAACTTTTTTCCGGTCTTGCTGCATTTGCTAAAAATTCTTGTTTATTACAACCCACCCCTCCACAAAATCCGATGCTGTCAGGTACCTGATGAGACCGACCCTATTTATAAATTGCACCTGGAATTTTTTTCTCTGAAGAGTAAGTTTAAATTGTGCAAACATTGCACATGCCTACGTGTTAAATGTTCGAAAACTTTGGATCTATTTACAATGACGGCTTATACTTTCCTTGACAAGTGATGGGAAGGAAGGCTTATTCGATTACATAGGCCTGCAAACTGTTGTAAATTTTTCATATTTCATTTAGTGAGAGAATCAGTTGTATTAATATAATCCCCATAACAATGGTTTGAGAGGCTGAATTTTAAAGTTGACGAATATTTATTTCATTTTCTGGTTCAACAAACACATATTTTCTGAAGGGAACCGGCAATCATTTTTAAAATTTATCAAATCCTGTATCGCGTCTCATAAATATAACAAATATCAAATTATCTAAATTGTTTGAATTCCTCTCTCTTCAGAGAATGGCAACTTGCATCTTGAATTCTCCAATTTCAGTTCCAAGTCATGTAATAATGCAAATCATATTGAACTCATGTGATAATGTGAATAATATTAGAGTTATATAATAATTTGAATAATATTGAATGTATGTAATAATGCAAATACGATTACTGAAGTTATGTAATAGGCCTGATTGAAATAATATTAGTGTCATGTTTGAATCTCTGTATTCATTAATAGTTTCAACTTTTGAAAAAAATTCGAAAAGTAAGTATTCTCATCATTGATAATCATCAAGATGAATTTCGAATTATCTTGCTTTCCTTCGATCAAATGTGGCTTATATCTGACATTCCATTGTTAACAGTTCAAACTTAAACTATTTTACAATATCAAGAATACAGCAGTGTTTACTCAAATTATCATGATGCCTTGTAATCTCAAATTAACTTTATGAAAACGGATTATTTCCAAATGATAAAATTGATTTTAAAAAGTCGTATTCATAGCTCAATAATTACCTTGTTATGGTGTTGTGTATCCATTCTTTTTTCCACTTTAAAATTTAAAACTCAATAAAAATCACTTAAAAATGGAAATAAACTTACTTAATAGTAGTTACTATAGTTTCGACCTGTTGTGTGGCCATCTTCAGACTGAACAGTAAACTCTGTTCAAGGTTATGTTGTGACCTTCCACAACATAACCTTGAACAGAGTTTACTGTTCAGTCTGAAGATGGCCACACAACAGGTCGAAACTATAGTAACTACTATTAAGTAAGTTTATTTCCATTTTTAAGTGATTTTTATTGAGTTTTGAATTACCTTGTATTCAATATGAAATGCTACTCAATCAGCTTCCGAAAAATAGGCTACATGAAGCATTCAACTACTGGATTCTTCATACGTATCTCTAATAATAGTAATCCTGAGTTGATTTACCCAACTCAAGAACAGTATGATATGATCGTTTTCGTTTTGAAGGAACAAAAATAAAAGACAGAAAACGAAAGAAAATTGGTTGTATGAAACGTGGAAGGTAAATGCTTGAGAATGGAAATAGGGCTTCAACGCTAAACGGAAAATTGGGGGAGTTTATCTTGTGTTAGCAAGCAGTAGAAATAGGAAGCAGAAACCTTCCCCCCTCCAACCAAACTCACATTATTACCATCACATTATTTGGGTGTGTATTGTGTACGCATGCGCATACACTCACACACACATATTTTGTGATGGTGATGGTATACATCAGCCATTGTGGAGCGGGATTTTCAGGGATGCTGTAAGGGGAAATTGTGGAAGAGAGGCTGGACAAAAAGGGAATGATCGAGAGAGAGATAGGGAGGAAATGTGTGTATGAGAGAGAGAAAGGAAAAGTGTGAGGGAGAGAGAAAAAGAGGAAAAGAAAGCAAGCATCATTTTCAGCTGCTTTTCTTACATTTCGTTAGGGGACGAAAAGGAATTTTCCGAGCCGACGCGCTTCCCCATTATACACTCAAGGAAAGAAGCAGAACAAGAACAAGAAAAAGACGTGGAGGATGGAAAAGAGGGTGTAACGTCTGTGAGTTTTCCCACACTTAGGAACAGTGTGGGAGAGGGAGGTGATATGTTGAAGAAGAGTGAGAGAGAAAAGAAAAGAAGAAACTACACTCGTTTCCTACGTCTTTCGATCTGGTCAGACCGCTTTCCCTTACACAAACCATTAGTAACCAATTTTCTGCTTTCGTACCTTGCTTAGAAACCCTTTTTCTCAACCCGTTAAACCCTATTATTTTTCAGGATGCGAACAACGAATTAACTTACACCGGTTGTAGGAACTGTGTCTGAAAAAATACTCTGCTAATTATCGTCTTCTTCAACATCGAGTTAAGACAAATGAATAGTTGGGAAAGTTTTTTTCTGAAGCATCCTTCACACTTTTCACATTAGTACTCCTTTGTCCGTCCGGTATTTTTCTAGCGTTGAAGATAATTAAGAATGGAGAGCGGAAAAACAAAACACAATTCCTTGCAGCTTGGTCAGCCATCAGACAATTACAGTGGAAAGCGAATAAGGGTAACAATTAGAGTTTAGTCCTACACTATATTACTATGATATTATATATATATATATATATATATATATAGTTGAACTTATAAACCAGATAAAACAATCTTTTGCATTCATATTATTTATTGTTAATAATAAATTGATATGAGAATGTACATATCCAATGATAATTGATATTATGTTTTTTTAAAAGGTACGATTCCCAACCGGCAACTCGACCCGCGCGCGGCTCATGGTTGCCTGGCTCTAAATTCGCTGCTTAAGCTGCACAGCTCTAGCTGCGCTGCTCTAGCTATCACAACTCTATTCACATACCTATATATGTTACTCTAAATAAACGTATAACGTATTGAAAACGTATAACGTATAAACGTACTCTAAATTCATCGTATGTCTACGATAAATGTTTACTCTGTTATTAGGGTTACTAATGTATACTAAATCAATAAAATAATATTGAACTTGAAAATTACATAAGAAGGGTGAATTTCACTAGGTATTAATAAGCTCGAGGCGCGCAAGTTGCGCTACCGCTTGGGAATCACACCTTTAGGTGAACAGATTGGAAAATTATTCAATAATGGTTAAATAGCATCGAACTATGTTATAGGCCCAAGTAATCGTTATACAAGTTTTATACTTGCTTTTGGGTGCATTGATGGGAAATAGTATGACAATGGAATCTCGGATGTTGCTTGAGAGGTACCATTTCATCTAAAATGATTTGTCCTGTTGATTTAAACTGAGAATGAATAGAAACATGACTGCAACACTCAGGATTAATCGGTCAAACATTTAAGAAATCTGTTCCACAAAATTGATGGTTGACAGTGAATTGACCATCTATAGTTGCATATTTTCCAACGTGTTCACTGAAAGGAGTTTTTTCAGACAGGTTGGGCTCGATAAATCGATACACCGTGAAAAACTATACCTGGTAATGAAATAATAATGCCTACCTTCCATGAGCTATCAGGATCAAGATAGTATAATATTTTCATTTAATTGCGTCCGCTGACGATCAATGAAAATTGTTGGCAAATTAGCCGCTGTAATTCAACATTGAAAAAACTCCGGCTCAGTCACGTGTGTCATGCAACATTTTCATCGGCATAATAATTATTCTATTCGTGGCAGGGAAGGGAGGCTATGCTATGTGTCATAACAAGGCCTAATGCTCATGCTAATGAATTGCATGCAATAGTCGATGTTAGTCATGCATGTAACGTGGAGCTTGCATCCTAGTACATGAACAATTAGATTGGGGCTCTCGAGTGTACTCTGCTGCCGTGTTTGACTATCCTGTGTCACAGTAATTAATTTATCATCGAATTAATACCTGCAGACCTGCAGATATTAGGCATCATTATTATTAAGTTAAAGTCTGGTTGGTCTAGTGAGATTAGTTCTAAATTTGATGATATTATTATTGGTAACATGGAATCAGATTGAATTTTCCATTACAACAGCGAGAAAATATCCAAAACTCGATTATTGTAGCGTGAAGAATATGTATTACCAGATATTTGGGGTCCATATAAAATCAGATATTTTAATTGATGGTTAAACGTAATAATCAAATACCCTTTTTAAAACAAAGAAATACTTTTTCATCATAGACAAGTTCGATGCTTTAGTTCAAAATAGCCCCAACTGTGAATTTCAATCTTCAGATATTTTCAAGTTTCTATCAACACCACCACAACAATTGAACATGTCTTTCACGAAGCGTGAAACCAACCAACAACATAACATTTAAACAGATGATCAAGATGAAGTTTCCACAACAATGAAAAAACTCAGAAAATACATTAAACTTGGCTTTATTCCCCATAAAAACGGTTGAACAATAGAAAATTACAAAAATTTCATGAAATTGAGGTACATCAAGTGATTGGGCTAATGTTCTCATCACCTCAATAAGAAAAATAATCTTAAATTGTTTCTTGTAAAAGTTTTCGGAGCTTGAAATTAGCAGTTTGTTTTGAACTCACGCTGTTATCCAATCATGAATAGCTGGTAATCGAGTTATCAAACTGGTAATTCACTTAACGAAGGAAAATTGATCATGAAGTTGTCGTTCGACCGTCTTTAAATCGAGGGGTTGCTTCATCTTGAAAAACACCTCGAGGCATCTGACAACTCCGGTCACTCCCTCACCACCCTCCACGTCCACGACATCCAGCTAACGAACGGAGCAGTGACTTTTCGTTAATTGAAAAACCTAATTAGCTGCAAAACTATATATATCAATTATTGAGATGTAAGTGGTTGTATACTTTGTACTTAATCAATAATAATCACTGGTCGTCCTTTTCATTCGAATTTTGTTTTTGTAAGTTATCAACTAGTTTTTGCAGGAGCAGAATTATATAGTTGATATGGAAAAATAAGAAATGAAACATTTCAATTCGGAAAAATTGCTAAAAACACGTTAGATATAATTGTTTCTAACATATTTTCTATTTTAGTTTTTAACTTTATACTCAATTTTTATTGGCTATCGCATTAAACTACATTCTATGTATAAGTAATATTCTGTAAGTAATACGAACAATACATAAAAATTATTGAATATTAAATTATAATAAAAATATATTGAACTTTCATACATAAAATATTTTTTCGTTACGTTATAAGGGAAACACTGTCTTGTAGCATACATCCATCATTCTTGATAAAATTTAATAATGATGGAACGATCTTATTGCAACGATTATAAGTAAATTTAAAAACGAGATTTGTATGATGTCCGTTACAATTCCATACATCATGGTACAATTAAAGATAATCTCCCACTAGTAAACTACTTTCTATTGCATAAATTGAATCAAGATTCAAATCGGCAACTTCTCAAGTATCATGAGAATTCGAATGCTGGTTTGACTGCTTCACTCCCCTCATGATGTTATCAGGCAAATATTCGACAAGTAGAATCAAGTTCAAAGATCAGTCAATCCAATTTCGCAACGTGAAAATCTTATTTCAAAGTCTTTTGTGTGCAAGTTGTCCATGCCGAGATTGGCAAAGTCCAGAGCCACTTGAGCCACCCTCCAATATTCAGCAGCATCCCTCTCCGACCTCTCAGCCAATCAGAGATCGGCTCAGGATGCACTCTGGCGGTGTTTTGTACAACTATAAGTATGTAAATATTATTCGCTGACAGACAGGCCTGAGGGGTTTTTCCAGACTAGGGGGAGCGGGAGTGGAAATCGAATTGCCACCTCAATCGGTTTTAACAAGCTATTGGGTGGTGACCCTTACCCCCCTCTCCACCAAACGGCCGCCGCCATTGTTCAATCATAGCCGGCGCGCCAAATTTGAAATTCAAATTCCGCGCCTCGCGAAAAAGCACTTTGTTACGCAGAGCAACAATTGAAAAACTCGCTCACAATGCAAAAAGCATTCACACTCGCCTTCAATACATCGTTACTAACCTCTTTTCTCCCTCACACTTTTCGCTCTCTTTCACCCCTCTCTTCTTCCTCCATCTCCTTATACGCACGATTTGATAATCCCCTGAACTGTTACTGCAAAGTGGCATCTTCGCTGTTCCAAAACATTTCATACCCTACAAGCGACCTTTCTTCCCCAATAGGTTACTTATTTCCAAAATCTATTACAAGTTGCTGTTTTGTTCACTTCTTCTCCAATCGTGGATCAAATCCAATAAAAGTAACATGCAATAGAACTGTATCCCCAATTTAGTGCTAACTTGAATCGTGTATGAACATTGTATTCAATGACTCGAATTCAATAATAGGCTACATTCGTTATTAAATTAGACACAGTATTCAAAATTGAACAATTTATTTTAATTTCTTACTTTCACTTTGTGTTCCTTCTCAACTGATGAATTGAAGAAACTGTACATACCATATTACAATTCAAAACTATAGTGAACTGTGAAGTGTAGGCAGATACACAAAAATAATAAAAACTGGATACACTATAAGGAAATATAATCAATACCGGCATTGAAGAATGATGAGGGAATATAGCCTACTCTTGAACTAAAGATGTTGTGGACATTTTCACTGGCGGCTCATACCAACGGAACAGGTGAAGTGCCCGTATCTTTTACTGTATAGCACTTCACCTATTTCGTGAGCACGAGCCGCCAGTGGATCTTTGTGGAAACAATTTCATACACAAAAATATACTATAAAAACTGGAAGACACTATTTAAAAAAAACAATAAATACCACCAATGAAGAATGTTGAAGGACTTTTATAGAATAGATAAGATATTTCTAGGAATAGTTTGAATATCACAGATTGGAGAAAAGATTGATTGGATTGAAGAGTTTGAGCGTAAAACATTAAAGAGTAATAGAAAAAGTGAGTATGAAAACACACTGATAGTGTAGATTCAGATTCAGATTCATTTACTATATTTATGTCAATTACAAAATACACAAAACACACAAAATTACAAATTTGGGGTTTCTGCAGGGTCCGGCAGAAAAACCTCCTCTGTAAGGGGAGCTGATAAAACAAAAAACAAATGAGGTAGGACATTTTTTTTATACCAATAAAAAGTACACATTTTGCCATTTTCAAAAGTACCATTAGTCTTTACTTTTCAAATAAAACATCCCTTAAATGGCTACCTTTACTGTTAATACACTGGTTGAGTATCTCTCTCAAGGTATTCTTTACTCTTTGAGTCATTTCCGTTGGAATAGCTTCAACCACTTGATAAATTGCTTCTTCAAGGGCTCATAAAGATTGTGTGGGCTGTAGCACCATTTTGGTATAACCACTCGTTCTCTATTTCACCAAAAAACTCTCTTAGTTTCGATAAATTCGCGGAGCATGGCACAATAGCGTTCACTGTTGACGGTTAAATTCCTGCCATTTTCTTGGAAAAAATAAGGGCCGATGACTTTGGAATTGTAAACAGCACATAATACTGTTACTTGATGGCTATGAAGTGGCCGTTTATGAAGTTCTTGGGAGTTGTGTTCACACCAGTACCTGCAATTTTGGCAATTCACTGTTCCGGGAAGGTGAAAGTGTGCTTCATCAGAAAAAGATCACAATATCTTCGTTTCGCCATTTCTAATGAAATCTTCCACTACAAACGCACGATATTTAACATACCACCCCATGTCGTACACTGAAAACGGAACGTATGCAGCTACTCAAGAACGCGCCCCCCACCACTCTGCTCCTTCTACTGTCCGCATCACGTTACTTTGTAATCGGGGAGGTTTTTCTGCCGGATCACGCAAATAAAAAATTATACTAAATCTTGATACATCTCTCACTTTAATAACTAAGTTTAGACTATGGAAACTTACGGAAATGATACAAATGTAGGATTAACGGTGATATATCTGATGCTGTAATCACATAAAAAAAAGCGGAGTTTAACATATTCTTGGAGAGAAATGCTCTAGATGACAGATGGCAGGAGTGAGAGAGATTAAGAGTGAGAGAAAGAGTGAGTGGGAGGGGGTAAGAGAGTGAGAAAGAGAGCTATAATTGGCGAGCAGATTGAGAGTTGAGTGTTGAGCTTGAAGGTGTGAGGTGTATGTCGGTATCGGTTCATTAGCGTTCCATAATAAACGCTTAATTAAAACTTTGATTAATAGCCAGCCGCTCAAATTGGATGCTAAATTGATTAGTTGAGGCACGTGACGTCATAATGCGATAAATCCACGACGAAGCTTTCCTCTTTCTCACCAACTCCCTTCTAATCATAAGGACCTCCTTTTACATAACACCATTGAAGATTGGAAGAATCATAGATAATTTTGTAGATATTGAGGGTTAATAGTCCAGTCGATAGACCCGTACTAAATTGGTAACGGTAGAAATTAAAAGCTCTTTGAAAGATTTTATTGAGAAAAAAAACTGAGAAAATCATCAGTTAGAAAATCTGTTTATAGGTCTTATAGAGAGTTTATGAATGTATGAATCCAATTTAATAATATGGATCCATATTATAAATACAATGTAACTTGGTAATATCATTTCCAAAGAATGACTTGGATAATGCAATATCACACCAACGATGGAAAACTATTGCAAGTCCCAGTCAAGGAGGATCAACCTCCTTGGTCACAATGCAAGATCATAAATGGACAAAGAAGTCGACAAATCCCCATCGACCCTCTCGATTTAGCACTATTCCTTCCCTGAT
This sequence comes from Sogatella furcifera, assembly GCA_017141385.1. Lineage (NCBI taxonomy): Eukaryota > Metazoa > Arthropoda > Insecta > Hemiptera > Delphacidae > Sogatella > Sogatella furcifera. The sequence goes on from CM029546.1 coordinate 10,357,085, forward strand.
CCTCCCAATGATTGCTGGGTTTAATGGGGTATCATTGAATTCAGAGGGCTTCTAACACTTCCGCAGATCACAAATGAAGAAAACAACAGTTGTCATGATAAATCGAGTTCGGCTCTGGTCACGTGGTTGATTCTCACGCTCCCCTCTCTTCCGATCCCTCCATAACAGAACAAGCGCGCCCAAACATTTCCAGCCTATTTGATATCGTTTCTCACTGTCTATAATCATTGTCACGTACGATTGAACTCTGCTCCGTAAACTGAGTTCGAATTTACAGAGAGTATCATACACACTTTTCTATATTGTATTGTGAGGGAGTAGAATCATATGTTCATATCATACGTATCTCATTTTTGAGTTGATGTATCAAAAGTGAAAGGGACTAAACATTCTGTGAGTATTCGCAATACATTTTTGTTGATAGCCCTCACCCCTCCACTCAATAATAATTCGAGTCATTTCTAGAGATGATAATAAAATGATACTAATACTGCTCCATGAAGTGTAACGATAACAATAATTCAGTCGAACTATCAAGTGCAGTGTTGTTTGAATGAGGGGGTTATCTTCTCAAGGGGAATGAAATTATTGTAACAATTTGTAGTAATTGTACTGCGGAAGATCAAGTAGAGGTTTGGGGTTTCATTTTGGATCTATACTGACAATCAACAGCTGTTGAGTAAGAGGATTTGTGAAGTGAAGGATTAATTTTGAGGTTGAAGGGGTTGATGCTGTTCGGATCAAAGGGTTGTCTATCCGTCTACAAGATGTAAGCATTCAGGGCACCTGCATGTATCAGGCTGGTTGTATTACATGAAACTCTCATCTTTTGTGAAAGTTTTGAAAAATTTACAGCTGGTACCAAAACTTGAGGCGATTGGTGAAGTTTTTTAAATCTTCAGTCTTTTTTGAATCTTCAGTTTTTTTCAAATCTTCAGTCAGTTTTTGAATCTCAGCTCTGTCAGCTCTCAGGAAAGTCTCCGCCTCCGTAACTAGGTTGGGAATCAAGGCGAGTTCAGGGCCTGCCTCCGTAACTGGCTTAGTTTCGGGGGGATCAAGGTGGGTCCACATGTTCCGCCTCCGTCCCTAGGGGGAATCAAGGCGAGTCCCAATGGCACGCCTCCGTAACTGTGGTGCTAGCTCTGCCTGGAGCTATGCTCTGGTATGCTAACGCGGGTACAGAGGGCTCTGGGTGGACCGGCCGGTAGAGGTTAGTCATGTCAGGAAAGTCTGAAGCTTTCTTCGGGAGTAAAGGTATGTTGTTACTGGTGCGATTATCGATGATAGTTGTGGTCGATCAGCTGTGGCCAATCACAACTCTAGTTTTAAATAGCAAGAACGATCATCGTTCATGATAAACGATTATTGCACCAGTAACAAAATCAGTATAGCCGGGTTCGTTCTCATTCAGATGTACTCTCAGACAGCTCGCCGACTGTCATGACAGAGCTTAGAATACATAACAGTCATTCACCAGTTGCCTTCATTTTTGGCACACACTATTCTGGTAATTCAGCGTAAATTCATCAACCTTGTGTATCAATCAATCAATACAGTAGAACACCGATAATCCGGATTAATTGGGACCGGACCCGGACTATCGAATTATACGGATTATCGAAATTGCCTTAAAAAAGGACCAGCAGGCCCTATTTGAGAAAAAAACTTTTTAAATAGTATACTTTCTATTGGGAAATTATGGAAAATGATTTCCCTCACTTCGCTAAACACTACAGTATGTATTTTCTAACTCTAGTGAAGAATTTAGACAGTACAAAAATTTTTGATTTCTTGCTGCAGACCAATCCGGATTATCGACGGTCCGGATTTTCGACGTCAGAATTATCGACGTTCTACTGTAATTTATTTTTCAAAAATTACACAATATAATATAGTTGACGCCAAAAAGTTAGACGGTTTCGTCTGTACGTCTTGTACGTTGTGTAAACTAACAACAGCTATCATCTATTGTCTCTCGATTTATGAAATATCTACTAGGCGTAGTTATGATATAGCCCCTGCAACATCAGCTGTTGGAGCGAACAAGGAACAGACAAAACCGCAGACAAAACTTTCTGACTTCAACTATAGAATAATTTTTTTTCTTTTTTTTAGGAAGATGCCCACATGGGCTTTTGGACCTGTGCGTGGGTAATGGGAAGGATGATGATGAGAGATATGAATGATGTATTGATTCATTGTTGTAATTATAGTATTCCTTATAACTTACCACGGAGTGTTTCAATTCTGATTGGAACAGAGTTGATTTGAAAAAAATTCTTTTATTTTCAAAAACATCTTATTATTACAGTATAGTGATGTTGCACTTATAAATCACATCATCGACAGCATAAACGAAATAAATATTGTAGAGCTCTAGGATTCACGGATGAACGAATTATTGTAGTAGATTATCAATTAATTTGCCATGAAACGCCGCGAGGAAAGCAGCAATCACACGTTGTAAGGGGGAGAGTCTGTCAGTAAATGCTGTTTGCATGGATAACAGTTACACCAAATGGGGTGATTGCTGCAGCCTATAGCCTAATAGAGAGGGTCGTTCCCGCAAAGCATGATCATCATCATCATCATCATCATCGTAGTCTTGTTCCTTCTTTCTTTCTTTCATCTTCTTTTTCTCTCCAAAAATTTTCTTCTCCCTCTAATCCTTCGAATTTCCCGATTTAAAAACATACAACATAAAACAATTTGCGATTTGATTCTTTTACTACTATAATATTTCTCCTATTTCATACTCATCTTCAATATCCTTTTATTTTATTAATATATTTCTCACTTTCGACTCTTCTCCTGCTATCCTCTTTCTTTTTCTTGGAAATATTGCTCTGTCTTGCTAGTTCTTCTTTCTTTATCATTTTATTATATTCCCATTTTCATGTTTTGCTCCATTCCCCTTCACCTTCTTCCACATTCAATTTCTCTCCGTTCCGGAACCTTCTTAGTTGTTACATTGATGACTTTGATGTTTTCCATCGTTCTTCTATTCTTTATTTTTTTCCTCGGCTTCCTCACTTACTCAATCTTCCATCAAAATACTAACCTCTTACTCCAACCCTTTCATATTGTCTTCTCCCAATCACCTTCCTTTCAATTTTCCTCTCTTATTATCTCAACCCTTTTTCTCTTCAATCTTATCTTTTCACCTAGAAACTCCTCAAGATTCAATTATTTCTAATACGAAATTACAGATTGTAACCAAATGAACTGATACTTTACTTTCAGGAGGTTTTAAATTCGATTAACACAAAATACGGGCATATGTCGGGGAAAAGATTCAATAGAAACACGCAATTTTAAACTCTATACAACTCTGTGATTCTATTGTATCTTGTGCACGTGTTTTGTAGTTATGCTGGGAACCTACCTCTATTAGTATGTTTTTTTTGTAATATCATGGAACACAAAACTTTTGGGGGTGCACAATACTGTCTCGCTTTTCCCGACTAGATTTTATGTATTCTTTGTTCACCTTCCATGTTCCAAGTATAACATGAATCCATAAATACCATCGCATCGAGCATGAACTTGATCATTGTGACGTCATGCTTTATAAACTCGCCCTAAGCTTTCGCATGTGTGTGTAGTGTAACAAACAGTTAATGATTTGCGAGTTGTTGGGTGGATAGCGGCTAATCCAGGCCTGAACGCCTGCGGTGTGACAAGCCAGGGGTGATTTTCCACCCCTCACTTCTATTTTGGGGTTGAGCGACCACCACCCCACTGCAAGAGGGCGCGCTTGACAGACGAGAAAACTTTTTCATTAGGCTCATTTATACGCAAAGCCGCTCCACTTTATTGACTGCCTTCAATTTTGGTCAGCTCAAATGAACTCTGGTTGTTGTTAATTTGGTACTTGATATTTGTGAAGTTGCTTTTTGATGATTTAGAATCAACAATTTTTTGTTAATTTGGTACTCTACAACTGCGTGAGGTCAGGTTTTGATAAATTGGAATTAATTGTAGAATCAAGAGTGGAGTATTCCCATTTTCTGAGGATGAAATAGTTATTTAAAAAATCCAAAACTAAAAGGAAATAATGTTTTTGGTTGATAGGTACTTAATAGAATTGTATTGCTGGAATTGAAGTGAATTGGAATGAAGGTCTATAAAAATACACTATTTTATTCAGTTATATAAAAATAAAATGCAGACCAAAATACATCTACTCTGACAATTTGGATACACTTTTCAAACAAAATATTTCCTAGAGCTTTTAAATTTGAAAAATTCAATTTATCAGTCATTTAAATCGGAATAGCAGCTACATTATTACGTTAAATTCCATGGCTGCTTTTGAATGCTTTTGCATTCATCACTTATATAATACGGTGCCAATATATAATAACTCATGTTTTCTTTCTTTGAAGACACAGTGTCAGGTGTGATATTTTTCATAATGGAAATAACACAATTTTGTCAATAGGCCTATAACACTATTCAAATTCACTGATTTACTTTCTTTTATCAGTAATCTAGTAATCATCACTTATAAAAAAATTCAATCAGGCTCATTCCTCACACATTGAATTAGATAATAAAACACTAATCACATATTACTCGTTGTAGTCTCATTTTTTGAGCAAAATATGATCTCTAATTTGGTATAACTAGCCTACAGCCTCCAGTTGACAACGATTCCTGATTGATTGACTGTTGGTCAGTCGGTGGACGTTTTATTAATGTGAGCTGAGATTTCGTTGTCGGGTGGTCGGTTGTCCTCTATAATTGGCAAGTCCATGTCATCAACTGCTAATAACACCGACGTCAGCGACGCGCACGCGCCACTACAAACGCACGCACAAACAAATATATACAAACAGAGGGGACTGTTCACACAGAGGCGAGGCGGGGGTGTGTGCTGTCACACGCACATCAAATCAGTGCTGCCGTGTGTCGTTCTATGCGCCTAATAACCGCCTGGCAAATGCATCAGACGTCGGCTGCCCTCCCACCAAACATCGTAATAACTACGAATGCTACTGTTACTGCTACTTATCTAGCATGTTGACTGGACAGAAGTCTTTCTATTTGTGTTTGTTGTTCGGAAGTCTTGTAATTATCACCGGAAAACTAGGAGAGGGACTGAAAGCTTTAAAGTCTTCTGTAGTCAGATGGATTGCGTTTCGTGGGAATTTTGCTGTAGTCCTGTAAATGAAAGTAGTGCGTATTAAGTATCACCCTGGGAAAAATCATGATTTCTTTCTCTGAAAAGAAATTACATTTCGAAATATCGCTCTGTGAAATAAGAGATTTCACTCGATTTATCGATTAAAATTATACACAAAATCAAATAATTTGCCGGCCAGTTTGGCCGAGTGCACTGGGGCGTTACAACCTTCAGTCCACTAACACTACCCGGTCGTGGTTTCGAATCCCACCAAAGGCATGGTCGTTTAACCAACTCATAAATCACCCTCGCATTCTCCATTACCCACGCACAAGTGAAACTGAATACTTATATGGGCATCACCGCGATGAAAAAATATAAAATTAAATTTAAAAAATTTTCAAATGATCGGGAGTGAGAAACATTTTTATCGTCAATATTGAGGAAACGTTCAAGTTGTTCAAAATGAGGTTATGATGATACAGTCATTCCTTGATATCTCATGAATATTTTCGATTTAAAATTATTTTCAAAATCAAATCTCACTTTCCATTGTAATGAGAAAACATACGTTCTTTCACTACACCATAAGTTGTGATTAAGTGAATAAATATAATTATAAATAAGTTGTGATTCGATTCGATTGCTGTTAATTAATTTTTTCTCGTATTTCAAACTTCATTGTCCATTTTTTACATGATTAATTATTATAAGCAAATAATTCAATGATAATAGTTATTGCTTCTCGCATCACGCAAAAAGTGAAAAATAGAACAGAGAGCCTATAATATGTCAATAGGAGTTTTTTGACTGTTCATATTATAAACAACCCATCTTGAAACTTACTTCCATGGATTAAGAATTCGCTGTTTCACATTATTAACAGCCGGCTATATTTTCCCTGTACAAGCTCTCTGGTAACAAGTGAATTCCTTCAACTCCTATGTATCATTCGCAATGGCTCCGCTGTCAAAAGATATCACAATTCCTACTCTTACCTGAGTGTCACAGTCCGGTTATGATATGTAACTTGATACCTCAATCATCAGTCTCAGTTTGACATCGTTTTGTTAAGGATCTTGATACCTCAATCATTAGTCTTGTCTTGACATGGTTTTGATTAGCGGCAAAAGACTAATTAGGCTCTCAATTGTCAACAGTTTACCCAGGCTATTCATGCTTGTCTGAATAGGCTACCCCTATCAACCTTTTAGCTAACAGTGGATGCTATTATGCAGGCCTAAAACTGCCGCCGTTAGAAGGCTTTTGTATTGATAGCGGCAGTATTCAGCATCTGCCAGTAGTAGCACAAGACTGTTGACGGGTCCTGCGAGCAGGACACTGATTCCTTAATTTCCTTGCCTTTTTTCTCCATTTCTCAAAGAAAGCGCGCGCGTTTCTAGGTAAAGCTATAGCGTTCCAGGGCTGCCGGCCCGCCGAATAGACCTATCGTGTTACCATCGGTGCCTATGAGCTAGAGGCCTAATCTGCTGCTGCTCTCTTCAAAGAGATTTCGGGCCTAGTGCCATTCTCAGGTTTCCGGGAAGGAGAGATGCTAAAGATATGTCTGCCGGTCTATCTACTTTCATTTGGAACGAAGATTTTTGGCGGTTATAGTGGAATCTACGAACACGAAGTGAAATTCTGAATCATGGAATTTTATTGCTGAAAATAGGTCCACTTTATTGATATTCATATGATATAACCTGATTTTTATTTTAAATAATATCACAGTACCCTTTTCAGTTATTTTTACTTTCCTAACCCTATTTACTAAAACTGTGATATTATTTAAAATAAAAAATCAGTGATAAAGGAAACCTGATTTTTGTATGTTTGTATAAATTATAAGAGGTACAGTCAAGTGCTTTGCCTGTTATACTCTTCCATGTCTTTCCACTCAATAAAGTGATAATTATGATAAAATTTTTTAAAGATTACAATTATAATTTTTTATTTTCCTGTAATCAGATTAATGAATTGTATCACAAAATACTATTCAATGCTCAAACAAATCTGTGTGTGTATCAGATTTACTTTTGGAAAAAACGCAGCTAACATGATTTTTTAAATTCTGAATAATGTGTTACTTGTATGAAATGAAATATCTTATTTTCGCTTATTCTACTATTCTGGACCATATTGTTGCGCTGTTACATTCGAAGAATTTCAATCTCGATTGTCCAAAATATTTCTTCTTATTAGATTATACTCTCTACCAAAATATATTATAAAATAAGTCTAGAGTCATGGATAACTATTGTACCACTGATTACTGCTCAATAGGGATTCCTTGAAGAATTTATCACTTCTATTTTCAAAATAATTCAAACCTTCAAACCGAGTTTCACATAGCTTCAATTCTATTACATTTATAACCCAAACAACAAATTTCTCCATGACTTCTCTTTTTTGTAAAAAATTCACTTCCAAGCTGAATTTCAACGTAGAATCAAATACAGACTGTATACATCCAACAGTATTCATTGGGTACTTGAACGTTTCAAGCACTTGAACAGATCTAGTGAGCCTTGAAGGGCAGGAAAGGGCAAGCAAGGGCTGTAGCAGCCCTAGTTCATAGTAAGCCTCCGCGCAGAGGTGTCTTTCCAAAAATGCAGCCAGCTTTTGGAGCCCTTCAGCCCTCTCTGATCCGACAGCAGATTAGTACCCCACTCCCTTCCTTCCAGTCCACACTAAACCAAGCCTAATTGAACTGCTAAACATTGTTTGTTGTAAAAACTTTCATTCATCCCATTGAGTCGAGCAACTGAACTGTGAGACGAGTCTCTATCCAGACAGGCGTATTAGCTTCAGCGTTTTTACGACCCTTTTTATATCTCCGTCTTACTCATTTCATCTATACCTCTTTTCTATCATCTCTCTCCAACACCACTTCAATTACACATGATTTGATCATGCAGCCGCCTATTTTTCGCTCCTCATCTTCGGTGTCATTAAATCCAACAAAAGAAAACATACAGTCGATTGGAGAGGGATAGAGAGTTGAAGAAGAGGATGAATTGAATGATAGAGAAATTGAAGAGTGTTTTTTTCTAAATCAGTATCCAATCTCTGACACTCAAATATTGGCTGACTGATTTCTTAAGTGTGATCGTTCAACAGTTCAAGTGAAGATTGGACAACTGCAGTTTATTTAACAGATGTCTATTCACAAAGTATAGGCTGAGCTAGGGTTGTGCTTAATAAGGCTTGAAATCTATTAGATAGACTGATTTACATGGAAAATTCAAACTACAATGAGAAGGAATTCTTTTTGAGTGTTCACTGAATTGAGAATTCAATCGTTTTTTGGTAAACAGTGAGTAGTCAACACTACTAATGATACAATCATATTATCAAATTGAAACTGATTCAAATTATTTGTGAGATAAAAACAGGCCCTTACTATTCATCTCCCGAATTTTGATGGAAGTTTATGCAGTTTAAATGAGTTATAATATCGCATTTGAACAAATAATTTACAGTCCAGGATTCATATTAAAAATCTTGGAATTTGAAGTTTTAAAAAGATGAATAAAATTCATAAATTATTATTATTATTATTAGCGTGGCTTTATTATGCCTTTACTAAGCCATTATTATGGCTTTATTTGGTGGGGAGACCAAAAGGTAATTCCACCTCGCCAACATAACCATGTTTCGCCAATAGGAAACATGATAAGAGTTCTTGATTATTTTCATTGTAATTAAGATTCCGAAAAGTCTTTAACAATTTAGAAGGCTCGAGAGCACTAAAACACAGATCAAAAGACTAATCCAAATAATAACACTAATAAATAATTGATACTTATTGTGAACTACGTTGTACAGTATTAAAATGAATCATATGAACTTTAAATTAATGGAGTGTGATAGTAAGTTTCGATTCTAACGTCATTCTACGAAAGTCTTCACGATATTGCAGCCTATGAGAAAATTGGGTTAGGAGAGCATCAGGGATTCAGAGTACTGCAGAAGGTTGAGTAATTCGAACAAATCAGTTCAAACAGTGAGCTGTTCATGTCGAGAAGTTCGAAATTGAGAGACTTGGCAACGTAATATTTTGCTCAGCTTATTCTCGTACATCCGGCTTACGTTTTGTTAGCCAATTTCGTACTTGTCACAAACGAATCATGTTGGAAGAAACACGAATTAGAACGAGAAAAAAGAAAAATATGGGACAAGAAAAACTCACAACGAAATAAGAAGCTAAAAGGTCTTAAGTCATCCCTCACAGACGGTGACAGACAGGATATAATTTGATTTTGTGATGATGGTGTAGTTCCTTGGAGGGGGTTTTCAGACAGAGGCGAATCCTATGCATGCAGGAGTAGATAAGTCCAAGAAGTTTTTCCATTTTCATTCTGACTGACAGAACAGACAGTTATACATGACAGATCTCCAGACATTCTTTCTTTATTTTCAGTCCGAATAAAAATCTCAGCCCGAAGAAAGAGATATTTATGCCAAAGCTCTTACTGTATGTTTTGACTTCAACTTGTGATTCACATTTGATTACCCTATTTCTACTGTTGTTGTAGTTTTACTATTTATAGGCATCATCTATTTTCAATGTTGTATAAATATTGTATTTCCTTGACAACAATAATAAAAATATGATCTCTATGTTGAGATTATATTTTTCTGGTTTATTCCAATTTAACATTCTTGTTAATTTGTTTGAATGATATAAAATCACAACATGATGTGGCAACAGAAGTTCTCTATTAGTTTACACATTCTACACATATGTCCTCAACATTCCATTCCCGATTCATCATCTCTCTCGTACTAATTACAGATATGTCCTTGCACCCTATTCAAAAAGGTATTATCCTTCAGCCCGATCCTTCCAGATTTCTTCTATTGGAACCCAATTAAACAGTTACACTATAGTTGTAGATGGGTTTGAAATTTTTTGGTCATTTTGTAAAAAAATATCAGCCATATAAATTATTATTAGCGTATGGCTTTATTTGGTGGGGAGACCAAAAGGTAATTCCACCTCGCCAACATAACCATGTTTCGCCAATAGGAAACATGATAGAAGTATTGATTATTTTCACTGTAATTTGGATTTCGGGAAGTCCTTCACAATTTAGAAAGTCCGAGAGCACTAAAACACAGGTCAAAACACTAATCCAAGACTGGAAAATTTGGAATTTAAGGAAACTTAGAGCACAAAATTTTTACATGTTATAATAATTTTGCCATGGCAACCAAAAAAAAAAAAAAAAAAAAAAAGCCATATAAATAGATTCTGTTCATGGAAAGTTTTTTCCATTGACATAGCTCCTAGTAATAGACTAATACGTGAATCAGTCTTAATTAGTAAATTAAGAGTCTCTTTGTTACTTGGTCTTACTTAGTCTTAGTTACTTAGTTACTTACTCAGTTCTAAAATAAGTAAATTCACGGAAAGTAAAGTAAAATAGTTGCTGCATTTAGTTGTTGTCGATTGTATCCAACGGTTTTGCTTATCTATTTAAGATTCGATTGTAGGCCCTCCAGTGGATAATCCTCTTTCAGTCTATTCAATAATTGAGATGAAGCATAAGTTTCGAATAGCAGCGGGCCATTAGGCAACACTAACCGCATTAAAAATGTCTCTCACTCACTCTCTTTCTCTCTCTCTTCATCGCTCTCTTTCTTCGTCTCCTTACATCTTTCTTCCTCCAACATTTCTTCCTTTCGACCCTCTCTCTCAAATTCACTCACTTGGGGGTCGCCTGTAATGATCCGAGCATTATTTATTGTGTGTTGAGCTGGTGGGACCGAATTAGCAGGGTATGTCCATTCAAATGCTAAACAGCTATTATTAGTACTGTGAACACTTGGAATAATATAGATGAAGAAACACAATTATTAGCTGTATTTGGATACATAAAGGATATGACGGATGGAAGGGGGATTGAGTGAGAAGTGGGGAGGGGATGACACTAAGATGCGATTCAGAGCCTAACAAGTTGCTTTAGTACTAGGCTATATTGAGAAAATAATATTCATGCTACTAATTTCAGTATTCTTTCCAAGGACCATTTCACCAATTATTAGATCTGATAAGCGAATTCGATGAACTACGAATGACAAATCCCAATAAAAAAGAGAAACAGCAAAGACTCAATTAGCCTGCAAGAAATACATGAGAATCAGCCTACATAAGAATTTATATCCCATGATTTCTTTAATCTTTCAAGTCTTACTATTCCATTTACATTACAATTATACCAAAATCTTCCTATTATTTGAACAATTTGAACAATATGAGTGTTAATATTTAAGAGGCAAGACAAAATTCAATCTATTCAGAGTTCCTTAATCAATTGACATTGGAATAGTAAGTTTTAGTCTTGAAGATACTTATGTAAATGTTCCCTACCTTATTTTTTTGTCATGTAGTAGAGTCAACTCATTTGAACATGTCAACTCATAACATTCTCTGTAACTATAAAATTGTCATTACTTGAAATAATTATAAATTATTATTACATTATTACCTTTAATACTCTTATTCATTATTACAACTTTTATTCATTTCTCATTTCGTCTGTGGTCGAATTTCTATCAAACCAGTGTATTATTTGTTCCAATCAATCTATCCCAACATTTCCAAATGAAAACGTTTCCTCTCACACAACAATTCCATTGATAGAGCATCAAATTGGAACCGATCAAGAGCGATAAAAATACAACGTAGCTTTTCCCTCCTGCCTCTGCACTCGTGGTGAAGAAGGTCTTTTAAAGCGAATCTGATTTGTGATGTGCTTTAACGACAGTTAAAAAGTACCAGACCCTTAGCAGTGGGGAAACGGGAGGTTGGCTTGCAGCATCACTGTAGTTCTGCTCCCTCTCAAAAGGGGGATCTACCTCCCCCGCCCCTTTCCCGCCAACAATCCACCCCCGGGCTGTGTGTGTGCGCGCGCGCGGCGCTCTTTGGCAGCCAATCAGAAGCGAGCAGACCGCGGTTGCCAGGGCCGGTACAGACAAATTGATTCCCGACTGATACGTTAATTGACAATTTGGCACTTCATTCTTCTCTCTTACCCCCTCCCCCTGCATCCACCACTCACTCATCCCCTTCTTCAATAAAGAGTCCACACACAAGATGCTGCTTTCTCTTCAGCTCCGCTCAGTGCCCCCTTGATTACCTTATTCTCTACTTCTCTCTACTTGGTAAGGCATTATTCACTTGCTATTTTATTCTCTAGACCGGTTTCTAGAGATTTTCTTGTTTTACCTACCGTATTCTTGTTATTTCCCCTTTTTGCTCCAAGTTATCGAGTACTGTATTTCCAATTTTTGTGTTAACTAGTTTCAATAGTATTTTTCGTGATTTTATCTTTGTATTTTTCAAAGCTTATTCAACTGCATGACTAAATGGTTTGAAATTAGATTTTGACCTATACATTTTTGTCACTTCTCTTAAATAGAGTGAAATATTCCTATAGGCTCACAATAACAAAACATCCCACATCTTGTCTCACTTCATCCAGTTACTGCCACATTTCACCACGTCATAATAAACCTTCTTTTATATATTACCTTCTTATATATTCTTACCTTCTTACCTTCTTTATATATTTACCTTCTTTTTATATTCAATTCTCTATCATACGAAACGAAATCGTTCTTCTCTTACTTCATTCTAAGATTAATTTTAAAATCATTCACTTAATCAATCTTCCTCATCAAATTTCCACACTGTTTCAGAAGTAACATGTTCAATGGTTGTTACTCCCTTTCAGTAATCAATGTCATCTCGAATTAAGGTGCGTAAATGGCCTTAAAATATTGATTACTTTGTCACCACCAACCTCACACGATTATGGTTAGATACCAATTATCACGTGATCAAAACATTTGTACATTAAGGAAAAATAGGAAGACAGGAATTAGATCAGTCGAATATAATGTTTTGGTCTTGATTCATCTATTCTTTGTTTCGAATACACAAACGGCTAGATTCATGCTTATTCTAAACATTTAGAATGAACTCGAACATTCATTTGTCATGAATAATAGTGTTTAGTAGCTCCACTATTCTAACTCATCATCCTTATCTACCCATAGTAACGAGCGAGCAGAGAAGCAGTCTCGGAAATAATTATTCATTCTTAACTGGGCCGGCAAGGCGAAGTTACAACGTTTCAACGCCGTGCCGCGCCGCGCCGCAACTAATAACTCAATTTAAATAATTAAACTTTGGTAATTTTGCGCCCGTTAAGAGCAGAACAAACGCTCGTGCATCTCAAAACAACTTAACCGCACCCCTTTCCCTCCTTCCCTCTAATCTAAGTGCTCACACTGATTAGTTCATGAGAAGACGCTGCTTCAGATAAGGGATGGTGGTTGAGGTTAGGTGGGGGGAGCTTCTAGAGGGAGGGGAGTACCTCCTTTAATGAGTTGGCAAGACAGCCTTGCTAGCTTGCCTGCAAGTGTGTGTCTTTAATAGGGTTTGTTAATCCAATGCAAGGCAGCAGCATACTATACAGCAAGCGCGCGGTAATTCTAATTTCGCTGAAGGGAACAAGATTATCCTGTGCTCTCCTTCTCTCCCCCCCCTCCTACCCAACCTGAGGGATTGGCACACCAATGATGGCGCCTTTATGCGCCTAACCTAACCTTGTTTAGCGGGACTCGGAGGCAATGGATGCTCCTTTCCAACCGACTCACACACGCGCACAGTTTGTGTGTGCCCCTTTAATTACAAAACTTTATACTGTTTAATTCAAATTTCTATTCTGCCGAGCTGTGCTTACTAACGAGCCCCTTCCACCCCTATCGTGGCAAACTTGGCAACCTTCTTCGAACTTTACCTCTGTCTCGGTTGTTCACTGTACTCCACTCTCTCTTGGTCTTCAACCAACAGACCTTGAAACGTCAAGTCAAGTTGTGTACTCTGGTTGAATACTGGTGAAAAATTCCTAAAAATAGGGTAGAGATAATTAAACTTTGTAAAATAATTGAAATTAAGTGAATTCATTGTATCATTCTGATTGCAACGAATGTATCGAAATATTAATTCTCAAAATGGAATAATATTGGCTTCTTTGATCAGATAACTTAGAAATGGATAAAAACTTGAATTTATTACATAGATAAAATCCTCAAATTATCATACTCTTTTTCTCTATTTCCAAAAATATCTGATATCCCATTTTGAATTTCATGAATCATGGAACTGCTATTTTATTTATGAAAGTTCCAATTCTACACAATAGTGTATGATTTTACACTTGAATTAATTCTGGGGGATCATTTTTGTGCAATACTGACTCAACTTAAGAATAATAGGCTATTTGGGATTTTATTGACAAAATTTGAATTGAGGTGATTATTGAGTAATTCGTAATTTAAGTGATACTGTGAATGAATAAATTACTATATGGGAAGTGTAGACTACGTTATCAACTTCAAACCAACACTAACTTAATACTGTAAGTTATAGAGTAATGCCCGGTTTTTCCAAGCACACTCAAATGTGAGGGACCTTCAAGGTTACATTTAACCGTTAACCTATACTTATAGAAACCGTCAGCTGTTCATCAAAATTTGAGGGTCCCTCAACTTTGAGTGTGCTTGGAAGAGTCCGGCGTTAGATTATCTTATTATTTTAACATGCCACTATTCATTGTATCAAGATCACATTTATGCCTTCATTATTTGTAGTGTTACAACTTTAATGAAAACGTTGATTCGTTAACAGATTGGCTTCAACACTTTTGATGTCAATATGAGTGTGAAGAGTTGTAAGCTTCTCCTAAACAAGTATTGCAATAACCCGTAGCGTAACGCGTGAGGCTGTAGAGAAAAGTAGATAATGTTGGACGAAGTAAAGAGGAGAAGAAAATAGAAAATGATAGAATAAAAAGTGTAAGCCGAGGCCAGCACTAGCAGCCGCTTCACTCACACTCTTTATCAACGGCGAACAAATTGAATGTCAGCTAAGAAAATGGACGAAAATGAAATTACACCTCTCCTCCTCCTCATCCTATTCCTCCCTTATTCCATCACTCGCCCGACTTTTTTATCTCGTTATTAAATTGCCTTCAATTTTTCATATGAAACTCATTTTGAGTGAGAGTCTCTCCTCTCCACTCAGGCTACACAATGCCTTTATATCAAAAGTAATGTCATAAGCCGGTGCCCGGGTCGGTCGCACTCTAGCTTTCACTACATTTTTTCTCTCTTCCTACTTCTCCCTCTGTCTCACACTCACTCTCCTTGTTCGCTCTATTTTCTCAGGTTATCTTCGGTTTCTTTCTCTTCTCTTTCACTGCCTTCTATTTCTCTCTCTTCTCTTCCTCTCTCTATTTTCTTGACGTTTTTTCATCTCTCTCACTTCTCTTTATTCTCTTCTCTTTCTCTTTCTTCTCTTGACTCTCTTCTTTCGTTTTATTCTCTTTCTTTCTTTCCTCTTGCTCTCTCTTCTATCTCGTCTTCTCTTTCTCCTCTTGACTCTTCACTTTTTCTCTCTTTTCTCTTTCTCTCCCTTCTCTTTAAATTTCTTCTCTTTCTATCTTGACTCTCTTCTCTCTCTTTCTTCTCTTTCTGTCTCTCCTCTAACTGTCTCTTATCTTTCTCTCTCTTCTCTTGACTCTCTTCTCTCTCTTCTCTTACTTCCTCTCCTCTTGCTCTCTCTTCTCTTTCTTCTCTTACTTCCTCTCCTCTTGCTCTCTCTTCTCTTTCTTCTCTTGACTCTCACTTTCTTTTCTTTCTTTCTCTCCTCTTGCTCACTCTTCTCTTTCTATCTCTTTTCTTTCTCTCTCTCCTTATGAACCGCCTCCAGGCATCTTTTGAGCACTAGGGGTTGAGTTGGCCAAGTAGAGGGAGAAAAACAAAGATTGAAACAAACCCACCAAGACTGAGAAAGTTGATGGGAGGACGTATAGGAAAGAGAGAGAGAGAATAACATAGTGGCAGAGTGGCAGGGTGATGAAAATGGAATAGAGACAGTGTTTGAGAGAGTATTCGAAATTTATTGTTGGGAGAGGAATGTGAATGTGAGAGAGAGATAGTTAGATAAGGAGGGAGTAAGAAGGAATGTCTGACGATGAGAGAGGAAACTGCGAGTGAACGGTAGTGGGGGGGGGGCCAAGTAGAAGTGCTTGGGGGAAGCCAGGGCAGAAATTGAAGCGATGCCGAAATTTCCTGTCTTTTGAGACCCGTAAAAACGCCTTCTCTCCCTCCTTCGCTTACTTCTGCCAATTCCCCTAATACTTGTGCATTGTTTTCCAAGTGGTGGTTCTCAGTCGCCACCATTCAGTTATTAGTTTCATGGCGACGAATGTTTCGAGCATTGTCAGGAAGTGAATTTAAGAGATAATAATCATGAGTTAGAAGATGATTTATAATCAGAAATCATAAATGATGTTTCTAATTTCCACTAAAATTAAATTTTATTTACGATATTCATGATATTTTGAACATAGTTTGAAATTTATTGTAATCTCTAATATCAACAAAAATAATAATATTATTCAATAATTTCAAAGAGTTGTGAAATGTAATGAGAATGAGAAACCACAATATTCAACATAAAGGTATATATGCGTCTCTAGTTATAATATGATGACTAGAGACACATAAAACTTTTTTCTTTGAGGGTTATGCCTTTATGTTGAATATTGTGGTTTCCCATTCACATTACATTTCCACAGCTTTTTGGCAATATTAAATAATATTATTATTTTTGTTGATATTGGAGTATACAATAAATCTCAAACTCGGTTAATGATATGAATATCACTGAATTTGTGTGCGACAGTGAATTAAGAAATTATGGAACGATTGAAATTTGATACAATTTTTATTATTATTATTATTACTACAATACTGAAAACGTCCTTTAATTAGCTTGATTCATCTCAGCAATTTTGAGGCAAGGTGATTCTTATGACCTACTAAAATGGACAACTTAAATTCGCCTAGACCAGCTTGTATATCAGAATTAGAGCTGATAGGTTGAAAAAAACGTCAGCAATGTGAATTCATTAAACAAAATTGATTCTACTTGATAAGATATCATGTTCTTAAGCTCATGTTTGAAATTTTTATTTTAATTGAAATTATTTTTATTATCATGTTCTAGGTATGGTTCTAGAACCTCATTGATATATTATGTTCTTAAGCCGATAATTCAAAGTTTTAATTGAATTCTTTGATTTTTCTGTTCTCAGGTGTGGTTCCAGAACCGTCGCGCCAAGTGGCGTCGCCAGGAGAAGATGGAAGCGGCGCGCCTGGGGCTCAGCGAGTACCACCAGGGAGTGACCTCCCTCGGCCGCGTCCCCGGCTCCTCCCTCGCGCTCCCCGTCGACCCCTGGCTGGCGCCTCCACTCCTCAGCGCACTCCCCGGCTTCCTGGCTCACCCCCAAACCGGCTACCCCAGCTACCTGACACCTCCCGTCGTCACCTCCAGCACGACGGAATCCTCCTCCCTGGGCGGCGCACCTCCCTCGTCACTTGGACACCCGCCGCCTCCGACCCACAAGGCGGCATCGCCTCCCGCGGACTCCTCGTCACCCGATCCTCGTTCCAACTCGATAGCCGCCCTCAGGCTCAAAGCCAAGGAACATGTTGAGTCGATAACAAAGGGCTTGCAAATGGTGTGAAGTCCTCGATAGTGTTTGTTTATAGTATCTGTAAATAGTTATTCTCTAAGAATCTAAGGTTGGGAATCTGGCCATGAATTTTCTACACTGAGAGCCGAAAGCCTCTGGGACCTTCTGATCTTTCTTGTGAATTAACTCATAATATCAATTCCACTATAATATTGTTAACAAACGTTTCCGAAAACTCCTATATTCTTGGATGATAAATGTTTTCCATCACTATTTCCAAAATATTACATTTTTCATCATTCCATTATCATCAGAAGTAGTTTATAGGATGAGTAGAAGTAGTTGATTGTAATGGTTGTGGAGACAAGTCTCAGTGCAGTGAGAATTTATAAATTTTCTGATTTAGAAACACAAACAAGATCTTTAAAGCTTTCCTTCACTTGTTAACCTTTCTAATATATTGAATTTGTAGGGTCATAATTTTTCTGTGATGAATAAGCTTACAGCATTTTAATGAAAGTTATCTCAATTTTCATTATAAACAAGGTAAAGGCAATACAGTAATAATCAATTGCAGTTGATTGCTACAAGATTTGTTCGCTTTTTGAAACTTGCTCTTCGCATGAAGAATTTCCGCTCTTACCAGTGTTCAGTGTAGAAAATTCAGAGTTTAGATTTGAGTATCTATCTGATCTGAGTTAGTGAACTGCCAAAATTGTTGTTTAGCTACGGGACTGTGGCAATTACTTATAGAAAATATGACTTTAAAGACGAAACTTTCTCACTGTGAATACGTACGTAGACTAAGCTGTACCGTCTCGCTATGAGATTTCTCCTTTTTAAGTAAGTTAAATATGTGTAGAACAAGAATACAATTTTAAAAAGCTTGAGCAGATATTTCTTTATTATAGAATTGTGTTTTTTTAATACTGATCTCTAATTGTCGCTTACCAAATTTTCTTTATTTGAACAATTATTGAAATATATTTTTCACTTTTGATCGCATGTTATTTTTTTGTACCACAATGTACAGTTGTACATCCGTACTTTACTAGTCTACCGATTCCATTTCATTGTATTTCAATTTATATTTACGAATGAATCATACCCTTGTCATCTCAGGATTGGAACTAATAATTATCATCTCTGAACTAGATGAACTAATAATTATTGCTGAATTTTTGCTGAAGGTATGACTCACCTGGAAAAAACAGTTCTAAGAATAAAATGTAGTCTAAAATGTAAACTATATGGAATATTGTTTCTAAGTTAATGTTCGGAAAGTTCTGGAACTAGTGAATTCAGAGACTCTTGAATAGTAAAACCAGTGAATGTAAGATAGGGAAATCTGAAATGTGAATATAGGCAAATGGGCGAATAAGTGGAACCGAATGTTGTCATTTTCTAGAAACTAGTTCATTGCAAACCAGTTTTAAATTCAATTTTATCCAAAATTTACAAAATTTGTGAAACTGATTATATAAACTAATTACCATACATAGTCCTATGATGTTTCACTATTTGCTATATTTACTAGGGCACCGAATGGTCTTAAGAGGAAGATCGAATATTCAAACATTTTAGATCGAAAAATTTGAATTTTTATCTGGAGTTGCAACCTGCAGCCATTTTTGCGAGAAGAGGAATGCTATTTTTATGGGATCATAAAACGTCATAATAATGATTATGCTGATGATCCCTACCCTTTATTCTAATATATTTTGTATAGAAGTGTACTTCTTCTATTAATTTGGGGAAAAATATCCCAAAATAAAATATTGCGTTTCAAAATTTCTTGGATTTTTTTCTCATAATTGTACAATGATCGGATAAATAATCAGATATTTTCAATCTGATAGCCTACAGATCAGAATCACAACAAAAACATCTACCATATAGTATAAGAATAATATGTATAGAGTGATAGTTGTCAGTTCTTCATGTTAGAAAATATCGTATATATTATATCTCAACTATTGTAGACCTGACTATTAAATGGTCTATTATTGAATGAGTTTATTATGGTCGAGAATGCTTAATATTATAAAAAATTGAATAGGCTAAATTGTGAGTACCCTTTGTGTAAATATATGTAAAAACCATGGTAATACTGTAATATTTATAACTATTATGTGATAAACCTATGTGTAAAAAAACAATATAAATAGGATTGAATAAAAGATTCTTCTACAATCATCTACGGTATGTGTTCATTGAATTATTTTTTTCTACCAAGTCATTTTAACTATTGGTCTAATGGTTAACGTCTGATAATGGAGGTTCAGATCATGGTAACCTCATTGCGCCTCATTAGTTATTATAAAACTACAAATTTATGAATAGATGAATATAATTTTAGGAAAATGACTTCTTCCTTATTAGTGAATTTCCAATATGATGGAGTATTGGTCAATTCGAATACTGTACCATCATAGGGAAAATCCAAGGCGTTCAGATCCCCTTAGATTTATTAACCTTGGGGAAAATCAGCCATTTCAAAATTAGGAAATGAGCTTATCAAAACGAAGAAAATTCAAGAACTGTTGTGGACCTTGAACTGTAAACATATATTTTATTTATAACAGTATAATAAAAAATATATATGATCGTATTGTAAACCAAGTTATCAACATATTTCGAAAGTGGTATAGTTTAACGAAATTTTGTTAACAGTAAGAGAACTGATCTATGAAGGAATTTTATTCGAAAAGTAATTCACTCTCCCTGAATCACAAATTATTTTCAGTAGTTTCTGTTGACTTTGTTATTCAATCAAATTTATTCTTAAGCACAATTCAAAACACATAAGAATGTAAATAAATAAATAAATTTTATTTCTTCACAGAAAATGAGAAAAGAACACAAATAATTCATAGCCTGAAATAATGAGATGAAAATACGAAAGAAAAAATAAACATTGAAAATCTGTGATTTTCATGTGATTCAATAGATTCAAAAACTTTATTTGTGTGATAATGTTTTAAAAATTTTCTTTCATAAATTTAGAAATTTTGTATCAAATAATACAATCAAATGTATCAAAGTATCCGATTGAGGCCTGAACATTAGATTAGGCTATAACATTTCAATAATGATACAAGAACTTTCCATTGGACTCCATTTGATACATGCACCATCTTTATGTAGACTTTTTTCTTCTTATTAGAATGTGACTACACACCTTCATTAGAATAATTCTATCGGCAGACATAATTCATCAATAATCCTTTCCAAAGACGTTCTTGAAAGCAAATAGAGAATATATTGAATTGAATGATTATTAATCAGTAATTGAGTAGAGTAGTTGATAATAAATCAGTATTATTTAGATAGTTCTTAACTTCTACTTGAACATTGAAAGGAGTGTTAAATCACTGTTTATTTAAACAAGGATATTCATAAGAGGACAAACTTGAATATCAATGTTCACAATAGTGTAACATCAATTTAAAATTGTTTGCCTGGTTAAATGATTTTATTGTCAACGTGTTCAAAACTCCATAATCTTCACATATTATTACAGAGTGATCAGAGATTACTCTATTTATGTACATATTGCAAACTGCTGCTGGAATTAATTTTTCTAGCAGAGAAGATTACTGAGAAACGAGATCTGCATCGGGTTTTTCTCCAGTGAAGTCGAGAAATGAATGTTGAGAGTTAATTATTGTTTGCCAAGTCAATTATTGTTTGTCGACAAAAATAAGGTAATCAAAAACCAGGAAAACGCGCGAGTTTACAAAGAGCGCAATTCTGTAGCCAGTAATCGAATCTTTGTAGACGCTGTATTCAGATGAAAAAATTTAATTAACAGCGAAGGGCAAGAAGATAGAAACATGATTAAGAAAGAGAGTGAGGGAAAGAGAAAGAGAGAGTGAGAGAGTGAGAGCGCGCTAAATGGACAGGATAAAGCGTTGCACTAATGGGTCGGAATTGAAGGTAAGCGCGCGAGTTTAATTGGAAATTTAATAACGATTTCGGAACGCCAATGAAACGGCAGGTTGATTAGTGTTTTGATGAATGGTGCTCTGTGGGGGGAGGGTGGGGGTCTGGTGGTTGAAGAAAAGGGTGAGTGAGAAGGAGAAGAAGAAGTGGGAGGAGGATAAGGAGAAGAAAAGGAAGAGAAGGAAGAGAAGAAGAGAAGGGAAGATGAAGGAAAGGGGAAGAGGAAGAAGAAGAAGAAGAAGATGAAGAAGAAGAAGAAGAAAAGGAAGAAGAAGAAGAAGAAGAAGAAGAAAAAGAAGAAGAAGAAGAAGATGAAGAAGAAGAGGAAGAAAAAGAAGAGGATTTAGAGAAGAGAGAGTGATGATAGAGTTGAAGCGGAAGAATATAGTGAAGGATAAGATTAAGAACGAGCCAGTGAAAGGGGAAGGAGAGAATCCAGTGAATTTGACGGATTTTGAAAAAAAAAAGAGGAGAAGAAGAGGTGGAGGTCATGAAAGATGATGAGATCATGAAGAGGTGTGATTAAGAAATGAAAGAATAAATGATAAAGGAGTAGAAAAAGGATGAGGAGTGAGTAGAATGTGGAAGATTTGTTAAGAAAACGAAGATAATGATTGAAAAAAGAGAATATTCAAGAGAAAAAGAAAAGAAGGGATAAAAAGAAGTGAAAGGCTGATTGTTGGAATAGAAGGGGGAATTTGGGGATAATAGAATTAGTTAAAGAAAAAGGGAGTAGGAATGAAGAAGGAAATGTATCAAGAGAGAATGATAAATGAGGGGAAAATATGAAGTAGAATAATGGGAGGAACAAAATCGATCAGTTTGAGGAATGTGGGTGAATTCAGTTATGGAACAAGAAAATGAATAAGAACTTATTAAGATGGGGTAAGAATAAAAACATTGGTAAAAACGAAAAAGAATAGCCTGGGAAAAAAATGAAGGAATACTGAAAAAAACTGCAGTTGTTCAGGGGGATGAAGCAAAAGTAAGTGTTAGATCAGAGAGAAAAAGAGAGGAGGAAATATAATAAATTAGAAAAAGGAAAATAACTTAAGTATGAGAAAATTGTATGAAACACTAGAAATCGGAGAAAAGGAACGCGATAGAAATGAAAGTTTAAGGAGGAAAAGATTATAGAAGGAGAAATAAATAATTTCATTTAATTGAGGTAGAAGAACAATATGAAATACATCCGCGGAACGAAAATACTTCAGAAGGAATACAATAGAAGAAAGAACATCTCAAGAACAAAATCATGAAAAATATCCGTTGAAAGAAAATTGGTGAGCAGGAATACGGTAGAGGGAAGAAGATGTCAGGGTAGGGAGCACAAGGACCGAGGAAACGCTGACAAAGGAATGGCCAGAAGTGAAGTGCGAGAAGTAAAGGGAATGTCAGCTTAATGAAACGCTCTGGCAGCAAAGGGTGAAGGAGAGACAGAGGGAGTGGGAGTGAGAGCTGTCTGAACAGTATTGAGAGCGAATCGGCCGGCTTGCTAGATAATAATTGAGCCCCATTAGAAGTCCATTAGATGATGTTATTGGGGCGCGCTCAGACCCAATACCCAACACAGTGTGAACTAATGACCTGATGAAATTGTTAATTCACTTGTGAGGCGCCCCTTAGCACCCTTCAGCGCCCTTCAACCGATTCGATTCCTTACTGCTTTCCCAATTGAAAGGTGACCGAACATCTGTGTCTGTGCACTGTGGCTATCGGTCATTTATCTCTCTCTCTCTCTCTCTCTCTCTCTCTCTCACTCACACGCACACACACACACACACACACACACCTAACCTCTCTAACCTCCTCTATGTACTTCCCTATCATCTAAGCTAACTGAGGATTGGGATCTCTCTCTCTAATATCAAAGATATTCAGTTCATTCATTGTTATTTGCCTTTCAATGATTCCATAAATTAAAGGCTGACAATAATAGTCGCATTAAATGTGTTGATTTTTCAATTCGCTAAGAAAATGCTTCGAAGACCTCATTTAAGTTGAATCATCATCAATAATTAATTAATCTCCAATGTATGTATTTATTATTTTTTTATCAATTCAAACAAATAATAATGATATTTAAAAAGGTAACGTTTTTCCATTATATTTGAAGATAGTTTGATCTCTTCTAATGATAGTAGGAGAATTTTTTTCTTTCTGAATATAGATAGAATGAAGGTATCTGCCCACATGTCTATCTGTAATGCTATTTATTACCTCTAATGCTCTAATTAATACCTCCTTATAAGCGTATTTCTCACTTTCTCTCATACAACACTGGTTCATTCTCTTCAGCCAAAGAGATAATAAAATTTACGCTTTCTACTGTATTTTAGCCATTTGAATGACTCTTGCGGAGGATGCATCGTCACCTGTGGAACATTCTATTTAAGGAAAGAGCATTGTTAAAGTAATGGACAAACGATTAAAATCGTTAAATACCATTTGTAGGAATCGTATTGTCGTTTAGTTATTATGAAGTGGCTCTATGGCATCTCTAGCAACTCTACATAGGAGATGGACATCTCCACAGTGCTAGTCGTTTGATAGTGAAAGAATTTAAATTTATTTGTGAAATAATCCTGAGAACTTTAAGTTATCCTCATTATCCTACAATTATTATCTTATTTGTAAATGAAGATCGTAATTCGTAAATATTATAAGCAGGATGAAAATAACACAGTAAATGATAATTACCGAAGATATTAGAGATATTCCATTAAAAATTTTACTAGAGAAGAAATTCTATTTTAATTTCAATCTACTGCTCTGTAATTGAGGTGTTTTTTATATTATATGTGTTGGACTTGCATATACTTCCAAGTTATCTACTCAAAACCTTATCTAGGAAGATGAGGTCGGGAATTTCTACTTGATAGATTGAAATAAGGACAATTATTGAAGAAGGGGGAAGAATAAGTAATAGCGATGAAAAACAAGAGGGAGGAAAATTTTTAATGATGAAGAAATATTGTGGAGTTATAAAAAAGTTAAGCCATGAACACTATGAACTGCTCTTGGATGGGTGACCAGTATTTGGCACCACCCGTATGGGTCTCCACCATTAAAAGCCATGAGCACGTTTTTTGAATGATGCAAATAAGTTATGATTCTCTCATAATCTAAAACAATAACCAAGCTGAAATTCGAGTGTTTCGGATAATGGGAAGTAACTTCAACAATAGAAGGTTTGTGATTGTTTAGGAGAATGTAGGAAGACTGAGAGTTAGACTGAGTTAAACTGGAGTTGAGCTGAGTGAGTTGAAGGAGTAAACTAAGAAAAGCTTCACAGGTTCTGTCAAGCGCTGTACGCAGGTTTGGAAGATGTGATCAAGTTAGCTGGTAGCCTAGGTTGGCTTGGAAGGGTCTTAGGAGAAGGGGGGGGCGATCACCTCCACCACCACCACCGTTATTAAAACGGATCACTTCTGCTCAGGGCTGTTTGCACAGTTACAGCGAGCGCGGAGGGTAGTTGCTGGGCGAATTTAGTTGCAGGGACATTAAAACGTTGTTTAGTGAGGGGGAGGGGTTAATACGAGTTTTATAGTTATTAAATTCGACTATAGGTGGGGGAGGGGGGGTTGGTGAAGGGCGTTTAGTTGTGTGTTTAGTGTGTGCAAGCAGCAGCCGCTTTTTCATTTAAAGTTGTCACAGAGAGACTAAGATCAAAGGTCAGTCGCCGACTTTTAATAAACTTTGTGTGTCTGTCTACTGTGTGCAACAAGAGAGAGGGAGAGAGGGGAGGGGGGGGGCGCAAGAGTAGGAGCGTGTGATTGGCTGAGTGGAGATTGGAAGCTAATAAAATGCTAATTCGTGTTTGTTGACGTTAATCAGCTGTAAAGAGCTGCTCTCTACCGAGCGCCGTTCAACTTCCTCCCTTCTCCCCTCCAACCCACCATTAATCAAACCTCCCCCCCCCTAACTGATCTTGAACTCAATTCGACGCCTTATTAGTTAAGGAGTCCGGCTATTGGATTTATCGGTGGTCCTTTGCTGCAGCAGTCGCGGAACCAAACCTCCCATTTCAGATCCGAATTGGAGTCCCTGTTGTCCTGCCCCGCAGCCAGTTTCACTGCTGAATAAGCCTGATTGATTTCCGACTCAATTTCGTGACGTTTTGTTTCTTAGTTGATGATAATTAGTACAGTGCTGAAGATTCTATCACTGTTGAATGGGAATATGGCTTGAAAGAATATGTTATTTATTGTTTTTATTTTTTATCATGTATGGAGTCAGTTGAAATTTTCAAACTCAAGATTTTGAAGCTGAAAAAAATTAATTGAAAATCTTTAGTTTCATGCACTGCTGCTACAAAGAGCAACTGCATTTGAAAATTCACCAAACTTGAAATTTCCGTTTTCGGGTTCAAATGAGTAAATCTCTACTCTCAACTCGAAAGTTTCCAGGATGTGGAAGCACCAACGTAATCATTCAAGAAGGCTTTACTCAAATAGCCTACTTCAACACAGAACACATTTTATGAGAAAATAATTTAATAAGGGGGAGATCAGTTATAACATGACAAAGGTATCTAGAGACCAGGAAACGGGGAATGAATCAAATCAATCAATTCAAATTAATCATAACCCTAATTAATAATATTGCTCAGATAATTGCTTCAGCACATAATAGTAGTTTATGCAACGGTTGTATAATGAGAGCCTTTATAGCATGAGGTGAGATGTAAGTTAGAGCCACGAGCGAAGCGAGTGCTCTAAATATCTCATGAATGCTATAAAAGCCTAATACAACCGTTGCATACACTATTTTATCTACAACCACCAGTGTAGTTATCAGTATCAGACCAGTATCAAGCTATAGACCACCAGTATCAAGCTATCTGTAAGTGTATGCTATTATAAAAATCAACATACCGTCGTTTATTCAACTTCTTTTGTCTTCATCCTACTTGAACTGTTATGATAATCAACTTATTACTTGTTAAATATGTTAAAAATAACATCTCAGTCAGAACCACAAAACGCATTTGACAAGAAACAAAATCATGAGTGTTGTTGTAAAAGTGAAAGTTATTAACATATTCACTAACAAAGTTATAAGTATATTAAACTATTTAAACTTTGGACTATTCAAATTAGTTTAATATTCAAATACATAAATTGAAATATTGACGAAAAAATACTGGTAGGCTACACAATCCCAGTTGCAGTTTTGATTTTGAGGTTAGTTGAACACTGTTTACTTTTTAACACCTGATTTCAAAACAAAACAAGGAATGTATCATAAAGTGGAATTTGGACTGTATTGTAAAGTTCCTCCTGTATCAAAAAACGTTCATTACGACACAGTTCTAAGATTCCGTTTTGAAATGGTAGTAATTTTGATTTCAATTGTAAAACTGAAATAGTAATTTTTCAATACGCCCATAGATAAAATGAATTTCTTCCAAAGTACTCAGTTCATCATAATATAAATATCTGTTATAGCAAAAATTTCATTCAAATCATTACATTATCAACTACTCTTACAGATAGAAAAAAAGTGCATCTTTACTCCCTGAATAGAGTTTCTAAAATGGGCCATTCTCACACAAGTGTCTAAAATACTTTACGCACTAGTGCGTAAAGTAATCTGGTTTTTCCAGATTTTCAACCAATCACAGAAGAGGAAGTTTTTGAAAATGTACTTCCAAAACTGGTGGATTGTGTACATTCAATGTATCAGTCAATTCTGTCAGTATTTTTTATCAGTACATTTATTCAGTGCATCCTCTCAGTCCACTCTTTCAATCCATCAGTTCAGTTCATCATTCCATTGTTTCAGTCTATTCTGTCAGTTCATTGTCATCAGTCCATTCAATCAGTCAATTTTTTCAGTGAATTTCTCAGTCCATTTTATAAGTCTATTCTGTCTCTTCAATTTTACATTCCATTCTGTCAGTCCATTTCATCAGTCCATTCTTCCAAACCATTTTATCTGACCATTTTTTCTGTCCATTTTGTCAGTCCACATTCTGTTAGTTAACTCTACCAGTTTATTTTATGAGTCCATTCATTTTGTAACTCCATTTCATCAGTCCATTCATTCAGTTCATTTCATCAGTTCATTCTGTCAGTCGACTTCATCAGTCTATTCTGTCAGTCCATTTCATCATTCCATTGCATCAGTTTATTTCCTCGTTCCATTTTTGTCAGTCCATTTTGTGAGACCAATCCATCAGTCCATTTCATAAATTAATTTTTTCATTCCATCTCATCAGTCCATTCTGTCAGTCCATTTCATCACTTCGTTTTTTCAGTCCATCTTATCAGTTCATTTTTTCAGTCCATTCTGTCACTTCATTTCATCAGTCCATTCTGTCAGTCCACTTCACCATTCCATTGTGTCAGCTCATTTCATCATTCCATTCAGTCAGTTCATTATTTTTTTAGTCCATCTCATCAGTCCATTTCATCAGTCTTTTCTGTCAGTCCATTCCATCATTCCATTGTGTCAGTCCATTCCATCATTCCATTTCTGTCAGTCCATTCCATCAGTTCATTTTTTCAGTCCATCTCATCAGTTCATTTTTTCATTCCATTCTGTAAGACCAATCCATAAGTCCATTTCATAATTTTTTTTATTTCCTCTCATCAGACCATTCTGTCAGTCCTTTTCATCAGTCTATCCTGTCAGTTAATTCCATCATTCCATTGTGTCAGTTCATTTCATCATTCCTTTCTCACAGCTCATTTATTCTCATCAGTTTATTCTGTCAGTCCATTCCATCAGTTTATTTTGACAGTTCATCTCATCAGTCCATTCTGTCAGTTTATTCTATCAGTCCATTCTTTCAGTCCATTTGTACATAGTGTATTATAATCAGTTGAGTGAGATCATAATATAATTACTCTTATTGACGACTCAACAACCCCCAATTTATATGTATAGGTCTCTAAATCAACATCCTTCTAATTTTTTTCACATTTGATGGTTACTGTAGGAAAAATGTAATGTGTAACTCGAGCTTGAAGTGTACTTGCTGCACTCGAGAAACTTTTTTCACTCGCCTTCAGCTCGTAAAAAAACTGTTTCACTCGATGCAGCAATCTATGACTTTAGGCACTAGTTACACAAATAACTATTCCAGGCAAACTTTTTATGCGCTTTTTAGTTTCTCACATCATAAAGTCTAGTATGAACCTTAGTAAATACTACTTTCAATTCAACTTCCCACTTACTCTCCACCTACTTTTTATCAATCTACATACTGCCTCATCTTCCTCTTTTCCTTCTCTTTCTCTCTTTATATCGCTCTTCTTCTCACTCATAATCATCCTCTATCTTATTCTCTCTCACACCCACAATCACAGCCGTCGACCAGTCCATTTCCGGTTGTAGAAATTAGCGTGACGGCAACCCCATCAACCCCCTTCCACACTTCCCCCTCTTCTCAACTGACCAACAAACGCGACGACAATAATTTTTCATCAAAACGCAATAGCCGAGCAAATAATAACGAGCAATTAGGGGACACGGCCATGACTGTGGGGGGGAGAGGAGGGGGTTTCCCACAGGGTTGACACATTATTCCCCCCGGAGTCCACCACCCTCGTGACGAACTGACATTATTGTACCCTCCCCCCTTCTAAATGGTCAAAAGAGCCCCCTCCTCTTCACCACCAGTCCATCATCGAATGGCGTGATCCGATTTAAAATACGCAAAAACGCAAACACACACAAAATGAATAGAGCTGACAAACTAATTTAACGGAGAAAGAAACGTATTATTCAAGTCCAAATCCACTAAGTTCGGACTAACAATTAAGACTGTGACAGTCAAAAACTGTATGTGAATGGGGAAACCAGCAGTCCAAAACAGCTGCAAACCTGCAGTCCGATCGTTTGACTACCAACTGTGAACGATCGAATGGTCAGTGGATGACGTAGACCTTGAGTATGGGTGAAAGTGAAAAAGACATTCACTCCTACTACTGCTGTATGAAAGAACCACTCTATTTCATGTATTGACTGTAAAATTGATATGAGGATAGCTGAGGAACTTTAGTCTAGTGAGTTACAAAAATATGAACATAGCTTGGAGACGGAAAGGACTGGTGGGTGAAAGGAGGCTGGAGGCCCCCTTCTTTTTATCTCATTACCGAGATAAAACATCATCTGAGATATTAATTTCATTCTATCATCTATTGTAGTATTACAAGAAGGAAAACTAAGAAAATACATAGATTATGATTGGGTTATAGATTTTATATATGAAATGAAATGAAATGAAATGAAATTTTTATTTCTGCATTAGAACTGTAACAAAATTTTCAAAATTCTAAGTTATAAAATATCTAAATAAAGTTAGAGAATAATACATTATACTAGTACATTATACATCATACTCTTAATATTAATAATAAATAAATTATAATTAATACACCGTGAGTATAATAGTCTATAGCTATAGTTCCATTATCTACAGAAATATACTTTCATGCATGTGATTCAATCACGTACGCATGAAGGAGTGATCAGAGAGACAGAAAGAAAAAACAAAAATAAGAAGAGTTTCCACGAGGAAAAACTAAAAAGACAAGAAAATTTTATTACGGTGACAGTGATGCAAGGTAAAAAGTAAATTTTTCACTACCGGCAAAAGTAAGAACTTGTGCGCCTGTAGTGAGTCACCCAAGAAAAGAGCTTAAACTACCGATGACAACATAGAGTAACACAAAATATATTTGATGCAAGACATATTAGGATTATGGAAACAAAACAGGATTTTTTTTTCGAACTGTAGACTAAGACAAAAAAAAAATATAGATTTGAAGTTCAAAATGCACAAACAGAATGCTAATTAAGACTATAATATATGTTCGCTTTCACCCATTCCTCAATTTCTTTATTTAGATTTTTTGAGAGTGAACTGGTGATGAAATAATGAGGGATTTTATTAGCAAAGTATTCCATATAATATTGAAGCTGATGTTGGTTTACAGTTAGTCTGAAAAAAGTAATATTATATAAATTGGTTACTGATGGACGTAAGTTATGTGGGTTGGTATTTAAAGTAAAGCTTTCTCTATTTTTATTTATGTGTAGAATTACATTTTTGACAAAAACTTGCCTGATAGTTGATACTCCAAACTCAATGAATAGACTTCTGCTAGGATACAATCTAGGTTTACCAAGAGCAGCTTTGATAATATATTTCTGTAAAATGAATATTTTATTCAAGTGAGTGTCAAAAGTACCACCCCAGACTTCTATCCCATATTGGAAGAGAGTGTGCATAAGCATGATAGATTGTTCTTATGACATCAATATTATTAATTGCATTGATCCTGTAGAATACAAAAATTAGGTATTTTAGTTTTGATACTAGATAATCCAGGTGATAATTCCATTTTAAGTGGCTATCTACAGTTATTCCCAAGTACTTGATGGAGTCAACTTTCTCAATTTCTTGACAAGCACATATATCTGTGTTTGAAGGGGCTGCTAAATCATGTCCATGAACTTTTATATACAGATCATGTGGTGGCTCACCTATTTTTGTTGGAGAGAAAGCAATAAACTTTGTTTTATTCAAATTTAGTGTAAGTGTATGAGCATCAAACCATGTCTTAGCTAGTGCCAAACCACTGTTCGCATTATCATATGCTTCCCTCCAAGATGAGCCGGTGAAAATTAATGCTGTATCATCAGCGAAGGAAATTTTTGTGGAATTTGGAATATTTAAATTTAAAAGATCATTTAAATATAAAAGAAACAGTAATGGAGAAAGAACTGTGCCTTGCGGTAGGCCAAAATGAGTGAGACTCCGAGTATCCGTTTTATTATTCAGGGTCATGGTTTGTGTTCTGTCCTTCAGGTAGCTAACAATCAATTGTTTGGCCAAGCCCCGTATACCACACCCTTCGAGCTTGTTTATCAAGGTATTATGCGGTATGGTATCGAAGGCTTTGGCCAGATCAGAAAATATTGCTAAGGTTTTTTTATTATTATTAAAATTATTGTTGACTAAATTTGTTAAAAGGATGACCGCATCCTTAGTTGACTTTCCTGATTGGAATCCAAACTGATTTGCAGCTGTAAAATTATTCTTGTCTAGAAAATGTGTCAACCTCTTTTTTAGCAATTTCTCTATTATCTTAGCAAAGTTGCTGAGTAGACTAATTGGTCTGTAATTAGCAGGATTTGATTTGTCACCTTTTTGTGAATAAGTACAATTTTGGCTGCCTTGAAACGTTTAGGAAAGTACCCATTAATGAAGCAAAGAGTTTATTATAATTTCAAGTGGTTTTGAAATGAAGTTGGAAATTTTCTTAAGACAAGAACCTGTAAATTTATCTACACCAGGAGATGCATCACTCTTTAGAGTTTTTATAGTAATATCAATTTCAGCTGCATTTGTAGGATGAATAAAAAAGCTATTAATGGGGGAATGAGTAGACGATGTTGAAAAGTTTCTATTGATTAAATTCTGATTTAGAAAGGAAGCATAATTTTTACCCACATCGACAAAAAATTTATTGAATGTTTCTACATCTATATTCGGATCAATGACTGTCTTTTTTTTAATTTCAAGTATTTCTTTTATATTTTCCCAAGTTTTCCTTGTATTACCACGAGAAAGTTCAAATTTTTTACTATAGTACACAATTTTTGCATTTTTGACAATATTATTCAAGTAATTCCTATATCGCCTGTATTGTTCTTTAAGAGTTTCATTAAAAGGTTGTCTCTTTATTTTTTTAGCCATCCTATCCCTCTTTCTCATCATACCCACCATACCAGGAGTAATCCATTTCTTCAAGGGCTTCTTTCTATGTGGTAGCCTAAAATGATGAGTGTGTTTGTCTAGATAAAAAGTAAGTTTTTCAGTAAATGCGTCAACCATTCCATCGATATTATTTGCTTCATTTAACCTTATACAATCCCAATTTTCATTACTCAAATCATAACTTAGCATTTCATAGTTAATTTTAGTTGATAGATTACTATTTGTAGGAATGTGATCAATATTGGAGTCGGGTTTAATGTGGAAAGAGATACAATAATGATCAGTTATACTGGTTTTTATAATTGTTGCAAACGCATTTGCTATTTTATTTGATTTTGATTTAAAAAATATGTGATCAATGCAACTATTGCTATTATTTTGAGATCGAGTAGTTTTATTTATAAAAGATTCGAACCCATTGAGATGCATGACTCCTAGGTATTCGTTACTTGAATTATCGTTTCCAAATATATTTATGTTCAAGTCACCTATTACTATAGAAGGATTTTTATCAGACCTTTCTGAGCGAAGATATGAATCCAAGCTGATAAGAAAATCGTAAACATCTAGAGACGGTGAGCGATAAAGAGCAATTATTTTATACGAATCTTTATCAATCTGAATCTTTATAGCTATTAAGTTCACCGAGTTAATCTCTACTTCTAAACTGTCAAATTTTATTCCATCCTTTATAAACAAACACAAACCATCACATTTCGTGAACTTATTACCCTGATTTACAGGCGTATAACCATTAATATTAAAATGAAAGCCTACTGATTCATCTAGCCAAGTTTCGGTTAAAACAATTATATCAAATGAAGTATCAATATTGCTTATGTAATAAATAAATTCATCGAAATTTCTACTGATACTACGTATGTTCATGTGCAAAATATTGAAAAGTTTGTTAGTATTAGGAGTATAGTTCAATGGATTAAAACTAAAAAAATCATCAATTTCAATTGTATCTCGTTCATTGCCATATACAAGTGAATTATCAATATCTTCAAAGTTGGTCATTTAAAAAATTTATAAGAGCTATTAGCCATAGAAAAGAAAATATATGAAAATTTAAGGAAACCCATATTCAGAACATGAATTAATGAATAAAATGAGTGGATATAATACCTGGTTAATTGAATTACTAAGCCAGAAACAACTAAAATAGTTGATAGTATTATATACGCTTGATAATCCATAAATTATTAGATAAGAGAAAGAGTCTAATTTAGAATTACAGAGAAAAATCACAAAATTGCAATAAAATACTGTATATCCAAT
This sequence comes from Sogatella furcifera, assembly GCA_017141385.1. Lineage (NCBI taxonomy): Eukaryota > Metazoa > Arthropoda > Insecta > Hemiptera > Delphacidae > Sogatella > Sogatella furcifera. The sequence goes on from CM029546.1 coordinate 10,390,737, forward strand.
GAAATGAAGTGTAGAGAAACTGAGAAAATAATTGAGAATTAAGTAGTTTGATAACAAATTGAACAATTGTAATGTTGAATTGAAATACGTTGTCAACTTTTCAACCATCATGTAAACCGCTCTTAATAATTTCTCTTTGTATAATGCGATCAAGTTCATTCTCATCATCAATCACAATCGATTTGGTTTTTTGTCGTCATCCTTTCTCACTTTAACCCTACCGTTCCTGTCAGTCCATACATATTTGTAATTGAACTCTGATTTCAACTTACGCGCCTTAGCGAATAGAATCCGCCTCTCCTTGGACAATGAGAGGTTTATGTAGACTGGGTTGTCATCAGTGCGTCCAGGTATATGCCGGGTGGAAAAGTCCCTTTTCACCTTTCTTTTCGCGAGCAAATTATCTGAGTCCTCACGTCGAAGAAACCTGACAATGATACCTTTGTCAGGACGATTTGCAGCTGGGATACGGTGACACGCGGCTATTCCCTCCTCTTTGAGTGTAACGCCGAGCGCTCTGCCAACTTCTATGACGGTATTCATAAGTGAAGATTCACTCTCACTTGTACTCTCAGGAATACCGAAGATTTCCAGAGTATTTTTTCGCGAGTACTGTTCAAGTTCACTGAGGCGTTTTCCTAATTCACTCACTTTAGACTGTAAGCACTTATTTTCCCCCTGAAGCGATTCAATTGTAGACTTTTGCGCATTAATTGTTTCCTCCTGCTTAGCCATCTTTTGAGAATTTTCCTTAATCAATTCAAAGCACATTTCTATTGATCTATTTAACTGTGTTTCAATTTCTTTCTGTCCATTTAATATGTCCTGCTTATGCTTCTCTAAGATTGATTCAATCTGCTCTAGTGTGACTGCCATGTTTGTAGGCGGTGACGAAATCTCCGTATTAATAATTGGACAAGAGTCGGGTTCACCCCTACTAAGTCTTCTCTTCTTGTTACACGCGTCACAAGACCACTGATTACTAGCTGATAAAAATTCTATTTCATTTACTGTGAGTTTGGAACACGTACCATGGAAAGTTAACCGGCACACTTTACATACAATTTTATTTTCTTCCGTTCGAATAATTTGTTTGGAACACCTTCCACAAGTACTCATATTCAAATAGACATAATTAATTATCGTGCCACATGATTAATACGCGAATCTCAATTAATTAAATTTTAACAGAATTTTAGAAGAAAAAATAAGAGAAATTTGGAATAATAAGGAATAAAAGGTACGTCAAGAGGGCGACCGAGACTATATAGGATAGGGAAGCCCCTGGATAGGAAAGGAGATTGATAGGAAGGAAACCTAAGTACTGTACTGTAAACGAAAAAAAAAATTTAATGAGAAATAATACAGAATTTACCAGTTTGCTGTTGAAGTTTTAGGTTATAAGCACTATTGTAGCGAGAAGCACTGGTTTTAACAATCGCACAGATAAAGATTGATAATTCGGAGAACGAAAAACACAGCCGCTCCGTTCGGCGTCTCTACTGATACTGAATATATATATATATATATATATATATATATATATATATATATATACCTACTCTAGCACATGGGGTTCCCATAGTTGAGTAGGTTAATTTCCAAAATAATAATAATAATAATAATAATAATAATAATAATAATAATAATAATAATAATAATAATAATAATAATAATAATAGTAATAATAATAATGATAATAGAACTTTATTCTTTAATTCTTTAAACACTAATTGGATTTGAATTTACATTGTACTCATTACATTTGCTTGCTTTTTTGTTCATTTTTTTTTTTTTTTTAAGGAAATAAATTATTATTTATTCATTTATTTTATATATATATATATATTAGGGAGTAGGGATTTACTGGGATTTCTTCCCCCTAATTTTGTCCAAAAAATCCCCAACATGGCTTCCCCCCAATCCATACTTCCTCAATCTGTGGTACTCCTTCAGTTTATGCTATTGCACTAAGGACTCTGTAGATTCAACATTCTGCTGTGAACTGAAGAAGGTGGCACAGCCACCGAAATATTTTCACCTTAAAATGAAAGTTTCTTTGTGTTTTTCTTCCTATCCATCACTTGAATCTGTCTATTTGTGAAATAATTTTCTAAAAGTGACTTTCAATGATGTGCTATATATATATATATATATATATATATAGATCTATCTATATATGTTTACTTTTAAATTTTCGCGGATGGATGAATATTTTAACGGGTTTACCGGGTACATACGATCTGTGAACTCACTTACTTGGGTAAGTTGACGTTTCGTCGACTGAGTCTGTTCCGAGGATGTCGTCTGAGATGGCGACGAAACGTCAACTTACCCAAGTAAGTGAGTTCACTGAATCAGATGTACCGGTAAACCGTTAAAAACTATCTATCTATCTATCTATATATATATATATATATATATATATATATATATATATATATTTATGAATCAATATATTCATTCTACAAGTGAAATATGCTATGAGAATTATTCAAATAATTAGAACATCTTAGAAGAATTAGAACAAAATTTCAAATTCGAAGAAAAGAGATTTTATCAGAAATACCATGAACAACAAGATACTTTGGAAATCGTTCATGATCTTAATCTTACGACCTAGAAGTTTCCTATTCACCCAGTAGATCTATTTCCTCAATTGATATAGCCAAATGTATTTTTTAAAAGGAGCTAGGGTAAAACAATTTTGCATTCGAATACTGGAATTAGGATATCAAGCAATAGCAGTGGACGAAGGAGAGGTAGAAGGAGGAGAAGGAGTAGCAGTAGGAGTAGTAGTAGTAGTAGTAGTAGTAGTAGTAGTAGTAGTAGTAGTAGTAGTAGTAGTAGTAGTAGTAGTAGTAGTAGTAGTAGGAGGAGGAGGAGGAGGAGGAGGAGGAGAAGGAGGAGGAGAAGAAGGTAGAGGAGTAAGAATAATATGGAAATAGGAAAATTTAAATTAACTTGTGTAAAGATTTTCTAAGTATAGTAGCTAAGGGCTGTAACGGAGACAAATAAATGGAACCTGCATTGGTATCCCCTAAATTTAAATTCTTAAGTTCAAAGTAAAGAAAAACTTCTAGCAGCTTGACCTTTATAGCCCAATAATTAACACTGATTCAAAAGTTTTCCTTTGCTCCAAATGAGCCCTAAACAAACTACTGCCACGAAATAATAAGCAAGAAGAGTGACATGGTCAGAGAGAGTGGGTGATTAGATTAGAGAAAAATGGAACACTGGAGAGTGAGCGAGATAAAAAAATTAAAGAAACAAATAGGAAAGTAACTTTGTTGAAGTTGATACAATTCCTCGTTATACTTTCCGTTTTCGTCAGGCTTATTAGCAAAGTTTTCTGGGTGAGGAAGAGAGAAAAAAACGAAAAACGTTTCGGTTGATTTAAAAAATAAGGAAATTAAGTTTCTCGAGGGGGTTAAAGTGCGACAGGAAGTCGAATTGCAAGATACGTTGGGGTGGAATTTACCGGGGGTGGAGGTGGTTTTGGGGGTGCGGGGATTGTAGACGGGTTTCGAATAGCGATTAGAGAAAGAAAGAACGATCGCGTGTGCTATGCCTCCACTGTTGAAGTTGAAGCTCGCCTCTTATTAGTCTTTTAAAAACCAAGGCATTTCAATTCTGACATCTTGTTAATGGAATTACTCACGCAATATACTAAGTTACTTACTCACTCACTCGTCGTTACCAAACAACGGGCTTCCAACTATAACAACCCCCTACCCCCTATCCGAGATCCCCCATCCCTTATCACACCTCTCCCACCCCCCTCCCAAGCACCAACACGAATTCTACACAGCTTGTTAGAACACTTAACAGTCTCACCTGCCGTTTAAATAGTGCTGGTATTTTTATCCCTTCCCTAATCACTAAGACTTGTCTTTGGGCTTCTAAATTTTATAAGTAGAACTTCATCCGATAACTGGGTACATTGCATTTTATAATGAAATAAAGGAGAATAGTTACTGCAGTACAATAATAAATATATCAATAATTAAGAATCTTTTCATGGAGATCATGATACTAATTATTTTTGTGAGCAGGATTGGTTAGAAAAAGTGGAATGGGGTGTTTTGTGACAGAAACTTTACAGTTTCCATTTTGTCGTTTTCCACTTTATTTCAGTTATGTAGTACAGTATTTAATTCACAAAGGCATCGATTTTTAATTATTACAACTTATACAACTTATCTCATTCTTTTTTTTCTTGGCCATAATTTTATCGCAATATGCTTAACCTCACTTTCTAACGGAAATTGAGTAACGTTACCTTCATTATTCCATTAGTTTGAAAAGTACCTTATATCATTATTAGTTTGAATTTCCGGCATTTACCTATTCTAATTTCCAATGTTTTGAATTCTTTAATTAGATTTGAATCTTCAATTTTCAAATAAAATATAAGCTATGATTGAAGTCTTCAAACATGGAACAAGTTTTTATAAAAACAAAATTTTACATGACCTTAAATTTGAATATTTATCTGTTTCCAATACTTTATTAATAAACATTACAATCCAATCAATCTTTCAAATCAGAAGCGAGCATTCTTAAACATGTTAAGTCCTAGTATTTAGGGACCAGAAATATTAGGTCCCAAAAAAAATTTAGCCACCAGCTAGATTCAAACTAAAATGATAATTATCATAAATCTGCGAGCCTCGCTCTCATCCACTGCAGAAAATATTTACTATACCTAAAGCCTTGCTAGACGATGTTATGTTGCTTAAACTGTATAAATGCTTAAAAACATTTTTTTTGGCCTGAATGAAAAGCCTGTATTAATAGTAGGCAACCATTTTTTGGTTGTACGGACCAAGCAGTAGTTTACCAGAAATTGATAATGGTGTAACAACTGAAACCGGTATCTCGAATTTTTAATAAATCAGTGGTTTGACAACGTCTTGTCTTTTCATTTAATATGGATAACTACCACAATATCACCTTCACAACTACTCAATAAGTGAACAAACTTGAATAAAGGAGAAAACGGTGAATGTGATTTTTGAAAGCTGAGCTTGGATTTACCAAAATTTTGAATTGCATTAAAGTATTGTTCTAAAATTAATTTACAGAAAGGTTAACAAAATTAGTTTCACTTTCAGTTCTTTGAAAAAGATACACAGACAAGAAGGTAATCACTTACAACGTTTTTCTAAGACAGATCATTGAATTTGAATGTCAGCAGTCAGAGTCACGGCAGTTAAACCAAGCATTTTAACCCAAGATTTTTCTAATCCAGAGAAAAAACCGTAACACCGTACACTAGCCCTTCTAGGCACCTGGTAATTGTTGAAATGATCGATAATTAGGTGCCACGCAATCTTTTTAGGGGATGTTTGGGGGAGAGGGGTGGAGGCACTTAATTGGAGGGTGCGTTCACACAGTCAACGCTTATAGAGACCGGATCGCATTTCAGCTGAATGTTTAATGAAATTATCGGCCATGCGATAGCGTTACAACTCCAACGTGCGATAAAGCAAGCCTGGCCACCACCTATCTCACACTTCGTGATTTCGGCTTACCCCCACCCGTTTATCAACAGTCAGGAACTAAAAAAAGCCAAGCTACTGTCCTAAAATCTATAGTGATAAATTTTCAAAAGTTGGTAGTGGATTCGTCACCGATTAATAAACCAACAGTTAACTTATTTTTGGTGGTGTTGCGAACTGCCTGGAAAATAAGTCACAATCGCCCGTTATCTCCCATTATCACCTCTTTCATTACCCACTACTGGCGGCTCGTGCCCACAAAACAGGTGAAGTGCCTGTATCTTTTACTGTACAGCACTTCACCTGTTTCTTGGGTACGAGCCGCCAGTGGGTAATACCCACGCAAAAGCCTAGGTTTCATTTGGACATGAAAAAAAAACAGATGAAAAGATACAGTATATCAAGTGATGAATTCTTCCAATTGATCTTTTGCTGCTCATAATACGAGTATTTTTTTTCTTCCACTGTGTGGTTGTGAAACTGTTTATCAACATTTGAGATATTCTACGTCTTTATATTTTTATGTTAGTATTTATTGGTGGACGATCATTATTGAATATGTAGTCTGTGGAACTAAAGTAGTGATTACTATGATATTAACACTATAATAATATTCATACATAATTATTATTTCATCATAATAACTTATGGAATTGATACAGGTGTATATTTCTAAATGCCTACAACCCTACAGAAGTACACTGGGTATTGGTCACTCGGTGAGGGAGGTCGTTTAGTGTTCGTGAAATAAAGTGACGAACGCTGTGGACTGCTCTTGGATGGGTGATCAGTATTTGACCAAGTACACATTGGCGAGATGGAACCTACCCGTAAGACCATTTAAAGCAACAAGAATATTTAATATTTTATGTACATGAGTAGATTATATCATATTGCTTTTATCTTTAAAATTATCTGTCCAATCTACTCCAATATGATCGATTTTGTAATCAGGCAATAAGTGAGTAAATTAGAATATAAAATCTCTCCCCAGTTCGTGACTAAATCAAAGTTGATTGCAGTAAATAAAGAACCCGAATTGGTTCGCTAACATGATTTAATGGAAAAATCTGTAAAAGCCTATATTTTGATGGTTTTCCATCGTCAGAAAAATGAGAATCAGAAACGAATAGAGTAATAAAAACTGATTGTTCGGATCAAATCGTATTATTGGCTTTCCGTTATGAACACGATACCATTTGTTTGTTTTTCCTTGCACAATGTAAGTACATTATTTCCCAACACGTGGGTAGTCGGAATGGTTATTTTCAGGGAGCAATAATGCAATCACAGCCAAATTTGGGAGAATAGAAATGACATCTCTATTAGTCCTATAATTCAACATGGAAGCGGAGAGATCTTTTTATCCGAATGACAATGCGAATGTCCACCAATATCAACGAACTTCAATAATAATCGAAAATTTTTATAATTCATCAATTTCTATAATAATTTGGTCTATATCATAGATATGCCAAAACTATGATAAAATCTTAAAAATGTAGAAGGATTGTGGGATGGCAGGAAGGAGGAAGAATGGATGACTCCCTCCGATTATTATGTTGTTTTATTCAATGATTATCCCTGTAAAATAGAATTAATTATTTTTGATGGGGAAATTGTGCTCTTCTCGTTTATTAAAATCTATGGAAATGATATTTATCAGTAATAGTAAATTATATAGGCCTACAATCACTCAAAATTAGAAATCAAATGTTCAATTAATTGACCGAACGTAAGTGAGGTCTAGATTCAAGACGACGATTTTGCATTTCTCTTCATGTATGTATGTATGTTTGTTCTGCATTTAAGACAAAACGCGGTAATAGATTCTGATGAAATTTGACAGGAATGTTCCTCTTGAAATTGCGCGTCGATGTATATGTGAAATATATGTGTGGTTTCATGAAATATTGCATTTTAAGGATAATATGAAAGGAAAAGGAATTACCTCCATGCTAAAATATTACTATATATTTATACTTCTGAACATAGGAAAATTTACACTATAGAATTATTCATACTAAACCAGCTGTCGAGTTTATTAATTGCATGCAATTATGGAACTTGAAATGGAACATGAAACTCAACATAACTAAGTATTCCCTTCATGAATAATGCCCCATCAATGGGTGACTTCGTGAGGTCTACTGCTCACAGAACTACTAGTTTATGATGAATATTCTGCTCATCGAATAAATTGGAATTGAATTTTTTTATGTAGAACGTATCAGCTTGATAAAAAGGTTTAAAAAAGATCAGCTACAAAAAAATTGATACCCAAATCTTTTGAAAATGATCTCACCCTTAAAACAGCAAACAGCAATAATCTTAAATAGACAAAAAATTAAGAGGAAAATTTGTAAACATAGTGTTTGTTAAAAGGAAACTGGGAGGTTATGTTAATTATTTGTTCATTCCACTCATTTCATCACAGTTGAAGGTTAAGTTCAAGGAGGTTAACCTCCTTGGTTTAGTTATTTAATATCTAGTACCGAGCTTCGCTCTGAAGCTGCGGCCGAACTGTTGAATTACATAATTATGTTATTGTGAAAAATCAAGGAACCTCCTTGTAAAAAATTAATTAAAAATTGATATGATCACCTCTCACAATTTTTTGACAGTCATGAACATGTGTCATAGACTTGAATGTAACTCCATTCACTCCTGCTGGATAGCGTTGGTCAGCTAACGATAACAGCCATTATACGCAGTACTTGGGATTATGCCTGGATAAGTGATATTTTATTCTTTTATTAATCCTGCCAGAGTGTTTTCTCAGACATGAGACCTGGTGCAATCTTATTTTTCCATCACGGTTATATTACATTTCAAATTTCAAGAAAATCGTTAGAGCCGTTTTCTAGATCCGTGGTTCCACATACAAACATACATACATACATACATACATACATACATACAGAATATAATATAATAGGATCTTGTGTTGATCTACGGCACTAACAATGTTTTTTTTTCTATAGATTAATTTCGTAATTATTGTCTTAAAACGTTGTTGTCTTTATCTAATATCAAATTAATATTGAAAATGTCATCAAGAACCAGAACATTGAATATGTATCACATGAAGACAGCATGTATCTCATAAACATTTACAGCTTGTTTCCTACAAGAAAATCATAAAATTAACGATTTTCAGTTCTGTTTTAGAAGAAACACTCACGGAACGCCACCATTTATTGAAAATAAGCTTATTCTATTTCTCAATTATTAAAGTCTAGCCGGCAGGCTCGCTTCGCTCGCCTTCTCCGCCTAGCCAAGGGGCCCCGCCCCCTGGACCCCCGACAGTATAGGCAGTGTAAGTGAGTCAAACAGGCTCGCTTCGCTCGCCTGCAAATTCCATTCAGAAGGAATTCGAAATTTATTGAGAACAACATTTCTACACCTAATCTGGACCTGCTTACCTAATTTCAACATTTTCTGCCAATTTGTTCTAGAAAAATCTAAGAAAAATTCAAAAAAATAGTAAAACGCTAATATTAAGCTTAACCTTGGGAAGTATATCGGATATAGTTTGAAACTTGATTCAATATCTTCTGAATTAGTTCTATAATCTCGCTGAACCATTGAATTTACAGTTAGGATTGGTGGTATCAAGGCGGAAGATATGCAACCCGCAACACAATCTACAATTTTGGAAACCTGATTACTGGCGTAATCTTGAACGGATTGCAAAAATATTTCAACACAACATTCCTAGACCTTATCTGAACCTGCCCACCAAATATCAAAATTTTCTACCGATTGGTTCTCGAAAAAATGAGGAAAACGCCGAAAAACTATAGAAAAACTAATATATTTGGCGTATCCTTGAAAAGTTTTTAAAATACGTTCTTAGCGCGCGTCTAAACGTCCAACTGAACATGCCTGCCAAATTTGAACGCATTCGGTTGAGTGTATTTTTAGTTCTGGTGATGAATGAATTAATGAATGAATGAATCAGTGCCATTTCGCTTTTATACATAGAGATTTTGAACTTATTCAAGGTACATTGTTGTTATTGTTATTAGCTCATAGGCTTGTGCGTGGGTAATGATATGGATGATAGATGACGACTACTTTGAGGTAGTCGGGACCGACGGCTTATCGTCTCCTCCGAAAGACGGGGTGGCCGTATTTTGGGACTTGAACCAGGGTCCACCTGGTTATCAGACCGGCGCTTTATCACTCCTCCAACGAGCCACCCATTTCTAAGCCACATATTTCATAAGTTGAATAAATTAAAAATACAGTAGGTAATAATAAAGAACTAATGTTTAGTGAGCGAAAAGTGATTTTTTCGATTTTTATCATTTTCAAAATAGCTTATTTTGTGTATGGTTTGTTCACAATCAGAATTTGGAACATCGTTAATACATGTAGAAGGTAGAATCGGTGTCTTGCATTTCTTCAGAAAAACAAGCTGTAATTTCACATGAGACAGGGTTCTGTTCTTCTCTCAATAATAGGACCTCAACAACCCAGCTTGAGTTTACTGTAGACGGTCATGCATTCTTTCGGTAAGATTGGGAACTAACCAAAGTTCCACGATCTGTCAATAGGTAGCGCTACTACCATCTCTCGGGGGAGGTTTCTATCAAACAGCCCTTATTCAAAATCCATAGCCACCACCGATCACATGCGTTAATACCCGTTATTAGCGTGGCATAATGACAGGATGGCAAGTTTTTATTAATCTGAAATGAGATAGTAATGAGATATTTTACCGGACAGAGTAATGAGGTGCATAATTAATCAGCGGATAGTGCGAAAAGCATGAAATTACCGAAATTCGGTTAGGATGAGTTTTAAAATTGATGTGATAGATGTAAATAAATTATGGATGATAATAATGATGGAAAGCAAGCGTAATTGGATTCATAATTACATTATGATGCATAATCGATGTGTTATTATTACAGACAATACCATCGACCGTTGTTTATTATTAACCTTCTATATTCACTTATTTACCAGATCACGTAGGGCTAAATGGCATCTATCAATAATAGTATATCGATTCCTTCTTTCACATTTTCAAATATTACTATTGTTTTTCAGATTGAAATCAATAATGATGTTTTGCTTGAATTAACCGAATGAAAGCCAGTCACATCACGAACTCCCTTACCGACATAAACTCAATTTTTTGATAAATGGCTCCAGCTATCCGATTGGTATTAGCGATTTATCTATTGATATATTTATACAAAATACTAAAATCGGAAGGGAAAACCAGGCAAAGCCTGTACTATTCCTAACCCAAAATTAATATTTTATTGAGTCAATGTTTCCTTAAATATGGTTACGATAATGTAGCACTGGTTAAACACATAGTTTTCAATCCAGGAATAACACTTTAAAATTTCTAATTTTTCAATTTTAATTTTTATTTCAATTCTTGCCTTGTTTATTCCCTATTTCATACTCTCTGGATGTAGAATAAAGTGATAAATTTTATATCCATCCTGTTCACATCAGTTTTCGTTCTTCAATACAATTTTTACAAAAAGAAAAAAAATGAATTCAGTATTCGTATAGGACTTGATTTTTTGAAATGACTACCTATGTGTTCGAATTATAAATGATGTGATTTAATGAGACTTGTGGAAAATCAACCTTAATTAATATCATAAGAGCTGACCCTGAATTAATTTAATTGAGTTCCAAGATCACATTCAGAAAAGTATGTAGTTGGAACAAGAAGTACTGTAATCGAAACTGTGCCTTCTTCAAGGTAGGTTTCCATTACTACAAAATTCGCACGGACAAATGTACCCAAGACGCAATAAGGCACGGAGTTGTATAGATCAGCTGATTTTTTATTTGCGTTGCTCCAGAAAACTATGTGTATCTATTTCATCTTGTGCCCGCGACTTGTAGTAATTAAAACCTAACTTTATGCTGTAATGTGAAGTGTAAATCCTTGTTCTATTCATGATTATTATTGGGCTTGATAATTTTTATTTATCACTGGAACTACGATACTATCTTTCCGGTTACAGTTAGAGGGCGTTCACAATAGTGTACCTGTAATTTACCTATTATAATTCATAATTTTCAATTATTGTAATTTACATATTATAGAAATTATGTTGAATTGCTTAATAGCTTACGCCAAGATGTTAGGCGGTTTCGTCTGTCTCTTTTACGTTATGTAGACAACCAACTACAGTAATGTAAAGCATGTATTATCCCCATATAAAAATATAATCTAGCTAAACATAATCAATTAACAGCTCTAATTATTGAGATTATCGGCTTTTTGAGTACAAAAGTAGCATACGATACCGTCTAACTTTTTGGCATCTGCTAAACGAATTTCTCTATTCATTTCCACAAAGAATATCCATATCGATCGCAAACTGTAACTTGGGAAAGTAGTGAGAGGAAATCTTGTCCATGATAAGCATTGAAAATGCCACGTGTACGATGATATTTTTAACCGCCCTTCTTCACTAATCTGTCTTTTTCAGCACCCCAAATTGAGGTGATAATTGTTCCAACGATATAATCATCCCCAAATTATCGGCTAAAACCAGAATATTGACGACTAGAGAGAGTGGATTTCTGAGAAGAGACATTTGAAAGTAATCTACGAACACGTTTTCCTTAATGTTTCTGGAAGAATCACGAGAAATTCAATAGAATGCAGAAAATATGGAGATGGAGAAAGAGTGTGAACGTTTAATAAAAGTTCAAAATCATTAACCAAGATTCATGCTAGTAAACAATAAGCCTGACATAATTTTGTTGAATATAATTTATTTTATTTCTTTCTATTTATTTATCTATCGATTTATTTTACAGGAATACTCTTATTGATCGAAAAAAGACTAATATCCTGAACGGTGGTGTGGTGTGTCTGATTGATCAGTGAAACGGTTGCTAGGTGATTGTGATGTTAAGTCACAAACATTATGGACTGATTTCGGATGGGTGACCAGATTGTGACCAAGCCGAGTGGAACCTACCCTTATGAGTAGCTCCTCACAAAAAAGCCATATGCATATTTTTTCAATATCCTGAACGAAATAGCATCGAATTCATTACAGAACGAATTCATCATTTATTTACTAAACACATTTATAAGATAGACACACAGACACAGAGTCCGAATGGTCTCCCCTTTTCAATTCGTATGACTAAATATTAAAAATAAAAGTTGAGCTAAAATAATTTACAAATTTCGACCGCTGAAGATAAAAACTACAAATGATCAATTTAGAATTTAGGAGATTGATATTTGAGTCAAAATAAACATGAAGAAGAAAATAGCCTGGAGATTCATGTCTCCAGTGAAATCGAATTAGGCTACTTGTGTCAAATTCTATGAAGAACAATATTCCATTCAACCTCCATTGTTTACCTAGTCTTATCCTTATTTATTGATGCCTATATACTCTGTCTTGGAAGTTAATATACTTGTTATAATTTCCAAATACTCAACATTATTGTTTTGTTTCCTGCAAAAACAATTTCAATGTATTAAAATAATATTAATATTATGATTCCTCAATATTCAGATGTGAACCATCCACATTGTATGAATTGAGATCCAGAAGAGGCCATATTACTATAAAAATACTACTACGAATGTTATGCTTTGTAGGAAGAAGTAAACAAGTAAGCTGTTACTGTCCGGTCGACTCTCATTGGCCAGCTTTTTCAGGTGTTGAAAGTGTGAGGGAGAGGTCTCGTCCAATCATAGAGCTCTATTGTATTCTTGGTAGAATCTTTAATTTTGCTTTCAAAGCTAGCCATTTCATTGACTTCACATACATCTTTCAATTCTTTGAAAATATATTACTCAAGAGACATTGTTGTGGATATTTGAAATTGAGAATCAATAACAAGTAGTTTAATCAGTTTGAACAGAGTTTCAAATAGTACTCAAGTCAATGAGAGATGAGAAAAATTGTTATATTTAGGACCAATATTTAGAAAAGTATTTAGAAAAGCGGGCATGATTCCAAACAGTGGAAGACCATTGACAGAATGCCCAAGTGTTCAATATATTATGCACATTGAATACTTAAAAAATTACTATTTGTATGAATTATGCTATTTGTAACAGAGGATTATTAGTTGAAATAGAAATTTATTGTAAGGATTCGGTGTGCATATAGTGAGTAGTAAAATAGTGAAACAGTTGAATAATTAATCAAAAATATTCCAAATAAGTTGAAATAGTTGGATTAACTATTCCAATTATTAAAATAGTAAATTAGTCAAATAGTTAATCGAAATAGTTAATCCAACTAAGTTGATTATAATACCTTAGGTAAGTTAATAATATTTAGTTGGAATAGTTTGGATCAACTATTTGACTGTTTTACTATTTTAATAATTATTATTAAAAGGACCAACCATATAATGCTCTTTGCCTACATTTATAAAAAGCATATATAAAATTAGGTTGGATATAATACCTTGGTATTCCACTACATTATTCATTCGGTCTCTACTCACAATAATTATTTCCATTTGATGCTTTAGTGGGCTTTTTAACTATATACCAAATTGCCTGAGCTAACAATAACTTCCTATTCATTTGATACTTTTCGGGCCCAATGAGCATACCAATGCTGTGAAATCAAGATAGGATAGAATAATATTAATAGCTGTTCACTGAATCGTTGAAGCCAACCCGATCGATCGATATGCCTTTGGTGACATTTTATCAGTATTCATGTGACGCACTCCCCGCACCCTTCATCCCCCACCAAGGTATAATGACACATTGTGTAAACTATGAATATGATTAGTATAGTTGAATCAACTCCCCATCACAACCCTTCTACAATCGAATTGAATATTGTAATTGCGTCTGCTTTTGCGCCGCAGGCCCTGTACTGCAAATAGGGCTCATGGGCTATTACCGTATATTAGTTTCCCTTTTCAATTTCATTCTTTCGTACACTCGTTTGAATACAATGTGAGTATAGCTGACGCCATAAAATAGGCAGTTTTGTCTGCTCCTTTTGCGCTCCAATAGCTGATGTTGTGATCAAGTACAGTTGTCATTTAGCTAAGCTCAGATTATGTTTTAGGAACCAGAACAGACAATATAGATGCAGACAATAATACATTAGCTGTTAGTAGGTTATATCGCTTACAATGAGGCGTTTTCGTCTGTTTCTTTTATTGGATGTAACGTACCAACAGCAGATGTAGAGCATCTCTTCTGAATGAGAACTCTGAATGATAACATCGGCTGTCAAAGCTCAAAAGCAGCAGACAAAACCGCCTTACTTTTTGGCGTCACCTATACCTTTGACTCGAAGCTAGTAATATTAGTGAATAAGTAAGAGAGTATATATTTTTAGTATACGTACACGTATATTTTTTTAATTTATTTCCACATTTCATTACAATTTAACAAAAATAAACAATCAAACTAAATTAATGCTTTACTTACTTACAATCATTTGAAATAATAATGATCCAGTATACTATAAGTATATTATTCAAAACTCATCTAAATAAGAATTAAATATTTTAATTATTTCATTAAAAAATCATCTGAATAAGAATTGAAGTTATTTGCCTACCAAAATATATCTGTTTTGTGGAATACGCTGCTTCTGAGACGTTTATAGTCTGTGTTGAAGCAGCCATACACTCTTATTTATTAAAAAGAAAGAAAAACAGAACAATGCTTCAATGCTATAGTGAATGAGTAGTGAATAAGAGAGTGAGTGATACATTCACGCATTATTCTATTCGGATGAATGCTCTGCAGGGATTCATTCCCTACAAGTTAAATGAAAAATTGACAAATAACTGTAGCGGATTAGTCCTATTGTCAAAGCCGTTTAATATTTTTCAATCTACTATTAAATCAAGATAGGCTATCTATGAAAATGAAGCATAGAATAATATATGCATTTATTGAATTTATTAGCAATAATTATGATCGAAGAAAACTGCATAAATGAAATAGGCATATAATGGATAATTCATGTGAGAGTGACTAGATAAGTTTATTTATTCATCCTTCTATTTCTCCAATCTTTCAATATTTTAAAATCAATTACCTCACAATCCTACAAGAAGATTACTGGGAAGAATTATTCGAATATTAGATTTTTATCGATTCTTAGGACATCTAATGTATTGTTAGGAGAAAAGGACTTTGAATCTGGCAACCTTTGAATAAGTGCTTAAGTGTAATAATAATAATAAGTGGAATAGTTATTGTAATGATGATCATGTTCAAATGTATGACTTATGGAAGAAAGCTCAAACATTAGTCTCTCATTGATTTTAATCTGTTATATTAATAAAATATTGTTTGGAAGTGATGTTGAGGAAGGAATTATTACGAAATAAAATACGATAATAAATATTAGTGAGAAGGAGAACGAGAAAAGAGCGAGGGAATGAGGGTGAGAAAGAGAGAGTAAGAAAGGGAATCATCGAAGCAAGGGTGACTAGAGTAAAGAGGGAGATTAGTGCAACACGACACACACCAGTGCATTAGTGGGGACTTCAATAGGCGATTATTCTATTGTCAATTTCGGTTCATAATGGTCTGATTCTATTCAGCCCGATTTCGTGATCTTGAGAACTTTATTATTGCTTCCAGCAATAATCAATTTTCCATGGAGTAATGCACGTATACGACAATAGAGGGGTTTATGAGTTTTATGATGAGCCCACCGCAAACCTCACATTATTGTGGAGAATCTAAGAGTCACTATTCATTTATTTTGTAACTGTTCAATAATAACTGAATTATTTTAGAAGATAATTTGACAATTTTATAAGATTATGCAGGAATTGACATGATATTAAATTCTACGCAAAAGTGTGGAATTGAAAAATCTCTGTTTAAATTCAATCACTGTTGAGGAAATGATTTATTTTCACAAATTTTACTACCAAAAAATCCGAACCACTAGAAAATAGAAATTCAAAAAAATAAACAATATAGTTTATATAGTCTGGACGCGCACAGTTGAAATTGCTTCAATAAGGCCATTTGAAGTGAGATTGTAACTGCACATGCGCATAATTCCCAGACCGGAATCATTGACGCCATGATTATTAAAAAAAATATCTTCACTGATAATACATTCAGATTAAGTCGTCGAAGTCTATGTTACATCAATCAAACAAAAGTTTTGATTCTGTTCTATTTGAAGCTGATCTGAAGATTATGTTGAAGAATTCGCAATATACAGCATCTAACGCTCATCCCACTTGATGCAATCAGCCAATTCGAGCAATATGATTTGAGCTATTTGATGAATTGCGGCAACAGATTTGGAGAATGAGAGGCACTTTGATCAGCAGCGAATAAAGCAATGCTGCTGCGGTCAGCCTCTGGAAGTAGCAGGAAGCACCAGCTAAGAGATCTATTGATTTATCATGCCTTAAGGGCACGGTGGGGGTGGGGAATTGGGGGAGGCATCAACTTGTACCCCGAAATGCCCTAAGCGTGGCGGCGTCGTGACGTTCTGTTCAAATAGAACGACGATAACTTGACGACGACGTCTGTAATTGTCGCCAGGGGCAGACCTTTGCCCCCCCCTCCTTCAACCCCCTCATCTACCCCCACCCCTCTCAATAAACATCTAGGACGCAGCTGCCTATGGTGACTGTGCAGCAGTGTGTTTCAACTTGCGAATTTCATTGGCCTCACACAAACTAATTCAATACGTCGTCAGTAGTTGATAGATACTAAGCCGAATCCTGGGTTGGACGTCGCTCTGATCTCCTGCTCCAGGAAATTTGGTTCGATTGGGTTAGCGGCAATTAGACTGATTTAGTAGATTATCGTTCTCTAAAGAAGTGGATTGCTCTTTGTGAAATTTGAAGAATTGATCACAAGTAGTAACGATGTAAAGGTAGCATTCCCAAGCGACAGTTGACAGTTTGGGAATACTAACTTAGGGTAGCACCAGCATATGGCTACATATCGCGCAAACTGAGAAGACATAATATTTAAACAATATTTATAGTGTTTTATTTACAATTTTTATTCACTCGCATTAAATCATTATCAATTAAGACTCAATACGGACACGGAGAGAGAAATGGTTAAAAAATAGAGATATAAAAAAATTAGGAGGGGTAAAATGTAGAGCAAGGAAGAGAAGACCCGTCAGGAAGGTCTCTCACAACAAATAAAATGAATCTTGTCATTGGCTCTCCAACCATCATCCACCATCTTCTTTCAGGTGCATTTTTTAGGTGGAAAAGGTGTCAATTGTAGCAAACCCCAGAAATGAAATTAGAGCTTGTGAACGTCGGAGCGAAAAGTGTATCACAATTAGAGAGGAGGAGACAGAGTGAGTAAGAAAGAAAGAGAGAGAGCGAGAGAGAGAGAGAATCCTAAAGAGCTGATTTATTTGTGGTTAGTGGGGACTGCACGCTGTGCAGTTGAGCTTATGTATGGAGACATCTGCTTTTGCAGGTAAACCGCAGTAACAAGAGTAGGGTTATAGAACGGGTGGTGGGAAATAGCAAAATGAAAGAAGAGAAGAACTAGAACTAGATCGAAATACGACAGTGAAAAGATGAAACAATTAAGGAGAAAAATTGTGTTATGATTACTGAAATTAACGGAAGAGTAACCAAAACATTGTAATTCATTGAAAAATATGCTTTATTTGAGGTTTGGAGAATGAAATATTCTTTTAATATAATTCTTATAATTCTTTTAAATATTCTTTTAATTTTAGTTCAATTTTCATAAGGGTCCAAATCCACTGTTGGATCGTGATGACAGTTCGATCGATCACAGCTGATCGTTCAATGGTTGGCCTGACATTTTGCAGATATTTTGGAGTGCCAGTTTCCAAATTCACAGTTTTTGGCTGTCATAGTCAAAACTGACAGTGGATGTAGACCCTTGATAGGTGATTGGCATAATAATTGAAACATATAATTGACACAAAACCTATTTCTCATACCTCAAAAAATTTCAATTAGATTATTAGATTACGTTAATTTATCTTTGAATAAATGGAAATTAATAAATGAAGTATGATTTCAAACGTGATAATCTCTGCAGTAAATACAAAATTCAATTCTATCAAAGCAATATTTCCTGTAATATAGTTATGGTATAGAAAATAAAAAAAATGAGAAGGCCATTGTAGGTGAATGGTCAAATAGGTGAAGGATAAGTATCAAATGAGCCGAAAGGTGTTTCAGGCTTCTATTAGCACGCCCACGTCCCAGCCAACCGTCTTATTTACATTTATTGTGCTGTTTGAAAAGGAAAACCCGAGGATCCTTGCTAATCTTCCGCGTTCAAGTTCATTATTCGACAACAGAGTACAATACAGTGCTGCCGATACATTGTTGATATGTTGTTATTCGGTCGGGTTTCACTCCTGTCCTTATAACACTGTATTGTGTTCTATACAGAGTGACATAAAAGCAACACGCCGAAGAAACTGTTACCGGATCTGTTAACAGCCGTCTATTATCGGCTCCTTGTGTGTGGACGAGATGGTCACCGTGAGTCGCCTAGAGGTAACTTGACGACTGTGAAGGAGATGACGAGAATGAGGGAAAGAATAGGAAACGAAATGGGTGGAAATTCAATAGTTGCTTCCATTTTGTACTTGCGACAACGTTTGGACGAAACCGACATTTCCAATAATTGTGAACAATATTTTATTAATGTTTTTTATTTTAGATAATTATCAAAGTACCCTTTTTGAATTATTTTTTCAATGCATGACATGTTTTGAAATAATTGAAAAAGGGTACTTCGATAATTATATTAAAAAACAGCGATAAAAGTAGCCCTGAGACTAAGGAAATATTTTATTAAATACATCAAAGTATTATTTGTATTATTTTACAAGTATTATGATTATCTTGTGCATCAGATTACATTTTTATCAGAGATGTTGTGGATTAACTTATCCATAATAATTTAGTTTATTTAAAATCCCATAATTAAGTTTCAATGCTCAGGGCATCATCATCATCAGATTGAAACTTTTTTGTCGCGGTTTGAAGATATTCTGATGCTGAAAATATAATTCAAAGTGAATTCAAAGATAAATTCTGTGATAAATTTTATCCATTATTTGGTTTCTCATCCTATTATTTTAAATTCATAATTTTTATAATCTTTTCCAGGACAAAGAAATATTGTGTGAAGTTCTGCGTGATTAGAGAGCCTAATTTCAGATTGATTGATCAGAATTTGGACAAAAACGTTTTAGACGTCTATGTTTAATGATACGAATTAACTATTTTTAAGGAAAAATATGTGAGATTGAGTGAGAATGATGAACAAGATTGAAGAATTCGAATTCATTTTTATTCTATGACTTCTTTATCGGAGGAGGAGGAGGAGGAGGATGAGAGGGAGGACTAGAAGAAGGAGGAGGAGGAGGAGAAGGAGGAGGAGAAGGAGGAGAAGGAGGAGGAGGAGGAGGATGAGGAGGAAAGGAGGAGGAAAAGGAGGAGGGAGGAGGGAGGAGGAGGAGGAGGAGGAGGAGGAGGAGGAGGAGGAGGAGGAGGAGGAGGAGGAGGAGGAGGAGGAGGAGGAGGAGGAGGAGGAGGAGGGAGGAGGAGGAGGAGGAGGGGGAGGAGGAGGAGGAGGAGGAGGAGGAGGAGGAGGAGGAGGAGGAGGAGGAGGAGGAGGAGGAGGAGGAGGAGGAGGAGGAGGAGGAGGAGGAGGAGGGAGGAGGAGGAGGAGGAGGAGGAGGATGAGGAGGAGGAGGAGGAGGAGGAGGAGGAGGAGGAGGAGGAGGAGGAGGAGAGGAGGAGGAGGAGGAGGAGGAGGAGGAGGAGGAGGAGGAGGAGGAGGAGGAGGAGGAGGAGGAGGAGGAGGAGGAGGAGGAGGAGGAGGAGGAGGAGGAGGAGGAGGAGGAGGAGGAGGAGGAGGAGGAGGAGAAAGAAATGAGAAGTAGTGAAGGAATGAATGGTGGGGAAGAGAAGAAGAAGATGAGGAAGAAGAAAATATCAGAAGGTGTTTTAAAAGAAGTCTAACAAAATGGAAATCGCTCGATTCCATGGTACTCGAGAGTGTGCTGAGGCGTACTGATTGTCTGTTGTGCGTGGGTCCATTATGCGCGCGAGAGGGGGTGCCAAAAGACAGTGGAAGGGGGGGAAGGGAAAGAGGACCCCATGACCCACGGTCTCTGCTCCAGATATAGACTGCTCTCAGCTGATATAATGGACACCCCGCAGCTTGAGCCACTCTCCAATCTGTTATTAGGTTGTCTTCTTTCACACATCACGGACGCTAGTTTGCTGGCTTCTTATCGGTTGCACTCTGACACAAACACCCTCTTCGGTTGATCAGTAACACACTGATCAGCTGGCTCACATCGCAGCAGGGATCTATGGAGGAAACAAAGCACTTTAAAACTGAATAATAAAGATGCAATGCAATTTGTTCAGATTTGCAAAAGAAACATTAAAGTTTTCTTAAGGTAGGTTTCCATTACTACAAGTCGTGGGCACTTGTCGGGCACTAGGTGCAATAGAAACACGTAGTTGTAACGCATACTTTTGATTTTTGATTTGCGTTGCCCAATACAACTACGGTACGTGTTTCTATAGCATCTTGTGCCCTACATGGTCCCGCGACTTGTAGTAAGAAACCTACATTCACAAGGAATTGTGGGAAGAATTTATTTCTAATTTTGTTTCCTTTTAAAATCTAATAATAAATTGTTAATTTTTTGGATTGGGAAAGAGGCAATCTCACCATACAACTAATGAATATTTTAAATGATTCTTTAAAATTTTTAAATGAATTTTTAAAAGTACCCTTTTTGAATTAATGCATTACATGTTTCAACCAATTATAGTCATTTCCATTTCAGTTGGAACATGTGGTGCATTGAAAAAATAATTCAAATGGGCACTTTGATAATTATTTGAAATGAGAAAAAAACAGTGATAAAAGTAGCCCTGAGATTAAGAAAAACTAATGAATAGCACGGTTTATCATGAGTAAGAATTGACAAAGTGTAAGAAATATGGAAGTCTTGGGTACGTCCACCGTCTACAATACAATTGGACATTTAAACTTCTTTGAAACAGTCTAATTGGTATAATAGCACCAATAGGTAGATGAGCATTCTATTTTGTTTGTACCTGAAGCTTCCTGCTTCCAACAGTTTAACAGCTGAGGATGTGTGAGTACACATGGAAACATGTTTCTGTATAATATCTAATTTTCAATTGTATTAGAAATAAAGTGGATTTGTGACAAGGACAACATCTTAGATCTTTCATTAAAAGAGCACGAGTCTCTATAAATCAATGTGAAATACTATATGAATGGAATGTTCAAATGCAACTATGATTGGATAATTTTCCAACACTGGCGGCTCGTACCCACTTAACAGGTGAAGTGCTGTACAGTAAAAGATACGGGCACTTCACCTGTTTCGTGGGCACGAGCGGCCAGTGTTTTCCAATAGATCGTAATGTCTTGATTTTAACAAATTTTGCATACTATTAGAGGCATTCAGCATTGAGGAGTAGGGTGGAGTGAAAAAACAAAATTTCAAAATTGTAAATGAGGAGTGAATTGTATTGAATTGAATGAGAAAATAACAGAAAAAGTGTTGAAAGCACTCTCCAGTATATCAAATAATAATGGGTTTGATAGCAGTTCCATGTGCAATGACGTGTGATGATTCACCACCAAGGTTCTTCCATTCGGACCGTCGCTCTGTTTTGGGCTCAATGTCACTCACCACACTAAACACGAATCTCGGATCGCCAATCCATCCGCAGCTGGATTCCGCATTTTCTGGATCACACGTTTTCAAGTAGAATCTGCTGCATTTCTAGCCTCTTTTGTTGGTGTTGTTTGTGTTTGTGAGGGTGTAGTGTTGGCATGTTTTCGCTATGCCTCTTCTATGAAAGGTGATCGACAAATGTATCAACATCTCAACAATAGTCTCATATAGTCTCAACAGATATACTGATGACACTCATCATAGAAGGTAGAAGGCTATGAGAAAATTTCAATTTACAATTTATAGGCCTATTCGATTTCCTATTGAAAAATTTATCAAGGTTGTTTGAATTGATTAAATTTGTGAATTTATTGGTCCATAACGAAGTACTGTTCTTTTCTAACAACCCGAGAAAGAAGATCAAAACTTCTGACAATATGTAAAAAGTTCATATCGGCATTTATAATGTGGTTGGTAAGATTGGATTGAATTGAATTTTGGATGTTGGAACCACTTTTACTGTTGGTCTGATCAATGATTGAATAGCCTCATCTATGACTTCAAAAGAACAAAATCAAAATTACCTAGTAGCCTAGACTTATTTTTCAGCAAATGTGATTGTTAATCAATGGTTATAGACTGAATTAGCCTTTTGCAGGGTGCATGAAAGTGTATATTTTTATAGCGAAAGATAAAATGTGTAAGAGCTTGAATGATAATACGTAATTAAATATAACAAGCTTAAAGTTTAGAAGTTTATTGTAATTTCTATCAGGATAGAAAGCAGGCCTCTAATAGAACATGTATCTTCTAAAAGAATGATTCCAAAATTCAATTCAAAGCACAGCAGGCCAATCCGCCAATTCGAAACAATTTTAAAACTAACAATGAAGAATCTCTATGGGAATTAGTACTGTATTTTCTCTTTTCTCCGAGTCTTTTGTCTTATGCTACTAAAAAGAATTTTTCAATTCAAAATAGGATCGATAGGATGTCTGTCACCATTTCTCATTAATAAGGGAGATTAGTTTAGTCGGTGAAGTGGATCTACCTTCAGGACTCCCCAGTAAGATAACTCATACAAATAATAATCTGTTTCCTTCATCTCAGGGCTACTTTTATCACTGTTTTTTTTTATTTTGAATAATAATCACAGTACTCTTTTTCAATAATTTTTTAGTGCACTATATGTTTCAACTAATATAGTCATTTTCAAATGCAAATGAACAAATTAACATACTACTTATAGTCGAGACATTCTAGCTCAAAACAGGGGTCAACCTGGAAGTAATTGCAACAAAGTTGTTTTATGGTGGAAATGGTAGCTGACACCCTCCTATTTAACGTGTAAAAATCAACTCGTGTCGGAAAGTTGTTTTTTTGGCCGCCATATTGGAAAATTTTGCTCATTTTTTGGTTTTCTTGGAATAACGTCAAAACGAAGCGTCGGATAAAAAAACTTACTTAACCTTTTTTTAGTAGATAAAATTTGCAAGAGAATGGTGGTAGAATCAACTCTTTATCTCCACTAAAAACCGAGTTAGGATTTTTCAAAAAATAGGTTAATTTTCAAGAAAAACTGTAATTGACTATTTTCAGTTTTTGTTCGCTCAGATCTTTTGACATATTCCTTCGAGTTGTTCAATTGAAAATCCCTATGGGGATAATTTTGTCCATTACAATTTGAGACCAAGGAGACCTTTCTTCCTTGTATAGTTTTTGAACTGGAGCCATTAAAAGATATCCTTGTATTTAAAAAAACACTATTTTGGGGGGAATGGTCTCCAAAAAATTTAAACCGTGCTTGTATTGATATTTTCCCTGATAATAATGTTTTTCAGATCAATTTCTAGCAGATAAGCTACTCACCGACCTGAATTAAGGTTAATTTCAATATTAAGAACCCTTCAAGGATTTCAATCTAAGGATACCTCTAACTATTGTAAAAGTCATCGGATCTCAACAAACCATATCTCATTCTTTTCAGTTTATCAAGGCGATCTGAATTCATATACCATATGTCAAATTTGGTCAGAATTGTGGAAAATAACTCCTGAGAGAATATTGACTTTACCATCATATACAAAAAAAATGTAGTTTTTTGCTTACAAATGAGTATATCTTCAAAGACCTTCGTGATAAAAAAATGAAAATACATTAAAAATGTAGCAAAATTCTTACTCTTCGATTTCCTATGAATAAGGTTTATGGCATCACGCATTCAGAATAGTTACATCAACTCAAATAAATGGTGAACTTCAATACATCTATTTTTTTAATGATTTTTCAGACATTCAATACCCTCTAAATCAAGAATGGAGCAAGATTAAGTCTCGTATTTGGGCTCAAATTGTAGAGAAAGATTAGTTCTACATGCTCGATTGTCTCATTGACCTTTGGAATCACTTTGTTAGATTACAATATGATTGAAATGTGAAATGAGTAGAATTATGGACCATTCTTTACCTCATAAGAACTAATATTTTTTCCTCTTATTAAACAGATAATTGTAGTAATATTATATGCAAATGAGAGATAAAATTGTGTTCTACAATTCAAAACCAATTACAATTCATCATCAAGGACTTTGAAGATATACTCATTTGTAACAAAAAACTACATTTTTTTTTTATATGATGGTAAAGTCAATATTCTCTCAGGAGTTATTTTCCACAATTCTGACCAAATTTGACATATGGTATGTGAATTCAGATCGCCTTGATAAACTGAAAAGAATGAGATATGGTTTGTTGAGATCCGATGACTTTTACAATAGTGAGAGGTATCCTTAGATTGAGATCCTTGAAGGGTCCTTAATATTGAAAATAACCTTAACTCAGGTCGGTGAGTAGCTTATCTGCTATAAAATGGTCTGAAAAACATTATTATCAGGGAAAATATCAATACAAGCACGGTATAAATTTTTTTGGAGACCATTTCCCCCCAAAATAGTGTTTTTTTTAAAATACAAGGATATCTTTTAATGGCTCCAGTTCAAAAACTATACAAGGAAGAAAGGTCTACTTGGTCTCAAATTGTAGAGGACAAAATTATCTCCAGAGGGATTTTGAATTGAACAACTCAAAGGAATATGTCAAAAGATCTGAGCGAACAAAAACTGAGAATAGTCAATTACAGTTTTTCTTGAAAATTAACCTATTTTTTGAAAAATCCTAACTCGGTTTCTAGTAAAGATAAGGAGATGATTCTACCACCATTCTTTTGCAAATTTTATTTACTAAAAAACAGGTTAAGTAGTATTTTTTCCGACGCTTCGTTTTGACGTTATTCCAAGAAAACCAGAAAATGAGCAAAATTTTCCAATATGGCGGCCAAAAAAACAACTTTCCGACACGAGTTGAGAGTGGGATTTTTACAATTTAAATAGGAGGGTGTCAGCTACCATTTACACCATAAAACATCTTTGTTGCAATTAGTTCCACCTCCAACCCTAGAATGACTCGACTATTATTATAGAATTAATTTGTTTATTTGTTCATTTTGACTTGAAAATTACTATAAATAGTTGAAACATGTGATTCACTAAAAAATTATTGGAAAGGGTACTGTGATTATTATTTAAAATAAAAAACAAATAATAATCTATTTATTCTCATGGGAATCAGGAATGTATATTCTGATAATTCTCATGGAAAATTGAATGTAAGCCTCATAAAATGGAGAAACCTATAGAATTACTCGTATTATTCATGTAGGCTACTTGAACTCACAATCTCTCATGTCACCAGAGTTCCCGTGTCAACACTAGAAATATAACAATACACAATGCTTGGGAAAATAATTATGATTCCCATACAGAATCGAGGCGTAGAGATCAGAATAACAACCAAAACAGGGGAACAAACTGGACTTCTAGAATAATTCTATTTACAGACCAGTGGGTGCACTCTCCATGTTAATTTTGTTCGAATTCATCAGATGAACCGCATATTTTTACAGCAGCGAGCCCTTGAGAAAATGCAGGTTCAAACATACTTTTGATTGCATATAAATAAAGGATTCATTTTCAAATAGAATTAGAAATGTAATTGAGAGGGATAACCAAGTAGAAGGGTGGATAGGAGTCAGTGAGTTGCTGCACCAAATAAACATCAAAAGTAGATAGATGATCGTGGATGCAGTGGGCGCTGTTTTGAGGGTTGTTTGGTCTGTCCAAGCAAAAAAGATATTCTGGGAAGATGGGAAAAGTAATTCAATTTGGTCGATATTAGTTCAAAAATTATTAATTTGGTCCTAAATTGTAGATCAAAATGTTCTCTACAATTTAAGACCAAATTTATAATCTTTAAACCAATATCAACCGAGCTGGAGTCATTTACCCATCTTGCCAAAGAGTCTTCTTCGCCTGGACAGATTGTATAAGGTGCCCCTCCAGTTCCCATGAGTCGTTTCGCTTCCTTGTCCACCCGCCGTCAAAGGGGCAGTCAAAGACAGAGAGAAAAGACAATAGAGTCTCAAAAGTGTACGTAATGCGATGAAAGTGTGCATATCGTGAGACCGTCTTTCCTCGATCCCTCACTCTTTCTCCAACATCCCTCTCTGTCACTCCCCTATTATCTGCGATCACGCGCCTCGCTAATTCTTTGCTCCAGGCGGTCATTCCTTCTTTTTCCTACAATTCTCTATCCTTATCTGTGTTCTGAATTCGCAGTTCTAGTATAGTCTGTCGAATCAAAGAAGACATTCTGGCAAGATGTGGAAATTGCTCCAGCTCGGTCAATATTGATTTAAAATTTATAAATTTGGTCTTGAATTGTAGAGAACATTTTTATCTACAATTTAAAATCAAATTTATTATTTTCGTACCAATATTGATCGAGCTGGAGTAATTTCCCCATCGTGCAAGAATGTCTTCTTCGATTGGACAGACTAAAGCAGTAGCGGCCGATTAAAATGAACAAGCAACTCATTCATAGAGGGATTAATGATGTCGATCAGTTGAACGGCGATGAATGAGTTTATTACCTGTGTGTTTCACCCCTGTTCATGCTCCATCGAAATTAACATTGTGATTGGATTCAACTTGTATTATAGTCGAGGATATTGAGCATGCGTAAGCTACTAGCAGTTTTTGAGCCGTCGTTTCATGGTGTTACTAGTTTGTACTAAAGACTTCATGTGTATACAGTCTCTAAATGTTACATTTCAACACTAATTAATAAACATTGAATGATTATATAGTCTCTAAACGTTACATTTTAACACTGATTAATAAACATTGAATTATAATAGTCTCTAAATGTTACATTTCAACACTTTATTTGATGTGATTATTTTTACATCATTCAGTTTTTATTGGGAAAAATTCAAGTTCAATGCAGCAGATTCTCTCATTACAATATAAGCTCAATCTTATTATGTGTATATACTTTTAGAACAGAATTGATGGTTTTGATATTGCATACAATAATTATGTTCATTACTGAACAATAATGTTTCCTTTTTATTTGGTCTAGGGCTACTAGCGATGTTTTTATGTTTACTCACACTTGAGAATCTCTCTTATGAGAGCGGAAAATGTTGTATTTAAACGAAAAATACTAAAACACTACATTGATTTTAATTTTTAACTTAAATTTTTTATTTCCATGTTCCAAAAAATTGATGTTTTTATTTCAAACAAAAACAGAAACTTTTGATCGTTTATGTTTATCATCATCATCATCATCATCATCATCTAATTTCGCCCTATTCTCTATGTCATTTTTAAGTTATTAACAGATGAAACAATATTTAACAAGATAGTTGAAATTCTTTTATTAAAAAAATATATTGATTTCGGAACCCATAATGTTAGGCAATTCATTCCTCCAATCACTGTTATATTAACTGTTTCAATTATTGAACATTGTAATTTTGAATAAAAATTGAACATTCTATTTTTCAGTGAACTACAGCGGATTCTTCCAGTCCAGCATTATTCATTAAAATTGACATTCCATTTACGATTGAGCTTCACAATTCAAATCAAATATGTGAGACTTCTATAATTAATCCTAGGAATTGTTGATTTTCAAACATTGAAGCTTTGTTTTTCTGTCAATATTTCTCGATAACGATCAAGCAAACTAATAAGACTCAAATCAAATAGAACTTCAATACACACGATGTGAGTGAGAATTGTGTCAATATTCGAATCATAACAGAATATTCTGATATCAAAATGAATCCTGCTGTATGGAGTCCTTTTGCTTCATGAAGAATGACTGATTAATATGTGCTTCCCTTTCCAGGTCAATTTGTTTCCTTTTAATAACAATTTAGAGAACACGATTCTATGAATGACAGAAATAATAATTGATGTCTGAATATAGACTTTTAACTGACACTCTGTGATCGGGAATCAACGTTTGTTGGAGCATTAAATAAAATGTGAAGGGTTGATTGTGCGTTGATTCTGATTTTTTAGAGTATTGTACTCAATATACTCGGAATTGAGTTCGATATACCATACAAAAATTTAAAAAATTTATCAGTCTTATTCATCCGATATCCTCTATAGAATTGACAAAAATATTTTTGTAATGGAATAAGTATAATTATAGTCTACTAAAAAAAATATTATTATTTTTTTTATAGTCCACTATATCTACGAAAACTTGTATGGGCTATAGGTCTAAATATTTGCGCTCCATAAAAATGTAAATCGGTCTACTGTATCTATGTTATTGTTTATCAATGTTTCAATCCTCAATATAACATGTCACATACAATACCAAAAGGTGAAAAGAAAACATTCTATCTATGTTAATATCTAACAGAAAATCTCTCCCCCTCCAGGTCAAATTCAACAAGCTATTCGACTAGAAAATTATTCTAATAAAAATTCAATAATATGAAGGTCATTTTTTTAAAAGACTTATAGATAGATAGTCAAATGGATTATATTGTTATAAGATTTCATTTAAAATTGCAATGTTCTTTTTTACGAGTGATAGAATTAATAATATTATACATTGTTATAGATGTGCTGCGAGTTCCTGCTCTGACAAGGTTTCGTACGAAAAGTTATTCTTATCATGAAAATTCAAGAAAATTAATTCATTTGAAAGACGTATTATAACAGCAGTAGCCTAGGCTAATTGGAATCCACTTTTACTGATAATAAGAATTAAATTACTATCAGTTGGCGAGGATTATCTTTGAAAGGAGAAGGAATGGAGAAGACCCTTAAAACTGTTTTAAGAAAAGCTAACAATTTCAATGATAATAATAATAATAATAATCTGTCAAGGCTAAGAGAAGTTTAAGAAGTCGACTGCTACTGAGCAAAGTTATTCATTAGACGTTGAGACTGAAGCAAGCTACAAGCTATCCACTGTCACTGAGAAATGTAATTTAGATGGCATTCCTTTCAAAGGCATCGTCCTTTCACATCCCACGGATCAACTCAACAAAGACAGAATAGAAATTAATTTGAAATTAAACATTTAGCTGAATGAATGGATGAAATTGACAAGCCTGGATGGCATTCTACTAGCTTGCTGAATAATAAGTGGAGTGAATTGGACTGGAATTCAGTTACAGAGAATTCTTGGTGAATATCCAACTTTATAAGCTAAATTTGGTGTTTAAAGGCAATAATTATTCTTGAATAAAATGAAATTTTGTTATTTTTTTATAAAAAATTCTAATTTCCATTAGATAATTTGGTAAATGACGTTTTACCTTCCAAATTCAAAATTCTCTGTGATATTTTTCTCTCTGAGCGAAAATTTTGTTAGGTGAGTATTGAGAAAGAACATAATCTGATTTTGGACATTTTAATAAAAAATGGAATGGAAGACGTTTTGGGCTAACGCTTATTTTTTTCTTTTTATTGTATTTTTTCAATGTAATAAATAAATAAGTATGTGTTTTTAACCAATAAGTTTATTATTCTCTGTCAAATGAATCGATAAATAATCGAAATTTTATTTTTTTCAACTTGTGAGCATTACACATTTGCATATCAATTATTTTATTAACTAGATTAGATTTGCAGTGAACACCAGGATATGAATGAACGAATGAATTAATTTTTTTAGTTGAAAATAATTAACATAGCCCAAAAAACATGAAAAAATGGTAGCCTGTAGTCTGTCCAAGCAAATAAAACATTCTGGTGAGATAGGGAGAATGATTCCTGCTCCGTCAATATTATAAATTTCGACTAAAATATTGTTGATCAGGATATTTCCTAGAATGTGAGACAAAATTTATGATTTTTGTATAAATATCGATTGATCTGGAGTCATTTTCCTATCTTGCCAGAATTTCTTCCTTCGCTTGGATAGACTATATCACCCAAAGGCCTTAGCTCAAGCTGTACATTAGGCCAAGTGCTGAATTCAAAATCCATCAATACTTGACTGCAATTTTCTTCGCTTAGCAGCGTGTTTTCTACTGGAAGCACAATAGATCAGTTAGTAGAACAATGATTTTGCACAATGGAAAATATTGAATGCAGCATTAGTGTGGGTTAAAAACGTGTATTGTAATAAACACCTCAAGGGTGTCATGAACAAGGAGCAAAAATAGTCCATTAGTTGGTGACGACTGATTGTAACTTTGTTTGAGAGATGTGAAACGAGAAAATCTCTATTGAAAATCTGTGGCATTTTCGTCAAACATCGGCGAAAAAGGAAGCAAGATTGGTAAAACTAGAGAAGGAATTAGGTGGAAAACAGAGTGAGAAAGTGATTAAAAGAATAGGGTGTCGAAGAGTTGAAGAAAGAGGAGCGCGAAATGCAATGTATGAGTAGAGGTTTGAAATGGAATAAGAGTGAGTGAGAGAGAACAAGTAAGAGTGCTAAGTGCACCCTTGTACGGATTTAAGGCGGTCGCAACCATTATCGGCGAAGTTTTATATTTTTCTTCTTCTTCCTTTTCATCTTCTTCTTCCTTTTTCATACTCCCCCACTTTCCGCAATGCTTTCTGCATTCGACGATCCACTTGTAGCAATCACTCCGCAATTATACCGTATTCAATCAATCCATGCAAACCACTGTGATAAGTCTCGATTCTTTCTCACTCTTTTCCCTCCTTCCATAATTCTTTCTCGTCTTTGTTTTTGCTCGCACTAATTTCATCAGCCGGAAAACACCGCGCATGAAAAGAAAATGGAATCGGACTAATGGACTGGAAACGCATTACTGACAAGTTGATGAAAGTGGGAAAATGGGTTTGTTTCATATTCAGTATTCAGATGATAATATGCATCGAGACAGTTGTACAGTTGTACAGTATACCACTCGTGCAGTTGGTACAAAATAAATTACAGTCTCATAGTGTTTTAGAAAGGCGTCTCTTTCCTAAATTAATTTTTAATGAGTAATCAGAAACCAATCTGTTTTTCAAATACAATCGTTGTAGAATTTGATATTAAAAATATTAGATACTCATACTATTTCATGTATGAGATTCTGTTATTTTCTACAGCTCACGAGAGAAATTCCACGAATAAACCAAATTAAACACTTGCTATGAATACTTTGAACTTTATATCCCTATATTGATCCTCGTACTTGAGTACAGGTACATTACTGTCCATTATGTCCTACACATCATTCCATTATTCCTCTAACATGGAGGAAAGTTACTTATAATTTATTATAAACTCAGAAGCTATAATAATTATCCAGACTGTAGTGTGTTGGAATGAATAAAATGGTGACAGCTTTACTTCAATTTGTACGTTCGAATAAAAGATTGTATAGTATCGTAAGAATACAAATAAGGATTCAATATGAAGACTCCGTTAGTTATAAAACTTCTCATAGACTCTGAAATTTGACTGAGCCCAAAAAATTTGATGCCAAATCGAGGTTCAATTGAATTCAATTTATTTATTGCTAATACAAAATATTAAAGACATATTACGATATCTTAATAATGTGACAAAATGTATAATGAAAATGAATAAAATATTATTATGTATACCTATACTATAAATATAAAAAGATTGATCGGTGATCTTCATATTATGGACTTCAAAAAATCGCTGGACCTAACAGAAATGCAATGCTATGGTGTTGAAAGGAGGCGTTAGTTTTCGGCACGCTGCCATTGCCATTAGTCGACT
This sequence comes from Sogatella furcifera, assembly GCA_017141385.1. Taxonomy (NCBI): domain Eukaryota; kingdom Metazoa; phylum Arthropoda; class Insecta; order Hemiptera; family Delphacidae; genus Sogatella; species Sogatella furcifera. The sequence continues at coordinate 10,423,002 of CM029546.1, forward strand.
GAATGCCATGCTGCGAGAGTGCAAAACAGGCCTAGATTGGAATATTGGTTTCAGACGAGGATCAGATCAGTGTTTATCCAGGAGGAAAAAGAGAGCCTCTTTGTTGCAAGCAGCGCGCTCTCTTTGTTGCGGTGCTTTGTACAGAGTGCAACAAAGAGGTGCGGCATTTCGGAATTCGACTGTGTGAAACTGGAACCTCTGTGTCCTAATCTCGCCTCCTGAAAATGAATTCCCACTAATGGAGTAGGAGACACCCGCCAATAATAGCGACTCCACCAACCGAGAAATAATTTGCGACCTAGTGTTCTCCTGCAAACTCAACAATCTCATTACCCGCGCGACAAAATGCACATTCGAAAAAAATCTTAACCTTTTTGGGTCGCCTTGCCGAAAACGAGATAACGTGCCCCGGGCCTACTAAGAGGTGCCGATGTCTCTTGTCAATATCCACTAGAACGTAACAGAGCCTTGAAATTACCTTTGAGCAGAACATTATGTTCGGAATTTTCTCTTCTCGCCTTCTGCTTTGAGGAGTCCATTCTCTTGCAGTCTGACACTCAACACTTGTCACATTTTATCCGATTGTCGGTTCAGAGGGGGAGGTAATGATGTTTGGAATGGATTATGCAAGAAATGTGATGGTCGAGGAAAAATGTGTAGTGAGAAGAAGAAGGATGATGAGGAGGGTGGAGAAGGAGAAGGAGGAGAAGGAGAAGGCTGAGGAATGGAGAGTGGAAAAGGCAAATGGAGAAATAAGAAAAGATCAGGCTGTAACCAAGCTCCAACATTTTTTTGCAAAAGGATTTCATAACTATTGAAATGAAAATGGAAACTATCAATAGTTGGAGAACAGTTGTGAAAAAACTTATTTCAAAGGGTATAGTGATAAATTATTTATTGATTTTTTATTACTGTTGAAATGAATGTCTTTCGTACACTACATGATAGGCAGTCGATATTACAGTAAATGTAACTAAATTTCACTTTCTTATCGCATAGTAGAAACTATTATTTGATGACTTTTCTAACTTCTAACTGTCAAAGCAACTACCTCATTATAAACGTTACAGCATTACTGTGCTCTTTACATTTAGTCTTTAGTTGGCGTATCTTAATGTATCCTGTTCATCTAGATTAATGTGAAGTATTTCAAATTATCGATGATTAATAATCGACCGAATTTTTTATTTATTTCAAGAAGCTGAGAGAATTGTTTGAAAATTACTGTCACGTTTACACCGGAATGTTAATAACATTTGTTGATAACTTTTTTGAATAACGTATTGTTATATAGACTCATACAACTATTATATAACTAATCATATAAAAGTTACTAACAAATGTTATTAACATTCCGTTGTAAACGTGGCTTAACGCATCTAAAATTGTTCCTCATTGTAAGGGATAAGGTGGCACACATTTGTACTCATTACATATTCCTCCTGAATCAATAAGGAATCTCATTCAACAGGTACAATATGCCATTATTGTCATACATAGGCTATCACAACAAATTAATGACAAGGATTTTTCCAGTAAAATTTCTTTCCTGGACTGAGAACTAAATTGAAAGACAGTTGTAAAGGTATAGGAAGATATCACAAATCTTTCCAATATTCCGAGAGAATTTAATATGGTATCAAAAATCACACCGATCAAATATTGATAATTTTTTTCATTCAAATCAATATTGTGAGGGGATAACTGTTCAGAATAAACCTCACGTGACTATTTGGTAGGGCTGCATGCGCTCTCTCATAAGTGATTGTGAGTGAGTAAGTGGTTCATTCATCTGTGGGAAAGGAATTTCAAAAAGACAAACACACGGCTAAACCCGATTAAAAACTAAGGACAATAGACGCACTCCCCTCCTCAACATTGACCATTCACTAAAACATAAATGACGTAATTAAATTACACAGCGTTGGTTAGCCCGCCTGCTGAAAGTGATAGGCTAGCTACTGGTCCTCTCTCGACAAGAGGATTTTGTCCGAATCCTCTTACTATTCTTCCCTTGTTTGCATTTAAGATTTTATTATTTTTCACAATGCCTCTGCTGATGGATCTTTGCTTCTCTTTTTTCATCACCCCATCCATCGGGAAGCTTGAGAGAGGATTGGAGTACCAAATCACTTCCCCGTCGTAATTTTTCTACTCTTTTTCTCAATATCATCGTAATCTCTCTCTTCCTTCTCATATTCAGCATTTTCCATTTATATAATCTCTTCATTCTTTACCATTCCTTCATCATCTCTTCATTCTTTTTTCCGGGTTTGTTCAATACTCGTATGTGTGTTTCTTTGAACAATAGAGAATTTTCATCATTGAATAAATTGAAATCGATGTTCTAATCTATTATTCACAAGCAAATCGTTTTTATCAAACACCACTTTTAAACCTCCGTCCTCAACCTTAGATTTTCCGTCTATTTATTTACTCTAATACATAATCTTTTCCTGGTTTCTGTTTAACTACTTCCCACTTCTTCGGTATTAATCAGAAGCCTGATTGATACTGAATCACTGATAGCGTGATAGCTTCATAATCAATAGCCTTAATCGATTACTGATTTTTTTTCGAAAATACACACTTTTCCTCCACTAGAAAAATATTCAAAGTATTTATACTAATAGGTTTTTTCCTCTATAAGGTGTTAGAGTCTCATGATTGACGGAGTGAATAGTTATTGAAGATTTGCAGAAATCAATATCAACATATCATTGTTTTCTATTCAACAAGTAGTATTGTTTTCAACAAATTAGTAATCCAAGCTGATTTCCCCTGATTTTGAGCATGATGCTTGAGCTGGATATCAAGTGCTTGAAAATATCCCTCTGTATTATACTATATATCTACTGTACTATTCAATCTGATCCGTGAACGAGTGTAAAAGGTTTTTGCATTTATTGAGCGTCGGATTCAGATTCATGATTCAAAGTACAATTGATACAACCACAAACTACTATTATTGGTCTAATTTTTTTCTTCTCTTCAGCTTTTTAAAACCTTTGGTACATATTTCAGATAAAATGAGAATATAAGACATTTTTTCTGAGTAGATTAGCGATTTCAAAAAGCTGTGAAACTTCGTTGAATACGAGGTTTCCATACATGGAGAATGATAATTAATTTATTCGAGAGTTCTTCACGTAATTTTCTACCAATAAGTTTTTGTAGGAAGATAAACTGGACGAGATGTGGGGAGACCACTAAAGAGGTAACAATGAATAATAGGATTCAATCACATAGAATCATAATCAAATTTTATTGATGAAAATAAAATAACAATAATATTGTTGCGTTGTGAGTCGGAACAGGCAAATGCCTAAACCTTGAAAGAAAGAAAGAAGAAGGTAAACTGGAAGTTTCTAATCAAGGAGGTTCATGAACCTCCTCGTTTGTAATATTAAACTATGTTTTTTATCAAGCTGAGGAAAAATTTGTGTTTATTTGATTCAATCACTCGTGATAATGTTCTATAATTAATAGAATTCAATCCTATGATTCCAAAAATAAAATAAGGAACGTTGATCAGAGATTAGGATCATTAAACATAATGTTCAAGTTTTCATATAATTTACGTTCATTAGTCTATTAGTGAATTTCAGTGTATCATAGGTTGTTCGATGACATTTATAATGAATTATTCTGTATGCTATTGGCACTCGTCATGGAAATTTTGAAACGTTTTCTTCAAAAATAGCTTCCATTAACAGCTATTTAATCGGTATCATGCTGGAACAAGTTTTTTGTAGGCTTAGTAGTGTTTGCACAACACCTATTTCGGATGGTATTGATTTGATGATAGGTGATGAAATAATCTGTGTGCTATTCACACTCTTCATAACCAATTTATACACAATCCACCAACCACCAATACAACCACTCGAAAGCTGATCAATAGAGAGACAATTATTATTGACGCTACACCTCAACTGTAATCTAATCAGTTCCAAGTCTATTCTCAAGCCCTTACAAGCTGAGCTATAGTTTATTGAAGAGAATTCGTGAGGTTTATGTTTTTGTATTATGTTTCATTTTGGCTTTCAGGGCTGAACCACTGCATCTAGATTACCTTCTTTAATACTAAAATAATCATATTGTATGTAAAACTAAAGCTTCTTGGGTGGTTTATATCGTTGAAAGATATTTTCAATTTCTATTATTATCAAGTAGAAGCGTTTTGCTGCTTCATTTTTATGGATTATTTTCTATTTTCTTATCATTTCTACAATTTCGGCAAATTATTTCTTATTGAGGATTGTTGAGAATACCAGGCTGTACAAATATGAATTTGTATTTCATATAATTATTTTATTAAAAGGGCACCTGGTGAAAGACTAGATATGTAAGATAGACTAGACAAGACTAGGTCTATCACAGTGTCATTCAATTGATATTTATTGATTCTTTTTCTAATTCTCACCCTTTCATCAATTTATTCAGTTGCAAAACATTCTTACATTTTTATCTAATCAGTTAAAAACTAAAATTGAGGATGAAAATGAATCGTTTTCGGAACTCACCTGAAAAATTTGGATTCATTCATCACGCATCATCCAAAAACCCTATTTATGAGAAATATATTATAGTTGAATAGGTATTATTTCACATTATAATTACAGTATCATAAATAATATTATCAACTTTTATTCTTATTATATCAACAGTAGCCTATTATAAATACAGTATAGTCGACGTTTAGTTGAAGCACAACAATAGTTGAAGCAACGTCTCATGCTGCTTAGTGGTTTGTCAGGACGTTTAGCGGCCACATTGATAACAACAAAATACAAGAAAATCACGGCGAAGGAAACAATAATTATGTCATAGAATAGCGTGAGATCACAAGGTGAGTATTTTCTACTGAGTTTCACGAACAGATTCAATCCTATTGATCAGTTTTCTCTAGATTGTTTCCACGTGCTTTATCACAATACTTGTTCTAACCACGATGATTGACGAACAAAATGGATATAATAATAGGTATATTAATAGTCGGGTGGCCTATAGATTAGATTCTTTTTCATTACATGGTAGGCAACCACTAGTTAGACCGGCAACGGAGTTATTATAATGATTGTCAACGCAGAGTTATTGATCCAGACCTATTTCAGTGAACCATGTTGAATTTCCTTTATAGATCAGACACTATTTTTATGCACTGGAATAATATGAGTGGCTATGATATTTATTTTGTTGCTCGATGTGGTGGTCTGTTTTTTGCATGCAATGCTTTGGCATATTTTATCCTTCCTTCGCTTGTTATCCTCAACCTCTTCGTAAAATAGTATATGGAATAAAATATTCATATCCTACAGTAGCAAGATTGATAAAATTTATAATTTAATATTTTGTCTTACTGCTCTTATTTTTATTTATTGCGAATGACGCCCACATAAGCATTTTAGCTTGTACCTGGGTGATGAATATTGGGTACGAAGGTGATTTTTGATAGATAGATAGATAGATAGATAAAATGTCTTTATTTTCCACTTTGTACAATACATATATTTAACATATTATTGTATTTTGTACAATACTTTGATTCAGATATATTAGATTTAAAGGTATCATCACATGCATAATGATGAGGTGGAAAACAGCCATACCTACTGGGACTCGAAAAGAGTGTATAAATGTTTAAATTATATAATGAGAACAAGTTTGACTATATAAAGTGTATAATGTATAAGAATAAGTATATAAAGTGTCAATAAATAAGTTAATTCGTTTTATTAATAAAAGCCAATGATTCGCTTCCTATCTCCAACTATCCCGAATTCCCCCACCACCCTTTGTATTGTATATGTCACTTTTGTCATTATAATCATTCTTACAAAGTGGCCTAGCCCAGTAGCATAATCTATTTTACTTTAATTCGAAGACATGTTTATATTGAGTATAATGAGAGAAGAGCATTAGAAATTGCCAAAAAATGAAGTTTCAACTAGATATTATGGATTCCAAGATGCCCAAATGTGTATGATTGCGATATAACAGTAGGAGTTATACAAATTTCATGGTGGCACGTTGATACAAAATTATTTGTGAATTATTAGTAGATAGTAAATTATAATAATTTATAGTAAAATTCACATTAATCAGAGAGAAGCTTGCTCTAATAATATCCATCCAGGTATGGAAGTAATCTTCACTAATCAGAAACATTCGCAAAAACAATTCAAAATTGTGAAAGCTAATAAACTAATAACGTTATTAAGGATTATCACTTCTTGATAGTAGATTGATAATCCGCTTTTATTACTAACAATGCAACCTGTCGCTTCTGTTAATATTTTCAGTTTTCAATACGATCCGAAAGCCTTTGTCAACATCACCTGGCATATCATAAAACTCTAATAGATTGATAAGCTTTATCAATCAATTAAACTCGCTGGTAGCTCTATTATCAGCTCTCGAAGTCAATCAATTTGCAGTCATCAATGTTGATTGCTTGACAAGCTTACCCAAATCCCTTCTTTGTGATACAGAGTGCTTAACTGCGAGCTGGCGTGGTTTTCAAACTTCCGTTTGTCAATGAGCTGATCACTGGTGAATTTAATTAAATGAGGCTTGCCCGTGTAATTTAGATAATGTTTGCTAGAGTTCCCCAATTCATCACCTACTTGAAAGAGTGGGAGAGTGGCTAAGCACTTGATTCAACACTTCAATTTCAACTTTATCGATTCTCCTTGTTTTATAATATTATCAATCAATTTTTGGCGTAATGTTTGAATTGTGTGATAAGGTTTCAAAATTGACAAATCAGCTAATCAAAGTCATACTTTCTGATTTCTCAGAAAAATGAATTTCTTAATTTATTAAATAACAATAATATAACGGAGAATTAAAAAACAGGCGTTGGCCTGAAACTTGAAGAATGTGCTCTGATCCTTGATATTTGTGATCTGATAGACTACTTCTATAAACAGATTTTAATACTTATTGAAAGATTTTGAGTGGAAACAGCTTGAATAATTAAATAATTACAGTTTCTTCCCTATAAAAGTCTACATGACTCTCTAAAAGTAGAGTTCATTATTCTCCTTGTTTATTATTTGGAAGTGAGAATATTATAAATTAAGCCTTTGATAGATCGATAACTTTATGAAGTACTCCACGTTATGAAGTTGCATCTACCTTATGCAACGGGGTACCTTACTCCACGTTATGAAGTTGCATCACTTCGCTCCCCAAATTATTTATCGGAAACTACCACTACTTCACTATAACTTCATAATGAGCCTTGTGAAATGTGAGTAGCTGTTATCAGTTTTCTTTTCTTATCCGAGGAATAGTATTTTGAATCAAAGTTCCATTTCATCAAAGAATAATAGATCTCTCTTAGATTTGATATACTAAGATCCTCTTTGATTTCATCAATCAAAGGAAATTAATTAACACTATCAAGTAGAAAGAAAACAAAAACATTGGTTTGTAATGTAAGTTTTATTTTCTTATCAACATTTTATGTCTACATATTTACAGGATCGCACATACTACTTACATTCATATTACAGTGACTGTACATGGTGGAATATTTTTTCACATAGATTACAATGGTTTTATTCAAAATTGATACATGGCTTCGTAAATGATTGTAATAGAGGATGTTATCACAAAAGGTGACTCTACTTCACTAGTTTATTATAAAGTGTAATTTATTATCACTACCAATCGTAATCACAGTTAACACTCTGTGAATCCAATAACTTGTTGGTAGATCAGTAGATCTACAGGAAAACAGGGCACTTCAACCATCAAACAATTTCCTCATTAATTTTTTATACTAATCTTAACCTAAGAGATCGAATTCTAACTATTACTGTACAAGGTCTATTAGAGTATTTGACATTCATGTATATTCGGTCCAAGCAAAGACGAAATTCTGGTAAGATGGGAAAATGACTCCAGCTCGGTCAATATTGATAAAAAATTATTGATTTGGTTTTTAAAATTGTAGATCAGAATTTTTTCTATTTTTTTCTATTGAATTTGAGACCAAATTTATAATTTTTTAATCAAGCTGGTGTCATTTTACCATCTTACCAGAATGTATTCATTGCTTGGACAGACTATACCTGCTGTCCTGCTCACATCAATATTATTGAGTTTGAAAATTTATAACATCTTTGGTCTAGCCTAATGATAAAGGAAAGTGTCAAAACCACGATCCATTGTCAATTATTAAACAATAAACATAATTTGTATAGGATGATTATGCATTGGTGTACATGGTGTTTCATGCCATTGGTATTTTTTTCGTTCCATGCATATAATCTTTAAAAAAAACAATCCATAGTACATTGTAAAATGTACATGTAAAATAATTACAATTATTTTTCAAAAGAATTTTTCCATTCTGCTTTATTTACCTTATCCTAGAACAGAATTTTCAATATTGTTGGCCTGAGTATAAAAGTTCTAGAGATAATTTATACAAGGCTTTGTTTGCAAAACTCAACAAATCGGTAATCTGAACTACCCACAGTAGGTTCGGAGTATTGACTCTCTATTGTAGGTAAATGTCAATAAATGCCTGTAAATAACTTATTTCAAGGTTTTAAAGTACTTTTGAACCATTATGAGAATATTTCTCTCTGAAGAAGCTAAAAATACAAAAATTAGAATCTATTGCAACATTTTCTCACAAATAAAGGATTTATTTATTTTTTAGTGATCTCGTCAGAACATTTCAGGCCTATGAGGAGTTGAAATACCGACATTAGCAGCTGCTAGTATGTGGTCAGTGGATCGATTCACTGATGAATCAGGATGAATGAATGAGTGAATTTGAACAACAATAATAGGCAGACCGCCCAGTTCGCCAACAATAAGACAATTTTTCACCTCGCCAGCTTCGAAAAGCACGTAAACTGCAGCAGAAGTGAGAAAAGACAGGAAATACGCGATCAATTTCATTCATTCATTCATTCTCCCATTCATACTGGCAAAATACTACGAGGGCAACGTAGTAAGAGGTCTGAAAAACATGATACGTATACTACGTTCATTCATACTTCCCTGAGGAGACGACTCCACAGACCTAACAATTCAATATTTACGCTTCGTTAAGTCTGCATCTTTCACTTTCTGTCAGTGGTGGACTTGTGCTTCAGTTGGAATAGTGCAGTCAATTAGGTGATTATTACGCATTTGAAGGTAGCATAACAGCTGACACAGGAACAGAGTTCCTTTCTGGAACGTATTTTAGCTCATTAAAATTTGTTATTCTTTGAATGTTAGCTCAACGAAGGAAATTTGGGATAAAAGATTTACTCCAGGCAGAATGGATTAGGGGAAAGCCTTCAACTAGGCTTTTCCTGATAACAAAAGAATATGAAATTACTGCATGAACAGAGGAACGTAGGCCTACAATAGGCTGCTATTTTTGAGTGAAGTTGTCAATTAGGTGGATGAGTTTTGAATATTTTTGATTAGCCGTGGAAGATTTTAGATAATGAGGATAATGATGCAAGGAAAAATAGCTGGGAGATTCATCTGGGATGTTCATTTATTTCTATTTTTGTTTGTGATTCAAATAACCCATAGAAAATAAATTGTTAATGAAAATCAATAAGTAAAGAAATATTAAAATTGGAGGAATGTGACTGAGTTTTCCCCATTGAATAGTTGATTGGATATTATATTGAGTCTTCAGAAATGACTATTGTTACTGTAATGGAAGACCAAGCTCTATTGTATGTGGATAGTATAAGAAATCAGTTATGATTTTTGGATTGAAAAAATTGATATCACAGTATCTCGTTTGAAAAATTAATAAAACTGAATAATTTCCAAGCTCATTCCAATGAGACATTAATTCGAATCATAAAACAATGAACAATCCACTAAAATTTCAAATCAATTTTGGTGTAGTGCAATGTGCAATCAAACATCAGTCAATTCGATTTCAAATGGTGTGGAAGCCAACATTGTTTCAACACTTTTTTTAATCATTTCTTATTTTTAGGCGCTTGAAGCTTTTTTATATTTTTTAGTTTAGAAGGAGTCTTACTCTTCGTTTTGTAAACTTCAGTAATAGCTGTCAACAAAAGGTTAACAATAGTTTAGGATCATTTGTAATGATCAGAATTTCTCATTTCAAATATCCAATATTTGACTTGTATGTAACATTTGTAAAACAAAATAATATAATGAAAGTTTCTTATATTCAGATGTGATACAAATATAATATAATTATAAAGAAGAAAATTGGAGTTGAATTTTCTCAATGTGGAGAGTGTTGCTAAATAAACGTAAATCATTGTCATAAAAAGGTTGCTATAAATCTTCACATGTTATTAGATTTTTATTTTTATAAAATATCAGATTACATTCTCTTTATAGTTTACTATCATTTCAGTTCCATCCCTTCAAAAAAATTGAGTTTCACTAAGGTTGTCTTTATCCGTGAGAATCAAAGTTCCACTTGGTTTTTGATTCGCACGATAGAATATTTCATTCAACAAAATTGAATCAATTAAGATTTTCAAATCTTGTTCAATACATTACAATTCTTCAAGTAATTTCAGAAAATTTTTAGATCTTCAAAAATACGAATATTTTAAATGCCTTCAAGGCTTGTACAATACTGACAAAATTTTGTAAAATATCAAACAAAAATGTGGGGTATTGTGAAGGATTGGCCAAGATTTGAAGCTGTTAATCTTTTCGGTTTCAAAATTTGATCTTATAACTGCCTGTATATACAAGAGGTGAATTCGTTGTTACTAGACAGAACGCGGTATCTAGCTATAACACATTAGTGTCAATAATGCAACAAACATTTTTCTAATCATTAAAGAAATATTGTACACTTCAAGGCTCCGTGACCGGCCGCGCCTGAGATCCTGGAGGGGGCGGTTGTTGACGGAGAGGGTCCTCTCGACGACGACGACCCTTGCATGTTGTACAGATGCTCCTTGGCTCGGATCCGGAGCATTGAGGAGGAGTCCGGGGGTGAGAGAGATGGAGGTGGTGGACTTGGAGAGTCAGGAGGCAGAGGGGAGGACCTCGGAAGAGGTATGCCAGGGGGGTAAGGCGCGGCTCCGGCCCCAAGCACGGGCAAATGTCCCCCGGCCAGCACGTACTGAGAGATGAGGTTGTGGAGGGGGGCAGCGGCTCCCTTGCTCCACAGGCCGAACATGGCGGCCGCCGGGCCAAAGGGACCCCCAAGTGCCGCCCCTGGCCAGAACGGGTCGCCACCTAGGGGTGGCATGCCTAGTGGTCCGCCAGCAACGCCCAGTTCGGCTGCGAAACCTGGCGACAAACAAAAAAGTGCTTGTTTAAAAATCTTGTTGATTTTATTGAAGAGGGCAATTTTTAACTAAGTACAAGTTTAATTTGTACATAACTTGAAATATTCGATAACATATTTTATCAATATTGATTTATAAAACTTCATTGTCAATAGTAACTGAACGATTATTGTTTAATAATTTACAAAATAGCGGTGAAATAAGCTTTAAAATGATAAAACATTATGAATATTACTTGTAGCAATTATTGTCATCATCAAAACATAATTTTCTAGTGCATTAATCCAGTAATTTTCCATCGCTCACCTTGAGAAGGATCAGGATGAAGATATCCAGCGGTTTCTCTTCCAAGAGCTTTTTCACGTTTCCTCCATTTAGCTCTCCTGTTTTGGAACCAGACCTGTAACAATACAATAAACAGATTTTAAATTAGGTATTAAGGCTTAGGCTACTCATCCAGGAAATTCAAATTCTGATAAAAATATTATAATCAGTACACATCTCGAAAATTATCATTCTAACAAAACTATTCTATGGATTTGAATAACATTTTTGCATCTCAGCATAGATGAAAATATCCCATGATGAAATACGCGTATTACCACAACGATTTTTCGAGATCACTCTTGCCACATTTTTAAATTCTGCATTGACTCGTTCATTTTTCTTGATTTAAACACGTGTTATTCTCCATTTGGATGATTTGGTTGAAAGTCAATAGTAACTCCTATTAGTAGTCAATTCACAAACCTAATCCCATTCTTCCATTATACCATTCGATCATTATCACAAGAGAATCAAAACGAGTCTCCATTTCTCTCCACTACTCATCACAATTCGAAATCACAAAATGTGACAATCAGCCATAATTGGCGGTGCCCTGATTTCTGTGATTCCCAATTCGTGTGAATTGTCGGGATTATCGCTAACTGGGGTAATTCAAGTATCAGCAGTACAATCACTATAATTGTAGTGAATTAGCAGCGACTGCCGCACTGCATGTGTAAATAGTCGGCAGTGATTCCAATCGTTGTCCAACAGAACTGCAGAAGGCAAGCAGAAAAGCGTGGTGTTATCTTGCGTCGTGTTGCATGGAGGGTGGGGAATGGGATGATACGTGCGCGTGCGTTCAATTGAATTTGTGAAGCCTATGAAGGATGTTCAAGCTTGTGAACCTCTTCTTTCTCTTTGAAACTTTCTCTTTCAACATGCTTTTTACTATAATGCAACATAACCCAGTCAACAGTCAGTCAATTGCCTCATGTACGCTATGTTCAGAGCATTTTTCATGGAGAAAATACACTATCTAGTAATCCAATTATAAATAAGTAGTTGTATTCAGTGATGTGGGAGTTGAACAGAGATTGATAAAGGTGTAGCGAGCCAAGCCGGTCGATTTTCTGAAGAATCTGTGATTTATCAATTTCTTGTCTTTACATTAAAATTTAATGTAATAAAAATGTGAAATTTATTCATATTTAATATGAATAAGTAACACAATGTCACCTCCACAACTACTCAACATGCAAATTTCATCTAATCCACCATAATTATATTGTTTAGCATATAAGGCAAGTGATTGTTTACCGTAACAGGTTATTTAAAAAAAAAAACGATTCCTATAAGTGCAGATTTTGATGATTATGAATAAGGCACAAGTGGTCCAAGTCAGTCGATACTTTCGTATCAACTCGAAGCAACAAGACTTTCGTGCTGTGAGTGTTGAGAGGCACATGAGGCATACCAGATGAACAAGACTGTGGACACTGCTGTGCAAGTGTGTGGATATTAGAAAGAGACAAAACCCTAGAGTTGCTAGAAGCTAGTGTGCGAATTGAGGCTGTAGAAAAGGGGGTTTGAGGGTTGAAGCGCTTTTTGGAGTCGGGGGTTGTGGGGGGTTTTAGTAGCAGTAGCAGCAGTCATTAACCATCACCAGTATGATGATGGGGGACTATTTGGACATCCGATTAGCTCTCATTGTGTGGCGTCTCTATCTGCCTGACAATGGTGCCAATTGCGGCGAACAATAGTCGCCGAATGATCTCTGCCTGCACAGTGCGGCAACGTTGCCTTCCATTCCGCCCACCCAATTCAAACTCATCTTGCCAGTTACAGTTAGCAGATTAATGCATTTGAAATTGGCCGCCAATTACAGCCGCCGACTAATTCCACCTACCACTCGGATACTCGGCCAGCTATTTTTGTTCCTAGCGAGTTACGGAGAAGAAAAAGCCATTAATTATACTCAAGTAACTTTCCACCCTCAACAATTTGATAGCCCTCAACTAAATCTCGGTTGGAACTCGCGAGAAAATGAGTGAAGAACATTGTAATAAAATGTAATTAGTGGTGCGTTCTTTTCTTTGAAATATTTAATGAAGAGTTAATTGCGGTACTTAAGAGAGGCGCCGAGTGGCCTCTTTTGTTGTGAACTAATAGGCCGAGAGCTGGGGACAAGGGTACAAGAGGACAAGGGGACAAGGGAGCGGGGGTAACAGTGGCACTGATTGTCAGTGGTTGAGCCATAAATTATTCATCTCAATTATAATAAACATAACGGGGTTCATAAAAATTCAATAACAGTGATCGATTAAATCTCTTCTTTCAAGGATAGATTTTCAAAATGAATATAATGAATTCTGAGAGTTTTGTCAAAAGTAAAGAAATTGACAGATTACAGTTTTCCTCACATGTTGATCCTCTAATCAGTTTCTTCTCCAGGAATTTCAACTCATTTCAAGTTTTGGGGAGAGCTTGAAAAGGATATTAGTTTTAATTAGAATATACACTGTAGACTTGGAAATCTATGAATTGATGAATGAAACTTTTTATTTTCTCACTGAGTACATTTTCCACTTTTACATTGCATGAGTGTTCAGTATCGTTTTTATCCCCAAATATTCAATGGAAAGCATTACAATATACCGTGAAAACATCCCAACCGATCATTCGCTCTCCATACCATTTCAATTCTTTAGCCCCGCATCTGAGTTCATGACAGAATAGGATCTCAATCCTAATCATTTTTGCTATCTGTAGAAGTAAGATTTCAATTTGAATTGCACTCGTCAAGTTGAACACAAACAGTTTATTCAGGACTTATTTTCAGATTTATTCGACTGAATGAAAGCATTTATGATGACAATACAGTTTCTCATGAATGATGATAGCGACGAAGCTCCTGAATAAAGAGCCGGATCGTATTCAATTAAGGTGATATGGAACGATCTTTTGGTGGGTAGGACTGTAGGAGCAACAACTCCCTCTCCATCATCATCTTTCTTCTCTCACACTCCTTATCTTCATCTAGCTCCATTCTTCTTCATTCTCTCACTTCTTCCACGTCTTCATCATCATCATCATCGTTCTCTCCATCTATACTGTTGCAAATCTGCTTTTGAATTCTGCTTTTGGCTGTATTTTAGCTATTGTTGCTGATAAAAGTGCGAAGACGGCATTTTTCTCTCTTATTTTCGTTTTTATCTCCGAAAATATTATGCGTTCTATCAATTTTCTGAAGAGGCTCTAACAAAGCCTTTTTGAAGAGGCGCCCCTATTTTTCAAATAATTCGCTTCAATATTAAAGTGGATGATTGATATTGTTCTCCAGTTAATTGAAAAACTGTAGTGATGGGAAAATAAAAACATTTTCAAAATAGATCATTTCGTTAATCAATGAATGGTTTCTCCTCAATAGGCCTCTAGCATCTCAGTACGGTACCTTAATAGGCCTTTAGTATCACAGTAGGTACCTCAATATGCCTTTACACCACATAATTTCCCAATATATTTTGCAGTACCTCAGTAGAGCCTGTACCTCACATAATTTTCCAACAACTGATTGACGTTCACATCATGCCTAGTTGGCTTTGATTCGATCTGGTTGATCCTGCTCACACTCCAATTGATATGTTGAGAAGGCGAACAATCAACCCTTCGATCACACACACACCGCCGACGCTCTGACCCCCTGCGGTAGGGCGGGAGGGGTTTGGGGGGAAGTAAATGAATAGACTTACTTCCCTGATGCAGACACACACACAGCAGGAAATAGGTTTCTCTTTATAGCAGTATAGGAAGTGGCGGTCTTGCATTGCACTCCTACGCCTGATTAAGTTTTTTAATTGACAGATCAACGGCGCGTGGGGGGTCTCGTTACAAAAGTTTCATTGTAACCCCCCCCACCACGGATACCCCGAATTTTACGCTCAAGTGCCCCTTCTGTCAAGAGCGATCTCACCCTCGCTGCTCCAAATTTGAGTGTGCTACACCACATAGTCCATTAACAGCTTCGTAATCACAAATCACCGGCCAATAATATGGGTGATGCCATTGTTGAAGATCGTTTTAGCATTATTGTCGTATTTTGGGGGTCCCCGCCACTACATGAACGACAAGATTTTGTACAACAACATAATTACTTGCAGAAAGAAGATCAAAATCGTACAAAGTATCGCTTCAATACAAGGTACAAGCCAAATACTTTTCTTCTGTAGTAAGGTTGATGACAACACCTACTAATACTAAGACTAGTATATTAGTGTAGTACTAATGCTAGTACTCTGTACTGTATATTAAAAGTTCAAGTATACTAGAAATATTAGTAGGTATTGATGATGAGAGGATGCAGTTTTTGAGTTTCAAGTGGAATCTAGTTAGTACCCAACCAAGTTTTGAATGATTCTAATATGTTCATGTTAATTTCAACCTATATATTTTTGAAAAAAAATCACATCCAGTCATACTAGACTAACATTGTGAGTCAGTTCTGGTTACTTGAATTAACAGTTAGAAACCCTCTTGAAGGCCTTAAGCTATTTAAAACTCAAATTCTGATAAAATCAACATTTCAAAACAGCACTAATTAGCTTAAATCGCCGATCTTTATCTATGATCAGTCACTGACCGAACATTAACATCTTAAAGGGAAACTGCCGAGTTTAAGTAATGTTAATGACACCGAAGAATTAAACAATTTCGAGATGAATGAGATGCCAAAGCAACTTTCATTGTTCTCGTTGTTTTGAAAAATACAGTGGCAAAATTAAATTACAGTGAGATCGATGACAGATGAATAGTTGGAACAACAGCTCAACTTTCGATCAAAAGAAGTTGTTATAATGATAAAAATGGAAATTATAATTACTTAAATATCAAATGAAATGTCATAACAATAATATTGCTATTGGTTTTCAATTGTTACATCTATGTTTCCTTTTGTTTAATTTGATACTATACTATGGTGAAATTCTTGAATATCGATCATCATTGCTCATTGGATCACTGGATCGTTTCAAACCAAAAAATTGGCTAATTGAATTCAACCAAACACCGTTTTTCTCCATATTACCATTCTTGTTTTGGATTATTAAGCCAACGCCTGTTTTTTCTGTTTTCAGATAGACTGCAGATCCGAGTGTGTGGGAAGAGTTAATATCCTAATCTAGCAATAAAGTACAAAACACTGTAACAATAGGAAATAAATATCTCTCTTCATAGACTACATATTCGTGTGTTGAATAATAGTTCATACCCTAATCTAGAAATAAAGTACAGAACACTACATTTTGCATACGAAATAAGAAGAGTAGGTAATAAATTGAAAAAAAATGAGTTGTATTAGAGCTTTGTATCAAGTGGTTTATCATTTACCTGAATAAACAAATGACAAGAGCATTTTAATTATCTTTAATTGTTGTTTCGATGTTTTTGACTTGGACTGTATGTAATCTTGTTTTTTTTTTTGCTCAATAAATTGAATTTGAATAATTTTATAAATGAACCAGAATACTATTCACCTGAATAAACAATTCATAAAGGAAATCATTGTAGAAATGAAT
Organism: Sogatella furcifera; assembly: GCA_017141385.1. NCBI lineage: Eukaryota > Metazoa > Arthropoda > Insecta > Hemiptera > Delphacidae > Sogatella > Sogatella furcifera. Next base: position 10,440,106 of record CM029546.1, read on the forward strand.
GAGATTATCAGATTTTATTTACCTGGACGCGTGCCTCGCTGAGATCCAGCCGCATAGCCAACTCCTCCCTAGTGAACACATCAGGGTACTGGGTCTTGTCAAAGGCTCTCTCCAGCTGATGCAGCTGGTAGGTGGTGAACGTGGTACGGCTGCGGCGAATCTTACGTGGCTGCTGTTGCTGCTTCATGCTCTCGTCATCGCTGCCACTGCCGCCTCCACCGCCCCCCACTCCGCCTACCGAGGGGGCAGCGTCGATCGGCGAGCTGCTGCCACCTCCAAGGTGACGGCTGGCTGAGCTGTCCGCCTCCTCCGAACCGCCAACCGCCGAGGACGCTTGCTCCAAGCTGCATTTGAGCTCTGCGGAACATAGATAAAGGTTATTGAGCTGAGAAAATATTTATGTTTTTTTGCAAAAAATTATAGTTTACTACTATTGAAGATCCCATTTTCTCAAGCGTGAGCTATGGTTTGAGTAGGCCTATATAATTCATATTCTTATGCTAAGGCCAAAATTAAAGAATTTTATGAATTAAGTGAGAAGGTGATTAATGAGATGATCAAACTTCTATTTGCCCATTCAAGAAAGGTCCAATTAAGAAATTTGCATCACAAAATTAGGAAAGAGCTGAATCTCTCCCCATCAATAGAAACCTACCAGAGAGACATTTTCCTGAAAGAAAAGGCAGAGAGAAGAAGAGATTGAGAAATAAGAGAATGATAAAAACAAGATCCGAGAGCAAAAGGAAAAAGAAGAACAGACGTCAATGTCAACCATATAGAATATAACTAAAATATTATTATTATTATTACTATTCTATAATCTTATTCTATACTCTCTGATGTCAACAGAAGAAATGAGACAGCCCTCAGGCGTTTGCGCCTGGTTTCATTCACAAATTAGATTGAATTTATTCAATAACATAGAACTAATCTATCTGTTAATTTTTATTTCCTTATTATGAACAACATTGAGACATGAATTAAGTCACGTAGACAGAATTGTCATTAACTTGAATGAATAAAAATTAATTATTGTTCAAGGATGATTTGATTAACTGAATCGTTCAACAGTTGCGAAACGATTGAGGAAAAATATCTTGTGAGAATTTAACATTAATTTATTAATAGAATAAAAACAAGATATACTGTTTCTATTTCTGATGTAGGTTTAATATAAAATATTCTTGATAGGATTCTTAAATTCGCTTGTTGAAATTTAAAAAAAACCTGTTCTTATCTGAATTTTAAAGCTTGTTTGAATTTAAAAATATAATTCGTTGCATTCTTTTAACTATATAGGCTACATGCTTCATTTCTGTAAGATGTTTTTGAGTAGTTTCATAGAACCGAGTACTTTATTCAATCAATTAATCCAGGGATTATTTTTGAGAGTGCATTTTTATTTTTCATTGTGGTTTTCTTTTCTCCTAATTTCGTGAATTCAACGAGTTAGAGTATAACGAGTCTCCCTTTAATAAGTGAGCTTTGGTTAGAGTCTTCACAGACCAATGATCCGTACTTACAAAATATCTTCCCAATTACTCATTCTATAGAAAATGTTAAATCCAAAAAGAGATGATTGATTTTTGTCATTCTTCAAATGTGAAATCAACTAATTGACTGGCCACTTTGAAAGCGCTATCTCCGTATGCAAGATATCACACCATAATAGTCATCCTCAGATATAACTGACAGTGAAGGATTCCAATTATTGACAGGAAAGAAACTTCAGACTACCAGCAAAGCGTAAACAACGAGAAGAGAGCATCAGTGCGTAATCGCTGATGTTCTTTGTAGGGAGAGTTCATTCATAAATCCAAACTATGAATGAATGCCATGTTTTGCTAGCGTAAATACTACTAGGCCTACTAGCCTATTAGTCTACTACGTTAGCTTGTTAGGTTACGTTTAAAGGGTTCCAGCATGTTACTAGTGAATGAATGAGAATGAATGGGATCATCCTTAAATCTCGTACTACTGGTTTTCCACTTTTAAAAGATGTTTCTTTCCTCTGTTTCCTTCTTGAGTGTTTCCTGAGGTCGTTGAACTGCCTTGAGACTAAAGTTTATTTACATCAACACTAGAACTCTATTATTGCCGTAATCAAGACTATATGCCTATTATTAAGCATTTAGTTCAAACCTAATTTTGGACTGTTTGTATGAATTGGAAGAGGACCAGTTCTGGGAGAAATCCTGTTGTACTTTCCATTGTAAATGACTAAATGAAGTTGAATATTATTATCGGACCAATAATACAATGATATTACATTGAATGAAGGGTGTTAAGGTTAAGATCAATCACCTTTTTCTACTGTAATGCTTTGAAAACAATAGTAATAAATGGCCCACAACAAAATGTAAAGGAGAATTTGTTTTGTAATATTTGAACCTTATTTTTTTTAAGTTACTGTGGTTTGTTGATGATTGATAGTCTTGGTAAAGCATAATTAACCTCGATTATCAATAGATATCATAAAGGATAGAATATTGAAGATCGTGAGAATACAGAAGGCTATACTTTGGCAAAGATATGCAAAAACATAGGAAAAAGATTTTTACTCGAATATCATAAACAATGTAGAGAGCTCATTCACTGAGTGACATACTGCAATAGCCATTTTCTCTCCCTCTTTCTATCTCTCAACCACTGTCCCTCTCTACCAACTCATCCCTCACACCCCACCTTTACCTCTAATTCAGCCCGATTTAAGCTCCTTAATTGTTTACATCCTCTTTTTTCCGGCTCCCTCTTACTTAGTCACCTGCCTACTTTCGAATCGAACCCGGAACAATTACTTACGGGTTGCCCGTAAGTCCGTTGTGCAGCACTGAGTTTTAAGCAGATTAAACCTCTCAAATTGCATGTATTTGCAGGCTAGGGGATGAAGTCCAACCCCCCCCTCCCTACTCATATCACCCCTGAAACAAATCTCGGACTCTTTCCAAGAGGGTAGTCTTCACGGACTTTTCCAACCTAATGCACAGCTTGGATAATGGAGACCAACCAATTACCTGCTAATGGGATGGATTTTGAATTGTCAATTAAATAATTGCTTTAATTCGACAACGTATTCAGGATGATACAAACTATAATTGAATGGAAAAAGTATAAATAAGGTGAAACCTATTCATGAGATAGATTTTGGACACTGGCGGCTCGTGCCCACGGAAAGGTGAAGTGCTGTACAGTAAAAGATACGGGCTCGTGGGTACGAGCTGCCAGTGATTTTGGATTGACAATTGAATGATTTCCACAACTGAAGGTGTATTCAAAAGATTGAACTTGCTCATTGCTCATTAATGATATTTATTTCATTTGAATAATCAAATAATAATTGAAGTCCATGTAAAATAAGATAACATACTCCAGTAAAAAGATGCATCAATTGAATAAAGACAAAATAATCATTATTAATGAGAAATATGAAAGACACGTAAAAAATGTGTTCAGAGTCACATATATTTATTTTCAATTATAGTCACAAATGTCAATTCATACCGATATCTGTCGTTGAGGTAAAAGAGAAAAAATAATAGTAGAAGTCATTTTATAAAAGAGTTTCACCAAATCATCTAGAAACACGGTAAATGAGAAATATAATCATGAAACATTTTTTCGCGTCATTGAACCTCCCATTAAGTATATGTTGTAACTTGATAATAAATAAATAAATTAGAATAACAACAACAATGTACTAGAACTACATTATTGATAATGAATTGAATGCAGCTCATTAGTAGTTAGACCCTATTATCTACGTTTTTCTCGTCGACCACGTTCAAAGGAGTTGATCTGCTTTGCCGCCAAATACGACGAATAATCAGATTGAGAACAGAATCAAGGTATAAGCATATGCATACATTAAATGATTGGATTTTCATATGGTGCACGCTTCACATCCCTATATTGAGTAAGAGCTAAGAAGATTAAATGGACAACTTTGATCGGCCAACGCTGGATGATAGGCGGCAACAGAAGAGGAAAAGCAATAAGGTTATGTGGAGTCGGCGAAGTCAAGGATGAGAGGGTGGAAGAAGGAGATGCTGTGAGAGAAGGAAAGTGTCAATGTGTAAGGAATGGAAATTTGGAAAAGGAAGGAAACATGAGTAAGAGTGCAGTTCAAAAGCTAGGTAATGCATCAAAGAGGAGTGGGATGGAATAAGAAGGAGAATAAGGATTGGAAGAAGAGAAAACTGGTGAAGAGAAGGAATAAGAAGGAGAATAAGGATTGGAAGAAGAGAAAACTGGTGAAGAGAAGGAATAAGAAGGACAATAATGAGTGAAAGAAGAGAAACATTAGAGAGAAAATGAATAAGAAGGAGTGGAAGAAGAGAAAGCTGGGAGATGAGAACCTATTTGATAGGATAACAGTGTCAACAATTGGGAACAAATGGAAATTTGGAAAAGGAAGGAGAAGTGGGAGAAAGTAGGTGAGAAACGAGAAAGGCAATAAAGAGGGGTAAGAGAAAAGATGCAATGTAGGGAGTAAAAGAAGAGGAAACTGAGAGAGAAATGGAATAAAAAGGACAGTAAGGATTGGAAGAAGAGAAAACTGGTAAAGAAATGGAATAAGGGGTGGTGGAAGAGAAAACTGGGAGAGAAAAGGAATAAGAAGGAGTGGGAGAGCGGGAGTAGGAAAAAGTAGGTTAGAAACGAGGCAATGAAGAGGGGTGAGAAAAAAGATGCAATGTAGGGAGTGGAGGAAAAGGGAACTGGAATAGAAATTGAATAAGAAGAAGAATAATGAGTGAAAAAAGAGAAAACTGAGAGAGAAAAAGAATAAGGAGTGGAAGAAGAGGGAGAAGAGAAAAATGGGAGAGGAAAGGAAGAAGATGAAGAATAAGGAGTGGAAGAAGAGATAACTGGGGGAGAAAAGGGATGAGAAGAGGAATAAAAATTAGAAAAAAAGACAAAGAAGTACGACCGTGGGTTCGTTCAAAATAAAGGTTAGTACAGTACATTGGTTGGAGGTTGAAGTATACCTTGAAAAGGGGATCCTCTGGTGGGGACGAAGGAAATGATCAAATAAGGATGATAGGGAAGGAGTGGACAGTATGAAAAAGGTGAAAAGTGAAGCTAATTCCATTGCAAATACGTGACAGATTGAAGTGGTGGAGGGAGATAGGGAGTAGAGTGTAGAGTTTAGTAGAGGAAATTGCATAAGGATATGGATAAATGAGAGGAAACTAAGGGAATAGAAGAAGATAATGGTTGAGGAGGATTTATCGAGAAGATATTGAAGACAAAGAGGAGACCTGTTGGGGAAATGTATGAATCATGGAGGAGACACATTGGTGAAATGGAGGAGATATTGATACGAAATGAAGAGTATGAAAGATAAAAAAGTTTCGGGTGTCGAGGTTGGAAACGTAGAGAAGGATCGAGAACGAATGGAATGTTGCAAATGCTAGAATAAATAGAGTTGGTGGAAATCAAATTAATAGGATATATGAATAAAATGGATAATGAGAAGGAAGATGGTCTGGTATGAGGATATGAATTGATACTACTCGTAGCAGGAGAATGTGATACCAAAGAGAACGAGAAAGAGAGTGTGGAAGGACATGTGGAAGAGAGTAAAATGATTATGTTAAAGGGATGAAGGAAATGTCCTCTCACATACAATAAAGGTCGCTACGTGTAGGGAAGGTGGAAGGAAAGATGAAAGGATATGCAATAAGAGTAAAGGACCATGTTAATTTAGCTTGTTCTGGTGATTTATCCTGAATTGGTGTGTGTGTTTGTGTTGGTCCATATTATCCTGTATTGCTATGTGTTTGTGTGAGAGTATATTTGTGTTAAGAGGGTGTTGGTCGTGTAATGAGATGAATGGACAGCCGAAGGCCAAAAGACATTTAGGCTAAAAGATTTAAGAGCTCGCTGCCCTTTTGTAGAGTGAGAGAGTTAACGAGCGTGTGTGTACTCTTTACAGAACGTACCCTCTGAAGAAAGATCGTTCAACGACTTAATTTATCATAAAGCACGACCAATGAGCGATATAGAAACGGTGAGAAGGGGGAGGGAAGGAGCTTAGACGTCGTTTTTGCAACAGCGCGCTCAAAGGACTTGAAGCCTATTAAAATGCGATCAAGTCCCCAGAGGCCAGGCTGCTTAGCCGTGTCGTGACGGTTTCCGACGATCAATCGCCAACGACAACTACAACGACTTGCTTTGAAACTCGCTCGCACGTACACACACGAGCCGCAGCAAATTGAATGTAATGGCGACTACTTGGACGTCGGGCTTTGGCCGGTTTGTTGTCAAATTCGATCAGGTTTCAGACGGTTTGCTGAGTTACAAAAGTGATCTCTGATAATTTGTAAGAGGATTGGTTTGGTCTTTAAAAAATGATTGTATGAAATGATGAGTTTTGGAAGGTTATTAGACCAATCACGTGTTATCTCTTATATTATGCGATAACAATGGAGGAATGTATCAGAATACGAATTTCTGTATTTATTTTTCCTGGGAGGGCGAAGTTAGGAAATGGAATCTTGGAGAAATAGGGGGAAGAATGTCCAGAGTTTTATGGGAGGCATGAGTTTGGAGATCATGTAGCGAGAATGAGTTAGATATAAATAGTGGAAAGTGTAAGCCATGCCAGTAGCTATTATGAAAAACTAGTGACATCGAAAAACCCCCAAAAAATAATAAATTACAAAGCACAAGCTACATAGGAAAACCGAGAAAGTATAGAATAAAATCTGATAATAAGAGAAAGAGAAAAAATAGAAATGAACAGATGAGGAGAAGCAATAAAAAAGAGAAGAAACGCGAAAACTGAATAGAAAAAGAGAGATACGAAAAAAGTCCATAATGTATAGAGTTAGGCTATAGTTCTATCATAATTAATTAATTAATTGTTACAATTGCGACTTATATTAAGTATTGGATCAGTTTTGTTTGTTTATAACATCTTCATGATGTGGAGTTTTATAATTATCTCGTGAAAATTCTATTCTTCCTCAGTTCTTCCACAGTTAAAAGAAAGTGAAAGACGTTTCATGAATTTTTTTTCAGATAACAGCGATTCAACTCGAGGCTATGTAGTACATACTTCCATACTTTTACCAACATTATTTCCATACAAAAATAAGAATCACAAGGATATTTTCAGGTATTTGATTTATTCTATTTGTACAAACGTTTATTTAGCTTCATCTCTAGCAATAGATCTAACATATTACTCAAGTTTTAATCATGTATAATAATTGATCGAATATTAACTTTAATCCATTTCTGTTCAACCGACTCAAGTGCAGGAAAATAATCACCTAATCTCCCTTATCTCGACAATCCTGGCGTTCGAGCAAGAGAATAGTAATTTTAGTTTTAGAGGGTAGAAGGGGCAAGGCGATCAGACAGGCGTGAAGTGGCAACAATGGTCGGTTACAAAAGACGCTGCGACTCCGACAGCGTAATTAGGCGCGCATATAAGAGCGAGGCACAGAATGACGGTTTTCTTCGTTACGTCGATAGTTGGGTGAATTTCTTTACAGTCCTCAGGCTATTAGCGCGTCTTACAGCCTCCCTTTTCACCACCAATTTTCTGCTAGTCTAGGCTTGTTTCTATGAGCCGGAAGAAATGCGAACGACAACGTTGAATAGAGAACCCTTGCAGAAATCACTTCTAATCACCTCAATCATAATCCGGCTGCCATTGTGGCTTGAAATGCATTCTGGGATGAATAAAAGATCAGTTACAATGAAGGATTTAAGTATCATGGTGCATCAAAATTTGGAGCTCCTGTAGATTTGTCTAAAGCGTTTGATAACATTCATTGGGGAAGAAAAAATTGAAAAATTCATGAAGATACTGTACGGAGGTTTTTGTAGATTTGTTCATTTTCTCACATCCTTAATTTCATATCATTAATACAATATAAGTAATAAATCATTATGCGAGAAATAAAAATAATAAGTTACTGTAACCTAATAACTAAAATAATAAGTTATTACACGATCTAAAAGGTGTTGTTTGCTCACGTGATTATTGTAAGTAGATGAAAATTGTAGCCTATACTGAATTGAATTGGATTGAATAGCTGCCTTTATTTTTCCTTGGAGAGCAGCTGGCCACCTTCTGGAGAGTATATGAGATTTCTACTGATTGGGTCATATCGTTGAGATAAAAACGATTCATAACTCTTGCTAAAATATATTAATCGTGTAATTAGTGTAGTTCTCACTATTTGTACTCGCACTAAGGGTAACGAGAATAATAAGGCTCTGAATAGCGGGATGGCAATTTGAACTGTACTTGATACAAGTGGTTCAGTTCAATAACCGATAATGATCTTCCAACTCAGTAAATAAATTCGATTTCAGTTAACAGGAAAAAATTGGTGTTGTCTTGAAAGGAATTAACTTTAAATGAATTCAATAATAACAACACTATAAGTCGCTTGCCATCAGCATTGGCGAGGTGAGAATTTCGAATGAGAGCGATCGAATTCCAGATAAAACTAAAATAGAATCTTCCAGCTGATGGAAATGTGAAAGATAACTATTAGAAATAGAGGATAATGGTGAATATGAAGCTTCATTGTGGATGAGAGAAATAGGAACTCACTTTAAAAGATTATATAGGTAGTGTCAAGCCTATTTATCTATTTATTTCAGGCCTATTTATCGCAATTGATCATTTACCCTGTTTGTATTATTTATTTCAATCAAATATATTTCGAATTTGTTTGAGAGAAAAATAATTCATTGAACTTATATAAGTACGTTTACCACAATGAGGAACCGGAGACTTAACATGGGTCGAAGAGAGAGAACCATAACTTAATGATAAATGTAGTAGCTTGGTAAGATTTATTTTCCAAAAATGGAAAATTCCTGGTTTGAAAGCAATTATAGCGCTTTTCCTATGCTGATCCATCCCACATGATCTGTAGGCTTGTGCGCAAGTAAAGAAGAGGGTGATGTTGAGAGATTAAGTGTATTTTTTGGAATCCTCCAAAAAGCGGGTGAATCTTAGTATCCAGAATACAGCTATCTTTATATTTTTTCTATTTCAATACTCAGAGCGTGAAATGTCCAAATAAGGGGATATATTACAATAATAGGGGCTCTCAAGGAAATTTTGAAATTCATGCCAAACACTTGCAGCTCCACGGTATTTTTCTACCAACCAATAACATCATTTTCTGTTTAAAATCTCTTCTGAACATTGCCGCTTGATGATTAACAATATGACAACAGCTTGTCCCAAATTATTATTAATGAATAAGAAAATAACCTGATTTGCTTCCCAGTTATCAATAACGTTCACATTGATAGTAATCATCTAAGAAATTCATTCAACAATCAATCAAATTAATGAATCGTGTTCTAGCTTCCAGATACAAACGTTCAATCATAATAATTATTATTTATAGAATTACTGGAAATCGTGGAATATTGACCGGCTTGAGCTAATTAGAGGCTAATGAACATTATAAGGAAACTTGTCGATTTTTATCTTATAGCGGAGTCAATTAACGAGATTCATCAGTGCTGTTTTGAATGGAATTTTTCAACAATGATGAATTCATTGAAGAAAATTTGGATTACAATTAATGTACTCTCGACTCCTCTGATTATTTACTTTATCATTCAGATCATTGGAAGAAATTCTCAGAATGCAATACTAGGCCGGTATTACACGATAATAGTTCTATTATCATTATTATGGAAAAAGATGCAAATTTGATTTCGTATTTTCATCTCTAACCATATGATCAGATAATTATAATCATAGACGTATTATCGCGTAATACCCGCCTTAGCTTTTTTCATAGAAGATTCAAGCAAATATTCGTCAACATTTATGAACATTTAAATTGAATGAGTCGCGGAATATTTTTTCAAGACCAATAAAATATTGTTTGAAAATAAGCTGCTCGTTCAAACCAAATTTCGTAATTAGGTTTTCCAATGAATCCATTAAAATGCCCCAATAAATTGGGAATGTTTATAAATCTCGCCAACTTCTAGGAAACCCGTTTTTGGAGTGATTTCTCATTTTAGAAAATAATTATACCGACAAGTAATGATATAAGAAAGAGCACTAAATTCAAAATACGAGAAAGTCCATTAAATAAAATATTCATGACTCACCATCTCCTAAGCAGGCTAAATTCTGTAATATTGTATAAGAGGGAGCAATCATCTCATTTTATCGCTAATAAGGAACGTTGCATTAAAATAAGGGAGCAATTTGGAACGATTGACAATGATTAAGTCCGCAATCAACTTCTATTTTGTCAAGAATTGACTAAAGCCCCGGTAACAAGAAGCCTATTATGCCTAATTTTGTAAGTATTATTTCCTAAGCAGGTCGATATTATCGACATAATGAGTAGTGGACTCAGTACTGTTGAAAAACCCCTGTTAAACTGATAAAGTATTCAAGAGGTTCTTCTATACTGAATCATCATCACAAAATAAAACAGAGTTGAGAATTCTACCTCAATTCTACTGGTCCTTTCCGATAACTTCATAAAGCCGAAAAAACAGATTGAGTAAAATTCATTATTGTGGAATGGAAGTCTCTTATTCAACAAAAAATTATTAAAAGTTAAATTGAAGTTCAACTTCTCCTATTTTAATTATTGTTGTTTAAATATTACGTAGACTTGGATCCTTCAGTTTATGAAATGAAAGATGTTTGAAAACCTCATGGATTTCTCATTTTTTAATATACAGAGTCTTTCAGGATATATGTGCAATACTTCTCAGGATGATGGATACCAAGTGGGGAGTAAAAAAAGTACCATTGGACCAGAGATATCATTATTATTTTTTTACCGATAAAATGGATGAGAATTGACATTTCTCAAAAACTATATGATTCTATAATATTTAAGAGGAATAATACAGATACAAGGATCCGGGTTGCCGGCCAACCCGGCCGAGTGGTCTGGGGCGTTACAACTTTCAGTCCGCTAGCGCTACCCGGTCGTGGGTTCGAATCCCACCAGAGGCATGGTCGTTTATGCACCTCATAAATCACCCTCGCACACTCCATTACCTACGCACAAGTAAATTGGAATACTTGTGTGGGCATCATCCGCAGCAAAAAAAAAAGAATAATTTATGTATAAAATAAGATGGAAGGAACTAATGTAATTTGTTAGAAGTTTGAAATATGAACGTTTATTGTTCTAAAAAACACAATTTTAGAACTTGAACTGGATATGAAATCGTAAACTCGTATTTCAATCAGGCCTAATAGGAGTTGTATAGGCCTCCTATAATAGGAGTTGTATAGGCCTCCTACAATAGGAGTTGTAGAGAATCTAGTTCTGGAAATAGGTGGTTGTGGGCAATGTTATGATTGTGTGAAACTTATCCTAATCCCAGAAATCGCAATCAAGTGAAAACACATTGCATAGCACGAGAAAAAACAGTATTTTGTCCATTTTTTACCGCGATTTCTAAGATTTGGGTAAGTTTTACACAATAACGTCCTTTCAAATTTTCATTCAGTTATTTTCTTTACCAAATTTTTATACAGAGTTTCTGTACCATAATAATTATTGTTTTGTGATGTGCCAAAGTGCTAACCAAGTTTTTCAACTTCAATCAATCTTATCTTTTTCTATTAAACTGAAATCCTATCTTGAAAAATTAGAAGAACAGATATAATATTTGGAATATTGATCAGACCTTCTATACATATCCCAAGTGTTGTATAACAGATCAACTATTAACTATCTGTTGGAATCAAAACCGAAGCATTATAAATAAAATTGGAATATTATACGATAATTTCAATAATAGATTCAGGCCACAACTACAACAATATTCCGATTTCAGCATGGGGAATCCCACAGAATGTTAACACGCCCTGAAGGATTACCGCAATGCAGGAACAATGAAATTAAACGATTGTTATCTTAATAAATTTACGCACAATTAGGATGTTCTCACGCTCAATGCTCGCCTTCATTACAGCCTGTAATGCACTCATGAAGTGAGAGTGAACAGAACACGCTACATAGAAAGCTGCAGGGTATATTTTAGGAGAATTGGAAATTATAATCAAGATTCACACCAAATTCAAATTGAATTAGTCACGTAGGCGTTCACAAATAATGTGTCATATAGGTGAATTGCTCTAGAAAATTTGGAAAATTTTGTCAAACTTTATGTTAAAATATCTGTTAAAATCAAAACCAAATCATCTTATGGAATAACGGTCTTAACTGGAGAATGTGGAAAAATCTAAGAACTGTCTTCCGATAGAAATATTGTCTCCACTTTAAGACCGTCCTGATCATCACTATCAGACATTCCCTGGGTGCGTCTTCCTTGACATCTGCTAGGCCTATATCTACTTGATACTTTTCTGATCATGGACTTAAATAATAAATTCCCTTGATACAACCCAGCAGAAAATGCAAAATAATGTACTTTGAAAGGTTCAAATGCTACTTACATTAATAAGGAACTCATGAAATATTCTACGTAGTAGACAATTATCATAAACATTTATTATCAATTATTTAGGTTCTTTGAAGAGTTTGAAGAAATTCTATGTTATACAATTCATTGGAATGAAAATGTCATTCTATTCTATTCTGTTCAAGACAGTTTCTGGTTGGATTGAAATGTACTTCCGCAAACTTTGAAAACTGAGTAGCTAATTAGCCTATATTCTGGATTTCAATTGCAATTTTCATAAAAATTATGGAATTATTTCGACAATATTAATGTGAGAACACAAGGTAATCACATTTTACGTAACATATATGGTTTTTTGTTGTTATCCTTTGTTGGGACTAAATTCTCCTTTAAAAACTTTAAATTCATTTTCAGGGAAAAGAGGTAACTCACGGTGAATTGTATTCTCAAATCACATAAAAATAAAAACCCAAGCACTTATAAAAACAATGATTTTTATGAAAAAATAGCTTGCACACACTCAACAGCCTGTTCCAGAGATGCGTCTGACAAATTTAGAAAACGAGTAGGCATACTTGAAACGAGGTAGACAACCCTACGTGAATCAGGAGGGCATACTCAACAACCCTTCTCAATATCTCCTCTATCTCTTCCTCTCTCTTTCCCTCCCACTCCTCACTCACTCTTTCTCTCTCAAACCTTTGCCCTCTTTGTCACTCTCTTTTGCTTTTTCCTATTCTCTGCTCTTGAAATAGGGTTGAGATCAATTTGTAAGCCGGGATCTTGTTTGAGATAACATCACCGCTGCATCACTGACATCTGACAACTCCATGTCTTTTCAATAAAGCACCACTCTGTTTAGATAAACTAAACAGATAATATTTTTCCTACTAGCAGCTTAATAGAGTGTCAGTCAGTTTTGAGCTGGTATTGAGATTCTGATATTAGTGATCATCACACAAATAGGCTTATGTGTCTAATAGAAGTTTAACTGAGTTATAGATGGAATTTTAATGAGCCTAGAATATAAGCCGATCAATCTATGCTTGATTGGGTTTGAAAAAAAGAGTAGGGAAAATTTCGCCAGGGTTCTTTTTTATAGTACTTCATGCATGATTCAATTAGCTACAATGTAAATATAGTTTATAGAGGCTAACATATAGTTTATAGAGTTTACAAGTTCATTGTAATTTACTCCTCACGTGTTTAGATATGAAAAATTATTAGTTCCACTATCAAATAAAGTTGAATGAAAAGACGAGATATTATCAAACCACATATTTTCCACAGGTTTATGGGAAATCGAGATACCGGTTTCGATAACTACCAGAGATTGATAATCGAAACCGGTATCTTGATTTTGAATGAATCTGTGTTTTCACTATATCTACTATTTTCATTTGATATGAATAACCACCACAATATAACCTTTATCATAAGAGTAAGTCAAGAGTAATATCAAATAGGATAGTCGGATTGAGATATATTATTATAAAAATAATAACTTCTTATTTGATGATGATGAAGGGGTAAAGAATATCTTATATAAGTTAATTTTCTTGGATATGTATTTCTCTGATTTATTTTAGCTCTCAAATTACACATGCGTTTCTCTTCCACGAACTTATTCATTTTTACAATTATATTATCTCTCCACCATTGGAGTTACATTTCTTCAAACTATCCTCATTAAAGTAATTTTCAACGATATCCACAGAAATTCCAGTATATCATGGAGTTTTCCTTTGAAAACGTTATGATCTTGACCTCAAATATCAAGCACTTTGATACAAGTAGCTTCAAATAATGACTATTCCATCAAAAGATACTAGTAGCTATTCCTAGAAAAGTTACAATAAGAATCAGGAATTATGTAACAAGAAAAAGATATTGGAATTAGCTCACAAATCAATCTGCCCAATACCAATCAAACTCTAATTAGACTTAATGCAATCTTTCCAAAGAATATAGATTCGAAGCTATTTAATTTCTCAAATAAAGTTGATCGAATAGAAAATTGTATTGTTTCACTTTTACATTTTTAAATCAAATACATATTTGGAAAATCAAAGTAGACTCACCCTATTCAGCAATATTGCTCATCAAATGGATATTCGAAAGGACAGTATCGAGCAATAAAATCAATTGAATATGAAAAACTTTTAAACTAGATCAAAAATATCAGATCAGTCCATTTTTTACTTTTCAGGTTTTGTGAGCCACTGGCATCTCTACATGATTTTTCAAAAGGGTCATCCACTACGTAAACCACGGTTTGCATTATAGATGAAAAGACGAGTATTCCAAAATATTCATTGCTATTATTTGTAGTTATTGTGCAAGAATTAAACATCGTTTATGACATTTTTTAATAGATTCTCGGCAGAATCTGTTATGAGAGAACATGGAAGTGACCACTCACAGTGGTTTTCAGAATAATTCGAATGATTATTTTACCTAAAAGAATCACAAGCAATAAAATTCATTGAATAGGTAACTCACCGGAATGCAGGTTATGCCGGGGCGTCCCTAAAATTTGGTCGATGGTGTACAACGCTCGTGGTCGGTTGCGGTCCATCATGGTGGTGAGATCAATCTTGACGAAATTTGGAAACACGTCGGCGAAGAAACAGAAGAATAGTCCCAAAAAACTACGTACAACTGCACTTTTACACTGGGAGCTGTTCTGAACTGTGATGCTCCGCTGTGCGCTCTGTAACGCAGTCGGTGAACGTCTGAAACAGTTGGACAACTCCGACTCAACCCCTCGAAAGTTTGCGGCCACCCCTTGTTCTGCGCATGCGCGGGGTCAGCCAATCACAGGCCGGCTTCGGCGCTGACGGTTGCCGCGCTTATCAAATTACTTACCACCAAATACCAATCAAATACAAATCACGTCCACGCCTTCGTTCTAACTTGAAAGACACCACAGTCCACATCTCTCATTATCCCTTGCTTCTTTTCACTCTCCTTCTCACTTTTTCCTTCCCTTTGTCTTTCTTCCTCATCTTTTCTACCTTCTCTCCTCATCCACAAATGATTGTGTCAGTATCAGCTCTGATTTCTCTAGCATCTGCTAACTGCTACGATGGGATAGCCTATCGGTTTCTTTCCATCAACTCATTATTCCTTTCTCTTCCCTTTCTCACTCCTTTTTCTTTTCTTCGTTGTATCCTTATTTTTCTATCAAATTCCTCTCACAACTGCTTCGCTAGCACATCTGCTTAATTTTCTGTCCTTTTTTTCCTTTTTTCTTCTCTACTCTGTTACCTTCTCACTTCGTTGCCTCAATTTCTCTTTGTTCTTCCTCCTTCCTCGTTCTCTCCTCATCTTCTTTGTATGAATATCAGCTCTGATTTCTCTATCGACCGCTTCCCTAGAACATAGTTTCTCTTCATTAGCAGCAGAAATTAGGATTTTTCTTCAACAGCACGAATGGGGTAATTTCGAAGTCCTTCAAATTAGTTCTTGTATGAAATCAGCACTTGAAGCAGAAAAAGGATATTATCTATTAAATTTTCACCAGTTTTCGCTTTGAATCATTTTCTAACCTCATCCGATTTTCTTGATTTATTCTATTCATTCATTCTTGAGTTTGATTTGATCCGATTTCTATCCCAATTTGCTCTTCCCCCTTATTTTCGTTTTTTCCATTTCCCCGAATTCCTATGTTTTCTCACGATCTTTTCTATTTTTTTGTTAGTTTCTCTTTCTACTCCTTCAATTCCCTCTTTCCTTATTCGTTTCATGCTCCCGCATCGACAGAACGACAGGCTAACCTGTTTCAAATCAATTATAGTATACTATGATAATAGTATATCTTCTAATAGTTATTGTTTCGCCAGGACATCTTAGACAGCTTCTCGCCATCAGCCGAGAAACCTTGTCGCCAATAAGTAGTTCCTTTTAACTGATTCTTGAGCTGAAATCAACTCAATCTGAATCGTTTCTTTTCTTATCGTTGGTTTCAGCTAATTAAAACTCATCATGAAAGCGTATTTACTTTTTTATCACAAATAAGGAAACGCCAATACTTATGCCCGGTTTTTCCATGCACACTCAAATTTGAGGGACCCTCAAGTTTACTACACTTTACTACATTTCCTATACTTATAGAAAATGTCAGCTGTTCATCAAAATTTGAGGGTCCTTCAACTTTGAGTGTGCTTGGAAAAACCCGGCACTAGAGTCCCATTAGATGTTATCTAGTCATCTATTCTACATCTATTACAAATCGTTCTGTGAGATGGAATAATTGAACTGATATCAAAAAGAAGGTACATTAAAAAGAAATAGTATTTTCTGAAGCATGATATGTGTTTCCAGAATAGGATAAATTCTTAATCTCTTTGAGGTATGGCCTATAGATCTCCACTTTCCTAAAACACCTCAAATTTAGAGTCAAAGCATAAAAAATTGACTTTCTAAAAGCTATTGTTGAAATTAAGAGCTATTAAGGAAATGTCCGTGAACTCAAAATAGAGAGAATGTGTTTCAGAATCCAGGAAATAGTTCCTTGATGTTCCACTGGCGGCTCGTGCCCACGAAACAAGTGAAGTGCTGTACAGTGAAAGATACGAGCACTTCACCTGTTTCGTAGGCAGGAGCCGCCAGTGTGATTTTCCAATCGATAATAATGATTTTTTAAAATTTCTCATGAGATTGTGAAGTACTAATCCATGGTGGAGAAACTAGCTAACAATGAATAAATAATATGTATCAGGCCTAGTAGTTAATGATAAAATGTTCTTTCTAAACCAGTGTTTTGTGATTGAAGTTTAATAATGAAACATTCGTGTTCCCCATTATTCACTATTCCTAACGGCAGTGAACTAAGAAAAAGTAATCAAGTTTGCTTGTATTGCAGGCTATTAGATGCTCAACTCCCATTGGTCAATTTCTGTCGGTGTTGGGAGTGGGAGTAGAAGTTTCGTCCAATCACAGTGTTTCATGAGTCTCTTAGTAGGTTCCACCATTTTGTTGTCAAGAAAGCAGCCATTTTCTTAGTCGCAACAAGCATATTATCCTCATTTGTTGAAACAGTCAAGAGAAAACAATGGTGTATTGATCAAGTTGAATTTGAAAATTGATTAAATAGATGAGTATAATCATTGATAAATAAATTGATTGAAGAAATATTTGAAAACCTTTTTCCAAATTGAACTGACAATGAGAATTGTATTTATTCTCGAATGGATTTAAGTTGGCGATTCAATTCCGAGGGTAAAACATATTTTTAATTTACTGTTGGAAGAAATTTTTATTACAGTATTCCATAATATAAGATTAAAATTCTAAAATAAACTGGAAATTTCCATAATTGTAAGAAAGCCAGAAATGTTTAATTATTTAATCACTGTCTTCCTGTAGAACATGATTTGTGATATTTCTCATGTTTCTAGTACATCATTCGTTTCCCATAGAACAAACACCCTATTTTATAGACTTGTTTGTACATGTTTGTAACATGTTTTCCCATAAGATCCGGATACGAGAGCCTTTCAGGTGACGAAACTATACTTTGATTTTCTACCCTTTTTTTATTATTTCAATCAACCCCGTTACTTAGCAGTGATAAGTGGTATAATTTTGTGTACAATTTGGCTATTTATTCTTCTTCGCAGAGAGAATGCAATCATTATTACGTTGAAGAGAGATAAAGAAAGAGAAGGAAACAATGAAGAGAAAATTGCTTTGTAAAACAGAATCGTAAATTCCTTTCTCCCTATAAACATCGATTCACAATTTTCGATACCAATCTTAGGCCCGTATAAGACGTTATTCTATATTGTAGAATGCAATCATATCTCAAAACAAAATTTGTTTTCTTTTGTTTTCCAGTTGTGGGTGAAGTGATGAATATTATCAATTCAGGAGTGGTAACTATGGTATTATTTTGTTATTTATAAAAAACTATCATTTCGTTCGAACTTCATTGTCGTGTTACTAATGACACTTTTCCTGTTATAATAACATTGCGATTAATTATTCATTAAAAGAGCTTATTGATCGCAGTTCTTCAAGTAGATAGGTGAGTCATCTGCATTGATTGGACTGAACTTGCGAGGAATGTTTTCAAAGTTCACTGGTGAATAATGTGAAAGTGGAAGTGTGAATTCACTGGAGTTTTGTACAAGTCAAAATAGCAGAAGTTGTTTTAATCATGGAGCTTAACATGTAGTTATAAATAATGTAGTTATGTAATATGTGTTGTAAAGTTATAGTAATGTGTATAATAATTTAGTTATAAATAATGAAAAATTCCATTCAACATTCTCAAGTGAATAGACTAAAGTCCATTAGTAATTAATAATGAAGTGGAGGATTTGTAAAAAGTAAACCTACTTCGAATTCAAATCAAGCTGGAATAACGGGCTTCATCTTTCTAAATTTCTAAGAGGCCCATATGTTCTTTGGGAATGTGCGTTAGTAATGAGAGGGCTGACAAGGAAGGACGAGTAGAAATAAGATATGACAAACGCTTTCTAGGCATTTGGGACCGACGGCTTTAAGTTTCCTCCAAAAGATGGGGGATGATCTTCATGACCAGTGCAGTGCTAACCTATCAGATTTGAACGTCGCACATTACTCTTACTCTTGTTCAAAGTTCAATAGAAAGGGATGAATAGAAAACAATAGTGAAGCGGTATTTCTATTGGTTTTCTACTTATTGAGCAGCTTAATAGTCGGAAATGGAAAAACAAAGAATGGAAATGATTTGTCTTTAGTGTAAAAAAATCATCAAACATCGAAAAACACAAGAGAATATGATTATTATTACTGAGAAATTACGGAGGAAAGATAATAGGAAACTATACTCTACTAAATGAAATTTTCTATTTGAAACTTACGCCGTAAGTTACATCAAATAATTGAGTACGTATGATATGAGTAAAGGGGCAAGACGCGAGAAATGAAATGAAAAGCGATGAATAGAAGAAGCCGTATCATATTGAGTTTGTAACTTACACTGTATAGGTGGCAAGTAAGTGTAGTAGAGATCTTTAAGATGCGTAATGTGTTTTTGGAAGTCGATCCGCGTCGCTGAGATTTGAGAGAAATTGGTGAGAGCGATGGAGTGGGTGGGGTAAAAGCGTGCTGGCAGATTTATTCGACTGCGTAATCGCCGCATCATTTCCCTTACATATTACATTTCGGGTGTTAATACACATGCCGCAGCACACTCGACAAATATAATAACATCTGAGATGTGCCGAGTGGATGAGCGACTGAATGGAAAAGCATCCCAAGATAGAAGTCTTGCAAGTTTAATTCGAAAGGAATTATCTATTGTAATGTATTTGCATGAGGAAGGCGTCTCTCTCACTGAATCTCCGTCCCTGTCTGATTCAAATTCACTCGGATAATCCGGAGGGCAAAGACGAAACGAATAAGTCAGAGCTAGCAATAATAATTCTAGGGTTGACACTCTTCAGTGATTGCATAAGATACTTCTGCTCCGGGCCCCTCTTCCCCCCTCACTCTTCGTTTACTCTGCTTCTTATCACAATCATCTCACCTACCCCTCTTCCCTCCCCAATCCACCCTCATTGTCATTCCCAGGTCACATTCACTCTAATCGTCAGCTGTTTTCTGTCTCTCTCCGGCTCGCTTTCACTCCGCTGCCAAAACCAACCAGAAGTTGAAACTTAATATTAGGTATTATAATAGTCGTCATCGACGTCGACACGACTACGTTCCAATTATTAATTTCACTTCTCTTCAACTCAGTCAACTCAGACCCATTTCCTTGAAGCAACGCTAGATGTAGTTATCACAACCGATCTACTCCTCTACCTTTTCTCTTTCTCACAACATGCTTTTACAGTATTATATAGTTTTTCTTTTTTTAATCTCCTTTATTTACTCATCCTAATTCCAATTAGAGTTCTTCTAAGGATAGTTCTGAGGCTTATAGGCCTACAGTATGCGCAATCTTCTTTCAAACTGTTCAAGAAAACTATTTTTTAAACTTGTTTTTAATTGATAAATGAAATGAAAAAAATAAAATACTTTTTTTAAAACTTCAAATTAATAAACTTGAGGTATTTGATTTTTTCATATTATTTATCAATTACTTTAAATAGCCCCAAGTTTAAAGTTTAATTTTGATTTTGTTTTTAACTGTATATTTACTCCTGTAACCAAGTATATTGCGAGTTTGAACTACTTTTAGCGGAACTTGGTTTAAAATTATGTGGGATATACAGATATAATAGTCTGCATTTATTTCATAGATGAGAGCCGATGGAAGCGTTATTGCGTTCGATAATGGATACAAGAATTAGTAGAAATTTTACTGTTCTGAACGCAAAAATTAGTAAAAATTTTAGCGTTAAATGTTGGCTCATTCATTATTAAAAATCATTTCCATGTACCATGTCACTCACACTCACATAAACTAACAATAACCATTCAGATTTCTTTCTCGGAGAACATGGAATTTATTATAGTATTTTATTCTTACGGTGGTCTAGTTAGAGGTATAGGCCTACTTTATTTCAGGCAGCAATCTAAGTAAATCATAAGATCAAAATTCATAGAACAATATGATATGTCAACGTATGGAATAAAAGATGAAAATTAATAAGGAGATCTTTTCTTCTCATCAGATTCTTTGTTCAAATACTCGTATAATAAAAGACGATCCATCCTTGGAAAATAAAAAAATACGCAAAACACATTAAAATTATCAATTTCAAAATTATATCAGTAGGAGTTCAAGTATCTTAGTTGATAAGTAAATTCAAAGTTAAGCTCTAACGATTTTTCAAAGTCATTTTTCCTTCTTCTCTGATTATAATAGTTCTTTCAATTTAATAGTATAAGTTGAGTTCAAAAAATTGAATTCTATTCCTGCTCAGTCACTGATTACTTCGCCCACGAGAATTGAGTTCAGAATAAAGCGTTATAGTAAGCTGATAATTGAGCGTTCTTAGTAAGCTGATAATTTTAATTTTTAAATGGCTGATATCGTTTGGTTTAATTATCATTTCGAATAGCGCGCGCTCCCCATTCTCCATCGCTAAGAAGACGAAAACAAAGTGGAAATTCAACAAGGTTCGAAAAGAGAGGAAAACTTCGAAAAAAGGAAATTGCTTTTAATTTTGCGCAGCCGGCTTTTCCCAAGGTAAAGGTCTTCAAAGAGGCGAAAAAGAAAACTGTTCTCCGACAACGAGAAGTTAATTAAAATCTTTTCTCTTGTAATAATCTTAAAAACAGATTAAAAAGTAATGAGCTGTCCAGACAGTGAAATTAGAGCAGATTAGATTTAGCCAACCATTTTTAATTAGTTTCTTTTATGCGAAGAAATGCGTTATAAGAAAAAGTTATTACGGAGGCGGGAGCTGGAGGAAAAGGCCAAGTAATGCCATCAAATAATTAATTGAAAAGTAAGTTACAGCTTTTTGTAATTCTATTGTTTCTCAAGAAATTCAGATCACATCTTATTACTGAACTTGCAAATTACTTGCATTATTTGAATGATTACATTTTGTAAATTTCCAATACTGTATTCTAAGGCATTACACAATAGGCCTATACTTTTCTCAAGATTCCGAGCATCAAAGTTTTGGTTATTGAATCTGTTTACAGATTTTTTAATAAAATTTTTTTTCCAAACCAAAATTAATTGCTTAGAAGAATTAAAGATTTTTTTGTGTCATGAATTTCATAGCAGGTTAATTACTAATAAAAACCTCTGACATACGAGAGTTTTTTTAAAAGAAAAATTTAAAGTTTATCAAAGTGGAAACTCGCATATTAGGATGTCTTCACGAGCTTTATTATAATGTCTGGTAAATGACATCATCATGTGACATCATTTGCAAATGAAAGGATTGTGGAAGGAGGGAAGGGGGTTCGACTGGGATCGTGATGAAAATTCTTGTAAAGTACCGTAAAAGTAATGAGTTTCACAAGCAGTAGGTACATAAGCACAAGCGCGTCAAGTATGTTAAAAGCGGCGGAAATGATTTCCTCTCTGACTCATTGCGAGTGTCTTCTTTTGAAGGGGAGTCAGCTATAGTCTGTCCAAGCAAAGAAGACATTCTGACAGAATGGAAAAATCAATTCAGCTTGGTCAATATTGGTTCAAAAATTATAAATTTGGACTCAAATAGTAGATCAAAATGTTTTTTTAAATTCGATACCTAATGTATAATATTTGAACCAATATTGACCAAGCTGGAGTAATTTTTCCATCACACCAGAATGTCTTCTTTGCTAGGACAGACTTTAGCACGTGATTCCTGTGCTTCAATCGTTACCCCCTCCCCGCTACCCACCATCACCCCCCTCCTTCTCACATCTCTCTCTACCCTACTGCCATTTCATCAGCCTTATTTAACTTTATAAATCTCAACTAATTTTGTCAGAAATCTACCTGAGCATATAAGTTTAGGGAAGTGAGTTTAAAGGAAGTCGTCGTAACAGCTACAGCTCTTTACAAAATCATCACTCAAGACTTTATCTACTTGAAAGTATCGCTTACACTCAATCTACTGCATTACGTTATTTAGTCTTTTGCACTAAATTTTATTTAGTCTTTTCTGAATTGAAATTAACCAATCACAAGTAGTAAGATACAGACACAGTGTAATCAACCCTCGAATACTTGCACACTATTTTGTAAGTAGGCTAGCTCGTGCAATCTTATAAGCCCCCAATAACAAAAATAGAATTTTGCTTGTCTATCTACACAATAGTTTTAACTATACAGTAATTGTGATATTGTAGACCCCCATTAACAAAAATATTATTTTGTATGTTATCGACTACTCTAATATTGACCAACTAGGAATGTTCTTAAGACAATGATGGTCAATGATTTTCACGATCTGTACAGTTGTAGTCAATTTCAGTAGAAGCTGCTGCGTTTGATGAGTGTCCACCTTCTTTCTTGACTAGATCCCGGCAATAACACCAGTAGCGTAGCCAGGGGGGTCCAGGGGGTCCGGAACCACCCCCCCAAAATTTTGGGCAAACCTTCATGTTTAAACTCTGTTCCTCTGAATGAGAGACGACTAAGAAATTGATGCAGTCCACACAGAGTGTTCATAAGAGTATAATGTTCACTGAACTTCTCAAGCTGATTCCCTACATAAGAATAATGGAAAAATTTCTATAAAAATGGATTCCAGTAGCGTAGCTAGAGGGGAGGGGGGTCCAACTTCCACCGCCAACTCAGTTTTCCCACTTGGAGCAAACTTTTGTCAACTTTGTTACTTCTTTGTCAACTGACCAAGTGGTGTCCAAAAAGTGCAGATTGTTTAGAGTTGAAATGCATGAAGCCCCCATCTGTATTTTAACTTCATCTTAAAAAATGGAGCTTTATAATCAATCAAATCGTTTATTTATCCATCAACAATAATAACAGAAGTGAAAATTAAAAATAGAGTTACATAATAATAATAATAATACAAGTATAAAATACCGTAAAAATAAGGAAGGTCTCCGCAAGGTTAAGAAACCTGTGCGCAGAGGCCGAGTGTTCTAAAATGTATATACATTAAAAATAATGAATAGAAAAAAGATGAAATAAACTTCTTCAGTGAAAATAAAATCACAGAACTGCTAGGAAATCATAAAATCTGATAGAAATTTACAAATCAATAGAAAATTTTAAAAAGCTGATAATGATGTAAAGCTTTAAAATTTTGTACTGAAAATGCCCCCTGAACTGATCAAGTGGTTTAGAAAAAGCTGATTGCTGTGGGGTTGGAATAGTTGAAGTGCATAAAGCAGTAGCGTAGCCAGGGGGGTCCAGGGGTTTCCGGAACACCCCCCTGAATTTTGGACAAACCTTCATGTTTGAACTCTGTTCTTCTGAATGAAAGAAGTTTAAGAAATTGATAGGCTACAGTCCGCATAGAGTGTTCGTAAAAGTGTTCATAAGTGTTCACTGAACTTTTCAGGCTGATTCCTTACATTAGAATAATGAAAAAATTTCTATTTATGAACATGGGTTCCAGTAGCAAAGCTAGATGGGAGGGGGGTCCAGGGGGACCAACTTCCACTCAGTTTTCCCACTTGGAGCAAACGTTTGTCTTGGGCCTACTTCTTTGTCAACTGACCAAGTGGTGTCCAAAAAGTGCAGATTGTTTAGGGTTAAACTGCATAAAGCCCGCATCTGTATTTTTGATTTATCTTGAAAAATGGAGTTCAATAATGATGTAGAGCTCTAAAATCTTGTATTGGAAATTCCCCCCAGAACTGATCAAGTGGTGTTAAAAAAAAGCTCATTGCTGGGGGTTGAAATGATTGAAGTGAATATCGCATAAAGTGAATAATCTAAATAATACTCTGGATAATCAATTATTCACTAGTAATCTTCAAAGGCAGAGTTATAAAACGCTACTTTGGACACAAAAAATCGCACATTTAACAGAACTTTTGGTGCTCAGGAAAACAGATACTCAAAATATTCCGATTGTTGAGGTTTGAGCTGTATAAAGGGTGAATCTGTATTATTAATTTCTCTTTGACAATTTTGTTTTACAATGCTATTTTGGACAAAGAAATTTGCCTGAGAGCTCCCTTAACTAACCAGATCAAATAATGTTGAGGATTGAACGATATAAAGTGAATTTATTTATTTATCTATTTCATGTAAAAAAATATACAAGATGAGGAAATAAAAAGCAGGCTATCGCCCAAATCCTCTTCTATCTCCAATTTTGTTCTAATAAAAAAAGAGCTCTAAAACAGTATTTTGTACTACATAATTTTAAAATTTTCCCGGGGGGAACCCCCTTTCTTTGGGGTGCCCTCAACCCCCCCCCCCCTCATTGGCTTTGAACCCTCCCCGAAATCGAATCCTGGCTACGCCAATGAATAACACAAACCATAACATTTCATACCACGGTGACGCTCACTGCTTAGTGATCGTGAAA
Organism: Sogatella furcifera; assembly: GCA_017141385.1. Taxonomy (NCBI): domain Eukaryota; kingdom Metazoa; phylum Arthropoda; class Insecta; order Hemiptera; family Delphacidae; genus Sogatella; species Sogatella furcifera. The sequence continues at coordinate 10,465,395 of CM029546.1, forward strand.
TTACGACACGAACACTGTGGGCTGCTCTTGGACAAGGTTATTACAACCTAAATAATAATTGACTTTAATAACCTTGACTCTTGAATGGGAAACCAGTATTTGGACAAGTACTCGTTAGCTAGTTTGAACCTACCCTTAAGGGTCTCCCCACCAGTAACAGCTATCTGCATATTTTTTATAACATTTCATTGGCAATAATCAAATTGTTTATTATTACAGAGCAATAGATTTCTACCAAAATTTGAGAGAGATGGAACTTGAAAATAAATTATAAAACTTGGGTTCAACTACGGGTGTTCTCAACAGTGAAGTAGCCCGTCCACTCATGTTTTGGAGACAATGGTGCTGATTATTGGCAAGTGAAAGTGAGAAAATCCTGTCTATTATCTGCTATGAGCATTCATTCTTATGTCCTACAACCTACTCAGATCTTCTTAGTTGAAGACGTAACAGAAGTTTGACAAATTCAACCATTGTTTATGTCACATAATGAGTCATCTCAATCAAGTCAGGGGGAGTAACAAGCGGGGGAGATTTGAATAGTGTCATTCACGCGTAACTGCTAGTTAAATTGCTAGTAAGTCACTTTCAAATTAGAGCGTATTAGTAGTGTTAATACTGTTGAGTGGAGGCAACTATTGAGTGAATAGAGAAGTGGCGTGGATCTTTGCTTTTATGTTGAAGAACGAATTTCACTACTTGAACGATTTCATCGCGAAGTAAATAGAGGAGGAGAAGAGTAATAAAGATAGGAGAGTGTTCGGATGATGAAGTGCTTGCACGCGTTGAAGGGGGGAGAAGAAAGAGAAGAGAGAGGAAGAGAGAGAGAGGATAAGAGGAAGAAAGAGTTGAAGAGGGCAATTGTAAATTGCGCGGAAAGACGTGGTGGCACATTCGAATTGGAATTGAACGATTGAATGAATGAATGGATGAATGTGTGTTGGAGGGTGTGGTAATCCACACTTAGATGCGAGCTAAGTACATGTATGAAAGGCGAAATTAGGGGAAATGGTGGAAGAGTGATGGAGATAGGAAGGCGTTGTGACAGAGGAGGAAGAAAGATAAAATTGAGAATATAAGACGATAAGTGGGTAGAAATAAAGTCAAAGTGGGAAGAAATGTAGTCAAAGTCGGAAAAAACGGAGTCAAAGTATGAAGGAATAGAATCGAAATAGGAAAAAATTGAGTCAAGATATGAAGAAATTGAGTCAAATAAGGAAAGAAGCCAATGAGTTAATATAGGAAGAAATTAAGTCAAATTAGGAAGAAATGGAGTTGAAGTACAAATGAATTGAGAAGGGATTTTAAATAAAGAGAGAAAAAAGTGGAAAAGGATATTAAAGTTTAAATCAAATCATTTATTGTTGAAAAAACATGTTTAAATCATACATGTTACAACGACGTCAATACACTGCAAGATATAAATGATGGGGTCGAACTGGTGAATGAGTTAAAGAGATCTTTGAATAGAAATCTTGGAATATAGGTATGCGATGGAGACAGAATAGACATAACAACACGAAAAAATATATATAGAAAAGTGTGGAAATTGTGTTTCAAGTTTAAAAACATTAACATTAGTCTATATCTAAGTGAAATCTTACCTCAAACCGAATTATCTAGCCCAATTCCAATTTAATTGAAAGGAGCCCCAATGTGATATGAAAGGTACTTGATTGAAAAATAATCTTCAAATTCTAAATAACGTATTGTACAGCAGTCTGATAGTATAGTACCAAGGTGTATAGAATACTATAGAGTACAGCAGTGTAGTACGTCGGTCCCGGCTGCCTAAAAACAGTCATTAAGTTATTATATTATGTCAGAGGCCCTGAAATTGATCAGGAGCGACCTGAAAACTCTGACACCAGACCTGAACCAGTCAGGTACACGAATATTATTATTATTATTATTATTATTATTATTATTATTATTATTATTATTATTATTATTATTATTATTATTATTATTATTATTATTATTATTATTATTATTATTATTATTATTATTATTATTTAGCTGCCTGTTTTGAAGATTATCATTTATTGGATTTAAATAAAGTAATTAGAAACTGAATCAACCCTAACTTTACAATAAAAATATCTACCCTATAAAAATGCATTGTTGAATGCTCCTTTCATAAAAAAAATACAATGATAACGTTATAGTTATTCTAATAATGTTTCACTGCATTATTTATGATTCATTATGCTATGATACGTATAAAGGACCTTATCTGTGTTATACATTACAATGTACAAGAGTATGATGAGTATGATATTCCCGGAGTAACAATATTTTCCTGCTTAGGCTGTACGAATACGATTTTTTTATTTGTTGACTTTTTCCAACATCGCAACAAATAAAACCGTTTCTGCTGGAATTCACGTGTTTTTCTCCAATCCAATACAATAAGATCATGATTTATGCCCGAAAGGATAAAAATGAAACCGATTTTTTGAATATAAATGATGGGGAGAAACTCTCCAGTTATTGCGTCTCACGGAATAATAAATTGAATGAGCTTTCAATTCAGTTTTCACAGTCTTGTTGCTAAGCTTGTATAGAACACATTTGGAAGTATAGCAGCTTATAAAAATCGTATTCTAACGATTGATATATGATGAGAGTAGATGAGGGGAGGGGAGAGGGGAATGGAGGGCAGCCTACCTTCATCTTCTTGGAAACATTTAAACGTAATCCTCTTACAATATTGAGTGAGCAGTTTATTCTCCCTTCACGTGAACAAATTGGCAATTATGATTTTTATCTTCAGACGGTATCAGTGCTAAGGCGATAGGTAGCACAGATCGCATTGCAACTCTTTGAGCTATAAGCTGCTTTTAACAGGAGGATTATCTCTTACCTGCTATTGCTAACCTTCTATTGTATTTCTGGACAGACATTATTCTGAAGTACTTATTCAAATTGAAGAGCGAGTTTGAATTGTTTCCATTTTTCAGATTTTTATCTCCAAATTTCTAGTGCTATCTTGACTATATATTAGACAATGTACTCTTTCGAGTTGAAGAACAAAATTCAACTTTTTCCATTTCTGACGAGTTTTGTGCGATAAACATTAATTGATTTTAATCCTGTATTCAGATCCCGTAGGAGCTACCAGTGAACGTTCTAATTCCATTATTCTACCTATTTCTATCATGTGATGCCAAATACTTTTTCTTGAGTTCCTTTTAAGTTTGAAATAGAATGGTGGTAATGAGCTTCCAAATCTTTCAATAGTGATTGAACTTTCAAAACTGTAATAAGAGCAGGGAGACTATTTTTGATAATAAAAACACAATTACTATTTTTAATGTTGGAGAAGTTGTTCCTCTTATAGAACGTTTGAAAAATATCTGTGTTGGATGAGGTTTGCTCATAATCCCGTATCTGAATCAAAACATTGGCAAATTCCTCCCAATTCGATATTATAATGGCCAATATAATACTATGATTATTCAGTCTGAGTACAACTAGTCTTAAAGTCAAATCACAGAATTAAAATCAGTGGTTAAATAGTCTTATTATGTGAATGATACTCGATACTCCTACCTTCATCGGTATTCATAATACATTGATTTTGATAAATTATCATGGAAATCGTTATTTGGGTATCCAATTTTGTCCCCAAGACTTGTGGTTCAAAGCTTACCAACTAGACTGTATAGTAGTTGAAATAGGATTAAATTGATTCTGCCGATAGTATCTGGCTATGGTGACAAGCAACCAAGCACTCTATGACGTCACATACAGATCGTTGAGCATGAGCACTCTATTATCTGGCAATCACGTAGCGCAGACCCTTCTTTGTTGGGGAAGTTGGCCATTACTCATGCCATGGGATGATGTAACACAATAGTCGCACTTTCTCGCACACTCTCTCTCTCTCTCTCTCTCTCTCTCTCTCCTCTCACTCCTTTCCAGCGCCCATTTACATATTATGTGTATTATATCCATGAACAATGATAGAGATAGTTGGGGATGGGGAGGAGGTACTTTGATCTCTAACCCATAGTCTCCGAACTAGTGATCCGTGTGACGTTAACTCTCCCCAATTAACTCTCGCGACCCCTAACACCCCCCTCCCCAACCCAAATCCTCCACATCATTGTCTCTTCTTGAAGTCTATTATATCCACAGTGTCTGTCTACGGTGTCGATTTTCTTGAATGAAAGAAGAGGCAAACTAAAACAATGGATGCAAATTTTAAGTCGCTTATGGTCTTGACGCGCGCACATCATTTCAGTAATGATGTCGCAATTATGTGGATGAAGATAGAGATATACTGGAAGAGAAAGAATGGGAAAAGTGGAAAATGAGAAATACGAAGTAGGACAGAGCAGTTGGGAGAATAATTATTCCTTCAATGCATCTGGTTGTATTCTGGAATTTGAAAACGTTCCAGCAAGGTAGTTGCTTTGTATAGCTCATGCCTAATATTAAGCCGGTTCTATCGCTCATTATGCATAGCTGATTCTTATGAGTAACACTATACTGGACCAGCTGACTAGAGAATAGAGTTAGGAATATATCTAGTCAGCTGGTCCAATCACGGGATACTTACTGGATTTACAAGGAACAGATGAAACTTCCTTTTTTGGCACCAGCTATTTATACTAATGTTCGACTTGAATATGATAATAATAGAAAATCAAGAATTGACCCGCACTTCACTATATATCTAAGAAATTATTAGTGTCATATTGTATAGTTCGGGGATTAAAACTCCATAATACGAAATCATAATAACCTGAATGTTATTAATAAATCCTGAGAGTTCGTTTTTTGACAACAGTATTTCAAAATAAAACCGAAAATTTTAATCATTACACGCCTCTTCCTAAAATATAATAATTCTACACATTTTGTAATTATAACCTCATTATTTTCAAGTAGAATTTGACAATAATTTCGTATTTCCAAATGTGCCGTTAGTTGAAATTCTTTAGAATATTGATTGATAAAATCAATAGGATACAATAGTTGCACGATAGTTGAAAAAATAATCATTCTCATAAACAATCTCTTCCACTCCAACAATATTTTTATTATTTGTGAAGTGCTTGAGCCTAAAGTTTTGTCAGAGTCTGTTCCTATTTTATCATTATTAAAAGCAATCTCCGTTGTTATGAGACAAGGAAAGCAAAATACGAAAAAGCAATAATTGTGGTTATGAGACGATACAGGAGGCGGAGGAAGTTGACTAAGATGAAAAGAGAAGAAAATTGTGGGAATATATGTGTGTTAAAAAAAGACAGCAGACCTGCAAGATGGTGGGATCGAGTAACAAAAAGGTCAAGAAATAGCAATACTTTGGCAAAATAAATAAAAGTTGTCGAAGCTGAAGGGAGTGGAAGTTGAATCTAAGACCAAGCAGAAGGAGGAGGATTAGGAGGAGAGGAGGAGAAGGAACCGTAATGGATAAATGATGGAGCCACTAAGTTAGTGTCCCAATAATAGAAAGAACAACTCAATAATGTTATTGGCCGGCCAAATATAGGAGAGAGATAGAAGCATAGCCTACAGATAGCTAACAATGTATTCCACAGTATAGATATACAATCTGTTCCGACAAACAGTCGAGCGTAGAGCGAATGGAAGGCAGAAGAGAACCAGAGAGAGAGGAAGTGAGATGAATAAGAAGAAGAAGAAGAAGAAGAAGAAGAAGAAGAAGAAGAAGAAGAAGAAGAAGAAGAAGAAGAAGAAGAAGAAGAAGAAGAAGAAGAAGAAGAAGAAGAAGAAGAAGAAGAAGAAGAAGAAGAAGAAGAAGAAGAAGAAGAAGAAGAGGAAGAAGAAGAAGAAAAGAAGAGGAAGAAATCAAGATATGACGATGACAAAAACTGAACAGATGCGGAAAAATAAGAAGTCAGTGAAGAAGTATGAGAAGAAAAACACGTACAAGAATACAATGGAAAAGAAACAAAAAGGAAAAGGAGAGATAGGAAAAAGTAGGAGTACAGTAAAAATATCACGTAAAATGAAAGGAAAAAGGAGACGAACAAGGAGAATTGAAGTATAGAAGAGAAGGAGGTAGAAGTGAAGGAAGAAAACCAAAATAAGAAGAGGAGCAGATTTGAAGGAATAACTGTGATTGGCTGGTAGTAATAGGAGGTTTATTGAGGCATTGGAGAAAAGGTGGTGAGGATGTAGGATTAGGATGAGGGATAGGAAAAGAGGAGGATAAAAAGAAGGAGAAGAGGACTCGAACTAATAAACCGGGTAGCATCTCTTCTTCTTCTTCTTATTTTTCCTCTTCTTCTTTTTCTTCTTCTTCTTCTTCTTCTTCTTCTTCTTCTTCTTCTTCTTCTTCTTCTTCTTCTTCTTCTTCTTCTTCTTCTTCTTTTCCTCCTCCTTCTTCTTCTTCTTCTCAACCTACCAAGCTCCCTGACCTCCCTCTCCCTCCCATCACCCAGCCACCTACTTTACCCATAAGCTACTGATTCTGACTTATTGAATGCTGCTGCTGTTTGCTCAGTTTGTTGGTGGGGGGGGGGAGGACCCAAGTGAGGGGGGAGCGGGGAGCGCACGGCGCGTGTAAACTTTAATCAAACCCACAGGAGCTGCAGGTCTTGTATTCTTTTTTCATCAATGCCAAACCATCTCTCAGCCCCTGCTCCTCCCTGAAGTGAACGCTAGTGGTCCTACGACCTCCCCCTCACCACCCTAAAACCCTTAAACCATTCGTTTATTAAAACTTCTTCATCTTTTATTCGGTAGAAAATTGGAGTCAGCGAAGGAGAAAGTAAACAGTGCCGAACGGATATATCAGAGCCACTAGTGCTGTGCTGTGCTGTGAGTGAGGACCTCCAATTCTCTTCTCTTGTCTGTCTGTAATAGTAGGATATACTACTATCCAGATTTTGTAGAGGCCCTTCTAACCCCTACTCCACCACCCACAGGGCTAATTAACTTTCACAGCGACTTATAAACTGGACCGAGAGGGAGAACAAGCACGTTTATTACTGCATTGTATATAACAACCCCTCACCCTATATATACCCGAAACCCGCTGATATGTGGCGGTCATTCGGAGCCAATAGAGCAAATATACCCAGAAATAAACCCTCCTACCCTCTCTCTCGCACGCACACTCGAAACACGCCAATATAACCTCGCTCAACAATTGAGCGCTCATAATTGCTCCATAACTTTCTCCACTCAGTCAATAGGGACCGGCTGACTTTTAGTAGCTACCAAGTGTAATTTGAATCTGAATCATTGTTGACGTTTCGTGGCTGGATCTATCCTTCTAATATTGAATCAGATATTTGAAGAATGTAACATGAATATTTATCGAAGTGAATAATTAGACTTAAATCATTCATAAAGGATTTCAACTTACAGGCTTATTTCAAAAAATGAATCTTAGTACAAAATAAATAAAATGAATGATTGTATCACTCATTAGATAATAAATTTATTGAAATCTCTGGAGCAAAAATTATGTCTATCATTGATTTTTCAGAATTGTTATTCCAGAAACACTTCCACTGATTATTTCAGTTGAGAGGTTTTCAGTAATTCAGTACAAGAAGAATGACGCATAAAGCTGAACGAATGGAATAACTGATTATGAAAAATACAGAGTCAGAGCAAAGATAAATTAACTTTTGAGTAACCAAATTTTATTGTAATAATAACGTGAATTACAATAAAGTTCTACTTAAAACTAGCTAATCCAATATCTACAAGAGGAAATATTTTTTTTCGAGTAAAGTGTTTTATTTTTTATATACATCGTTATTTGAGCTCTTATGACATTGTTAATATGGTTTTAATTATAACTTCGAGGGGAATACGAGCTTCTCAGCGGGATTTGCCAATGAAAGGCAGTAGTTGAGGATTATGGAACATGTTATTGAATTTTCAGATGTAATCAACTGATGATTTGGCACAACGCACCAACTGAGTGCGGTTAAGTCACACAATCAGGGCGGAGAGTGTTCATCCGCTGCAAAATCAGCTTCATTCGGTTTAAAACAGAAGCGCGCGTTTGAAAGCGTTTTGTGTTTCGCGGGCGCGCGAGCGAGCAAAGTTGCTCGTTATTAATCTGTCGCGTTATTAAATCCGCGCACTAAGCTCCTAAACATCAACCCCCCCACCTACCCTTAACTCAGTGAATGCGCTCAACTCCTATTCGCGCGCGCGCTAATGCATTATTGAAACGACTATTCAGTGCTCACTGCTAGATATATTCTGTCCAAGCAAAGAAGACATTCTGGAAAGATTGGAAAATTATTCCAGCTCGGTCAACATTGATTCAAAAATTTTAAGTTTAGTCTCAAATCGTAGATCAGAATCTTTTCTACAATCTGAGACCAATTTTATAATATTTGAGTCAATATTGACCGAGCTGGAGTAATTTTGCCATCTTGCTAGAATGTCTTCTTTGCTTGGACAGACATCGGCTAACATCGTGTTTCACATGTTATGAGCGCTAAATAGCTTGCTTCAACTGCTACTTTCATGTCATCCAATGGCATTTCTGACTATCACTGAAATAATAATAGCTTCAACTACACTAAGTCTTCTGCTCTGATTCGCCAACTTAATTCGCTGCAGTTTCTTATTTGACTAATCTATTACGAGGTGTCACTCTTATTCTATTTTCTTTTATTGCCTCTTGAAATTGACTTATCAATTTCTATTCAAATGAAATATTAATATACATGTATTTCTAGATTTCTATGTTCATCTAAATTTTGATCTTATCTAATTCATTTTCGTCCTACTTCTCTCTCAACCACAGTGACTAGAAGTACTAGGTTACTGTACTCTCATTCACTAGCCTACCTCTTCTCTTTCTAATTTATTTTCTGTTCTTCTGTTATCAACTTATTCCGTATTCTGAATTCGAAAGAAACCTTGGATGATTTTGAATAAACTGAATAATTTCAATAAATATTATAAATTACTGTCATTATTTACTATTTCAATCCATTATTAAATTCATAGAAATAAGAATTTAAAATAATATGGTCATTGAATAATTCAAGGCAGTAGGCTACAGTAAACATTACAGCTGAAATCTGGTACGTAGAAACAAAAATCATCACACAACTCCTCCTGCCATCTACCGTCAAAGATCCGAACCACTTTCTCCAATGTCATTGGCCAATCAGGAGCGAGTATGAGGAGTGGGAGTTGAAGGCGTGGTTCAAGTAGTCTCGATCGTGATTGGCCCATCGGTCTTTCGGTCTAATTCTTTTCTTTGTTCTATTGCTGCTTGGTTCATATTTGTAGCTTCTCAATATTATCACTTCATGTTGAATTCTACTTCAATCCTTTTCTTAAATTGTGTCGATAAATGGAATGGAACTGGAATACAAATGATATTTCCTTGTGCTGGCTGCCTACTTTATCTAATCCTATGCCTGTAATACGAGTAATTAGATATTGTGTTTTCATATTGATAAAAATATCTCATTAAGCATTTGACGGGAATACCTAACTACATTGCCTGTTTAGAGCCGTTGATATGAGTGCGTTTTGATGTTGGCTAATATAGTAATTCCTCTGTATTATCATCATAATCTTGTTGAAAGGTACAAGCCTAAAATTCTATCAAAATTAAGGGTATTTAAGGATATTGGGTAGAGCTCAAGCTTCTAAAAGGGTGAACTCAAATCAGTATCTAGGCAATATCAGTTTCTCTACGGCTAGTATTGGAAAAATGGAATCAAAGCATGAAATTCATCATTCATGAAAAGTATTCATCCAATGTCCTATGAGATTGACCATGATGACTGAATCTGACAGGAGAACATTCGTGAAGAATACCAATCAACTTCAAGGGACTATGTATTTGACTCTGGTCTTGAATCTTTTGCTTACAGTGAACTAAGAGCGACTAACTCATCAAACCTCTCTTTTTGAAGAGTCGAGTTCAAAATATTCCTACGTGCTTCATTTTTCTGGTCAACGACATTTTTTTCGGATACATATCAGTACAAAACCAATCACTCAGCCCAATCGATCTGAAAACCCGGTAAGAGAAGTATTGAAACGGAATTGACGTATTATTTCTGGCAATTGAAAATTCATTTTTTCGACTTCTCATCGAAAAAACGAGAGCATTGAGTCCACCACAGACATGTCATCTGTATGATAGACAATTGACAAGTCAGAATTAGAATGAGGGAGATAGTAGAGGTAGAGAGATAGGGAATTAGTGAGAGGACAATTGTCATCTAGGTATTCCAGAACTGATCGGTTGTGGTTTTGATCTGCGTTTTCTATTAAAACTCAGGATTTTCATCCTTGCTGTGATATACTGCCAATCAGGTCCTGGCCGTTCCGTACCTAAGGTTGATTATATTGCAAGCTCTATTAAATTCATGAGTTCCAAACAAGCTATCGAAAAAACAGCCCTAAACGTATCAGAAGGAACAAGCTATAATAATGAACTAAAATATTTTCACAAATTATGGGATTTATTATAATTCATACAACAAGCACTGGCGACTCGTACCCACGTAACAGGTGAAGGGCTCTACAGTAAAATATACGAGCACTTCACCTGTTTCATGGGCACGAGCCGCCAGTGACAACAAGCAAAATATTCAGCAACAGACTTTCGTTCACGTAGGCCTAGATAGGTTTGTTTTTGAGATTACGAGTATTGTAGATACTGAGTAAAGAAATGTAATCATTGACTCATTTAAAGAAATGTAATCATTGATGTAACTATGTGGTAGTTTACGTAAGCCTAGAAAATAATGACATAATAATATATTTCGATTGTTCATATTCAATTGGATTGATCATCCAATTCAAAATGGATGACCATGAATATAAATAACGCTATGTGAATATTTACCATGACCAAAAATAAACTCTATCCCATCAACTGTGAAAATGTGCTCGTTATGGTTACAATTTTTCCCTAATCGCATTCCTATGGTGATTCTTATGTTGATAAGAATTAATTATTATTGATAATGATAATTATTAGATGAGTTCTAAAGAAACTCAATGAGTTCCAAGAAATCATTCTTGTTCTCGTATTGTTGTTCTTGTATTCTTGTGTCTCATCTCCTCAAGAATCTCTTTGTTTCCAAAATGTATTCTCTGGTCCAATTATCATTGCCATGATTAATTCTCCAATAGCATGGACCCCGCTCGCTTTGCGGGAACAAATTCCTAGTATTTTTGAAAAGTATCATAGGGTTCGATGATTGATGGAGATTTATTAAAAAATCAAACTTGATGCTATTCTACGATTCACTTATGATTCGAGCAGTCTAGGCTACAATAGCAAATAATTACGAGGAACGGATGGAAAGTCAGGGATGAAGCTTCCTCCAGCAGCTTGTAAGAAGATGTTAACGAGCAGCCTGCTTGAGAGGTTGGGTGGTACGACTTTAGAGGTGGTTTGATAAGCAGGGGATGGATAGGGGTCATTCTTGGCAGCAATTACATTTGCGGGTTGTTGGAGAGGGGGTGGTGGGGGCGCTCCAAGGGGGGTCACGACTGGCAGTGATTGGTGACGACTATTGACGATGTCACCACTATTATCAAGGGTTGGACCCCCCTCACCCGCCCTGACGCAACAACATAACCTTTATCAAATAACTAGTTAACTTCTGTCGTCGTCTGATCGCAGCACGGTACACAAAGGACCCCGAGCTTAATTACTTGCTGGGCTTTTTAATTACTACAACAGGGTAGCAGTCTCTCTTGTAGCAGTAGGTATGCATCTGACACGACTCGGCTCGACCTGTCCATTCATTGCAAACAATAAACTAACATTCATTCGCCCACTCAATAGATTGACCCCCACCCTCCTCTCACCACCACTCTCCAACTAACCACCACTTTCAACTCTCCATATTATAATACTGTTCCCATCATTTGATCTCTCCTTTCTAATCTCTACCTTACCAACCAACCCCCTCCCCCTTTAACAACACTTGTCTTGCAGTTTTACAAGAGAACTAACTCCCCTTCCCCAAAGTTCACACCCCCCATCAAAAAAAGTCTTAAGACAAGAATAGAAGATTATGATAACGAGGCATCATGATGATAACAGAAAAGAATAGAAGGGAAGGTGAAGTAGTACAAAAATAATAAGACGATTTCTAATCTGTTGAAAAAATTATTTGCTCTCCAAGTTTGAATCTCATCAGAATTCTGATTATGCAATGCTATTTTTCCACGAGATGAATTACCTTTCGAAAATAATTTTTCACTGAGAAGTTAAGCCTACATAAGCAAAAATAAGACGCATTTATTATTAACCTGGATAAAAATATGGTGACTTCATGCTGTTGAGGGGTGGGGCGATTTTTTGTTTGATTTTTTGTACTTAGTCCAAAGTACCGTTCGAGAGCTCTATTTTTCAATGTTGAATGAAAATATAAATTCAGCAATCAGCACTTTTTGGCACTACCTGGGCAGTTGAGAAGATAAACTTCTTGGTATTCTATTGTTGAAAATAGCTTTCTAGAGCTCTTTTTTCAAGTCGTAGGCTAGTATACATGAAATATAATCTATTTTCATTTCGAATTGGTATTTTTTATTTGAATTATTCAATTTTTCTTAGTTTTTCAAGAACAAAATACCGTTTTAGAACCCTATTTAAAAAGATTGATAAATAACATGCTGATAGATATAAATAACAAAGATGATAGATATCATGCATACTCACCATATTATCAGAATAGAATTAAAGATTTAGGCTGTTGACGGGGTTGGGGCGATTTTTCTTGTATTCATTAGTAAAAAGTAGGGTTTTAGAACTCTATTTTTAATGATTGGCCAAAAATATACAGATTGAGGATTTATGCTAATCAACCCTCACCAATATGCACTTTTGGTCAACACTTGGGCGGTAGAAGAGGATGATGTTTTGTACGAGTATTTTAATGTTCAAAATACGAGCTGTTCAACTCGTAGCTGTTTAGAGCACTTGATATATATAAAAAAAAATAAAACATAATTGATTTTTCAATTATATTCTATTTTAAGTCATCAAAATAACTAAGATTACGGCACAGTACTTATTTTTTTCTTCACATTCACCATTTCGGGGGGGCCCGGGCCCCTCAATAAAGCCCTAAATAATTTCTGGGCCCCCTAAATAAAGGCTCAAAAAAATAGAAAAATCAATATTTTTTGAAAAATGTAATTTTTTTGCCATGTTATCTCAGTAACAAAGCGTTTTTAGGAGTGAGTATCATGGAACTTTTATCTCTACTTGGTGTAACTGTAAGGAATTAGCCATAGAATTAGCCAGAAATTAGGGAATTAGCCAGGAATTGCACATTCCTCCTCAAACACTCTTTATAAAGTTCTCTTCTGTGGGCCCAGTGGCACTCGTTATCTTCAATTTAGAAATAAATACACAATTTTTTTTACTTCAGATTCTTAGGGGGTGGGCAACTGCCCCTGTGCCCCCCCCCCCCTTGGATCCGACACTGTCCTAAACCTTCATTCCAAGTTTACTTGACAGGGGTAAGTTACCGAAATTCTAAACATGGAAAGAAACATTCTAACGTTAATGTGTGATTGACCAAATTAGAAAACAAGAATTTTCTATAAACCAAAATAAAAGAATAAAGAATACATCTAGTATACTTTTTGTACTCTCTCCAGGTGCGCTGCCCACTGGTACAAGTTTTCGCCGCTCTTAGCAGCACATGCTCGATTCGGTCTGCCAAAATTCAGAATTTTCACGCCGCCGCCGGTCGCCGGCTCGCCGCTCCGCTGACGCTGATGCCGCGTGGTCACTGATCAAATGTGTTTGAGAGTGAAGTCAGTGAAGTAAGGCATTTTGTTGTAATTTATAATATGATTATCTTACGTTGTGATTATGTGCTTCCCCCTGTACATAATTTAATGCTGCAGACTGAAATCCCAAGAGATTTCTATGAGATTCCAATAAATATCTTACCGCGGGCTGCTTGAAAGTGAGGTTAGCTTTTGAAAAGTAGAAGAAATAAGTTACCGGTAGTTTTCTATTGCTTTTAATTTTACGAAGCATTTCGCAATGCTTGTTTGCCATTGCATTTGATGCCAAATTCAAAATCCATCGAGCCTAAAATCATTCATACTTCAGTACAGTAGATTAAATCAAACATCAATAATAATATCATTAGTGGCTAAAGTGTAGGCTAGTTGCATTTCAATCTCATTACTCTCTGTTGAACATTTTGTTTTGGATTATGCATAGTGTCTGTCGTAATTCTTTACTTGTTAGTAACAAAAAAATTCAATGCACCTTTAAATCAATTGCAAATCAAGCCACTGTTACATCACATTTGAGAGAACCGAAATTAGTTCGCTTGTGCTCCGCCAAAGATGGAGGCATGGAGCACACATGAATACGAATATGTAAACCCTACTAAACTCGAACATAGGAACCCATGTGTCATAGCTCATAGGTCATAGGAACCCTCAGAGAAGACTAAAAATAAAACTTAATTCCAATTTTGCACCATTCTTCCTTTGCATCAATTGAGTTGTTTTCGATTCCAGCTGCCTTTTCTGACTGGATTATATTTTCACCAAATTGGAGGCTAATTGGATTTCTTATTTTTCAGCAATCCGCATTCAAAAGAGACGTGTTTAGGTATCAGCCACTGAACCAACACAGGGCCCCCTGTTCCCGGCTTACCTCTATACCAGGGCAATGCACTTTGTAAAAATCCAGTCCAGTAGCTCTACTTTCAAGTCACCCGGCCAGCGTCAATGGGAGGGTTGGCCTGGATAGTAGGTCATCTGAGGACCATCTTCTACTCAGTTCTGGCGTTACGTGGACATCCAGAAAGCCCGAAGGTCACAGCTCCTTCTTCAACACAGACAGACGTCTTTCTTCTTCTGTCAAGAGGCTTGAAAAAATGTCCCAACTCCTAGCCCTAAGCCCGAAGATACACAACCGTCTGATGCCTCATGTTCAACTGGCCGAAATCTGATTGGCAAAAGACACGGCATTCGAAAACCAGTATCTGTAACTACTTTAGTAAAGATTTGGAACATATTTCGATCACACAAGTCTGCACAGTAGGAGCAGTTGTCGAGTAAGTTCATTAATCGATTTCATAAGTGATAGTATATAAGATAAAATTAATATAATATAATATATTATATGAAATTTATATTTCAGCCACGATTACACTTCAAAAATTACGCAAAGGCGGATTTCCCGTTAAATTTAAATGCAAAAACTCGCATTTGTAACTGATATTCGCTGTAGTGTAACCGTGGCCTTAGAATTGGCCACATGCTGAATAGCACACAAGAATAGAAGAAGTGAGAACTAACTGATTGAATGTATGGAATTTAATTAAAATTGAACTTTGGACAAGCTTCTTTAAAATTTCAAGAGTTTTAAAGAAAATAAAAATGGTTCCCCACCTGTGACAGTATTACGTGTCCTACAAGCATAGGCCTACAGTGCTGTGAGGGCGAAATGGACGACAGAGTGCCATCCTGAGAAGCACAACTCAGCACCAAACGATCGTTGTTGGCGAACTTTGTCATTGTCACCGCACCTGTATGCTGAAAAAACGAACGAAATAAATCGTTATCCGACACGTGAATCATTATTGATCATCAGTATCAGTATAACCGATTCAACAATCTTAATAAATGAAACTTGAATTGGATACATCAGGAGACAGTTTCTTATTTTATAGCTTATACTAGTACTGTGAACAGTAGACCTCACGAAGTCTCCCATGGATGGGGCATTATAAATGAAGGGAATACTTTGTTATGTTGAGTTTCATTAATTGCATGATGCATTGATGGCAAGCACGTGTCTTCCTCTACTGCGCTAGCACGCATCAATTATATCCATGTAGGTAATTCACTAATAGTCTGGATACACTTTGACAAGATGGAAAAATGACTCTAGCTCAGTCAATATTGGTTCAAAAATTATAGTTTTGGCGCTTAATCTTAGAAAGCATTCTGCTCTACAAATTGAGACCAAATTTATAATTTTTCAACCAATATTAAGCGAGCTGGAGTCATTTTCCCATCTTACCAGATTGTCTTCTCTGCTCGACTATAATATTGAATACATGTACTCAATTAATGCGCGTCAGCGCAATTCATAACATATTATATTCTTCATACTTTTATACAGGTCAAGTTCGTTGTACAATGAAATCGACCGACTCCTTCATCCTTTTTCAGGCGAAAAAAGGATAAGTTCTCACTTCTCAGCAACAATATAATATCTATATATACTCCGGCATCTATTAAATTTCAACACAATAATCACGGCTGGAAAATGTCATGAGGAACTTGAATAATTTTATTTTTGAGAATCCATCTGATTACATTGGAACAGCTGTGCTTAAAATGTGCTTTCAGAATATCACATTTTAAAAAAATGTGCGCGACTCCTTGACCTTGAAAAATGCATTCGAAGTTATGATGCTGGCCCCACCCACTCAAGCAAATTCGTTCGAAATGGTCTCAAAAAAATGTGCTTAAAATGTGCTTTCAGAATATCACATTTTTAAGAAATGTGCGCGACTCCTTGACCTTAAAAAATGGTGATCTACAATTTACAAAATCTGATCCACAAAATTCTGATCTACAATATGAGATAAAATTTATAACTTTTGGACCAATATTCATCGAGCTGTAGACATTTCCCCATCTTGCCAGAGGGCCTTCTTTGCTTGGTCAGACTACATCACAGCTGAGATCGATTATCACAGCTCCGACATGAACGCACCCGAGCTGCCATAGTTCACAAACCACTTAGTAGGAGTATGGGATCTCAATAATTCCAGCCTATACCGGGCTTAATAGAATAGGCTGCTTAAATAGGTAGAAAAATGAAAAATAATTAAAATATTCAAAATATCTAATTTTACATCAACGTTCTCAGTGCCAGTGGATATGAATCTCATCATGACCTACCCTTTTTAAGAATGATTTTAAACTAGTAAGCCCCATGGGCTGAAGAACTGGCGTGCGAACCCTCAAAGTTTACTTATGGCTTTAACTATTTAAAAATATGAACCACAAATCATACTAACACGGTACCTAGATTTATTGAATACTGATGAATGATTCCTTTTTGTGAGGATATAGTTATGTACGGTATATTTTGATCAATCGTTTGATCATATTTTGATACATAATTATCCACAACTCTTCTGCCGCCAATGCACCAATAAAAACGTACACCTACTTATTCAAGACGACTTGACTGCAAGAATTCAGAGTGGGCCTATTAACTGAACATTGTTCAGTGAACAATTCTAACAAATTTACAAATATGGATGTAATAACTTTCCCTTATTTTTTCTGAAAACCATACATACTATTGAAACTTTGTGTAGAGTCTATCCATTATCTAGGTATGATGAAATGTCTTAAAATGATAGAAGGGCGGATTAGAGGAAAACTAAGGAGAATTCGGTGTTTAGCCAATGATATGTTCTGTTTTCTTTCAGCTCGAAGAACACCGTGATAGTACTTGAGTTAGTCCTTTTCGGAACACTCTGTAGAGTCATATTGATCGCTTCTTGTTCTAAACTCAACAGAATTTGTAAATTATTTAGTGTATCAAATTGAAAACAAACATTGTAGAGATTCGTTCAAGAATGGATTTTTTTATAGTTCAGTATTTCACGTTCAGCCACGATTTTATATTATTAAAATTTTTATAATATAAGTATAAAATTTTAGACAATAAAATCAAAGTTTCTTGTATATATAATTAATATGAGTTGTTCACCTTATGCAGGGTAATTTGCATAGTTTCACTGGCACTTTCGCAGCTGATTGTACAAAATAAAGGATTAAGCTCCCATAAGGAAATGCTATGTTACATCCTTACAGAGATCATAATGTCAGAAGATCTATTTACCTCGTTAACAATGAAATTAATCATTATAGCAATTATAGTATTCTTAGAAGTCCACAGAGACTTTGAGATCTGAATAAAGATTGTGCAATCTCCCACCATCATTATCTTGGTGGAAAAGTATTTTTGGGTACCCTCTATTTAGACCTTTCTTCATTTCTTCCTGTAGAATCATCTCTGAAAGTGCCGGTAACTGGAACTCTATGCAAATCCCTCTGTTCAAGGAACCGAGGTTGTGATTTTTGAGGATAAATTCTGATATCTTATTTTTATATTTTGTCTACTTGATTATTTTCACATTTGACTACTTTTTATTCAATTTATTACAGTAAAAGAGTCTTCATTATTGCAATAGACCTCTAGTTGATTAATGATTGAGTAAACACATTTGTATTAGAAGTCATGGATACTATATATTTTTTAAGCTTTGACTGAATTAGTGAATTTGGAGAAAATTTGAGCATATTTTTTGTAACTGTATTGAAATTGTATGTTATCAATGCCAAAACTGCTACCAGCACCTTATTTTTATTGACTTTCCCGCCTCAAATCACATTTTAAGCACATTATTCGTCATAATTTTCAAATTAGTTTTCGGTGGTGGGACCACCATCGTGAGTTCAAACAATCTTGATCAAATTTTTGGTTGAATTTTGAGAGAATGTGCTTGAGTGGGTGAAGCTGACCCCACTCAATATTGGATCATATATCTTCACACATTAAAATTAGGCTAACATTTCTCAGTTACCGTACTCGATTATCATCATATTATTTCTATTATAGACAATATTTCGATTTATAATTAATCGGCTATATGATTACCTCATGTGCAATATCGTTTGTAAATCGCTAACTGCAGAAAGGAGACATATTCAAAACGTGTAATTCCATAGGAGAAAAAACTCAATAAATTTTATACAATATGGATTCAAACATCCTCAATCAGAAATAAACAATCATTGAAGTTGTACTATTGGACTATCAGATAGTATAAAAACTCAATTAGATGTTTTTATAGCCTATAAATATTATATCAGATCTAGAACATTATTTTATCTATCTTCTGAAAAAACACAAAATTTGTAAATAGATGGCTTCTTCCTGCTAATAGCGATTCTCATATTCCACATCAGATTCTCATGTATTAATTTTTCGATCAAAGTATTGTCAATAATAGAAATAGCCTAGTAAAATGGTAGTATGTTAGGAAAGTTGTGCGATCGATTGTATGAAAGATTGACGAAAGTATGAATCGATTGTATGAAAGATTGTATTGAAAGAAGTGTCGAAAGATTGTATGTATCATATAATTAAAATCAAAATCTATTATACATTGTATTATTATTTATTAAGTACATTTCTTCAAACCCACCTTACATTTAGCTCAGTGATTTTCGTGAGCAATTCCATTGATAACTTTTCTGATGATGTAGCCTTGGCTGTGTAGCTTAGCTACAATGCTTGAAGACGTCCGCCCTGTGTTATAACTTACATACTAGGAATACATTGGTACATTCAATAGCTTTTATCATTGCATCGGTGTCTTTTGACATAATTTCCAGGATCTATAGAAAATCAGCAAACAACCTGTATTGAATCAAGTTTCTAATAATCAGCCTAAACTAAAACCGCTTGCATGTAAGAATTACTATAGCCCGTCCAAGCAAAGAAGACATTCTAGCAGAATGGGAAAATGACTACAGCTTGATCAATATTGGTTGAAAAATTATAAATTGTGTCTTAAATTGTAGGAAATATTCTGATTTACAATTTGAAACCAAATTTATAATTTTTGAACCAATATTGACCGACCTGGAGTCATTTTCCCATCTGACTAGAATGTCTTCTTTGCTTGGACAGACTATTCCAAGTCTTCTCAACTATTCTAATATACCGTACAGCACAAAATATCAAATACTCAGTTCCAAAGAATAGAACCAAATTTCTCATCTTAGATTGTTTCTCATCAAATTTTATAAGTGTAATTCCCTGAACTTCTTTGATTTTACTATTATTTAATGCTTCTAAATCCCTGTTTAATGACCAATCTAGTAAACATCAAACAAAAATAAAGATCATTCAAATTGTTATAATTTTACCAGAACATGAAAGTAATCCATTCAAAATTATCTTGTACATATTGTTGTCTTGTGGGCTTAGATCTAGAATTCATCCATTGGCGGGTTGCTATGTATAGGCCTAACATTATTTAATTTTGAAAAGTTCATTCATTAAAAACCATCAAATTAACTCTTTAAAGTCCCAATAACCTTTCAAACTGAGAAATTATTAGATCTTGATGATAGGGTCGATATCGGCATGAAAAGTAGATAATTATAAACTTGAAATAATTTTAATTTTGATTTATATAAGCCAATTCTATTGACAATAGACCTAGAATAACCCAGAATAAAAAAGCTGTTTAATGACCTATATAACAGACATACAACAAAAATATGAATCATTCCAATCATAAGTATTTCTCTACATTGAACCTATAAAACTAAAATATAAATAATATGATTAAATATCACTCAACAAAAGAGTTATTTTAATTATCTCAGTTGGCCATACATAGTCTAGTAGGCTAAATTTTAGAACACTTCCGGTATTGGCTGTCTTTGATTTATTACGTCTATAATATTTTTAAAATTAAGTTATTAGAATAGAACCTGCAAATCAACTCAAAAATTCCAAAACAAAATTTCAAATCTGAAATCATGGAACCTTCAGCTAGTGTATATTGTATGGATGGATATAGGGTTGAAGCAGAAAGAAAAGAAATACATTAAATTTTTTATTAATTTCAAGGATCCTTCCATTGCCATCTGCTCATTAGAATAATAATTAGCCTAAGTAGTAATTAATGTAAAGAACGATTAATCATCCACTCCAAGTCTGTTCCTTGAAAGTTTTCTTCTGGGGATGATGCCCACATGAACTCTAGGCTTGTTTATTCATATTCTGGAATTCAACTTTGTTTTTTATTGCCTTTCATATTATTGAAATTAAAAAATATACCGTATATAATAGGCTGATTGGTAATTTCATTATTAAATGTCATCAAAAATTGGGCTTCAGAAGTCTTCTATTTAAAAAATGATATCTCTTGTCTTTTCAGTCAGTATCATTGATTACCTAAACAATGTGATAAGAGTGAAACAAATCGATACCGGTATGAATAAAGAAATGTATGAATAATTAAAAAATAATTACTTTATAAAGAGCCGCTTGCTCTGAAGGCGGTAGCTTCAACGTTTCTAATATTAACGGGCTAAATATTGAGAAATACATTAAATTTGTTTTTGAGGAGCCGACAGAACTATAATAAAAATCTAATCCTGATTGTTTGTCAGCTTTTTCCAATATTATATGTAACTTTCTGTTCAACTCCTGTCAATTAAATGTAGCCTAGGTAATTACTTTTGTCCATCATAACCGAATATTCGAAATTTAAATAATTTATAATTATTTAAAAATGGCTCAGTTTAGTTTATTTATTAGAAATTCATTTGAAACATTATTTGAGTTATGTATTGATGAAATTGTGTAATGTCTCATTTAGATTGTCTGTCAATGGAGATGAATGTAAATGACCAAAAAAGGAGTTGTAAAAACGTTTTGTACCAGTCACCTTTCAATCATTATTTAAGAATGTCAACTTATTTTCTGAACGGTTAGGTAAGTTATGTGAATTGATGGTTTTATTGATAACTCATATGAAATGCTATTGAGGGGGCATGTCCCTCATGATCCGATTCTGTAAATAGAAACTGCTTTCTTGGCATCTTAGGTTTATTTTACACCAGTGCGGTCTGAGCCCGAATAATTGGACATGATTAAAAATTAAATTTAGAATACATAAATGGGTGCAAACAGACAATTTAGCGTGAATGCACCCATTAAAATACACTATTCATCCCGTCCGACCCGCCCTGGTGTGGAAGGGGAATTTGTTATCTGTTTAAGATCTTCTTAATTTTTATAATATCGTAATAGTTTGTTTTTATTTAATCAATATAAATTATAAGCCAGTAATTAATGGCTTCCAAGTCAAATATTGTAAATTTTGGAGAGATTTTCAGTTTTGTAATGAAGTGATTATATGAGGCCTTTAATTTTTGAATAATTAATAAATACAATGATTATAAATTAGTTTCATTCTCAACAACTCAAACACTACCCTGATGGATTTTAGGTACATTCACTCTTCATTCTGATTTTATTTAATTGATCTTAATTTATTAATCACTGTCGACTATAGGAGAGTTATTCTCTCCAGCAATAACTTCTTGTTTCTGATAATTAATGTAGTCTAATTGCCTAAGATTTGGTTAAGATCACCTAACTGTGAAAATGTGAGTGATCAAGAAAGATTGCTCCTATATTCAGGGAATAATATAGGTAAAAAATCATTTGCTTAAAGTTGTTATTATTAAAGATTGGTTGAAATTATAGTTGTCAATTCCCTTCAATGATGAGAGTGATAAATAAAATAATGAATTATTGAAAAAATTTCTCTGGTTGCAATGAAAAATATTCAAGTTGCATAAGAGTTGAAAATTTGTGACAAAAAAGAGGCCCAAGAAGGAATCGAATCCTGGACTCCCAATCCACAAGTAGGCTACCTACGTTCTCCATCCATTAAACTAGGTATGAGGATAGTCGAGAATAGGATAGTTTATCGTTATACATGCTAGTAGGGTGTAGTATCTCGAGAGAACGGTGGACTCTTGGACCATTTATACTAAGGGTGGACAACTTTCGGACAACTCTCTGTCATGTTAACATGGAATGAAGGTCCAGGATCCATATTAGACGGATTAGAGAGCGCTGCCCTAAACCAGTGAATAGATAGAGATGTATTCTTTATATTCACTGCCTAAACGCTGTCTAATGTCAAAGAGGATTAGATTCATCATTATTATTATTAGAGATCTTGTTACTCAATGCTAATAAGAACTAATCCTGAACCATCATTCCATGTTTAGGCCTACATGACAAAGAAAATGTTAATAGTTATGACAAAAATACCGATGTTTATTGTGGTTGAATAAATGATCAATTATAGATACCAGAATAGCAGGTGCACACTTTTAAAATGATAAAATGAAATAATATTATAAAATCATTGGAGAACAAGTACACTTTTTGTACACCCAGCGCTCTGCCCGCGTTTCTTCAGCTGCAATCTAGACATCTAGTATACTTTATGTACACTGCGCGCGCTGCCCGCGTTGCTTCAGCTGCCGCTGTCTGATCTGTTTACTTCAGTCAAAAATTACTAGTAAAAACTGATATTTCTGTTGAAAGTTTCATAATTAATTTAAAAAATACAAGTTTAATGGTTTTTTAATCCGTGAATAACTTTTCAAGCCACCTTGTGAACAACCACTCAATTTGCTTCTTAAATTTCTTGTAGGTTAGGTTCAGGTTGTAGAAGCTTCCTTTCCGTGCCCGTGATTGCGATAAGTTCTCTCATCTTCATCTGGGCTCATCTCATATTTAATTTACAGTGGTTTATGGTATAATTTTCAAGTAGTGGATTCAATAAAATTCAGTGATGATACTTTTTTAATGAGCGTTTCTTAGATTTAATTCTATTTAGTTTGAAGACGTATTCAACGGTGATGATATCCCATTGTTTTAGTATATTATGAGACTTCGAATAGCAAAACTAATAACTTTTGTTGTGTTACTTCTAAATGTGATTGCAATCTACTTCATTTGGAAACTTTTATCAAGTCGTGCTAGAATCAAAACTTCGAATACTTTCAAACCGGTAGAAAAGGACAATACTGTTGCAGCAGATACCAAGGATGAGGAGCATCTACTTTTATCTCAAAAAGATGTGACTGTTGTCATCCGAACTTTCGAAGAGTTTGAGAATGACATTCCAGAAACGGTTAAATCTATTCTCAATATTTTCAGAGAATTAAATGTTTTGATTGTTTGCGATAAACCGGTATATCCTCCGCTGCAACTCAACACTTCATTGCCTTACTACCAAAATGTCAAAATAATAAACCTTTTGCCAGTTCTTTCAAGCCCTTTGAAAGATAGACTACCAATATTTCATATAAAGAGAAAGTATGTATTATTCATTCCGGATTCGACTAGATTCACATCGAGTTCATTTTTTAGAGAATTAGGTGACGCTTACCAGCGGCAATCGCAAGATATCTTGGCCATTCCATTTAAATCAGACAAATCAGCAACTTGTCTGAAAGTCAAAATAGAATCCCGAGAATGGACAATACGATTTCATAATGTTGAATATGCTGATAACTGTGATTTTGTTAGTGGAAGACATGCGTTATTCATGAACTCTGAAATTTTATATAAATTATCTGACCCGTTTTTATCACCCTTTCCAAAAGCCTTCTACATTCAAGCTGCTTCGAACAATCTAAATGTAAGTGGAAATAATATCAGTCTATTCAGAAAAACGGTTCATGAGTGCAATCTTGAGTGTTTGCGAATATTTTTAGCTGACTGTTTATGCAGTATTTTAGCTCTGGTACCGGCACTGGCGGCTCGTGCCCACAAAACAGGTGAAGTGCTGTACGGTAAAAGATACGGGCACTGGGATACTGGGTACGAGCTGCCAGTGAGTACCGGTACAAATTTGTGGTAAACTAGTGCCTCCAGTAAACTAGAAGTAAGTAAGAAGCTACTTACTTACTTACTTACTTGATACTTGGTGTCTTTGCCAAAGACTGGGGTTTCCAGATCGGCAGTGTCAGGTTTGTAGAACCATTTCAGGTTACTCTTGTTGAGGAGGTGCAGCCACTCCAAAAGAAGGATCCTCATTCCACTCTTGAAGCGAATAGAGAGGCCTATCCAGTAGTCTGCTTCTCACTGTCTCTCTGAATTTCGCATGATTCAGGTCTTTTACTTCACTTGGAAGAGCATTGTAGAGTCGTATGGCCTGAGAGGGGAAGCTGTTGTAGGTCCCTGCTAATCTGCAGCGAGGCATCTCCAGTCTGGATGCATGACGGGTGTTGTGGTCGTGTATATTACTCCTTGTTTGCAGCTGTTCTTTGTTATTTTTTATGTACAGCAGTGAGCTCAGTATGTACTGGCTGTAGACCGTGAGGATACCTAGACGTCTGAACAGAGGACGGCAGTGGTCCCGATATCCTGAGAAGGTCATGAGCCTCAGTGCTCTCTTCTGCAGTAGTAATATATCCTGTACCGCTGGAGCATGGCCCCACAAAAGCTGTCCATACATCAAGTGGCTGTGAAATAGTGCATGGTACGCCATTACAAGGCAGTCTTGATCCACCACTTGTCTCAGTCTTCTTAGCAGGTATATCACTCTGGAGATCTTCTGGCACACCTGATGTATGTGGTGGCTCCAGGTCAGTCTTCCATCAATCCAGAAACCCAAGAGCTTGACTGGCTCCTCTTTCCACCATCTGCCTCTTCAGTGAGCAAACAAGGATGGAGGTCTTATCCTCATTTAGTTTCAACTTATTTGCTGTGAACCATTTCTTTGCCTCCTCAATGAGTTCAGCACACTGGATCTCCACTCCATCCACTGAGGAACCCTGGAAATCAGCGTGGTGTCATCTGCAAAAAGAACTTCACCCTGGCCACTTGTAAAGTTGTTCATAAGGAGAATAAACAACAGTGGGCCCAATACAGATCCTTGCGGGACTCCATGATTGACACTCTGAAGGCTTGAAGAGGCACCATCCAACTGGACCACCTGCTTTCTGTTCTTGAGGTATGACTCTACTGTCTTTAGGACTGTGCCACATAAACCATATCCCTGTAGTTTCCTTTATCAAGAGATTGTGAGGCACACAGTCAAAGGCTTTGCTAAGATCACACATTGCCAGGGCAAGAGAATCTCCATCTTCGAAAGCACCCTGTATTCTGGAGGTCAATGCAAGCAAGGCACTAGTTGTAGAGCGACCGGTTCTAAATCCATGTTGGGATGGAGAAAGCAGATTGTTAGTCTCAAAGAATTCCACCAGTTGTTGTTTCATCTCTGTTTCTATTACCTTGGAAAACACAGGAACAATGGAGATTGGTCTGAAGTTTGCTGGATTATCTGTGTCCCCCTTCTTGTGGATGGGCACTGTCCTGGCTATTTTGAGTATGTCAGGGAATCTTCCAAACTCAAAACAGCTGTTGATGGCTGCTGCCATTGGTTCAGCTATGATGTCTGCAGTTTCCTTCAGTACAAAAGTGGATAGTCCTTGTATATCCTGTGTTTTTGAATTTTTCAGTCTCTTAACAATTTTGTAGACACGCTCTGCTGTAATAGGTTTCCAAGCATCCATCCTGCATTGAAAAGGACCAATGTTGGCCACTGGATTGAAAGTGCACTCTGCCAGCTCTGCTAGTATGCCATCAACTGCTCCAACAAAGTAATTGTTAAAGTCATCTGGGCTGAGTGGTGACTCTGGTTGAGGTTTCCTTTGGGCGATGTGAGTTGATGACTTCCCAAGCTGCTTTGCAAGTGTTTCCTGCTGTCTTGATGATCCTAGCAGTGTGTTCCTTTTAGCCAGGCCTACCTGAGTTCTGTAGAGCTTTCTTTGTCTCAAGTATTGACTGAGTAGGTATGCTTCTGCCTCTGGTGAGGATGCTGTCCTGTGCTGATGGTGAAGCAGCATCACCAGGTTCTTCTGCATTTCCAGATTCTCTGTAAACCAAGGCCTATTTCCCAAAATGCGATTGGTCTCCTTTCCTTGATTCCTGGATTTATTTCTTTCTTTTCTTTGGGAATACAGAATCAAAAATAACAACAAATCCTGCCAGAAGCATGTCCAACATGTATTCTCTCTTTGTGAGTTCAAAGACCTCCCACCAGTCTATGTTGCTGAGTCTCCTACAGAGAAGTGGAATGCACTCTTCTTTCACTGTTCTTGAGTAGCAGCTGTAGTTTTCTTTTCCATGTTGCCTGAGGTAGAGGTGAAGCTGCTGTCCGAAACTCCCCAAGAAGAACAACTGCTCTGTGATCAGACAGCACTAGAAGTAGCTAAACTATACCCTATTCACGATCACTTGAGACAAAATGAACGAATTTTTTGCGCGTGTGTGCGGGTAAAGGGAGGTATTAGGCTACTTCATAGGACGGTCGGCCGCAGTCAAAGAGCTGTAGTCAATCACAATTTTTGGCTTTTCCTCAAGCTCAGAAAAAAATCGCTACCTTTACATGCAAAATGTTTCTTTATTTCGTCTCAAGTGATCGTGAATAGGGTATAGAAGTGAGTAAGAAGCTACTAGGTACTAGTTTTCAAATAAATAAGCTACTTGAGTAATATTTTCGAAGTCATGATTGAACATATTCAACTTAGTAGAAATAGCCTTCAACTATTCCATTTTCATGATTCAATTTGGCTATTTTGGAGTTTTCTTCTCACGTGTAGTGATCAAAAATACTTCCAAATGTAACTTGTAGGTGTCTAACTTACCCAATAGAAAAAAATTATGATAGGCCCAATTATATGAGCATGATGCCCACTTTACTTCTGAGCATGGCTAATGAGAGAGGACTGCATTTTTCAGACCAACTTCAATAATTATCACTTGACTCAAAATCATTATAGGCAACTTTTTCTCTTGTCAACTGTAACATCTTTAACTACAGTGTTGCATATTACTCAATTTCAACAGATACTATTTTCAGTATACTTTTAAAACTCAATCTTCAGATTTTTTGTATTATTGAATTTTTTCTTAGCCGAGATGTAATTAGCAACGTCTTATTTTATAGGTAAAACTTGCTACGGACGTCTTCTTATTTAGCGGCCCAGAGTTGTATACAAGTCATCATTCAAAATGGAAATTGCAACATTTGGATCGTGAACGTACCAAGTCGATGTACACTGGCTTACAACTGAAGAAGGTTGTAAAAGAGACCGGCGTAACCGAATGGTATGGATGTCGCAGGGATACTCCACGCTGTTTCAGTAAGTTCGAGCATTGATAATCTAGCTATTCAGTTAGTTATGATTCAAACAGTATTTTTATATTTTTCCAGCCTTTTCTAGTAATTTTCTTATGAATCAAAACATTAATGTATTTTAATTATATTTATTTATTTATTATTCTATTGGCAAAAACACATTGGAACAGGCATAGCCCTTGGTATTTCCAACACATTTTTCTTTTAAATATAGTTCAAAATTTCAGGTTATGAATTTTAAAACTATTAAGAACTATTCCTAAACTTTATAATCTATAAGTAAGTTACAGTCTGGTGGAGCAAAGAAGTCATTCCTTCGAAATGGCCAATTAAAGCGGGAGTGTAACTACGCATGCGCAAATCTGGAAACTTTGGTGTAAAATCTTTTCTTTTGAACATACCGCTGGTGAGATGTGTAAAAGTAAAGGGCATCTTAGACGACACATGTACATGTCGCTTTTACTACGGTAGTCATTTATACAGTTGGGCCAAAATTTATTGGCACCTGACAGCTGAGTGTTATTAACTTCATTAAAGACATTGACTGCTGCTCTAATCCACTGTCTTAAGTGACATTAGTTGCTCAATGTTTTAAGAACGTTTCCCGCACTATGTCCCCTGCCGGGGTCAGCTGGTTCTGGCTGATGCCAAGAAATTTTGGCCCAACTGTACAAGTGACTAGTAAAAGCGACATGTACATTGTACACGCCTAGTCTGAGACCCCCTTTAGGCTGAGGCCGCACTGCTGGTGGGTAGAGCCTGGAGGGTGGAGGGTAGTTGGTAAATCTATAGAACATACACACCATCCACAGTAATACATTGTAGAAATGGTATGACGTCATTCTGTTTTTTGAGGTTATGTTGTCCATATTTAAGAATTTCAAGATAGCGGCTGAACACATACCATTCATACGGTGTATTACTGTGGATGGTGTGTATGTTCTATGGATTTACCAACTACCCTCCAGGCTCTACCCACCGGCAGTGCGGCCTCAGCCTAAGAGTGGGAATAATTCCATTTCGACTGCTGGCAGTATAAAAAAAACTGCCATTGTGATGAATTGTCTTCTTTAGTCTAGCCTATAACAAATCTTGAAATTTTAGATGAGTCTCAATCATACAGAGCAATAGTTTCCCTTGTTGAAAGATTAATAGATATAATGGATTCAGCCAATAAAGCTGCTGCTGTGTTTCTTGATCTATCTAAGGCTTTTGATTGTGTTAATCATTAAACTCTATTAGAAATACTTGTAAATGTAGGGATAAATGGAGTGAAACTGAAATGGTTTAGATCATACCTCACGGGCAGGAAACAGTGTGTAGAGCTCACTTCAATTGTTGAAAACCGGGTTGTGAAGATTAATTCAAACAAATTAGAGGTCAAAGCTGGAGTGCCGCATTTTCAATGACCCAGTTAAAGATAATTTAGAAATAAATGCCCATATTGTTGTTCAGTCAATAGTCCAATTTTTGAATCAAGTAAAATTAACTATTAATAGCAAAAAATGCCAATCTCTGCAATTTCAGAGTAAATCTAATCCAAATGAGGATAGGGCTCTAAACGTATTCATGAATGATTGTCAGGTAGAACAAGAAGAAGAGGTAGCATTCCTTGGAATCCTATTGGATAAACGATTGACTTGGACACCATACATTGACAAAATCTGTAGCAAAATATCTTCTGGAGTATTTGTTCTTAGACAACTTTTTAAATTAAAAGATAAAAAACTACTTCTAACAGCCTACCACGGTATTTTAATGTCTCATGTGAGGTACGCTATTTTAGTCTGGGGAAACACATCAAAGCAAAACCTGGATAGAGTGTTCAAAATACAGAAAAAAGCTATCAGATGTATGGAAGGTATAAATGACAGGTTGGAGTCGTCATGCAGGCCTATTTTTAAAAGACTTGGTCTGCTGACTGTTCCTTCTTTGTATCTTTTTGAAACCATTCTATATGTTAAAATGAGCAACATAAGCCAAAATTTAAATATCCATGACTACAATACACGGAATAGAGCCGACTATCATCGTCAAAGACATAATAGCAGATTATTTGAGAATAAGCCAAGCTACATTGGTAGGGTTTATTATAATAAACTACCAAATTCTATAAAATCCCAAGAAAATATACAGATTTTTAGGAATCAACTTGAAAAATTCTTAGTTAATGGAGTATTTTATAGTATCCAAGAGTTCCTATCCACTTAAACTCTTAGAATTTTGACATTTATGATCAAGTAAACAGACTAGCCTACATATGATTCTACTTTTATTTTCATAAATGAACTGGACTGCCTTTTTACATAGGGTATATACAATATTATACTTGACACATATGTAAGTTATACATATATACGTAACTTAATGGTGTTTTTTACTTGTCTTACACTCCCTCATGGAGTCCCCAAGATGTAATCTTTTTAAAAAAATAATAAGTTAAATATGATTGAGCTTTTTCGTTCAACTTCGAGACTGTAATGTATTTTGTATTTCATAATAAGTAAAAGAATGATTATTTTATATTTATGATCAAAAACTTCAGATTGTAAACTCAAAAGCAATGGTGATAAATTTGTAAAGGTCTTTGAATCAAATTAATGATGAGGTCCACCGTTAATTGGTAGACAATGGATGGCTGACTTGAATTTTAATTTCAATCAGAATGTAAATGAATCTGTAAATGCTATTGAATTATCAAATTTGGATAATGAAAACGAATTGTCAAGATTAGTTGATTGTAAAATTCTGAATTTGCGGTGATTATAAGGTAACAATTAATCAGCATTTGAAAGTTGATAGATATCCTATTCCACGAATTGATGACTTATTTTTAGCACTTAAAGGAGGTGAAAAATATTCGAAAATTGACCTATCTCAAGCTTATCAGCAAGTTGAATTAGAAGATGATTCTAAAAATATTGTGACAATTTCTACCCATAAAGGTTTATTTAGATATAATCGTTTACCTTATGGTGTTTCTTCTGCTCCAGGTTTATTTCAAAGAGAAATGGAAAAATTAATTTTAGGTATTGATGGAGTTGTATGCTTTCTTGATGATATTTTTGTAACAGGAATTAATGATAAGGAACATTTCTCACGACTTGATAAGGTAATTTCTAGACTTAATGATGCAGGTCTGACTGTTAAACAAGAGCCGAGATAGTGTTAGTTTTTTAGGCTATACTATTGATAAAAATGGTTTGCATCCTGCTGTGAGCAAAGTTGAAGCTATTAAAAATGCACCAGTACCGAAATCAGTAACTCAGCTGAAATCATTCCTAGGTATGGTCAATTATTACTCGAAATTTATTCATAATATTTCTACTGTCCTCAATCCTTTGTACAAATTACTGAAGAATGATGTTAATTGGGTTTGGGGAAAAGAACAAGAAAATTCGTTTAATGAAATCAAAGAGTTGATGTGTTCAACTAAGGTATTAGTACATTTTAATCCAGATTTGGAAATCAAATTGACTTGTGACGCATCTCCTTATGGAGTTGGTTGTATTCTATCTCATGTAATGCCAGATGGACAAGAAAAGCCTTTAGGATACGCTTCACGAACGCTATCTAAAGCAGAGTCTGGCTATAGTCAAGTAGATAAAGAAGCTCTAGCTATTATTTTTGGTATAAGAAAATTTCATCAATTTTTGTATTGTCGTAAATTTATTCTTGCTACTGATTGTAAACCTCTAACTTCTATTTTTGGTTGTAAGAAAGGTCTACCTATAATGGCAGCTAGTAGATTACAGCGTTGGTGTTTATTTTTATCATGCTATGATTATGACATCCAATTCATTAATGGAAACAAAAATTGTGTAGCTGATGCATTGTCTAGACTACCTCTCAAGGTCAATGATGAAATTCATCAGGATGATTTTACATATTTGAATCTAATAGAAGAAACAGTATCTCTATTCAATGAAATTGATGTCAGTAAGCAAACGCAAAAGGATCCTATTCTATGTAAAGTGTATAATTTGATTTTGAATGGATGGATTCAAATACCATCAGATGTTGATTTTTTGAAACCGTATATTTCTAGGAAAGATGAACTGTATATTGAGAAAAACTGTATTATGTGGGGACATCGAGTTGTTGTACCACACAATCTTAGAAATTATGTCTTACATGAGTTACATAGTAGTCATCTAGGTGTTGTAAAAATGAAATCTATGGCAAGATCTTATGTGTGGTGGCCTAAGTTAGATCATGATATTGAAGAGATCAGTAAAAGTTGTAAATTATGTTTGAGTGTAAAAAGTAATCCTCCTAAGGCAGTTCTACATAATTGGGACTGGCCTAGTGGTCCAGGACACCGTATTCATGCAGATTTTCTAGGTCCTTTTGCTAGTAAAATGTATTTAGTAATTACTGATGCTCATTCTAAGTGGCCTGAAATTGTTGAAATGAAAAATATTACTACTGAATTGACTATTCAAGCTTTTCGAGACTATTTTGCTAGATGGGGTATTTGTTATAAATTAGTAACAGACTTCAAAAGAATTTGACATTTTTATGAGAAATAATGGTATTGTACACATGAAAACGGCTCCTTATCATCCTGCAACCAACGGTGCAGCGGAAAATTCTGTAAAAACTTTTAAAAAGAGTATTGAAGTTTTGTTGAAATCAGGTTTACCTATCAAAGAAAGTATTAGTAGATATCTATTGTATTATAGGAATGCACCTCATTGTACAACCGGCAGGACACCTGCTGAATTGCATATTGGTAGGAAGTTACGTATGCGTTTAGATAGAATTAGACCAAATAGTTCTATTGATGTTGATAAAAAACTTGAAAGTCAAAGACAGTTTTCAAGAGGAAAACGCAATGTAAAATTTTCAAAAGGGGAAAATGTTATGATTAAAGATTACAGATCGGGTGAATGGATTGAAGGTAAAATTTTGAATGAAATTAGCCCAGTTACTTATAGAGTTGAAACTGATAAAGGATTTGTATGGAAAAGGCATGTGGATCAACTTCTTCCATTATTGGAAAAGGATTTCAATACCAAAATGTTTGATAATAATAGCTCAAGTGTATTTATTCCTGAATTGTCAAATAATAAAGATTATCTTGGTGTTTTGCCAGATACAAGTATTGCAGAGTCAATGAGATTTGTACCATCTGAAAATAATGTTGTACCAGATGCAGATACTAATGCAATTTCTAACAACGATGTTTCTATTGTAAATAATGATGTAGAGATTCCAAACTTAAGACGTTCTAACCGTACTGTGAAACCAAGAGTTGTCCTTGATTTGTAATTTTGAAATTTGAAATGTATCCTTGAAATGAAATTCTATTGATTATGTACTTACCGGACTTGACCTTTACCGAATGTGACTTAAATCTAAGAGGAGGAAGGTGTAATGTATTTTGTATTTCATAATAAGTAAAAGAATGATTATTTTATATTTATGTTATTATTTTGTAGCAGCAGTGTGTGCCAACCGTTCTCTGGACTTTCTGTAAATTCAAAGATGGCGAGGAAATAAAATAACATGTGAAGTGAACAGTCTTTTATTTGGTAATGAGTACCTACTACAAAATATTACAGAGACCATCTCATTCCAGAAACATTTCAAAGGATTTATAAGTTCAACAGCTGCTGAACCTAGTCTTGAGCCTTGTTTAATTAAGATATGCAAGTTACAATCTTCCAAAAATTGGTATTTATGTATGGAAGAACGGCTGGTTTACTCGGGTTATGCTAAAAACATGAAAACTCAAAATAACTCAAGGAACAAGCTTATTTCCTCATCATTAAATGAATACATTGGCACAATAACAAATTTATCATGCAGGAGCTTCTTGAATCAATTTAACTGGAGAACGCGCACTTAGTGAGGCGTTCTGTTGAATATATTCAGTGCATGCAAGGGATAACTGTTACTGATCTCGCAAGTCTTGAGTAGGACAGATCAACGTCATTATGCCTCCTGGTGGGCTGATGCAGACGACTTCTCTCCTGGAAGCTCTCCCCTCAGGTGAAGCAGCGAGCTGTATGCAATCATAACCTTCAGATGATTTAAGATTGATCTATCTCTATATTGAAAGGTTGACAGACAAACTGAATTGACTATAAACAGTTGGAATAATTATACTCACAAATTTAATATTTCACATGGATGTTTGAAGATTGTTCTATAAGTTATTGAAAGGTTGATAGACAAACTGAATAAACTATAAGTAGTCGTAATAGTACATTACACTACAAGCACAGAAAGTAGGTGTTTACAGTATGAGGATAGTTTCCCGAGCGAGGCTTGCTGAGCCTGGGAATATGTTATCCAAATACCATAAACACCTTTCTGTGAGAGTTGAGTACGATACTTTTCACCACACTGCGAGAATAAGAATAATAAATATTGTATAAGAATGTTTGCGGCGATCGCTGATTCGAATAATATTGTGATGGCTCCAGAAAGCAGTGCATTGTCGCCCAATCTAGCGGCCGGATAGGTAACTACCAGTCTGTTTCTGTGCACTAGCTTAGAAAGAGCCCCCTTTTGTAGCTAGTAGCAAAACCGCCTGTAAATGGCGTCTTTCGAATCTCTTTAGTGCACAGAAAACAGCTGCTTTCTGTGCAGTGTGGCGAAAATATATTCACAAATATTTAATACAATTTGAAAAAAAAATTTCTGGGTGTTACAGCTGTGTTAACAGCGGATATTATGTTGTTAGCGCGTTTCTGACATTTTGTTATTTGTCAACATCACTTACATTGTAAATATATCTTGTAAATCTTCATGAAACAAGGTCAAGAAATTATGCAATACGAATATAATATTCAGTTATATTTTCTCTGAAATGTTATATTTTCCCAGTCACTGAAATTACTCCAATTCCAATTTATTGGAAATTGAAGATTTATAGCAGACTAGTTTTTCTCTTTCAGATTATGATTATAGATCTCAGTTAATGAATAAATGATGGCTGAATGAATCTCTGTTATATAGCTGTGTTAATGAATGAATGATTGAAATGAAAATTTATTGATTGATCTATTAAGACTTCATGGTTGGGTGAACTGCAAAGAAATGGGAAAATGATAAACACCTAACCGTACTATGGCAGGTAAAAATTGATTGGAAAACAGGATTGAAACAATATTATTTAAAAAGAAAATGATCTGTTCTTGAATGAAAAGACAAAATGCTGTCAAACCACTGATTTTTTGAAAAATCGAGATTTTCAATAAATCAGTGGTTTGACAGCATTTTGTTTTTCCACTTAATATGGTTAACTACCACAATATCACCTCTACAACAACTCAATTTGTGATTTGTTTTTATTTGTCTCGATAAAAATGAAATTGAATCTTGTTTTGTGTTTGTAGATACGGTGTTAGATGAGACGCCGCAGTATTTGTACGAGGGCAAATGGACACCGCCATGCTGCCTGGCTGGTCTGCGCAAAGTGGCGCGACACGTGTTCCATCAGCTGGAGCGGTCTGGCGTGCGCTACTGGCTTGAAGGCGGAAGTCTGCTGGGAGCCATGCGTTCAGCCGACATCCTTCCCTGGGACTACGACGTCGACATCGGCATCTACAAGGGCGACATCAGCCGATGTAGCTGGCTGCAGCGAGCCAGCTCAAAACCTGTCTCCGACGAACAAGGTTACATTTGGGAGAAAGCAATCGAGGGTGAGTTCTTCCGGGTACAGTATAGCTCAGTCAACCGTCTACACGTTGACATTTTCCCGTTCTACTCGCGCAACGGCACAATGACAAAGAACACCTGGTTCAAAACCCATCCTCAAGACCGCGAGTTCCCCGAACACTTTCTCAAACCGCTTTCATCCATTGAATTCATCGGGAGGACGGTTTCTGCCCCTAATAACATACACGATTTTCTAGAGCTGAAATTCGGGGAAGGTGTCATTGAGAATCCCGAATATCCCAATCCTCGAAAACTGTCGATTAGAAGCCAGTTAAACGGTGAGAATTGAAAGCTAGTTATAATTTAATATGGCAGTAATTCGATTTTGTATTTTAATCAAGTATCAGACTGATTGACTGAGCAGCAGATATAGTTCGTGCAAACTGAGAAGACACACTGTTACAATGTAAAGTGTCTTCTCAGCTTGCGTGACTATAAATGGGATCCACCAATAAAATTAATTCGATTTGACCAGAGAAAGAATGTTCGCGGCAAACTGGACAATTAGTCGGTCAAGTATGCTAACTAACTTGTGTTGGGGCACATTGTCCGTTTAGATATTATAGTCTTATGCCCGGTTTTTCCAAGCACACTCAAACTTGAGGGACCCTCAAATTTTAAAGGACACTCAAATATTTGAGGGACCCTTAAATTTTGATGAATTGTCAATTAACAGCTGACATTTCCTTTACTTTTAACATAGGAGAGTTGAGGGGCCCTCGAACCAAAGTTGAGGGACCCTCAAATTTTGACGAATGCTCATATAACCAGCTGACCCTCAAGTTTACTACACTTTACTACATTTCATGAGATTATGTATGATACAATACATTATCGGTTGTATATTGGTGGGATTGAAGAAAGCATGCTCTGTCTGTTTATTCGATAAATGATTTCTAGTCCAATCAAACTTTAAATGTGTTCAGGATGTTAAGACGTTGGCCTGCAGTAAAATATTAATCCATTGTAGGCTAATTAGGTAGTTCTTCTAAAATAAATATTACATGTCTAACAGGCGGAGACGATTCATTAAATAGTGATAGATTTTCATTTAGAGATCAATGTTGAATATTAAAATAAGCACAATTCAATTTTATATATTCAGTGGTAACTACTGTATTTCATTCAATCAGTAGAGATAATTGAATTTTATCATCAACCATATATAATGTTCTTTATTACTTAGAGAACATTACTTTAATTTTCATAGAGGCACTAGCTAGTTAGTATCAGAAGACTGATTATTTCAATTATTTTTAGACTGCATCGTAAAACGACTCTCTAATCGAGCTAGTATTACAGTATTATTGAATTTACATCAAATTCTATATTTGTTGCTACCTCTTAGTTCAAATATGAAATAGATAATGTGTAGGAATATGATATGAAATAGATAATAGTAGGCTATGAATTCATTCATAGCCTATTTCTAGATGTTTTCATTGAATCAAGCAAGTATTATTTCGTGCCATAAATATTAATTATATAGTTTATTGTAGGTATAGAATATTCTATTTATTAATTGAAGTGTGAATTTCCATTTGGTTGTAAAATTTTGCTGTGGTGAAATTCTTGTTAGTATGATAACGTTTTTTTCAACTCATGACGAATTAGATCTGATTAAAAAAAATTATGTGATGAAAAAGGAAAAATTGAATCTATCTCCCATTAATAGCCTACCGTCAGATGGGACTACTTTGTTACAAAATTTTTGATTTTTGGAATAACTTCTATACGTTACATACATAAATCACAATTCTTGTGCTATATGATGTCCTCAGGTATTGTCTACAACTTGTGCATGTAGAAAAAATCCAAATGCTGTTGTTGATTAAACAAAATCTGGATGTTCAATGTAGCCCCGTAGATGGGGCTTCTACGAACATTCATTTAAAAGCCTCATATCTCTGGCTCTATTGAAGCTAGAGGCTACTTACAACAAGTAAAAGAAATCTTGGTTTGGTGAACAGATTCATCCAATGAAGGTAAAAAAATGAAAATCTAAAACACTTTTAGAAAGCAAAAACTGAAATGACTCGCCGGAAAATGTATGCTACTTTTCAACTGATCAATTAATAGGCTCTTGCATAGAGAAACGATTTTGATATTTCCTAAAAATTCGCAACTATCTTCAAATACATCGCCCTATCTTCAAAAAACGTGCACCAAAGAATTCACTGTTCTTGAATCAAAAATTTAAAATGTCCTTGTCCATGAATCAAAGTTTTTGTCATGTATCAGAACTTATATTTTCAAATAGTGGTATACCTTGAATGTAATTTGTAATGAGTGCATTAATATTTGGAATAGTCTTTTCATTCTAAGATTCATTAAAAATCTCGGCTGCTCCCATTAAACGAGATTGGTTAAGAGCTGTCGTTAATGATAATGGTTGCTTCTCCAGTAATCGTTGTTTAATATGTGAGGACTGAAGACCAGATATAAGTGCATCCCTGATATGATCATTTCAATTCTGTTCTGCCGTGATGCTCCGAAAATTACAGTCCAAGCTTAATGTTTTCAAATGCAGAAAAAATTAATCAATGGATTCTTCCTTCTATTGCTTTCTATTAGCTAAGCGGAAACGACAGTAAAGCTCATTTTTGGTTCCAACAAATGAATCTTCCAAACTGCCTATAGTTGCAATATTTATTTATTTATTGTCTTTTATTACATTAGAGCGAAGTTAGGACTTGCAAGTCCTCTCTTACTCTTAACACTATAGGTGGTGCATTCAGCTATTATGTTGTGGCAAAAGGGATGGATTCAAAGATCCTCACACAACCGAAGCTTATTGTGTGTTGAGCTATTATGTTGAAAAATACTGGAGAAAATGGGGAGTCCGATCTCACAAGGTGTCAAATTATCTACTGATAAACTGAAAAACTTCAATTATTCAATGCTTCCATTGTACCTCCGCTGTTGGGGAATTTGGTTCAGCACCCAATCTCACCGGTCGGAGCACATTTTTGGAATAAGAATAAATTATTGTCGTTATCAACGTCTTCCTCGGGAGGGTCTTGCCTAAGTCTCGGCATTTTTCTTTGAGCAAATAAAATTGTATATTGCTTTACTTATCTTTCTGCAGTTTGATGGGAGAATGCTGCAAACAGCATAGTTTGGCGTGTGGCTTTTTTATATTGTCTATGGCTCTTCTATTTGTGATTCAAAAGTCTCAAAATAATTATTAAGATTTTGTAAGATGAAATAACTGGGATTCGATTCTACATTGTTGAAAGTTAGATGTATTTTTTCAAGTAGAGATGAATACTTATGCGTAGAGAGTTTCAGTTTAATTCGTATTTGATGTTTCATGTCTGTGTGTATTGTAGACTAGTTAACATCCAGGAATCTGCATGGAACTTTAAGATCAGTGCGTGAATATGAGGGATTACTTACGGTGGATGTAGAGATACGCGCATGAATACTATTTACGAGATTGCCATGGTTACGAGATTGGGAAAATCTTTGATTTTATCACTTTTCACCATAGTTCGCTGATATATCCTGCCCGGAACAGGACCATTATGTTGAGGATCACCAAATAACGGAGGACCGAGTAAAATTACGTAAAAGAGTGATTTACTATCAATCACATTAAGGGCCGATTTCACCAAAGATATAGAACTACGTTTTACATAAAGTAACTGACAGTTATTCCGAAACTGACAAAATCGGATTTCACCAAACACGTTTATGGTCACGTGACTTTGAAAACTCCGTTTCAATCTTAATCACCGATTTTGGCCGGTCAGCCAACCAAAACTACGTTTTTAACCTAAAAATTTTATAATATTCTTCATGGCGCGCATTGTAATGTGAAAGAGTGAAGTATTTATAGGTTAAGTTATTGTTTATTTCAAATTCATATTGAGTTTAATCTGTCATTTATTCAAGTAAAGGACGCCATTTGCTTTTTTTAATTCTCCCAAAGCGTCCTGAGAGCTGGAGAATCTCTTCTTATATTTTCAGTAGCACTATTAAATTCTTCGGAAATTTTAAACCACTCCTGTTGTTTTAGTTTACTGGAAACTGAGTCCGTCTTTTTATTTTCTATTACATCAAAATGATTTTCTACTAATTCAATGAGTAAAAACTTTTCACTTGCCGTGAATGTTGGCTCCCTATGTTCTTTCAATCTATCCATATTGAACTAGAAACCAACAACAATTGAAGAGCAACAAACTTATCTAAATTGTATTTTGCAGAAGATTTTGTATAATCCAAAAAGTTTGTGTGTTTAAGTATTTTTACGTTGAATGGTTTCGGCTTCAACCTCAAATTTGAAATAAACGTTGACCACTCACTTGGTGACAAAATGTGTATTTGTGAAGATTTAATTGAAGGGGTCAGGGCAAGAGTGGACCAAGTCCATCTGTCACTATTTTTAAAAAATGGATGTTGAACCAACCTTGTATGTTGGAGATGAGTCTCAGTGCCTTGAAACGTATTAATTTTGTAGAATTACAAATCAAATACATTGTTACAAATTTCAAGATTTTCAAACTTTGAAAGTCACATTTATCAAGTTTTAAAATGTTTCATCGACATTATTGAATTTTACTTCTACAACAGTTCTCATAATTATGATGCATATGATGCTTACGGTACATGTTGTTTTACAACATTGAGGCTCATCTCCAGCATACAAGGAGTAACCAGTTACTATATAAAGAGAACCTTCAGAATTAAAATAATTCTTTTCAAATAGTATCCAGTTACTCCTTGTATGCTGGAGATGAGTCTAAAATATTGATGGAACATTTTGCAACATAAACTCAATAAATTTACAGGTCTTGGTAGTTGGTAGAAAGCTCTATAATAGAGAGGTATGATGTTGCTGTTACATAAACTGATTAAGTTTTTTTTTAATTGTTGACAGGCAACGCTATTCTGTTTGGGAATGAAGGTTTCAAACAAATAGTGTTCCATGGTTATCCTGCAAGAACATTTGCACGTTTTTTACTTGAATTGTTACATTGAATTTTCTTCACTCACTTCTGTAACTGTATTTGAAAAAAGGGTGACTCCCTTTCACAAATTGAAGAACTTTCACGTCTGATAACTTGAAATTATTCCCTTCAGTGTCCTTTTCTATTTTAAGGTCCATCTTGCTGTGTAACTCTTTCATGTCAAAGAAGTATTGAAAAGTAATCTTCTTCACTTGTAGAGGCTCACCTTTCTTCTTAGAAAGTGACTTTTTTATATTGTCTGTGGCTCTTCATTCTTGTCATAATTATTCTAAGATACAAATGATTGTCTCCTTTCTCGGATTTGCAAAATCAGAATCTTTAAATGATCAATTTCTCTTTTTTCTTATCTAAATTGTATTTTGCAGAAGACTTTTTATAATCCAAAAAGTTTGTGTGTATAAGTATTTTTACGTTGAATGGTTTCAGCTTCAACCTCAAATTTGAAATAAACGTTGACCACTCACTTAGTGACAAAATGTGTATTTGTGAAGATTTAATTGGAGGGGTCAGAGCAAGAGTGGACCAAGTCCATCTGACACTATTTTTAGAAAATTGATGTTGAAGTTCTGTGGCTGTAATTAATGCCAGACAATATATTTCCATTCGATTTTTTGAATTATCATTTTCATTTATTCTTTCAATCAGTCCAAACTCTCTATCGTTGGACAGAAAGGAATGGCCAGAAACCATAAAATTATTCTCAATGACATTAATATCTGTTTCTTGCACCATTTTCAGAAAGGTAAGAGCCATTTTGATGTTTCTATTCTGACCTGTGCAAGCATCAGAAAACAAAATAACTTGTTTGTGTGTCTTTGCTTGTTCAAGTAAATGCTTCCTCAAACAAGATCCAAGCACTTGTGAACCCCTGCTAGAGTTTCATCCCCACATACATATAATCAGTTGAATCATTGAAACAATGTATTTCAAAATTATATTTGTAGGAACAAATTCGGCTTTTAATATGCAACAGAAGTTGTCAACTTGGCAAAGCTTTCTGCAGGTCAAAGGTACATACATAATGTATTTGCAGAAGCAGATTGAGTATCGTCACGTAAGTTTTGTCTGGCTTTTTCAGCATTTGTGAGATGAGGAGATTTTTCTTGTAAAAGTCGTTGTCCATTAATCAAATAAAATTGATATTCTCAACGAAATTCAAAATATCCTCCATTACTTTGTATTGAGATGTTAGTTTTTGAAACGTGTTCTTCAAAAATGCTTTTGTTTGCTTTTGCACAAAGAAACATTCCACTATGCACCTTCTTCTACGTTGCAAGATACTTTCATTTGCCCGCCTCACTTTGTTGGGTCTCGTTCTGATGGAGTGATGTCATCAAATGTTAATCTTACTCTGTATTAACTCTTCTCTACTATCAACAGGTTCACAATAGTCCTTGTTTTCTATTAGTCCCCAAAAGTAATAATCCATGGGTGTGAGGTCGAGTGATCGCGGTGGCCAACTTACTGGTCCACCTCGGCCAATCCACCGCCCGGGGAAATTATCATGTTCTAGAATAGTTTCATGTTACTTTATAATAGTTTTGTAATACATCTATCGACAAAAATATTACATGTTACTTCTATTAGATCATATAAACAGTCTCTCAATTCGGTGTAAATGTTAGTAATACCCTGTCAAACATTACTACACAAAGTAGTAAAGTTTAGTTTTTTACTAAATTAAATACCATACTATGAAGGAAGGCCCACCTATGACCAAATACAATATCTTCAATAGGTAACCGTAGTCTCTATTCTTAGATTCTAATAGCCTACTATAGGCTACAACAATGAATGACTCCTTTTCTGAAAAATCAAGAATTTCTTTTAAAACCATGGTAACCTTATGCCATTATTTTGGGTGTTACATCATATCAGTTCTGTAATACCTCTATCGACAAAAATGTTACCTCTACTAGATCATATTAGCAGACACTAATTAGGCCTACTACACAAAGTTACATAAATTAAATACTATAAAGGAAGGCCTACCTATGACCAATAGCAATATATTTAATAATAGTCTTATTTGGTGGAATTTAATATAGGCTACAACAATGATTGACTTTGTTCCAAAAGTTGGATAAAATATTTTGTTGGATAATAGGTTTAAGTTAACGTGAGTCTGTCATTATTTCTTACAAGATGTGGAAGATCTGAATTACAATATAATAGCTTACTGTCAACTTAATAAACAAAAGTTGAAGAATTCCTTTGGCAATTCTACAAAACAATATTAGCCTATTTCATTACATATCACATATTTCTTCCAATATACTTCTAACTTTTCAAATTAATGTTGGAAAAGGTATTTTAATGATTCAGCTAATGATGCAATTTCTTTGAAATCAATTGTACCTTGAATCCAAGTACGATCTACATAATGGAACCATTTTTCCATTCTTTCCAGGACTCCTACTTCAGCTGCAAAGTCCTTAATTGTAATGAACCCAGCAACAATTTT
Source organism: Sogatella furcifera (assembly GCA_017141385.1). NCBI lineage: Eukaryota > Metazoa > Arthropoda > Insecta > Hemiptera > Delphacidae > Sogatella > Sogatella furcifera. Next base: position 10,508,261 of record CM029546.1, read on the forward strand.
GTTGCTTTGGAGGAGGGGCAGCGCCAAGTACAATCTATGTAATAGAACCATTTTTCCATTCTTTCCAAACTCCTACTTCAGCTGCAAAGTCCTTGATTGCATTGAACCCAGCAACAATTTTGTTGCTTTGGAGAAGGGGCAGCGCCAAGTACAATCTACATAATGGAACCATTTTTCCATTCTTTCCAGGACTCCTACTTCAGCTGCAAAGTCCTTGATTGCATTGAACCCAGCAATAATTTTGTCGCTTTGGTGGAGAGGCAGCGCCAAGTACAATCTATGTAATGGAACCATTTTTCCATTCTTTCCAGGACTCCTACTTCAGCTACAAAGTCCTTGATTGCATTGAACCCAGCAACAATTTTGTTGCTTTGGAGGAGGGGCAGCGCCAAGTACAATCTACGTAATGGAACCATTCTTCCATTCATTCTAGGACTCCTACTTCAGCTGCAAAGTCCTTGATTGCATTGAACCCAGCAACAATTTTGTTGCTTTGGAGGTGGGACAGCGCCAAGTACAATCTATGTAATGGAACCATTTTTCCATTCTTTCCAGGACTCCTACTTCAGCTGCAAAGTCCTTGATTGCATTGAACCCAGCAATAATTTTGTTGCTTTGGTGGAGAAGCAGCGCCAAGTACAATCTATGTAATAGAACCATTTTTCCATTCATTCCAGGCTCCTACTTCAGTTGCAAAGTCCTTGATTGCATTGAACCCAGCAACAATTTTGTTGCTTTGGTGGAGGAGCAGTGCCAAGTACAATCTACGTAATGGAAGCCTTTTTCCATTCTTTCCAGGACTCCTACTTCAGCTGCAAAGTCCTTGATTGCATTGAACCCAGCAACAATTTTGTTGCTTTGGTCGAGGGGCAGCACCAAGTACAATCTACGTAATGGAACCATTTTTCCATTCTTTCCAGGACTCCTACTTCAGCTGCAAAGTCCTTGATTGCATTGAACCCAGCAACAATTTTGTTGATTTGGTGGAGGGGCAGTGCCTAGTACAATCTACGTAATGGAACCATTTTTCCATTCTTTCCAGGACTCCTACTTCAGCTGCAAAGTCCTTGATTGCATTGAACCCAGCAACAATTTTGTTGCTTTGGAGGAGGGGCAGCGCCAAGTACGATCTACGTAATGGAACCATTTTTCCATTCTTTCCAAACTCCTACTTCAGCTGCAAAGTCCTTGATTGCATTGAACCCAGCAACAATTTTGTTGCTTTGGAGGAGGGGCAGCGCCAAGTACGATCTACGTAATGGAACCATTCTTCCATTCATTCTAGGACTCCTACTTCAGCTGCAAAGTCCTTGATTGCATTGAACCCAGCAACAATTTTGTTGCTTTGGAGGTGGGACAGCGCCAAGTACAATCTATGTAATGGAACCATTTTTCCATTCTTTCCAGGACTCCTACTTCAGCTGCAAAGTCCTTGATTGCATTGAACCCAGCAACAATTTTGTTGCTTTGGAGAAGGGGCAGCGCCAAGTACGATCTACATAATGGAACCATTTTTCCATTCTTTCCAGGACTCCTACTTCAGCTGCAAAGTCCTTGATTGCATTGAACCCAGCAATAATTTTGTTGCTTTGGTGGAGAGGCAGCGCCAAGTACAATCTATGTAATGGAACCATTTTTCCATTCTTTCCAGGACTCCTACTTCAGCTACAAAGTCCTTGATTGCATTGAACCCAGCAACAATTTTGTTGCTTAGGAGGAGGGCAGCGCCAAGTACAATCTACGTAATGGAACCATTCTTCCATTCATTCTAGGACTCCTACTTCAGCTGCAAAGTCCTTGATTGCATTGAACCCAGCAACAATTTTGTTGCTTTGGAGGTGGGACAGCGCCAAGTACAATCTATGTAATGGAACCATTTTTCCATTCTTTCCAGGACTCCTACTTCAGCTGCAAAGTCCTTGATTGCATTGAACCCAGCAATAATTTTGTTGCTTTGGTGGAGAAGCAGCGCCAAGTACAATCTATGTAATAGAACCATTTTTCCATTCATTCCAGGCTCCTACTTCAGTTGCAAAGTCCTTGATTGCATTGAACCCAGCAACAATTTTGTTGCTTTGGTGGAGGAGCAGTGCCAAGTACAATCTACGTAATGGAAGCCTTTTTCCATTCTTTCCAGGACTCCTACTTCAGCTGCAAAGTCCTTGATTGCATTGAACCCAGCAACAATTTTGTTGCTTTGGTCGAGGGGCAGCACCAAGTACAATCTACGTAATGGAACCATTTTTCCATTCTTTCCAGGACTCCTACTTCAGCTGCAAAGTCCTTGATTGCATTGAACCCAGCAACAATTTTGTTGATTTGGTGGAGGGGCAGTGCCTAGTACAATCTACGTAATGGAACCATTTTTCCATTCTTTCCAGGACTCCTACTTCAGCTGCAAAGTCCTTGATTGCATTGAACCCAGCAACAATTTTGTTGCTTTGGAGGAGGGGCAGCGCCAAGTACGATCTACGTAATGGAACCATTTTTCCATTCTTTCCAAACTCCTACTTCAGCTGCAAAGTCCTTGATTGCATTGAACCCAGCAACAATTTTGTTGCTTTGGAGGAGGGACAGCGCCAAGTACAATCTATGTAATGGAATCATTTTTCCATTCTTTCCAGGACTCCTACTTCAGCTGCAAAGTCCTTGATTGCATTGAACCCAGCAATAATTTTGTCGCTTTGGTGGAGAGGCAGCGCCAAGTACAATTTATGTAATGGAACCATTTTTCCATTCATTCCAGGCTCCTACTTCAGTTGCAAAGTCCTTGATTGCATTGAACCCAGCAACAATTTGTTGCTTTGGTGGAGGGGTAGTGCGGAGTACAATCTACATAATGGAACCATTTTTCCATTCTTTCCAGGATTCTTTCTTTCTTTCCAGGAGTCATTCTTTTCAGTTGCAAAGTCCTTGATTGCATTGAACCCAACAACAATTTTGTTGCTTTGGAGGAGGGGCAGTGCCATTACCATCCTCAGCACTTTCTTTGCGTTTGGATTCTCAGTTAGGAGTTTGTTAAGCCCAGGCTTTCTTCCTCATGTCCCAAGTAGAAAAAATATATTTATGTATAACTGTATTTTTAAATGTGGTAGGTAATGAATTTGGTACGCATTTTGCACTTAGGCTACAACAATGAATGACTCCTTTTCTGAAAAATCAAGAATTTCTTTTTAAACCATGGTAACCTTATGCTGTTATTTTGGGTGTTACATTATATCAGTTCTGTAATACCTCTATCGACAAAAATGTTACCTCTACTAGATCATATTAGCAGACACTAATTAGGCCTACTACACAAAGTTACATAAATTAAATACTATAAAGGAAGGCCTACCTATGACCAATAGCAATATATTTAATAATAGTCTTATTTGGTGGAATTTAATATAGGCTACAACAATGATTGACTTTGTTCCAAAAGTTGGATAAAATATTTTGTTGGATAATAGGTTTAAGTTAACGTGAGTCTGTCATTATTTCTTACAAGATGTGGAAGATCTGAATTACAATATAATAGCTTACTGTCAACTTAATAAACAAAAGTTGAAGAATTCCTTTGGCAATTCTACAAAACAATATTAGCCTATTTCATTACATATCACATATTTCTTCCAATATACTTCTAACTTTTCAAATTAATGTTGGAAAAGGTATTTTAATGATTCAGCTAATGATGCAATTCCTTTGAAATCAATTGTACCTTGAATCCAAGTACGATCTACGTAATGGAACCATTTTTCCATTCTTTCCAGGACTCCTACTTCAGCTGCAAAGTCCTTGATTGTAATGAACCCAGCAACAATTTTGTTGCTTTGGTGGAGGGGCAGTGCCAAGTACAATCTATGTAATAGAACCATTTTTCCATTCTTTCCAGGACTCTTACTTCAGCTGCAAAGTCCTTGATTGCATTGAACCCAGCAACAATTTTGTTGCTTTGGAGGAGGGGCAGTGCCAAGTACGATGTACATAATGGAACCATTCTTCCATTCATTCTAGGACTCCTACTTCAGCTGCAAAGTCCTTGATTGCATTGAACCCAGCAACAATTTTGTTGCTTTGGAGGTGGGACAGCGCCAAGTACAATCTACGTAATGGAACCATTTTTCCATTCTTTCCAGGACTCCTACTTCAGCTGCATAGTCCTTGATTGCATTGAACCCAGCAACAATTTTGTTGATTTGATGGAGGGGCAGTGCCAAGTACAATCTACGTAATGGAACCATTTTTCCATTCTTTCCAGGACTCGTACTTCAGCTGCAAAGTCCTTGATTGCATTGAACCCAGCAACAATTTTGTTGCTTTGGAGGAGGGGCAGCGCCAAGTACGATCTACGTAATGGAACCATTCTTCCATTCATTCTAGGACTCCTACTTCAGCTGCAAAGTCCTTGATTGCATTGAACCCAGCAACAATTTTGTTGCTTTGGAGGTGGGACAGCGCCAAGTACAATCTATGTAATGGAACCATTTTTCCATTCTTTCCAGGACTCCTACTTCAGCTGCAAAGTCCTTGATTGCATTGAACCCAGCAATAATTTTGTTGCTTTGGTGGAGAGGCAGCGCCAAGTACAATCTATGTAATAGAACCATTTTTCCATTCATTCCAGGCTCCTACTTCAGTTGCAAAGTCCTTGATTGCATTGAACCCAGCAACAATTTTGTTGCTTTGGTGGAGGAGCAGTGCCAAGTACAATCTACGTAATGGAAGCCTTTTTCCATTCTTTCCAGGACTCCTACTTCAGCTGCAAAGTCCTTGATTGCATTGAACCCAGCAACAATTTTGTTGCTTTGGAGGAGGGGCAGCACCATTCCCATCCTCAGCACTTTCTTTGTGTTTGGATTCTCAGTTAGGAGTTTGTTAAGCCCAGGCTTTCTTCCTCATGTCCTAAGTTGAAAAAATATATTTATGTATAACTGTATTTTTAAGTGTGGTAGGTAATGAATTTGGTATGCATTTTGCACTTAGAGAATTTTTTGGGATTTTTTTAATGGGAGATTTGATCAAATGTAAAAAATTCTCTATTAGGCCGATTTTTGTTTTCTTTTTTTTTAAATGACACATATTTTAGTCCTCTTCAATTTCTATTCAGAGCACTTCTCTCTAGGATCAACCGTTTTAGGGTGTTATGCGAAAAACTAAAAAATTGTACCTTTATCATTGTTCATCATATCAATAGCTTACTTGTAAAACCTTGTAAGTCTGATTTCAATAATTTCATAGGAGATACTAAAACTGTTGTAAATTTTTATTAGTTATAGCACACTCTATTTTTGCTGATATTATCATCAAGACATCTTGAGGTTAAATTCTACATCATTATTTTTCATTATACAGTATTATCATTTTTCAATAGTTATCAGACTTACAAGGTTTCACGCAAGCCTACTGAAGACTTACAAGGTTTGATGTAATGAGAAATAGCTATGTACAAATGAATTATTATTATTAAATTAAAACAAAATCAAATTATTATTATTATTATTATTATTGACATAAAACACTTCTACTGGAAAACAGAATATAAAAGCAAAGTAAGTAAATATAAAATTATTTTTAACAATAAATTCTTGACTTAATGCTGTAAATTATTATAGAAACTGTGATAGTCTTTTTGAATTACTCTTTTCAATATTCCTGTAAGTGATTGAATTTTTCTTGTTTGATTTTCAATGCGTTGTTATACAAAGGTGCTGGCACTTTGAAGCAGTTTGACTTTCTCAATTGTTTCTTCAACATTGTCCATTCATCATTCAAGTTCAATTTGTAGTACACTTCTTTTTCTTTGGTGTACTTCAAAGCAAACAAATCACATACTGTAGAATCCCCTACTATTTCACCAGGTCTTATCGAATTGATAAGACAAGATTTTGAGAAATCTTTGAAAAAAATATGGTCAATATATTTCACAGTATAAGGTCCTGGGTTCTTTTGCGAAGTTTTCATAATTTCAATGTAATTAGCAGGTACATAAATGTCCTTGTTTCGGAGTTTCTTTTCTATTTGAGCGTGAATAGAATCACACTCCATCTGAGATCAAGGTATTTTTGAACTATGGTGATCTGCTTTTTTCGGCTAATATTAGAAGGCTGTTAGTTACATTAACATTCCTGTTCTGGTATCCACATCCGTCACTCCAGATTATCACTGTCTCACCTGGTGAAGGATTTAATTGTTCATCAATACGGTCAGCAATTAGGGATGCAAAAACATTTGAAGTGACGCCACCCTGTTCCTCATGCCACACATGACAAACGACTTCTTTAGTCTTATTGTTGAACACTGTATAGTTATGGACAATAATTTTAGTTCTATAGTACAGGGCTGAAGCTTTCAAAAATGTTGACAGCAGTGCTGCTTGGAGATCGACCGTCAATACATGATTTGATTATAAATATATGTTTGGTGTAATAAAATTCAAAATCTCAATCCTTTCACCTAGCCTGTTTTGAATTTTATTATTTCAAGATAAGACTGAGTGATATTGTATACTCTTTTGAGATGTTTTAATTCTCAAGAGTAAAAATATTGACAACTAAACCTGTATCATTACTTGATTGTGGTAGAGAATTTTTCAATTTGTCTATGACCTCAAAAACATTGGACAAAACAATGTTGCTTGGCCTTTAAAGCCATACTGACATAAAATTCTCCATTGAATTTGATCACATTAACATATGAAATAATATGCATCAAGAGTCGATTTTCTGGTTTAGTCGGAATTTTTTTCATCATGAATTTCACCTGGTCGCATATTATTCCAGTATGAATTTGGAGGACATTGAGTTTCCTTACTGTCAACTTTATATGACAACAATGACATACAGTGAGCACAAGTTTTTTAGCAAATTCATTTGGCAAGTAAACTTTGATGTCAAATTTTGATAATTTGCTACCCTATTTACAAACAATATATCTATACTTTATATGGTAGAAAACAACTTGTAATTCAATGTAAATTTAGTGAATCACTTACTTTTGGCATAGTGAAGTGGGATGCATTTCACTCCTGAAGAGGAGCTTCATCAGCCTGCTACCAGGGGAACAAGTTCTTAGGGGTTGGACTTTGTGGCCATCATGTGTGAAAAAAATGGTGTTTGATTTGAAATTAATTTGGTCATCTATAATGTTTTGTCTGTCCTGTTTAAACTGTTAGTAAATTTCATATTGCTCTAGTGTGTTCGGTTTCTGGCTTTTGTGATGTATATGTAGTATTTCCATGTCAGATTGTATGTTTTTGTGTAGGTGTCCTGTGCTTATTAGATGTTCTGCAAATGTGGATTCTGAATTTAAATTTAATACTTTTATGTGTTCTTTGTATCTTGTGCTGAAACTACGGCCGGTCTGCCCAACATAATATTTGGGACATGTATTGCATTTGAGCTTGTATACTCCTGTTTTGTTGTATTTTTCATTCAAGTTGTCTGTTTGAAATTTAGCTCTCTTATGTTTTAATTGATTTTTCAAATTGTTACTTGTCCTGAATGCACATTTATAAATGATGATATAAGACACTTCAGCTTTGGAACTTATAAGTTTTATTTTGCCTTTGCCTATTATCAAAATCTTATTTTTGTCACCATACAAGTCAAACATCAAAGTATTTACAATGCAATCCTTATCTTCTTTTTTCAAGGACTCAAGTTCCTCTTTAGAAAGGCTCTGTATTCTTTTTTGTGATTTTTTCCTGATAATTGATAGCAGAAGATCAATTGATGCAGTGGAGTGTGGACATTCTGTGATATTCTTGAAACTTTTTGTGATGATTTCGTGATCCCTTATTACTGGATGAATCCACCAACGTCTCGTCTACTTTTCATTATTTTTTCCTCTGTAGGGGAAAGTGGGGCAAAACCGACCTGCTAGTGTTTGAAGTTCCATTAATAAAAATCTGTTGGCAGATTTACCAAAATATGATGTCAATCTTATTCTTTACATATTTCATTACAACTATACATACTCAAATTCATTGATTCAATTGTAATAAAAACTGTAATAAATAAATAATATATTCTTGCAAAATGACGGTTTTGCCCCATGGGTGGGGCAAAACCGTCTTATGAGTGGGGTAGAACCGACATTAATGGAAATGACATAGAAACACTTGAAATAAACACACAAATCACAAACTTTTATTTAATAAAGTTGTCATGAAAAAGGAAATAAAAAATATCATGGGATTACTTGGAATATCCACTCAATTAAAGGTGTCAAGATAATAAAAAGTCAAAATAAAAATGGAGATAACAAGGGATTATTTGAAATATTTACACAAATCACAAATGAAAGTGTCATCTTCCTCTTCACATTTCGAGCAATGCTCATGAGCCCATCCTTTGCAACTTGAGCACTGGATCCAACCCTCTTTTTGTTTGGAATTTGAATAGAGGTCATTACAAAAAATACACGTCTCTTCATCATTTTCTTCATCTGATTCATCATCTGTTTCAACTTTTTCTTCTTAATATCCATTACCTCTTTTGATGGCTTCACCAATGGGAAAGTTAGTTTCCTCTTTGTTGGCTGAGGCTTTTGGGTTGCTTTCCTTACTGCATTTTCTTTTCTTTTGCTCTCCCTTTGCTTCATCTTCTTTTTTCTTCTGAACAGCAGCTTCCAATTCTGCTTTGTAAGGGGATGAGGTCAAAATTACAGTTTTACCTTTCCTTCTCACAATCCTTTTCTTAGCCCTCTCCATTTCCTGAGGTGGTGGCATTAACATTTTTGGAGAGATCTTAAATACTTCTCTGGAGCTTGATGGGTGTGACAAATGAGGTGTGGTGGATGATGTTGATGGTTGTGAAAAATCGAGTGTGGTAGATGTTGATTGTTGAGGCAAATCAGATGCAGCAGATGTTGAAGGTTGTGACAAATCAGGTGCAGTGGATGTTGATGGTCGTGATGAATCAGGTGCAGTGTGGGGTGTTGATGGTTGTGACAAATCAGGTGCAGTGAATGATGATGGTTGTTGCATGTCCAGTGTGGTAGATGTTGATGGTTGAGACAAATCAGGTGCAGCAGATGTTGAAGGTTGTGACAAATCAGGTGCAGTGGATGTTGATAGTCTCTCAGTGGTTTCTGATGGAGCAAACATATGATCTGGAAAAATATTTCTATTGTAGGGATAGATTCCAGTCTTCTCGAACCCATTGATGGCTGTTTGCATGACAGCAGCCCTAGGAAATGCCTTGCTCAGGAGTAGGCCAATTTGATAGATAGTGACACTCCTTCCTGGGTTAGTAATCAACCACTGTCTCACCTCTTGCTCGTAGTATTTGCTAAGTGGGGCCATGAATGTTACGTCAAGTGGCTGGAGTCTATGAGTAGTGTGTGGCGGAAAGCAAAGTAGAATAACATTGTTTTGCCTGGCTAACTGAACAAGCTCCAAGCTTTTTGTGTGTGATTCATGTCCATCTAAAATCAATAAGACTGGCTTGTCAGGTCTGGGATTGGCAAAATCGATGAATTTTTTGAACCAGATAAGAAATGAATCTTTGTTGATCCACCCAGATTCATTGTAACAAGCAAACGATCCAGGGGGTGCCCCATCAATCAATAAGGGATTCTCCCTTTTTCTTGGAAACACAAACATTAATGGCATAAACTTTCCTGAAGCACTAATACAGGTTTCTATTGTTACAAGTACACCGCGTTCTGCTGAGGACAAACTTCCTACCTGTTTTTCCCCGCAGGGCCAGAACTTTTGATGGTTTGTTAGCAACTGTCAAAATCCCAGTTTCATCTACATTATATATGTCCTCTGGGAGGATTTTATACTCCTTATAAATGGATTCAAGCAGATCATAGAACTTCCCAACTGCAAATCGATTAAACCCTTTGGCTCGAGCTAGCGAAGTGGCCTCAGGTGATCTGAGAACTATTTCGGGTGTCTTTGAGCAAAGCCATAGTACCAATCTTTGCCTGCAATCTTCTTCTCCCTGTTAAAGCTATGATTTATGAGATTTTTCTCTGCTAATTCAAATGCCAGTCTTTGTAGATCAGTTATGGTTAGACCAAATAGTCTTTCTTCCATAACCAGAATGTGCTGCACAAGTTCATCCTCTTGTGCTTGAGTAAAAACTGTATCAAACCGCCCCAATCGTTTGTTGGCAGCAGCTTCTGCAGTCAACTCATTTTGGGCCTTCTTGACTCGGTCAATTAAGGTGGTTCTAGGGACATTGAATGTCTGAGCTGCGACTGTGTAGCCCATCGTCCCTTCAAGGAGTGCTGCTATTGCCGCTTTCATTCCCTCTTGAGACCAGGTCTGCCGATTTGAAGTTCTCTTGTAGGTTCACACCATTTCTGAAAATAACAAACAAAATTCTATAGTATAGCTCATGGGTCAAATAATAATAATTATTATTTTTTGCCTGTATCACAGCCACACTCATCACATATTTATGTTGGAAATAATATGAGATGCATACATGTGGTAGTGTGTTTATTATAACATTATAAATAATTGTTTATCTATTCATTTATTCCATTACTTATAATGCAACATGATAAAGCTCATGTTCAAGTTCATAATAATGAAAGGAATAATATTTCTGTTTTATCCAAAGAATTGACTATTCTTCAATTTCACAGTGATCATCTGAACAGCACAAAAAATCCTAATAGGATAAACAGAGAATAAAATCGAGAGATAGTAGATTGAGAGCTGCATGAGATTTATTTGAAGATCACAGGATAGGTTCATCCACACCCTGCATTCTAGGATGAATTATAATAAGGCCTATAACAGAATCCATGAAGAATTGTATTGAAAGATGGGTAAAAAAGCAGCTTATAAAAGTTTTATTTTGAATGTATTTTTTTCAGGATATAGTTTATAATAGTTCAGCCTACTGATGAAATATGCACATTTTAAAAACAATGAATAAACAAACAGTAGGCCTACTGAACTAGTTTCAATAATAGAGTGATTACTCAAGTACACTAAAGAAAAACTAATCAATGTGCAAGGTAAAACCGACTGCAGTCGGTTATGCCCTCACTCAAATGTCGGTTTTGCCCCACAGCACATGCTAAAATAAAAATGGCCACAACCGATTACAGAGCAGTTCAAGGTTTATTGTATTTATATGGATTCATTCGAAAAGATACACTGATTTCAATAGCAAACTTACCGGAATTGTATCCAATAGCACTCAAGACAGGTGAATAATCATATGTGACTGAAAAATTGAACAAATTTTCAGAAAAAACTTCAAAAATTTGTAGAACTCGAACAACTTGGTTTACAGCACTGAATGCAAGCTACATCTGACTCATATTGTGTAGGCTTACTTGGTACATTTTTTTCCCGCATGGTGACAGCACCAGTCAATCAATCAGAGTGGGGTCGGTTTGACCCGTCCAGTCGGTTTTGCCCCACTTTCCCTACTAATAACAGCTAAGGCAGCTTTACTAGCTTCATCCAGTATCATCTACATTTTTAAGCTTTTGAAAAGAAGTGAACTGGATTTATTTCTGCCACATAGAATATATTATGTATTATAGTTGATTATTGCTGCAGATGTTTGCTGGTTGTCTGGCTGCAGTTCAACATTCTTGGTTATCACTTTTACCCCAAAACAGGGAGGAGTGCAAAATTATTTTCTGGTGGTACAAAATAGCTCAAATGTATCACCAAATTATAGCATGATTTTTATCAAAAAATTTTAATAAGAATTGATTAATTATAGTCTGTCCAAGCAAAGAAGACCCTCCGGCAAGATGAGAAAATGACTCCAGCTCGGCCAATATTGGTTCAAACATAATGAATTTGGTCTCAAATTGTAGATCAGATGGTTTCCTAAAATTGAGACCAGACTAATCATTTTTGAACAAATATTGAACGAGCTGGAGTCATTTTCTCATCTTGCCAGAGGGTCTTCTTTTCTCGGACAGACTATACACTGATGCAATGTCCTTATGGATATGAATTTATAATTTATTGATTTATTTTTTAAGCCTACTTCACACATGTTTTTGGCACTTGCTGTGGCTCATGAAATGGTTTTGAGTATCTCCTGCAAAGGTACTGCCACTGATGATGCTTCAGAGCATATTGATGCGCACACATGTTTGATCTGTAAGCAAATACCCACTTCTTTTCTTGAGGCGTTTCTCATTTTTTTGGTTTTAAGTACTCTTCTTCTTTGCATTATCATTGTTATTGTCTTCTTCTTTGGTTATTGAAGCACTTCTCACTCATCGTGAAGTCTGAGCCATGCTCATTTATGGCCTTATAGAGCAAAATATTACTGTATTTGAAAAAATGTACAAGACACTGATGTCAAATGTAAAATAATATCAGTTGGTACAAAAAAAATATTTTTTTAGATTGGACCCCTATTCTGGATTTGTTACCTGTTACCTCCCTACTTGCCAGTCAGCTGCTTCTGTTTCTTCTTTAGGAAACTCTTGTCTTCCTTCCAAGAATGGATGCATAACAAGCAATATATTTTTTCCGGAGCTGTCTGTGATATTATTTTTTATCTCTGGAAATAATTTTTCAGCTCATATTTTGTCTACATGTTCAAGAAGATTGATGATACCTGATTGCACTGTTATATGGGTAGCACTTATGCATTTTCCATAGGCATCTGATTTTAATCAATACTTTGAAAGAAAATCTTTTTTTTTAGAGTGAATAACAAAACATTTGATTCTCAACGGATGCAGAAATTTCAATCCTGCATATGGTGCAATCTAGAACAACAACGGTGTCATTATAATCTTGTTGGAAGCAATCAGGCATTGTTGTAATCACTGGATGTCTCCCTATCCAATAACGGCAATGTTTGACTTGCCAACTGATGCGTGATGCAGGAAAAAAAAATATCATTGAGCGCATGAGGCCCAAAGTTACGAAAATTATAGAAGAAAATGGTAAATTTCATAAAATGGTTAAAAATTAATTCAAGAATATTATTTTCGTTCTAATAGTGAAAAAAAGGTTTATCAGAGTATTCTTGATGCATAAAAATTATAATCAGACCTAATATTTCTAAACTGAATTCGCGCAAAAGGCCCAAAGTTTATTGCAAAAAATCTATATTTTTCAGATTTTTTTCAATCATTCTCAAATATGCGCTAAAACCACGTAAGTTGTATTTTATTATATTGTGAATACTACATAATGAATAATTTATATTATCAATAAAATAATTATAATGCAGCTCTGAGCTCATTTTCACTCTTTAAAAGCAGTGTGTTGAAATGACCTAGGACCTACGTGGCTGCAAGACGAGTCCCACCTCCACCCTACCCAACCAACCAGGATGAATCCTATTTATTCATACAATATTTACAATGTTCAAAAAATACTTATTTGAACAACTTTTGTCCCCTTTACTCCCATCACGGTGTCTTCTTTGCTTAATAGCTACTTTCTTAACAAGTCCACAAATGTAGGTATTTTGTTGAGAAAAATTTCTCATTGTCCAAAAATGATTAAAACACGATTTCCTGGCCTCTTCTGGTATCTTTGTGTGGCATTTATTCCCACATGAACACTGAATGTCCTCAAAGATAACATCAATCCCCGAATTTCTTCTAGTCTTCTTAAAATTTCTTACCCAATTGGTTTCATTTCTTCTTCTTTTGGGCCTACTGACATCAACATCAGAAATGCTATCAACATCTGCTGGTCTCTGGTCTTCTGCTGGTTCTGCTGGTTTCTGCATTGGTATTATCATCAGAACCTGGAAGCATAAGAGTTCAACATTTGAAATTGGCATAAGAGAACAACATTTGAAATTTTATGGGCAAAAATGAAAAATTAAATTTATTCTCCTTTTGTACAAGCAAAAATCTTTTACACAATAACTTTTCTTAGAATTATACTGGCAGCAAATTTATCCGTGCTCTAGTTTTCATGTATCACCACCCACTGTAATTGTCTGTTACATTGAACATGACATTTGTGTTCTGTACACTTCTAGAGTGGGATAGTCAGAGTCATCACTGCTTTGCATGCATTGTCTCAATTTTATATCGTACTATCTTAGCTATTCCACCACACTGGGATTACCGGATTCAAAATGAAGAAGCCAGATCTACATGATTTGGTCTTAGGTGGAATACTCCCTTGAGGTACTTGCCTGTGTCCAGCGGGGACCGCGTGGAGGTGAACTCCCTGACTTCTAGCACTGAGGACGGAAAACCAGAGTGATAATTGAGCGTACGCTAAAACTAGTTCATGATCACATTCATAGATCTGCGCTGGCATCGAGTCTAGTTCGATGATCAGAACCTCAGATAGCGCTCTGTCGCAATGCGGGAGTATTTGAAATGACGCTTCTTTGCCAGTTGTGCGCAGACTACCAGCGCGTTCGCATCAATTGCTGTTGTGCTGCACTCTAACTCCTTTCTCTTCCTTCTGTACTCCTTACCACTTTTCTTATTCATTCCCTCTAGTAGCAGACGCGTTCATATTGAGTGCATTTTAATATTTTCTTTATTTCAATAATTTCTTTATTCTAGCTCTGGATTAAGAAGAAAGTTTTTTTCATTGTAATTAGCATTTATGGAATTGTTAGAGAAACAAGAATTTATCATTTAATTAAAAAAAATGGAATTGTTAGAAAAACAAGAATTCATTTCTCCTACGCACAGTAAAATAATTATTGGTTTTTTCAAGTACATAGGAACCGATATTTGATTTTTATATTATTACTGTACAGTAATAATAACAACTCAATGTTCTCAGGAATGTCCTATGATTACCTGGTAGCCTATGATTAACAAAACAGGTAGCCTAGTCATTTTTAGGACAATAATTTAGAAATAATTTTCAAGACAATTTGAAAGAAATCGGTCGAACGGTTTCGTCAGAAACGCGTTTTTAGTTGCAACGTATTGTATTTTTTAATTGATAATTCATAATAGTGAGCATATGAATGTAAAAACGGCAAGAACCATGTGTCTGCCGGTAGGCCTACACTCGCGCGCGCACGCACGGTCTCTTTTTCTTGGATAAGCTCTCTCGCTCACTCATGCACTCTCTCTCATTTTCTCTCTCTCTCTCAACCCAAACAGATCCCAGTCTTCAATAACAGGTTTTGAGCTACAAACCGATACAACAGCACACAGAAAAATACACGCAAAAATAAGTTTGCGCAAGAGAAAGCACCTCATTCCCCAGTTAATATTGGTTCAAAATATATAAATTCGGCCTCAAATTGTAGATCAGAATGTTTTCTTCAATTTGAGACCAATTATTTTTTTAATTCTTGAACCTATATTGACCGAGCTGAATTATTTTCCTACCTTGACAGAATGTCTTCTTTGCTTGGACAGACTATATCGATGGTGCAATGATGTTTTATGAGAATTTGGTAATCTATTTATCCACTGCGTAATCATTCAGGAGTACGACCGCAGCTATACTTTCGTACGACCATAGTAACTTATAACTTTCTGACTGATTTTCAAATAGATATTATAAATCTACAGGAAAGATGGAAATTAAAATTATAGTAGAATGAAATGTCTTCGAGAAAATTTGAAAACAATTTATTTTCAATTTATATTCTATTCATGTTGAAAAATTGGTTTGAAACAATACAATAGTCTTTTACTTCGACCTGAGTAATACAAGATTTGAGAGTGAAAATAGTGTTTGCATTGTGAAATTGATTTGTTATACCGGTATTAATTAATTAGTCATGATAATAGTTTCTATTAATTTCTCCTCAAAAAAAACCCTATTTTGCACAAATGTTATTCCTAAGCATTATCAGATTCCCATTCCGGAAATCTGCGTTAAGCTGATTGAGTACATGAAATAATATAAAATAGAATGCAAATAATAATATAACATTATGAAAATTATAATGAACAAATCAAATTATATGAACATTATGACATTATAATTCAACAGACAATCAATTTGGAATTTGCAATAATAAAAGTTAATAGAAGACAAAAATGCCATTCCTATGCATTACCAATTTATAATTCTCAAAATTTGTTAAGAAATGTGAATATATTTTGATACTTGATAAATAGTAGATAAAACAAGAATTCCACAAATCAAAAGTTATTAGACAAATTATTATAAAACATGTAATGTATGAGAAATTGCAATTGAATTCCAAATAATATACCGAATCCATGAAAGCTAAGATTTCAAGAAATTGTAAATACAATAATTAAAATATAATAATTTTGCAATAGCATAAAATAATCTTATCAATGAATATACTGAAATATTTTTGTATTTTCTTCACTGGAAATTGAATTTTTTGTTCTCAAATTCAACAGACAATCAATTTGGAATTTGCAAGAATAAAAGTTAATAGAAGACAAAAATGCCATTCCTATGCATTACCAGTTTTTGGTTGTTGCGGTTGTTTCATCCACACATTATACATGTTTCAGAATTTTCAGCTTTTCTGTGGAATATCCTTTCAAATTACTTGATATCCACTTGCACTGTTTGTGAAGAAGAATTTTTAATAACAATTTCGGGATGAATTTTGAATTGTTTTCACACTCTTTACAAACAGTGGTACTGAAATTTGCTTTTTTCTGGGTCTTCGATAGAAGTATTTCCAAAATTTTTTTTTCATGTGAAATTTTAGGAAATTTTTTTTTTGAAGACCTTGAATGCAACTTGACACAATCCAAGTATTGTCTCTGATGGAGATATGAGTCCAGTATTTGCGTCAATTTTAATATTTGTGAAAGTCCTATTAAAAATGAGCAGCTCTTTACGGCTTGTCAATGTACACTCACTGTTGCTCATTAGTTTCAAGCAATCTGAACACAAGAACTTTTTGTGGTATTTCATTACCAAGTATCCCACAAAGTAAACCTGGGAGCACTCCTCTAATGTTACAACCTCAGTAATTGTATTTGGATAATCCACCGAAGAATTGTCACTGGCCAAGGAATCCGATGTAATTGAACAGTAACTTTGCTCACTTTCTAGTGGAGAAGGAGGTGCCTGATTTGAGGTCTCGTCGAACTCCAAAAGTTTATCGAAATCAGGGTCGTAGCTGGTGCTTTTTGGAGGCTCCAGTATTTGTTGTATCGTCAGAATTTTTAATGTAGATCTCAGAGTTCGTACTGTTGGATTTCGGTTGAAACCTCCTCGCTGACGAACTGATGAGAATAGATTTTCTAGTGGATCCTGGTTTAATCGTGAAGTGAGAATGAATCGGCACTTTTCACTCTGAAGCAGTTCCAGCATTGCGTTGATGGTGATAACAAATCCGTCAAAGCAGGGTGGTCTTGAAACTTTTGCGTTGATTTTTTCAATTTTGAAAACATTTGAACTGCACTTTGAAGATTTTCAATGATGTGTTGATTTTCAGTGCTCAAGGCGCATCTGTCTGGATTCTTGGAGAACAATGACCTACTGTTCATTGCATCAAACACTGAATTAATCTTTGTCAAGAATTCTGCCGTGTCTAATGCAGTTGCACTAGACAATTGGCCAGTTGCAACGGCTGTTTTCATAGCTGCAGCAGTGGTATGACTGAAAATCTGAGCAGCAAGTGAAACAGACATTTTCTGAAAATTGTTTGGTGAAATGTGGGCTACAGACAATTGATGGGCAGCTCTTGTAGACCCACTCTGGCTTTCAATTTCAAACAATTTTATCACATCTCCAAAAGAAATTTTTTTCTCCCCATGAATAAAGTCATGAGTGAGGAGATTGTTTCTCAATGACTTTAATAGGTGAGGTGGATCATATATTGAGAATATTTTCTCTCCATGCTCAGAGAGAAAATATGATTTGTCCACAGATACTCCCAATTCTCTGAAAGCCCTTGTGTTGGTTGTGGACTGGTCGCACACAATGGCCTTCACTGAAAGGCCGACATTTTGCAATTTATTAATGCATTCTTGTATGCAAGTTTTCGAATCATTGCCACTCAATCCTTTTTCACTAACAAAATATCCAATTGGCAACTTCCATTGGAAATAGAGGCCTCGAATCATGAAAACAGTTGCCTGTTTGGCAATTTTATTTGACCTTCCCAGGTTCCCCAAATCCTGAAAGCCCTCAATCAGGTCATAAATAGTGGAGTATTCAAGACAATGTTTGATTGACATGTCATCAAACATGACCACACATGCCTTCTCCATTTCAGTCATTGTCTCCACTTTCATTTTTATTTTTTCGAACAACTTTGCATTGAAACCTGTTGAGTGACATTTCTTTGATGCCAGCCACATTCTTATTGTTGACTCCGCCGGTAAAACAATGAACTCAAGAAAATATCTATAGGTTGCTGGCGATTTAAGAAATATACCAATGGCCAATTTCTTCTCCTCTTTCGTCCAAGGTCGCCGCCCTCTGCGTCTTTGCATGCCAAAAAGAATTTCAGCTTTTTTTGTTTTAAAGTTATAAGAAGTTGACACTGTTTTTTTCAATTTTTCTTTTACAAGCTGTTTCTTCAAGCGTGCTATCTCAGATCGTTGTCTCGCTAATAATTTTTCAATATTGTCCTTCCTCTGCACTCTTAATGGAGTATGAAAGAGGGCTCTCCTGACATCTTGTCCTCGCGCTGGCGATGCTGGTGATGCGCAATCAATCCAATGTCGAACAGAAGGAGACATCTCAATGGAAAAATTAGCAGATGAAGTGCTCACAGTTGGAGACGGTATCTCGGCATCTATTAACTTTTTTGAAGCATATCTCTTCGGTGACATTGATTTGTTGACGTGAGGAGAAGGACTTGCAGATTGTGCATCTATCACCTTTTTTCCATAAAATTTCTTCGGAGAAATTGAAGGTTGCTGGATGTGAGGAGGAGGAGGAGTACTTGATGTAGTACTAGCTGTAGATGGTCCCGCATCACTGTCAGTTGAAGTGTAAATTCGTGGTAATGCGCCTGAAAAGTAGAAGAATAGTTTCAACTGTAGTAGAATTTCTCATTTACATACATATTCACCCAACATTGTTTTCCATCAAATACATACTTCAACAGTTGATAGATAATTTTACAATTGAGTTTATGAATCTTTCTTTTAAAAATTTGATAGTTGATTCATAATTCAGAAACCGGCCAACAAAAACATATCCTATATCTCTTTGGAGTTGGAGAATTGAGTTTTTTGTACTTTTTGCCCAAAATTTCAATAACCATCGAGGTAACAGACTTCTAACAGGTTCCATTGGATTTATCAGATAATTTTACATAAGAAGTATTCACTCGCAAGTAACCTTATCTAATGAGGTTGCAAAAACATTATATTTATGAAAATTTTATATAAATGGAAAGATAAATGTGATATTTTTAGGAGTTTACTGTAACTTTATCTCTATTTTAATGTAAGATCGGAAACACATTCTTGTTCAATAAAATCATCAACATTGTCGTGAATGATCAGTCAAATGCCAGAGCTGCTTTTTGTTACTATAGTACCTAGAATTATTAGGCTACAGGATAATAAATTAGAATGATTACAGAATAAATTAGAAAAATCCAGGATCACTGTTCTACATACCTTTCATAAGCCGTCCACTGGGTAGGATATTTTCCCGCGCGAAATGCTGTTCACATAACCTGTGTTTCCTAAGTGATGTTGGTGATAGGGCTGCCAAATCCGGATTTCCTAGGGAGTGGAGAGATAAAAAGATGATTTGGTTTGCTGACACTCGACATATGTTTCTCCTTAATGCCACGTTAAGGGTCACCGGAGTGTTGATAGCATTTGTTAATAACGTTTGTGAATAGCGTACTATTATAAATATACTTATATATTATATAACTTATTAATATTATAAACTTATTAATTTATGAAATCAAAGAATTTCAGATATGAAAAAGAAAATTCCCAGTCAGTTTGCAATTTCCATAACTTCCAAGTTTCCATTAATTGGCTTCGAATTTTAATTACATATTCTCAGAAATCTGATGAAGTTCCTTGCATTTGAAAGACGTTTATAATAATAATAATAATAATTTGCGGACACAAATGTTAGCCTACATATTATAAGGGCCATAGTAAAAAACGTATGAGATTTGGTTATGTTTGACGGAAATCCATCATAATTGATTGATTCTAATTTCTAAACAAAAGTACAGTACCGGTAAGTTAAAAACTATACTTAGTAAAATCAAATTCTTTGTGCAAAAAGTTAACTTGGAACTCCAAATATACCGCACTCTAAAGCAAGCTCATATTTCATTGAATATGATATGGTAAGTAAGCTGTGATGGCTACTAGCATAGCTTCCTTCTATTGAAGTAAGCTATGCTACTAGTGAGTTTGTTTTAATTTGCTGAAAAATTTAAAAGTGAATCCAAAATACTGAAATCCTATGGAATATTTATCTTGTTTATTTTTGGAACTTAAAAGT
This sequence comes from Sogatella furcifera, assembly GCA_017141385.1. Classification (NCBI taxonomy): domain Eukaryota; kingdom Metazoa; phylum Arthropoda; class Insecta; order Hemiptera; family Delphacidae; genus Sogatella; species Sogatella furcifera. The sequence goes on from CM029546.1 coordinate 10,528,569, forward strand.
GTACTTTCATCGAAATTCAAAATTGTTTGTGGTAAAATATTTTTGGAAGTGAGAAATTGTATCAAGTTTTTTCAACTGGGCTATTCAGAGTAGGAGAAAGAGAGAGGAGGGAGAAAGAGAGAAAGGGTAGCCGATTAAGAGTGGAAGAGAAGAAAGAAGAAAGAGTATGAATATTGAAGAGTATGAGAGATAGAATGAAGATAGAAATGAATTGAGTCAATTGAGTGTGATCTAGTGAGTTAGTCTGGAAAGACCAATTGCACATCACTGAATTTAGTTTCAGTAATTCTTTCTAGATAATTATAACGAATTGAAAGAGAGAGATAGGGAGAGAAAATAAGTCATAAATAGAGAGAGAGGGGAACAAAATAAGTGGCAGAAGAGATGAGTGAAAGGGTATGATGAAGAGTATAAATATGAAAAAGTACAGTACAAGAGATTGATGTAGAATGAAAAGATGAAGTAAGTGAAGAAAGATATACTTTATGAAGGTCCTTTACAAAGGAACTAGTTCTATAACAAAAAGACCTGCTGGGGTCGTAAATCACGAGAAGAGAGAGCGTGTATGAGGATAGCTGAACAATTTGTTTCACCGATAAAAATACAATGTAGAAAAGGGAATTGCAATGTCAATAACAAAATTCTATGTTTTGCTGTATTCTTCTTTTAGAAGAGGAGAAGTGAGATGTAATGGAAAAAGAAGAGGATATGTTAAATTACAATAGGAAGAGAAATAGAAAAAATAGTATAGGATAATTAATTAAGTTGATATAAAGAAAAATCAAAGTTTAAATGAGTGGAAAAGGAACAGGAAAAGGAAGAAGACAACAGAAGAAGAAGAGAACTTCTACGCTACGGCACTAGTTTCGAAAACGTCGCATTGAAACTTATTATTATAATAAATTAAACTTAAATTATAATAAATATGAAGCTTGATTAAACCGAGGATTATTTTATTTTCAAATTCAAACTGCTAATTTATTCATGTAAAGTAGGAATATAGTTCACTCTGAATTATTTTCAAATTCAAACTGCTAATTTATTCATGTAAAGTAGGAATATAGTTCACTCTGAATTCACTCCACATTCATGGAACCACTGGCGGTCACTCAGAGAGGAATAATCAAAACAATAATTGTTTTAACAATATTATTAAAAAAATAATACCAGTAACTGAAACATTTTTTCTCCTCTACCAATTCTTTACATCATAGAAAACAGTAGGCTATGATAAATTATATTTTTTCTCTCTATTCTTTGTTAACGGGAATCAGAGGTGCCCAGAGGGGGGTTCAGCAGCGCAAATGCGCTTCTACGATTTTTGGGGGGATTCCATTTTTTAGCTCATTTTCTATAAAATGGGGGGGGGATTTTTCATGATTAGCCCTAGAATGTTTTTTGTGTTATATTCAAGCACTTGTAGAAGATTTTATTTCCCATATTCAATTCTAACATTGTTGGGGGATTATATTTTCAGCTTTTATTTTTCAAGTTGGGGGGGATTTTTCATGTCTATCCGCGAAATTATTTTTGATATATTAATTCACTATTTTTCTGAAATTTAGCTATTCTATTTTCGGATGAGGTCTATTTTCAGCTTAGGCCTATATCTTATAAGTTTCGGGGAGTTTTTTTTAAAATTAATCTAAAAATGTTTTTCATATGTAGGTTATCACATTCAACATTCGTAAAAACTTTTCCTATAATATATTATTCCATTATCTATTTATACTTCTCAAGTCTTGGGGGGATTTTTCTACAATCAGCCCTCAATGGTCTATGGCTTTTTTATTCATTCACAATTAACACTCATAAAAAATTTTAAACATTAAATTATTCTATTTTTTAGGGGGGAATTCTTTTCCATCGTAAGTTTTATGAGTTTGGGATTTTTTTACAATAAGCCTGATATGAATATTTTCGTTTCATATTCATAGACTAATCATACCGGTAAAAAATACCTCATACTGTAATTATATTTCAATTGGTAACTTATTATTTTTTCAGCTTGTAGTTTTCAAGTTTTGGGGGGATTTTTATAATAAGCTCTGATTTTCTGTGTTATATTCATTCACAATCAAAACTCGTAAGAGGTTCTCCTCTGATATTCAATTTTTATATTTTTAGAAGAGATTTCATTTTCCGCTTATATCTTCCACTTTGTGGGGCAGAGGGGAGGAGATTTCATAATGATCCCTCAGTTTTTTGGTTTTATATTCACACACTATTAACACTCATGGAAAATGTCTTTATTTGATTACTCATATATTAGACCTATGAATATAATTTTTTTTTCAAAGAAATAGGAGATTATGATCTACAATTTCAGACCAAATGGTAGCCTTTTTCTTGGTAGGCTTGCTACATGAGAAAGTACATAGATAGTGAAGTTCTTAAATTTCGATCAAATTATACATGCATTTCAAACGCCTTGATGAGCTGAGAACAACAAACTATAGTTTTTCAAGATCAGTTAACTTTTACGAAAGTCACGGGTGTCCTTATATTAGTTTCATATCCTTGAAGAGTCTCCTACTGGTAATGACCTGAACTCAGGGCCATATGTTAGTTACTTACTATATTAAAACATAATTTCAGAAAAAAATATTATAGTTATAAATCTCAAATACAGGAATATAGAGAATTATTTTGGAGGATACTAGTAAATATGATGTTTCTTATTCTGCAATGAAACATGTTGAAAGTTGACTGTATAATGAGCTGTAGATTGTGATTATTTTTCAATTTTGTGATTGCACGACGTATTGTCTATGAAACTCTCCTCCACAATCAGACGATTAGTCCTTATGGATGAATTCCGTAATATTAAGTTTATTTCTTGTTTGATTGTTAAAACTTGAAAAAATAAAAGTCATTTTAATTGAATTGACTTTGAGATATGCAAAGCAGGCCTAATGTTTTGGCACTATTAATTCATTATTACTAATAGAAATATTTTGAATATGCATGAGGTAAAAAATATAAACGATAAATAGCCAATATCAAACTTCATGTTCAATAGGAATAATAAAAATAACGTAATGTAACTTGAATATGACTTACCAGAATTTTTTGCCCATATTTTGGCGGTGTCATCGTCTTGAGGAAAGATAAACATTTTTAGTCCTTTCACTTTGTTGCGACTGTTCGAACATTTTTTAAACGCGCACAGATTCCCCGCCATGAGTAGTAAATATTTATAACATTTTATTTCAATAGTTCTGAGGGAACTCTAATAAACTCCCCTCACAAAATAAATCCTACATAATCCTAACATAAACCCTAAAATACTATTATATTAAAACAAAGCTAGTTGTTGGAAAATTATCGTTGACTTGAACTTGACCTAATAATATTTTGTTATTTACGCTTCAAACTCTCAAAATGAATTTAATAACTCACACGATCCTATCAAAAATCCTACAATCCTAATCCTATTATATTAAAATGATTATAATTAGAAAGATCAGTTTTTTATTGCCTAGATCATTGTAAAATGATTATGTAATCATGTCAATAAATAAATAAATAAAATAATTATAGTTATATTGAATTATTGAATATTGTTATTAACTTTCAATAATAAAAATTGAATTAATTTAAAAATAAGCTAATAACTTTTTTCACCCTTCAAAGTTCAAACTCTCAAAATTAATTTACACCATAAATTCTACAATCCTATTATGTTGAAATAATGCTAGTTTTTCAAAAATCAACCATTGTTATCAACTCTTAATCTATAAAAATTTCTGGAATTGAAAATTCGCTAATCTATTCTCCGCTCGAAGTTTAAACTCGCAGCATCAGAAAACCAAACGTGAACCAGTCCGCAGTCCGCAAGAGCACAGCGAAGACATAGGTGTGGATTTCTGTCAGATTTTCTGTTTGGATCTAGCTGTCAAAATGCTATTGTGTATAAACTTGGCAAACGCACACAATATGGCAACATGTTGTTAATGCTCGCAGGCGCAGGAGTGCGCACGAGCCATTTGCTGCAGGCGCTTCATTTGGGGAAGTGGGGGAAGTACAGGGAAGGGAAATATACCACAGCAGAGGGAAATATTTTTTCAGGAGGGAATTTCCCTCTCCAATGTGTTGATGCGCATCGTAACGAACTCTAGCGGTAACAAGCCGCTCCACACACCATCACTCTGTATTAATTCCCTACTCTGTGCTTCTAGGCTTGGAAAAATTGCCCCATGCTGAGATCAGATACTTTGAACATATTTTCTCTGTCTTGAGCATTTTGAACAGGAGGCGTTACTGCCAATTAGGGTTTGCCAACCAAAGTTGGTTGGCTCTCAAGTACCCCTACCTGTTCTTGCTTTATGCCCACCCCTAGCACGCTTCAGGGCGGACGCTTAGCTCGGGCATGTGACTACAACTAGGACACACTCACAAGTCCTGCTAGCAGAACTCAAGTTTAGTCAACAAATCCTTTCTGGGCTCATGCATAAGTCAAACTTGCAAGGATCAAGTAGAATTTAGTTTTGTCTTGTACATGGTTCATTCTCTGTCAGAGAAGAAGTCATAATATCATACTAGCCTGTATGTGCCATTTCAAGTGTAAGGCTGTCCGCATTCTGCCTTAGTCTGGCTTTCAGATCCAAGACAACAGAGCAGTCTCCCACATTCATGAACTTGGCAAGCCAACAAATTTCCCTTCCGGGGCTCGAGTCAATACAATTGAGAAACCGCTCAGCAGTTCCCAGGTCATGTAACATGTAATCAGAGCTGAGAGACTCCCCAGCTGAGAGACTCCTCAATTGTCAGTAGCCCGGATGTCGCCTTTTATATCTGAGCAGTCAAGAGACATTTAGAAAACATATAGGTATTTACATTTTTTACACATGCATTGAGGGAGATTGAGGAATCTCACAGGGCGGTTGCACTAATTGTTCTCAGGCGGATCTGATCCTTGTATCAGTCCACCTGCCTCTCCAGCACAGATTCCTTACAGAAGGCTCTAAAGGGTCCAATGGCCCTTTGGGTCACAAGCTGTTGATAATTGTGAGGCACTGGTAAATCATTCCAGCCAAGAGTCACCAAGAGTGTCTGTTGGGCCGGGTTATTTTTCCAACAGTCTCTTATAGCATATGCAGGTATGTCCAAGACCCCACATGCTGCACACTCACCACTTTCCACATGGCCCAGGCCAGCCAGCGTTTCAAGGAAAGCTCCATGACCCATTAGGAACTGTACTAGAGCATGGTCCTTCTCCCTGCATACAGTCGTCTCAGTGACTACAGGGAAGAAGCCATGCGTGTTTGTGCCCTGTGCAGAGTTGTCCCACTGTGTCTGCCATGTGTGGAGTGAAATCCTCCGCAGTGCACACCTTGCCTGGTTAGTGTAGAAGGGCAATGCGGCAGCCTCACCACCATACCTGCCATCCAGCCTCTGCTCCAGTTGCCCAGAGGATCTCATGTTAATAACATGTTCCCCATTTTGGACAGCCCAGAGGGCAGCTTGCTCTTCAATAAGCAGGTTGACTGGTAGCACACCTGCCACCACACAGACCGCCTCCCCTGAGGAAGTCTGGTAAGCCCTCAAGGCCCAGATTAGAGAGTCTCTTTGAGTGGAGTTGATTGCTCTCTTTGCGTAAGTGTGTAGGCCATGTCTAGCCCACGCTTCAGCAGCATACACCAAGATGGGTTCTGAGACGGCCTTGTAGATAGTCAGGAGGCTCACGTTCTTTAGACCATATATTCTGTTGGCCAGGCCTCTTAGTTGAAGAAGTACATTGCAAGATTTCTTGGCAACCTTCTTTGCGTGCTCCACAAATGTTAGCCCATTATCAAGAACCACACCAAGGTACGTTGTATGCCTAACAACCTGAACCGAGTGCTCACCAAATCTCACAACAGGGGCTCTTTGAGCCACAGACACACCCTAATACCCTGGAAAGCCAACGTGTCTGCCTGCTTCAGCAGTGCTTTCAGCAAAGCAGACCGCAACTGTTTTGCCGCAGCTCAGCTTGAACTTGTTCTCATCGCACCAGTTTATGATCTTACTTGGAACTTTGGCTGATCTTTCTTCCAGTTCCCTGCATGAGTTCCCTGGTATCCAGACCAAGCCGTTGTCTGCATAGGCAACTGCCTGCACTCCAAACCCAAAATCAATCTGCAGGAAGGTGTCCATAACAATGTTCCAAAGCAAGGGACCAATAACTGACCCCTGAGGGCATCCTTTGGTCACTGGTTTCAGGAATGAAAAGGTCTTCAGGTGTAATTCAACCTTCCTTCCTTTTAAATAACTGCACAGAATTGATATGAGGTGGGATGGCACTCTCATTGCCTCTAGACGTCAAACAAGAACCCCCCAGTTCAAGTTGTTGAATGCACCTGCAATGTCTATAAAGATGCCGAGCATATATTTCTGTTCTCTGCACCAAATTTGATGGAGCACAAACTCAATTGCATCAACAGTTGTTTTGCCTGGCACAAATCCAAACTGGAAGCGACTCAATGGGGCATTTTCATTGAGAAATGACACTAGGCGTTTGTGTATCACTCTCTCCAGGAGTTTACCGGGAACTGGCAGCAAAGTTATTAGCTGGTAGCTTTTAATTTGAGACATGTCCACACCCTCCTTCTTTGTGATAACAATCAATCAACCACTTTTCCATGCATCTGGAAAGTAGGACTGTCTTAGGCATGCAGTGTATGGCAAGTGGCTCAGCCACCATCCGCACTGTCTTTGTGACAAATTCAGGAAGCACTCTGTCCAATCCTGGTGCTTTCTTTTTGCTGGTGCAGAGAATGGCTTGATGCACAGACTCAACACTAACAGCTCTAATCACTTCATGTCTGTTTATTTGAGGCACTGGCAGAGGTGCAGCCTCCTTGTCATCAGGAACAAGAGACTGCAGGGCAAGCTGTGCAGTCTCTTCTGGGCTGTCAGTGTGCACATTTGGTGCCTTTTGTAATGATGACCATACCGTCTCTCTTTTCATTTTACCTCTCAATAGCTTGTATGGCAATCCCCAGGGATCATCTTTGCTCTTCACCAGAAACTCCCTCCATGAAGTGAGTTTAGCAGTCTTCACTGCAGAGAAGTATGCACGGCATCAGCCAGGTATGACTGTTGCAACTCCTCCCACAAAGGTGCATCCCTCGCCCTCTGGAACCTTCTGCACTTCTTTTTTAGTTGAGCCCTCAGGGTACTGAGTTGAGGTATCCACCAAGGTGTTGGCCTCTCCACAGCCCTGAGCACAGGCAGAGTTCTAGCACCGGCCTCAAGATGACTTGTAAGACAGCTCACATTATTATCGATGTCTGCAGGAAACTTGAGAGGACTCTCAGACATGGCTTGCAGGCTATTTTCAACTTCAGCGGTGAAGGCTATCCAGTCTGCTCTTTTGAGAGCATACCGGGGAACAGCTGGCGCATTAGCTTGCCTGTTGACTACTCCAACCAAGGCAACTGTGTATCTTATTAGAACATGATCATAGGCCGAGACCTCTTCACAAACCTTCCAGGCTTCTACTCTGCCTGTCCCTAGGGAAGACAGAGTCACATCTATGTTAGATGAGCCATTTGGGCCCTGATATGTGCAGGGCTCACCTGGCAGATTTTCAACTGTCAGGTTTTCTGCAAGTATGAATGCTTCAGCAGACCAACAGCGCTCTTTGTTGACTTGTGATCTGCCTGGTTTGGAGTGCCACAGTCTAGACTTTGTGTTCAAGTCTGCGCCAATAATCACTTGCTTTCCTCATAGAGCAAGGAGAATTCTTCCCAGCTGCTCCCACTATTGGTCGGGCGGATTTCTAAACTGGAAGTAGGCAGATATTGCATACAACTCCCTCCCACTTTTCAGCCTTACACAAGCAACAGTAAAGTGGTCGGTCATCAAGTGCGAGAGAGCCAGAACATCTATGCCTTTATCCCTCACCGCTATGCATGCCTTAGAGCTACCCATACTCACAATTTGGGTGTCCGGGCCAAAGCCATGAACCTTCCCTACATGCACATATGGTTCTTGTGCCAGGAGCACACTAGTATCAAATCTTTCCATGATGGTATGTGCCTCAGCGGTCACAACCATTGAACCCTGGAGATTCAGTTGGCCAATTTTCAAGTAATTGGCCCCAGCCTTGTCTGTCTGATATGAATTGGTTCCCATGAGCTCAGTGGCTACACTTGCCCTGTCATTGTTAATGTGGTTCATTTCCCTTTTGATTGCCCTTGCCAGTATTTGCTCCAGTACTGGCCAATGACTGGGTGGCCTGAGTTGGCAGCACCCTTCCAATGGCCCGCATGAACTCTTTCTTGTACACAGGACAGTCAGTCAAGGTTGGGGAGTCTTTCTTAAATCTTTAAGTTCCTCTGTTCTAACAGTATATATAGAAGAAAAATTGAAAATTTTCAGTACAATTGATTCAATATCTAGTTGCAATATCATGCTTGCTTGTTTTCAAGTGACTTTTCAAGTCCATGGCACCTGGAAAAAGAGAGAAAACAAAGCTATTCAGGTTAATATGAATAGAAGCTTTTATTAGACTTGACTTTATAAGTTTATTGAGTGATGAAATTTACTTGGCCAGCTATGTTGAATTGTATTTGAAAACTGGTAAACCACATAATAGTGGCTCTATTAAATACAAATTATTATTTATCTTATTATTATTGCTATTTAATACATAGAGCAAATACTGGCTCTATTTGTGAGGTAATTTCAATAATTCAGATGGGTTCCGGTCCCAATTAATTGATTATTGACTTTCTACTGTACCTAAAGTTAGGTTTTAGATACTTCCTAATAGGTTCAAAGTGACAGATAGGTAATAATTACCCAAATAAAAAATAATACATAAAAAAGTCAAATAAACTTGGAAGATGAAAACCAAAATTATTTTTCTAATTCTAATATATAGACAATAGACTGAATCTTACCTTAAAATCTTAAAATTAGCTATACATAAGTAAAACATAAATTCCTGCAGGGCAGATTACACATTCTGCTTCATTCTCATTTCAGCCCTTTCTAAAAGAAGTGAATCTTTTTCTTAGGTCATCAGTAAAAGTACACTTTCTCTTAGGCATTGGCGGCATTGCAATTTGCAAACAAGAAACAAACGAAATCTCAAAACATATTAAACAATCTCCTGATGCTCATGATTACCAGAAGGCACCACACCACGTGAACGTGAAGCTTGTAGAGAAGTAAAGCACCAAGCTTCAACCATCAATACAACAATACAGCCATAGAGTTCTTCAAAAACCTCTCTAAAAGTCTACAAATCTACAATTGGAGCTGCCCAGCTGATTGCAAGCAGCTGATAACAATACTTCCACTCTTTACATAATGGGAAATACATTGGCATAACAACTCTGAAGACTTGAATTTCAATAATTATGATGAATCAGTAAAAAATATGATTTACTGTATTTTTGTTGCCCATTTCCGTGGAAAACCTGGACAAATGTGGGATTTCTCAAAAATCCGGCCAGATGTTGGCTACGGTACAGTATCTGGGGTAACTTTTATCAACTTTTTCAAATCGATTAATCAAACTCAGCAAGCATTTGATATATCGAATGTTGCCATTCAATATTGATATTGATAATCACTACCAATATCGATTTCCTTCACTGAAAGAAAACATCTGTTAACAGTTATTTTTATTGAACTCAACAAAACAAAAAAAAAACCAACTTAACTAACCAAGGATAAATAACTAACCTGGTAAATGAATAACCAAAATCTAACAAAACTAACAAAATCTATACTAAAAAAATAAATTAAACTTGGAATAACTTACTTGTCAAACCAAATATTCAATTTTTGAAAAATGTGTTTACCAGAGCATTTTTCATGAATACATGAGTATTGCCTTCATTCCTTCTCTTTTACTACCTGAACGACAGTAGTGCAACTCAACTCTTGGGAAGCTATTTATGTGATCAATGACTTCTTGTATTTCAGCATTTTTTATTTTGTTGGGATGGTTTTTATGCTTTCCTCTTTTTTCTTCTTCTATGAAACCCAAGTTATCTTTTTTCTTCAGAACTGTTGTTATTGTGCAGTTTGAAATATCCAGAGTCGATTTGAAAAAAAATTTGCATACTCTAACTTTTTTGTTTTCTACTTCAAAGAAGTATGCACAGTTTGGATTTCTTTTTTTGTAAATTTTATCTGTTTTTTTCTCTTCTGATTGGATGCATCTTGCAATGAACTCTTGTTGAAGGTTCTTGTCCTCTAGTGAATAGAATTTCGAAAATAAATCTTCACGATTCGGAGTTGAAATATTCTTTGTACATTTAAAAATACATTTTTCTGGATTACAAGCCAATTTCAAACACTTTGCATGATGTATCTTCCCCAGCCTTGAAGTGTATTCTTTTCCAGAATTGATCATTTTCCTTTTTTTATTACGCAACCATTCCTCATCATTACGTAGCCTTTTCCTAGAACCAACTTTTTCTGTAACACTGGTAGCAGTAGAAGCAATAGCAAATTGATGATCTGCATCTTGATCTTGCACCTTATCATTAATTTTCATGAATTCATCAACATCACTTACTTCTGAATCATTATCAGTGTTTGGAATGAAATCGGGGTCATCATCACTGTTGTCACTCGAAGTATCCTGTACAAAATTCTGTGAAGCACATAGAACAGCATCTGAACAAACTCCATTCACTTCTGAATCATTATTATTATTTTAATCGAAATCAGGGCCATCTTTACTATTTTCATTGGAAGTATCCTGTAGAAAATCCGGTGAAGCACATAGAACAGCATCTGAACAAACTCCCCTCACATATGAATCATTATCAGTATTTGGGATGAAATCAGGGCCACCTTTACTATTGTCATTGAAAGTATCTTGTAGAAAGTCCAGTGAAGCACATAGAACAGAATTTGGACAAACTCCAATCACATATGAATCATTATCAGTATTTGGAATGAAATCAGGGCCATATTTACTAATGTCATCAAAAGTATTTTGTATATAATTCTGTGAAGCACATAGAACAGCATCTGGATGAACAGTTTGAAGCTCTATGAAGTTGCCTTCCATGCCTGCATCTGACTGGAGTGCATCATGGGGAACAGCTGGCATCATGGAACTCTGAAGATTATCATTTTGATCTGCAACAAAAACAAATGTCTTGTTTATACACTGTATTAAACTGTAAGCTTCACAACATAGGTAGTCCATTATGTTAAATGAAAAGACACGATATTGTCAAACCACAGATTTATTGAAAATCAAGATACCAGTTTCGGTTGTTACACCATTATCAATCTCTGATAATGGGTAATAAACATACCAGTTACCCTGGTGATGACGACTGGTTTTTAGGCAGTCAAGACCAACAGCTTTACGTTTTCTTTGAAAGACGGGGTGGCCGTATCTATGTGATTGTGCTGTGGTCAAAAATTGCTCCCTGGTCAAGGATCAAACCCAAGTCCTCTTGCTTATCAGACAATCGCGTTATCACTTACTCCAACAAGTCACCCAATAAGCAACACATAGAACAGAATTTGGACAAACTCCAATCACATATGAATCATTATCAGTATTTGGAATGAAATCAGGGCCATATTTACTAATGTCATCAAAAGTATCCTGTAGAAAATTCTGTGAAGCACATAGAACAGCATCTGGATGAACAGTTTGAAGCTCTATGAAGTCGCCTTCCATGCCTGGATCTGACTGGAGTGCATCATGGGGAACAGCTGATATCATGGAATTCTGAAGATTAGGCCTATCATTTCGATCTGCAACAGAAACAAAATATGTCTTGTAATAAACTGTATCAAATTCTAAGCTTCACAACATAGGTAGTTTATTTTGATCATTAGAAGATCACAGCCTTCAGTTGAGATCACTTTCAGCTCAAAATATTCAAGAAATTTCAAATATCATTGACAAAGTAGCCTAATATTGATGTGTTTGATGCCATCTATTGTATTCATGTTCTTGTAATTGAATGAATACATAATTATGTTGCATAGCAAGCACTTTATAATAGGCTATGCTAGCCATAAGTTAGGCTAAGTTATATCAAACAGAGCTTCTTGAAACAAGTAAAAACGATCAGTTAGCTACGGTACTACTGTAGTATGAAAAATCTGTAACTCACCTTGATTATTGTCATTTATTTGATCTAATATCTTCTGTCCTCTTGATTCATAGAACTTCCTCTCATTGGCACTCATTTCCACACTTAAATACTGTGAACAGACCACAGTGAATGTTGCTAACCTCACTTTCTTATAGCTGCTAAAAACACAAAATGTGGCAGGAACAACATAACCTAACACTAGTCTACATTACAATGAGAAGATTATGGAGTGCAACAGTAGGTTATGTGCTTATGACCTGGTGTATCTCTAACGAGACAGCTATAATATTCATTGCAACACCAGGATATGTAACTTATCCTACTCTTGCCCTGACAGAGAACTCAATTTATACAAAATGCTACACTAGGATAATCGTGTTATCTGGGCTTGTATAAGAGGTAGACATATCTTACTGTTACAGTCAGAAAGGCCACAAACAGCTGTACAAAAAAGTGAAATAAAAAAAAATTGAGATTTTTACAGATATCCTACTGTTGCACTGAGGCGACGATATGGTGACAATATTTGAAGCAAGTTCATGTCAGAAATAGGTCCTAGACTTTTTATTTTCAAAGCTGTACTGATAAAATGTAGTAGGTGATCGATGTTCAATCCGTTGCAAGGCTTCAAATCATTCAACAAACTCTCAATAGGATTACGTAATTTGTTGTACATACTGCTTTCAACAGCATGAGCAAAGTTTGAAATCGTAGGCCTGTGTTGAGTTTGTTCTCTTTGAGAATTAGTTACAACGAAATTTGATGAGCAAGGAGCATGTGATCTATCAACTTGCTGTGATTGCGACAGAGTACCTAAGGCTAAGGTTTGGTTAGTTAAACTACTATTTATTCCAGAACAACTTGGAATTGGATTGGAAATCTTGTCTATTTGAGAAGAAGTAGTTTCCGAATTAGGAACAAAAATACTAAAGGCAGATGTAGTATGAAATCTAGTTGGGCTAACTATCCTAGTTGTTCCAACTTTTGGAGTAGGAACTCTCATAAGTTTTTGAAGATTGAGAATTGACTGGTATATTCCAAGCATAGTTTCACTGAGTGTAGTTAAGCTTACTACATAACGACCCATTTCAAGTTTAGTACTATTAGGATCAGTATTTTGTTCAACTTCATTATTTCTAACTTCCTTATCATTAGATTCTGAAACATTTTCATCATTGCCATAGCTTCTAAAGAAATCTATTATTTGCTTAGTTTGATTCAAGTAGTGAAGGAATCTAGTTTCAGCCTTACTAACATTTTTCTTAGTTACCTCTTTGTCATTTTCATTAGGAAATTCGGTGATAAATTTGATTAGTAATGGTATGTCTTTATCAAGTACCAAGAAGGATTCATTTATATCATTGTTACCTTTCATCAAATTAACATAATTGATCATTGTATTATTCACTAAATTTCGGTATCCAGACCTGAGATTACTAACATCCCAAGTTGAAACATCTTCAACCTCACCAATAGATAAAAGTTTGAAAACAAGGTTATCTTTACAAAGATAATCTGGGTTTATTCTGGTTGTGACAAACTTTGACACGTCAATATCATGATAAATGACTTGAATTATTTGTTCCATGTTGCCAAGATATTTCAGTAATACTTTCAAATGAAAAAGGAATTTTAAAATTATGAATAAAGTGAGAATAGCAGAGCATCACCCTCTCATTCAATAATATTCATACAATATAATCATACAGATTTTAAAGACACAGAATTTATAATACTTTCAGACGATTATCCAATTACTTATAAGTTAAATAAATTTCTAGGTTGAAGATAAATATCTAAATTGAAACTTTCATAACATGATCTTGTCACCAATCTCAAGTCATGAAAGGCAAGGTTCACCAAACTCAACCATATGTTCTGCTACCAGTTGTAACCCTCCCTTTTCAGCAATCCCCAAATAAGCTCATGAATGTAATCAAAGTAACAATTGAATACATTCAATAACCACTCAAAACACTGCTGAAAGGAAGTGTCCAATTAGGAAGTTACCATGGATCTGGTTGAGATGGATTGAACCCCAACTTAACATGATCTAAAATTAAAGTTTTACTGACCAGGTTATGAAGTCATTAAAATACAAGATTGAGCCAACAGAATATATTATAAAACCAAAAAATAAAAGAAAAGAGAATTTACAAATTCAAGAGTTGAATACATAATGATTTTAAAATTTCATTGGACAAAAGTCTGTGATCACTGAAACTGTAGCACGGTATTACATGATAGTCGAAGAAGTTACGTTGATTTTGTCATTGTTTGAATTTATAAAATCGTTGCCCTAAACTTGATAATTGTAGGTCGAATTTAGATAATCGTTGCTGAAGGTAAATAAATTCTGGTCACCTTACCGGTTGTTGTTGTGAAGAAATTGTTACCAATCCATTTGTACTTATTGTGGTTTGTTAGATTTCCAGGTTTCAAATATCCAAATTTCAATCAAAGTCCATTCTATTGTATTTTGGTGGTAGAAAATAAAATTATACGTTCATCTCTTAGAGTCCTGTAGAATAATATAGAATTCCATAATTTCAACATAATTAGACAAATTTCATTTTTACTAAAATTATTATTTAACTAATTATTAATTATTATTTTACTAATTATTCATTCAAATTTAATAATTTACTAAATAAAGCAGCAATGTGATTTGGAAATAAAATGACATGTTGGTGGAACACCCAACTATAGAAATATGGAAAAAGAAGTACAGAAAGAATAAAAGTTATTACAATACAGATTTAAAAAGGGTTCAGACTTGTAAAAGTATAGGTTACGTCAGGTATAAGTTTCTAAATACAAATTTGAAATGAATAACTCACCCATCTAAGTAAAGAAGAATGGCTAATAAATATAATATATTCAATCAGGCCCAAGTGTTTCACATATTATTAAATATTTAAGTTACATTTTAAATCTAAAGAAATAAAAATATTGGGCCCTTTTCAAGTTCCATCTAGGAACAAGCCATTTCAAGAAGTGAGACCAGGCAAGAGAAAAAACTCTGTGTCTCGGCCTACCGTTCAACTCAGCTGTTGCGGCGGCAGGTCTGCGAACGCCAAATAATAAAATATTTATAGAAAGTTTGATTGATTCACTCAAAACTAAAATTTAAACTAATAAAGATTGAGAAGAAAATTAATAAAATAATTAAAATAGTATTTCAGATATTACAATTAAAATTTTGGTACAACCTATAGACAATCACTCCCTGAAACTACTCTCACACTGCAATATAAACTTAGATGCCCCACTATAAAAAAAGTTTCTAGTATAAAATACCTGGGGATCATAATCGATGACCATCTCAAATGGGACGTGCATATCAAATCAATTTCCAAAAGAATAAGATAGGTACTTATCTTTCAAATTCCATCAAGTGAATAAAATTCTCAATAAGCACCATTTGAACATGCTATATCATGCATGGGTTAAATCAATCCTTCAATACAGGATAATTGTTTGGGGAGGTTGTTTCAATAGCCATTTAAATGAATTATTTGTTACCCAAAAGTTGATAATTAAAACCATCCTTAATAAACCCAGACTTTACCCTATGGAAATGGTTTTTAATGATTTTGAGGTGATGACTGTGAGGCAATTGTATGTGAAAAATTTAATCTATTATCTAATCAAATATAAGGCAAATTTTCCTACTAGCCCAAACTCTATTGCAAATAACTACCGTTTAAGAGCCTCTGCAAACAGATACGTTACTTATAACACAAATACAGAAGGTATAAGGAGACAATTTATTTACATAAGTTCCAAAGTAATCAAATTCCAAATTATTTTCTCACAAACTCGAGATGCAGCAAACAGACTAAACTAGATATAAAAAACTGGATCAAGAGTAACTATTTTTTGACATGTAGGAACTAGAGTTTCGCTATTTGATTTTTTGCAACTAAATATTCCTTGAGAATTCTTTTTTTTCTCTCTGTGTCTGCTTTAGTAATAAGTGAAACATTTGATTTTTTATTACTAAAAAAGTATTTTTTTCTCATGAAGTGGACTCGCTTACCTTTCCCTTCTCTTTATTTTTTTCAGTTTAATTTTATTTTACCTTCTTTCCTTTTTTAACTTCTTTCCTCTTTTACCTTCTTTCCTTTTTTACCTTCTTCTACCTGCCTATTACATGGGAAACCATAGTTGGCTAGGTATTTCCTCTCCATCTTTTTAAGCACACCCCACCACAGTAACTGTTGAATTTGTTAATAATGTATTATTCTGTTATTGTGTTTTACTAATTTTTGTATCATATTATTCGTAGTGTCTATATGTGTGTTTAAATTGAAATAAATTGAATTGAATATAACAGCTGTTCAGCCATACCAGCTGCAAGCATTACTGAACAGCAAGTTTTATCATGGTTCGAATGAAACTGGCATGTGCTGCCATCTTTTAGTGAATATATGTACTAGGAGCATTTGTTTGAAGTGGTAGAAGATTTTTACCACCAAACCACAGGCAGCAATACTCATTGAAAGTGTCTGGTATAGTACTTATACTACCATGCTGGAGTGGACCATGGTTCATGTGGTATATGATTTATACCACTGTGCTTCAAATATTTGTAGAATAACATGCTTCAAAGAGTTAATATGGTCATCTACTCCATCATCAATAGTGCTCGTAATATCACTAAATACTCAGTGCGCTGTGCTTTTTGAGAAGTTGAATCGGTCACCAGCAAACAAAAAAAGTGTCAGCTTTACTTATCATCTACCGGTACTGGTTGAATTAAAAATAATATTTTAATTAATACAACCTTATGGAATTTCACACTTTAAAATATTGTTGTGATTTATATTTGTACGTATTTAGCAATTACTCAGTATTATGGTCTGTAATGAGCAATGTATGAAAAGATAGTGTCATGAACCACCTTGCCACCTTGCCTAGGTTGATATTGAATTGTAGGCAATTTAGTACTTGGGGCTTGTCGCATTGAATTTCAGAAGTTATGTTGAAGAAAGAAATAGACGTTTTGAAACTATTTTCCCCTCATTGAATAGTAGCTGTACAGTCTGAAATCATAATATTCTTTTAGATTTCTAAATATATGATATTTTATTGTTAAGGCTTCCATCCTCTGACAGTTTGAACTGTGACGGTCCAAAATCTAAAAGTTCGGACTGCAGTCCAGGATTGTGGCAGTTCACGAACAACTGTAAACCGGCCGGCCGATCTTTGTGCTGTGGTACTATGAACTCTCCAAAGATCGGTCCGAACAGTCATTGGATGATGAGAGTCTGGACTGCAAAATTTCTTACTTTTTACAGTAAACTTGCTAAATGCTTCTCAACATCATTGTTAGTTGACCCTTGTTGGTGATGACCAACTTGAAACAATACAATTTGTAAAATTCATTTAGCCTGTTTGTAGTAGAAATTATTCAATCTTGACTGGGGCGGTATTCCAGTATTATTGTGAATGGGAACATTGATTCCAAAAATA
Organism: Sogatella furcifera; assembly: GCA_017141385.1. Classification (NCBI taxonomy): domain Eukaryota; kingdom Metazoa; phylum Arthropoda; class Insecta; order Hemiptera; family Delphacidae; genus Sogatella; species Sogatella furcifera. The sequence goes on from CM029546.1 coordinate 10,546,121, forward strand.
TCTCAATAACTTAGTTACCTTATAGGCTAATTACATAATGCATTATTGTTTAAGCAATCTTTTCTTTCATGTAAAGTCAAGATCGCGTTTCCAGGTGTAAATGATAATTACCCACCACTTTTTTTTCTTAGGGGTACTGTAGCCTATTTATCAAAACTTTCAATTAATGAAAATCAGAGTACCCATTTTAAAAATATTTTATGATACTCAGTAATTGAAAGTTTTGATTACCCACCACAATCTCCATATATAAAAGCGAAATGGCACTGATTCACTCATCAGCAGAACTAAAAATCTACCGAACCGAATGCATTCAAATTTGGCAGACATGTTCAGTTGAACCTCTAGACGCCTACTAAGAACGGGTTTTTGAAACTTCCCAAGGGTACGCCAAATATTTGAGTTTTTCTATAGTTTTTCAACATTTTCTTAATTTTTTCGTAAACCAATCGGTAGAAAATGTTGATATTTGGTGGGCAGGTTCAGATAAGGTCTAGAAATTTTTTGTTCAATAAATTTCGAATCCCTTCTAAACGGAATTTGCAGGCAAGCGAAGCGAGTCTGTTTGACTCACACTGCCTATACTGTCGGGGGTCCAGGGGGCGGAGCCCCCTGGCTAGGCGGAGAAGACGAGCGAAGCGAGCCTGCCGGCTAGTTACTGATATTACCCACCAGTACAAATTGTGGGTTCAGTACAATAGTCAGGGTTTAATTACTGAATGCATTTATTATTGATATTTCAATTATTTTAATACTAAATGTAGTTCCTAAACATTCATCTCATTTTTTGTTGAGCTTGGATGCATTCAAGGTTCTGGGCCTCATTTAATAGCCTAATAAAATTTATACCTTAATTTACAGGAAACTTTTTGTAATCTGTAGAAGCGGTTTGAAGTCTTGAAACGCGTTCTGTTACAAAAATCAAAATTCTATTGTAAAAGAACCAGTTCTGTACTGACACTAGGAACCTATATTATTATTAAGCGACAGTTATATTCACAAAGATAAATAATCTTTGAAGAATTTTTGTGACCTGACAAAAATAATAGAGCCTATCAAAAAATAGTATAGTTTGATGAAATTTTAATACAGTACTTCTATTCGATGAGTTTCAAATACAAAAAATATTTCTTCTCGAATCAAAATCTGTATACATCTGCACAAAAGACAATGGAAAACCTCTTGAAACCTGCTTTCAATTTCTATTTGTACATCTTACATGTGTAATATAATTATAACTGAATGAATTAACTGATATTATTGTAAGTTTCATGTTCAACTTCGACATTGTTGTACTTACCATAGTAGTCGTGATAGTGATAAAGTAGTAGGCCTACCTTGATTATTAATCAAACGAACTCTTGTCATTTCCACTAAAAACTAATGTGATAACTGTTGTATGTGCATTATTAATCTGTGTTGATAACTTTTTTATAATAAATGTATTACTAAAAACAAAATTTCGTTTGTTATTCAAAGCTCCAACTTATAATTTCTTATTGTTGATAGAACATGGTTTGAATATTTTTGGACTGATTCCGATTTAATTTTCAATTTATTTTTACCTTTTGCTATACAAATTCATCCAATAGATACCAATTTATCTATTTCTGGCATTCATGGTAGAAATTCCAATTGATAATAGGCCCATTATATCAGACATTATAGTCGGCGCAATCTAAGTTGACGAAAACCCCGTCCACCCGAGAAATAGCTACGTTATCATTTTGTGTGAAATTAAAACTTATCCTAAGGCCCATTCTACACGGGCGTAGGAAACGCGGCGTTAACGTCGCGTCGGCAACGCGTGCTCGACAGAACACATTGTGTTAAATGGGCTTGTCTACACGGGCGTGATAAACGCGCGCCCATTTAACACAATGGTTTCTGGCGAGCACGCGTTTTCGACGCGAAGTTAACGCCGCGTTTCCTACGGCCGTGTAGAATGAGCCTAACGCAAACACATTCAACTGAATGTTAAACGTTTTTGAACAACTTTCTCGCTTTCACCACCCGCTTATCTTCTCAAGCAAAAAAGTTTCTAGATCATCGAAAATTTCATGTTTTTTGTTCGAGTAGACTCGACATTGACAAACATATTCATTAATTGAAACATAATTATTGGTCGGATATAGAAAATTCAAAAACCATTAGAAAGCTCGAATTCTCCTTGTCATTTTTATATAAAAAACTTAATTTTTACTATAACCCATGATTGTGAGAGAAGTGATATACAAAAGAAAGTAATATTTTCGCGATTTTTAATTTTTTTCAAAAAATCAAATTTCCTTTGAATTGTTCTACCCAGGAACTTTTTTAATACTGCTGGCATATCAAGGATAAAATTCTACGTTTAGATATGGGATTTAATCGCGAATTTGAAGATGTTCCAATTTCACACAATCTGGCAACGCAGCTATTTCCCGGGTGAAGAGAAAAACAGTCAACTTACATTGCGCGGACTATAAATGCCGATATAGTCTGTTCGAGCAAAAGACATTCTGGAAAGATAGCAATAAAATGACTAGCTCGGTCAATATTGGTTCACAAATTATAAATTCTGTCTCAAATTTTCTGATCTACAATTAGAGACCAAATCAATAATTTTTGAACCAATATTGACTTAGCTGGCGTCATTTAATCATCTTGCCAGAATTCATTCTTTGCTTAGACTATACGAGGCATCGAATAGATAATAATTTTAAAAAACCCAACAAAATATAATCTTGATCTTGTTCCATTTCCAATATACGGTAACCGGAAAGATATTTTACATTTCCAAGGATATAAAGGACCTTGCATGTAGCCTATCTGCTTAATTTCTTTTTGGTTTTTGGAAGCGATATTGAAGTTAGAATTGTCACGTTCCACTAATGATTCCTACTTGAAAATCTAATATAATCAAGTTTTTGTAAATTATTTATTCATCTACAATTCAGGATACAAAATTAATAATCATTGGTAGAATTGGATTATTGTAACTTCATTTATTCCTTCATGAATAATAAGTCCTGCAACAATATTCATGAATTCAAAGAATAAATCATCAGTTTTCAGGAGAGGATTTATTACATTTTTGCGTTCCATGGGAACCCCAATGATTATAGAACATAACAGATTATTTTTGTTGTAAATAAATAGTATAACTTTGTAAAATAATCATTGTAATTCTACTCTCGAGTACGGTATGTTAAGTAGCTTTATGAAGTAGTGCTCTCCTCATCAACCGGCGCTGTAATTTTCTGTGGCTCTCGAACAAGAGCCAATAGTTTTTCGAGTTTCATAATTTCCAGTGTTCGTTCGTCGATAATTTGTTGTTTCTTGGGAGGCTTCGGCTTGATGCGCAGATTGGGTGAAAGTTTCACTGTTGTGATGGACCCTCTGAAAATAATTTCAGGTCAAGTCAAGTCTTGGAATCTTGAATCCGTATAAAACTAAAAAATATCACCAACAAACAACTCTACGGCGATACAGAATTTTTATCTCATCAAATTATAAAGTATGATTATCAGCCTAAATCATTATAACCACTTAGTGGTAAATAATGTGTTTCATAATGACAAAAAAATTCGAAGGAAAGTCAGCAATTAGAACTTGCTTACAACTTTTGAATGAGTAAAGATGGAAGCCAAACTATTCCCTACTTGATACATCAATAACAGCTCAAAATTCATTGAACTACAGATTCGGACTCAACAAGATGCTTGCTGCTCCCGCTCTAAAAATCAGGATTTTCACGTTTGTTAAAGACAAAAATATTAGTCTTGAATATTTATAAAATTACAAATAGAAGGTTCTCTATATCAAATTTTTCTAAACATAACTGCATACGTGTTTTACACGAATAAAAGTGGCATAGTTATTGCTGAGACAAGTGGGCCTATTATTTTAATATTTGTGATGGTGGAGTACTTAATTTCTGTAATTTTGTTTTCTGTTTAAATTATCAACACTATTTCTCACCGGACACTTGAATAATTATTGCTTATGCGATTAATTTACAAGTTTGGACTCATAAGATGAACTATATTATATGAATGTGTCTCTTGAATGAAATCAACCGAAAAATATATTATTATTTCTTCAATGTTTGCCTCACGTGTTGGGTTGAACGCGCAGTGGTACAACCAAGAACCAAGACCAATAAGCTGCAATAACACGAAATTGTATGAAGCAACGCGAATCAAAGATCAGATGATCAGTGTGCTTTGCTCTATACAATCTCGACAACCTAACTTCTCGCTCCTCAAAAACCCTAGATTAATTTAGAAGAGGATATTATATCATTTATCTTCAATCAATGTTATTATTACTCATCATGATAATATTCAAAATAATAGTGAATCGATTGGCCATTTTTTCAAATAGGAAATTTAGGAAAAACAGTGCCGCGGTAGCTATTGAAAAAGCATAGAATTTTCTATCATGGTAATTTTTTGTAACTTATACTCACTTGTTATCACCCAGCATTATAATGGGCAGTTTATGGTTGAACGACAACCGAGTGAGTTTGTTGCGTTTCTTGGATACGATGCTCTGAACACAGATCGCCTTGTACTTGTTGATGTTCAGATCGAACACGTGACATTTGCCGTCGACAGTGACTGCCGCGAACACTGTACTCGAATAAGGCGCCCACTTCACATCCCCAACAGAACAACCTAGATCGAACATGAAAAGAGGGTCGCTGCAACACAAAAATAGAATGAAAATTAATAAAAAATTGTCCAAAAAGAAACAGAGTTGGATGAGTTTTTTCAAAGGTTAATGAAGCCTAGATGCAGTGGCGGATTACCCATTAGGCACGATAGGCAACTGCCTACGGGCCGCAGGTCTAAAGGGGCCGCAAACCGCAAAGAGAAAAAAAAATATTTTCCTCTTAAATTTAATGTAAATTTGCGCTACACAAGAATTCCAGTAATTTAAAGCCGTCTATAGGGCCATCCTCCCGTGCGCTTAGTGTAGTTGCTTCAACTGCATGAATATGATTACTATGAACAGAATGGTATGGAATTGATAAAAAGTGAGGTAGCTAACTGTGAGGAAGACACACAAAAGAGAAGGAAGAGGAAAAGAATGCCAGACAAATCAAAAGGCACTGATAATGAAACCAGTAGCTTTGATGGAAGGCAAAACATGATATCATGTATTACATGTTTCATATCATGTTTTACATATCATGTAAGTACATTTTATATTGTTATTGACAATATAACCCAGGAATTAGTCAGCAGGTTAAAAATTTATTTTGATCAAAATGATATTTTTGGTGTTTTTCATAACATGGGCGAACTAAATGAAGAAATCCGCCAAAATGCGTGTGGTTTTTGCATACTTTTGAATGAACTGAATTTCGATGATATTGTAGATGTAGACGAGTTTGCTGCATTAAAAGCTAGAAAAGTTGATTCGTAAGGAAATATAAAACTTAAAACTATTCATGTAATCAATGTATAGGCTAATGTCACTAATATGATTTGAATATTATAACATATACAAAGCCACTAACTTAGTTTTAATTGTCAGTCCCAACCTCTTTTATCCTGTGTAATTATGTTTTTTTGGGTAGGGGGTCGCGAGTTAGCATGTGCCTAGGGGCCGCTAAGGTCATAATCCGCCACTGCCTGGATGCGCGATTTGAACACAAAATCGAATGCTAACTATCCAGCAAAAGTTACTATAATTTTTATTAATGCCTTGTTTATTCAGCATGATGCCTTGGTGCAGAAACTGGTCACTTTAGACAGTATCTAGCATTTGCCAGTGCTTGAGTTTTGAAAATGACTTGAATGATTTTATATCAGTGGCATTAGAGTATCATGGACTCATGGTATTTAGTATTGTAAATTATATTTCTTAATAATCACAATATTTGACTAATAATCAAAATTTTGTGGTCAATATATTTCTAAAACTTGATAAATAATTTCTACAAATGAATTGCATTCATTATTCTTTGCGATTTTTTAGTTCTACTATCTCACAGATAAGCTAAATCTATGTTAGCTTCTCTGTAGTTACCCAATTGTTAGTTGTAAGTGCTGTAAGGTAATTTAATCCTAATGAAGGTAAATTTTGTTTGGTTGCACGAAGTTGATAGCCCTATTAAATTTCAATCTAATAAATGAAATTCGAAATTGGGTAACAGGACTGAACAATAACCCTGTACCATATAGGCCTAATACTCTATATTTTTTCAATGCAACTTATAAAAATAAATGTGAGGCTCCTTATCAAAACAATTAAATATATGCGGAGTATGCCTACTCAGTGCTATTGATAAATTGTTATGCTACAGTAATATTATTCAATGAATGTACAAAATAATACCAAAACTATTTTCAACTAGGCTATAATTCTTAATCATTTTTAGTATTTTATTATAGTGTTACCTCCGCCCGTCTTCCCAAATTTTTACTCTCCAATCAGAACTGCAGGAAATGAAAATCTCAGGTGCAAATTTATTGAAATCTATCCTATGGACTGGCATGTGATGTGCCTCGTATGTAAACAGATAGATAGAAGCATAGGCTGTACTGCATTTGTAGATATTTCCTTCCTCAGTTCCCACTAGAAATATTAGTGGCTCTTTCGGATGAAACGCTATTGCAGTTCCACATCCTGAAAAGTTGAATGAAAATAATAAAATTTTTCGAAATATGCACTATTTTTTGTGAGAAAAGTGTTGAATTTATTGCGAAATTTTAGGAATAATATTCAAATAAATCATCTTTTTTATTGTTTTATTGATAGTTTTCTTTTTGAAAAGGCTACTATGATTAGTTTTTTAGAAGTTGACTTTATAGTGTTTTTAAAATATAGGTAATCTAAGAATTATTTTGTCAAAATAGGCTACATCTGAAAAGCTTCTGCCAGACGTTTTTGTGCTAGGCTGTATGATAAATGTAGATAATTTGAAGAGAATAATCATTTTATATATTACCAAAATAGAAGAACTATCATAGAAATACTGACAAAGCTATTCAATCTCTGTCTTGCGAGTGGAAAGATTCCAGAAATATGGCTGAAAGCTAATCTGATATTACTATTTAAGAAAGGCGATAGAAAGGAAGTCAAAAATTATCGACCAAAACATGTACAAACAATGTACAAATGTATAATTATGTACAAACATTCATGGGAATAATTTCATATAGAATAGATGGATACCTGGCAGCAGCAACTTCTATCAACCAGACCGGATTTAAGAAGAACTTCTCCACTCTGGATAATATCCTAGTGTTACAGGAATTGATAAGAAATTCAAACGAATATAAGTTTCCGCTAATGCTACTGTTTGTGGATTTTGAAAAAGCCTTTGATCAAATCAACACGAAATCTATATTAAGAACACTTGATGATTTAGGTATAAGCCATAAGTATTTGAAAATATTTAGATTCATCTATGGAAACATGAAAGTTGAATGCAGCTTGAGAGGAAAAGGCCGTATAGTACAGGTGCATAGAGGCTTGAGGCAAGGAGACATACCATCAGCTAAAATATTCAATACAGTTCTAGAAAAATCCCTCGGAGAGTTACAGTGGCAAGAAAGAGGCATCAATATTAACGGCGTAAAACTAAACACATTGAAATTTGCAGACGATATTGTTATCATAGGGAGTAAAACAGAAGAAATATGCAGTATGCTGAAAGAAATGACAGAAGTAACGAAAAAGGGTTGGACTGCGAGTGAATTTTGACAAATCGAAAGTGATGATATATAATATAGCGAAGAAAATGAGAGAGTATTGCAGACTGAGGAAGGTAGGATAGAGAGAGTAGATCAGTTCATCTACCTCGGGCAGAAGATAGGGAGAGACGGACAATGGGGAGAAATAACTAGAAGAGTAGCAATAGGTTGGTCGATGTTCAAGAAGTAAAACTATCTCTTCAGATCTAAAATTCCTATGGAAAACAAGAAAAAGCTATACCAGACCTGCATCATACCAGCCATGCTATACGGATGTGAAACCTGGACTTTGAACGAGAAGATTATTAGGAAATTGAGAACCAGTGTGAGGTCGATGGAAAGAATAATGATAGGAGTGAAAAGAAGAGACAGGAAAACGAAGGCGTGGATAAGAAATCAAACAAGAATTGAAGATGTGGGCAGAATGGTGATAGAGAGGAAATGGAATTGGGCGGGTCATATCGTGAGGACAACGAATGGAAGATGGACGAAAAGCATTCTAGACTGGCACCCACGAACACTACGAAGAAGCAGAGGAAGGCCCTCCTACAGATGGGACGAAGACTTCAGAAGAGTATGCGGCGCAGCGACGTGGCAGAGAGTGGCAAGAGAGAGGAAGGAATGGGAGAGAATGAAAAACGTCTTCAAGGAAGTCTGGCTGTACAAGGAGTAGGTCCAAACCAACTCAAATATCTTATCCTTCCAGGAGAAGGGTAAAACCCCAGCAGAAGCTGAAAATTGCATTTGTAAATATAATAGTATTATTTCAAAAATTTTGTAAAATTGTTTAAATATGCAATAAATGGGTTATTTATTTATTACCAAAATATTCTTGATGGGCAAAAATAGTTTTCTAACCTGTTATTTTTACCATTGTACCATCAGGTCCTGGAATTTGCTCCATATCCAAGTAAAGTGTGATAACCAATGTCTGTGCTAGCTCATTCTGCATCAACACCCAATTATAGACTTTTCCATCAGAAGAAACTGAATAAAAATGCATTTCTCCATCTGCCAGGTCTTTTCCCCAACATACCTGTGTGGAAAAAAATGTGACATTGACTGTCCAATAGAATATTAATCTAATTAATTTATTACGGTCAAGCAATACAATACATTATTAATCCAATGTTTTCATATTCTCAATAATTAATATTTTACATTAGGCTATTTTATAATGTAACGTTATAATGTGTATCTATAATCAATTTTTTGTGGAATAAAAACAATATTTTCAGACTATTTGAATAGTAATCCATTAATGCTTCTAATATTTGAAGTTTTTTACATCAAGGTAAGTTAGTACGAAAACCAATTAGACTAATTTTGGAGGTTAATAGTGGAATTATGGTATTTTTTGCTGTGCAAGGAAGCATGTTGAAAGCCCTAACACAAAAAATATACAAGATAGGAAGTATTTCTTGGTCTTACATTGTAGAGAATAAAATTATCCCCAGAGGGATTTTGAAATACACCTTTGTAACCCTTCAGACGGAAGATATGAACAATAAAATACTGAATAAGGTAAAATTTTCATTTTTCTCAAAAAATACCACTTTTTGAAACCTCATTTCTCGGTCCTTGTTTAAGATAGAAGGTTGGATTTGATACCAATCTCTTGGAAATTTTATTAGCTAAAAAAGTATAAGAATGATATTTTCTGTCAGACGCTTCGTTTTGTAAATTGCGAAGAACTAAAAAAACCGAAATTTGGTGGTTTTCTAGTCACCCTGTATTATGCACACCTCGGAATCCGTCGCAAACGCATAGTTAACTTATTTAGGATGCCCAAAGTCGATTAAGACGATTTCCAGCCTCACCTTATTTTTTGGAGGCACAGCCTTTTTTCGATCTAATTTGCCTGGGCTATTAATAGGAATAGGCTAATCATTCACAGTTAGCTACTCAAATTATTCATCTTTTGTATTCAAATCTACTGATCTAAATTATTTTTGAACCGTACCTGCCAAACAATGCCTCCATGCTTGTTGCTGACCGAATTACTCTCGTACTGTCTTTCTTTAGTTAGCAGTTGAACATTGAACACAGCCACTGTTCCATCGTACAGACCAACTACTACCAAATACGGATGAACTGGGTGAAAGTCCAAACACATCATGCCGGAGTCCATCGAATTGATATATTCAGGATAGGAAGGATTCTTCATTGTGAAAAGACATAGGTATCCTTCATTCACTTGCTTGTTGAAATCAACTGAAAAGAGCAAGCAGAGGTACAATTTTTTCAAGCAGAGTTGAAATTTTCTTAGTGAACATGTAAAGACACCAACTTCCTATTTAAATGTTAGAAACTTTCAAAATGTACAGGTTTCACAGTAAGTATAGGCCTTCTTGAACTAATAAAATGCTGAATTTTATCAATTTTTCAAACAGATTAAAATTTTTCTTAGTGAACACTATTATAACGACACCACATTCTTTTTGAATGGTAGAAACTTTTGGAATTTAAAACTAATTATTCCAAGAATTTCTTAAATATTCCACAAGTTTGGCAATATATGAAGACTTTTTGAACTAATAAAATACTTCATTCTGATGAAAAGCACATTCTTAAAAATTGATTTTATTAATTAACTGGAATATAATATTATTATGTTATCCATTTTCTATATCTTTCCTTAGTTATAATAGTAATAAAACCAATAATAATTATATAAAGTACCTATAGTAATAGTTTAATAGTAATTATTATAACTTTTTGTCTATTTGAAAAATAACTTTAATTCTTCTCATGAGAATTGAAGGGAATCCCTCCATTTTCCAATAGATCCTATCATTTATTTGAAATTAGCCGTATTTGAAATTGAGAAGTTTTGTTCTTGTATTGAATTTTTTGTTGGTCAACATAGTTGTATTTTAATAATTTATTATATGTCTTTTTTGTAAGAAGCTATCTTGGTTTTGTACCTGTTTTTGTGGAGGATAAATTTGAATTTGAATTTATCATCTATAATAATTATTTATTATACCTATCATACTAGAAGTTTATTTGTAAAATATCTTAAATTTTTCTTGTGGGAATTGAAGGAAATCTACCCAATAATCTTCCAATAAAGTCTATAATTCATCACCAAAGCCCCATCACCATGTGATGAAGAGAAGAAAGTAGAGGTGCAGCTGTACTGCAATTACGTACAGGGGTGTTTGTGATCTATTTTAATTTCATCAGGAAAAACTTGAAATAATTTATTATTATATCAGTTATGTACGTATTATGAATATAACAGACTAATGAAACTTCCAAATTGTTTAAATTTTCAAAACTCTATTCATCCAGCTCACATCTCAGTAGTCTAACTTAAATTTAGATGTAGATGTTAGCATATTTTTAACTCGATACTCACATGATCCAAACGTGACTCCAAACAGATCATAAAATTGCGGGTTCCAACAAATCTCGGTCACATTCAATTTCTTTGTTTTCTCATAAGAGAACTTCCAGAGTGGGAGAAGTGTGCCTTCAGCCTCTCTAAATTCATCGGACGGGTCTTCCCAGTATCTGTAATCTTTCAAAATATTGTTTAAATGAATTTTGAAATTTAGTAATTATTGCATTCAATCCCAAGAACAATATAGGCCCAACTTACTCCACCTAGAATAATTCAATATATTCTCGTACGGTATAGATAAGTTCATGATTGTACAAATTCTCATGAAAACAATAGGTATTCATATTTACATTATCATTCTTTGAACTATGAGAAATTATCATTTACATTTGATCATCATCCTTTCTATCAATAGCCAAGTAAGCTAATTCCTGTTACACACACCACCACACTTTTTGCATGTCTGATTTTTTGCAGTCCTATTGAATTCTACTATATTGAACAGTACCGGTACTTGGCACACATTTGATGTGTAACTGCACATAATACCCTTTCAATCTAGTGAAAAAGGATGGGGAAAAACCGACTTCCAAAAATCGTAGTGTGCTTGAGCGATGGAGGTACCGTAATAAGAACTCTACTACAAAGTACAAACGATTAAAATAGAATTTTCAAGCTGAATATAATTATCGTACTATCTCAATACTCGACTATAGAAGTATAGTCTGTCCAAGCAAAGAAGACCCTCTGGCAAGACGAGAAAATGACTCCAGCTAGCTAGGTCAATATTAGTTCAAAAATTATTGATTTGGTCTCAAATTGTAGATCAGAATGTTTCCTACGATTGATATCAGATCGATAATTTTTGAACCAATATTGACTGAGCTGGAGTCATTTTCTCATCTTGCCAGAGGGCCTTCTTTGCTTGGACAAACTATACCTATCAAATTTAAGATTGAATAATCAAGACCACCTATTTTAGAGCGACATATAGCTCTGAATTTCATCACAAATTTTATAATATTCTACATGTAATATTAGTTTTATATATGAAACCTTTATATTCTGAGTACCGTAATACATAATTATATTAATACGTTTACAGACCAAGTATATTAATACTGATCTAAGGTCTAACCTTGGGCTATCTCATCATATGTATTCTGGTTAATCATTCTCTCCAGTATTTTAGCAGCTTGAAACATTCTGTAAGTTGTTGGGTCAACAGAATGCTTATCAATTCTCTTTCTACCAGTTCCTTCTTCCTTTTTAGGTTGTGCAGTCATTTTCTCTCTCTTCTCTTTCTCTTTCATGTTTTGCTGGTTCTCGTAGTCTTCTTGATAAGCGTCATAAACTATCCATTGGTTGATGTAGTCGCAGAAAGTTGCTTGAGGAGGTGGTGTTGTTTGAGCTCCTTGGTCCTGGATAAAAAAAAAAATCATCACATTCTCAAACTAGGTTACCTACCCACTAAGAGATGGAACATTTATTATCCTGTATCACTCCATAAAATTTTGAATATATGGCTACAATTTGAATAATCAAGATATTACTAATAATCTGTAATCTTCAGAAAAGTACCTTCAAAAAGTATCTTCAGTAAGTATCTTAAAAAAAGTAATCTTCAGAAAGTATTTTATTTATTTCTATAAATTCAAGTATTTCAAAAAAATTAAGAATATTCCTTTTATTTTCCATAAAATAACCATTTCCATATCTTATGAAACTCTATGGGGTATAAAACTGTTGGAAGTAAACCTGTTTTTGAAACATAAGCTCTTCTCAATAATTTGATATTGGTAAGATGAACGAATTCAATAATTATTATCAACCAAACTAATAAATTAATCATCGATCGATACGATTTGAAGCTTATTCACCTTACATGGTATTTAAAAAGTAGACTCCTATTTGGGAAAAATTGATGAAAATAAATTTATTAGCCTTTTAAAAAATTTATCTTGAGTAGAGCAAAGTTATAATATCAATAGATATGAAGCCATTTAATTGAATGCGATGTTCCCAATAAATGATGATATATATGAAGAAGTAGTGAGTAACCAGCAACTACCGTCCTACTCTTGTTCGATATAGTACCTATACTCCATTCACGATGGCTTGAGACGAGATAAACAAAAATTCGCTCCGGCAGCTGGCGGTCGGAAAGAGTGCATTTCAAATGCAATTCTATGATGGCTCAAATCATATGACTTATAATGAGCTATTCAGGGTATGACAAACAAACTGCCGTATCAATTTATTAGCAGATTGCAGTATCAGCAGGTATAGACATTTTAGACCTATGTCACACAACACAAATTCTCTCAAAAAGTGCGTCTATCTGCAGCGCCACCTCTCCCATTACATTTATCTTGACTCGTTTTGGAGCCGCAATTAGCTGTAAAAATCGGCGACAGTTAGCTGCTCGTCTGCCCCTAGCCTATATAAGAATATTTCAACTAATGTTATAAAAATTCTAAACACTATTCTGTATTTAAATATTCTAAATTTTTATAGTGAATTGAATTGAAAATTTATTTACCCGAAAAGGATTATTGTAAGTGAGAGTGGCTCTTTCGCAAAAATTGAACTGATTTGTGAGTTTCTTAGCTTTGCCACCACGTTGCGGAGGTCCCTTCTTGTCTTCTTTGGTTTCAATTTTCTCTTCTCCATCTTCATCGTCGACTCCATCTGCATCCGCTTCTGCTTCGGCATCTCCTTCTGCATCTCCGTCGCCTTCTCCTTCTATTTCATCATCCTCTCCTTCAACCTCTTCTTCACCCTCTTTCTTTTCCGCTTTACCGGAATCTGATGATCCATGCTCGACACCTGTTACATCCATACTGTTTGAAAAATGTTTTTTTAAAAATTAATCAACTATACCGGATTTAATTTTAATACTTAATAATTATTCAATAGTTTGAAATAACGAGTTTTAGAACTGATACATGAACATAATTTCAAAAGCAATTATTACAAAACTAACTACTTTGATGTTCTATAAACTCACCGTGCCATGTGGTCACAGAACAAATGTACACTAATTGTAAGAAAAGAGTAATATTAAAGCAATTTGATAAAATCTAAACTATTAATTCTTTATTCATTAATTTCTAAAATTTAATGGAATGTAGACAACTTGAAAAGTAGGCTAATTTTCAAGCTAGAATACTTGAAATGTTGTATTTTTCAATGTAGTTATGCATTTGGACATATTAGCCATATTTAAGTACTACAATAGTGTGATATTTGAGAATAATATTTATAGTATGGTATAAATAGGCCTAATTATTGTGTATCACCTTCCATTTAAGCAGGTTGAGTGGTAGAAAGGACTTCCCAGTCCTAACTCCACCTAATAAAGAATATTTTTATTTCAAATAAAAATTTATTAGATACGATTAACTCACATACATTTGATACGGTTAAATACATTAGTTATTAGATACGGTTCTGTAGGTAACTTACATTCCTTTTGAAAGGTCTAGTAAGTGTCAAGTGAGTACACATTATATTTTACAATTATTTTACTCTATTGTCTGATGTATGGACAGTCTTAAATTTAATGTTCCTGGTTTAGAAAAGGATTAAAGCGGAAAGCAATAATTATATTCAGTGATTACATGTATGTTGTAATAAACATTATAATTTTAATTAAAGCTGATTGTAGCCTACTTGTTACTTCAATTTAGAGTTATTTCTGTAATATTTTTAATTCTATTAAATTCTTATTGACACTTTCATCTGAATCCCTACTCATGCATTTGATAAGCATACAATATAAAAACAGAATGGAAAATATACGATAATTACCTAACTCTTCAAGTGCTGGAAAACCTTACAGGTACGGTACACAAAAAATTATCAAAATTCGTTATTTCTAATAATAGTAAGAAGGAAGATATTGAGTGAAAGCAGATATTAACTATGATCTACGAGATATATATTTTGTTAGTCACAACATCTACTCTTACAAAATGCTATTCAAAATCCAAAATCTGTAAATACCTTATACAAATCTCTTGAAGACAGAACACACAACAACACAATATGGCTAAAGAGTTCTCCATAAAATTAAAATTTCTCTACCATAAATTTCGAATCACAAAAAATATTCTATTTTAAATTCAATTATTAAAGCCTTTCAAGGTAAGAATTTCAAATTGACTCTTATTTAAAGAATTTACTTTCAAATTGTATTATTTCCTTTATTTTCCTAAACAATTGTATTATTTATTTACTTTAATTGTATTATTTCCATCATTGTTGGATAGGGAAATTTTATTAGATTTTTTATTTTTATTTATTGTATCATGTTACAATAGTTGAGTTTTTATCACTTTTAGTGAATAATTATAAATTTAGGATGATAAATTCATACGGTCTCAGTCAAAATCACAACTTCAATCTCAAGGATGAATGGTTCTCATACTGAAATTCAATTTCTTCGCATAATACTGTATTCATCTTTATATAGTCTGATATTTTCATGAACCACACCTAAGATCAAAATAATTGGGCACGATTATTGAGGATAGAATTTAGCTGCTACTAAATCATATTTATTCATTTCTTCTCCATCTGCTACTAAATTTCAATAATTAATAAATAGATTGATCACTTAAGAAGTTCTCAACTTCAAGTTGTATATTTTATCAAAACTTCATCAGATTTGAGATTAAAATTGAAGGTACTGAAGGTATTGAAGGTAAATTAAAATACGATAATTTCGAAAAGTTTTGTAATTTTTAAGCTTGATCAATTCGGAGACTCGCAGATGCCATGGACAAAGACACATTGAAGACAAATACACAAAAGACGCTACAACTTTGTGCAATTATAAGCAAAGTTCTTAAAATGTGTTATGAAGATAATTTCCGTCTCAAACAAACTGACTGTCAACACTGTTCTTTTTTACGTCCTCATTTGCTTTTGTTTCTGGCTCGCCGTATTCTGAATCCAATGTACAGCGGGAACATAATGAGATGTGTTAGAATGATTACGTTTTCCTTTACCAATCACAAATCAGCATACATCAAGAATACGTTATTGCAAAAATATTGCCTACTAAAATTTAGTACTCAGGTGCTCATTAAAATTAATAATGTTGATATTCAGCTGAAACATTGCGTAAATAACACTTGAATCCATATATTTTCAACAATTACAAGCAATTTCAAGAATTCATATAACTTACGGTATATGATTACCGTAGGCCTATATTATTTTTACAGTACAGTTTTGTATTTAGTACGGTCTACGGTATATCATATTTAATACCGGTATCTATTACTCAACTTTTAATCATATCCTAGATATTTTTTTATAATCATATATTCCATAAGTTGTAAAATCATTATTCATCATAGCCTATTATAAACTTCACAATTTTAAAATATCAAAAGAAATAGAATTGTATAGGCAAGGCCGCTCTGGATGATCAAAGTTAATTCAGAGCAGCTTTGATATAACTACCGTACTTGTTAAAAAAATGCTTGATGAATGAAATTTGATTTAGTCCTTCAGCTTGTGGTTTTTAAACGCTGAGTAATAGAATCCTTCTGCAATGGTAGTCTCTTTAGAATTGATTTTTTTGTGATATAGTACCTTCAGATAAATAGGCTACTTCCCAATCGTACTTCAAAAATAATAACACATTAAAAACTTTATATGACTTACATTATTGCTTGCTCTTACTGACAATTATTGAATGAATTTTATACAATTATTGATTGAATTGGTGAATTTTTATGTCACATTAATTTATTCCTACTGTATCTTGCTATTTCTGATCAACTTCAATTTCCACATAATCTGTTTTGTAAAAATTCAGTCACTTATAAATCTAGTTAAAAAATAATTGAAATTAATTGTGAATATGATTATAAATTTCACCTTCAATATATTCTGCCTCAAGCTGGAGAAGAGCCTCTGGTGATTCTTTGTGTAGAGATGTTCCGACGTATTGTAGCAGCATTATATCATGTGGACTCGTTGGACTGGGAATGAAAGACCTCTCTCTAAAACTGAATTCTATGAGATTTTTTGGTAGTTGGTGATTTACAGTGGTTAAAACTCTTGCCAACTCTTCACTCAATTCCTGTAAAATTTAGCCTTTAATGAAATCACATTAGGGAGAGTAGGGAAGCCAATATAAATGTTTGCTATTGAATGACTAGACTCGGTAAATAATTACTGAGAATGTAAATTATTTCAAGTTTTTATCTCGCAATTGGATTTTTTATGTATCCATGAAGAGTATAATGTTTATTCAGAGAAAACTTCCTGCATTGATTAAGTATAAACAGTAGGGTAATTGATAATTTATTCAATCACAAAATATAAAAAACTATAAATGGTGAATATCGGTTATGAGCAACGACCCTGTATAATTTTTTTAATAATTTATAATTAACTCATATGATTTATTGCAGATAAAAATAATTATTATCTTATTTGATCATCCCAAATTTGTTATAAGTTAGCCAATTATATTCTGTCCTGTTGTTGCATCATTTATATTTTTCTATAAATTCAATAGTCCTACTTCTTCTTCAATAAGTTAAATAGAATATTTCATAATTATTCTTGTTCAGACTCAATGCGTTTTTAAGGATTTGTAACAACTCAATAATGAGTTTTTAATGAGTTTGATGACATATTTCTCAATATTTTTGGACGTTACCTTTTCAGGAAGATCAAGTTGGTCTTCTGGAATAATGAGATTTCTTCCTCTCATTAGAATTTCATTCTCGGTATCATTTTGATCCCCCGGGTCTCCTTTTATTTTTGTTACGCTTCCATGCTTGACCATGGCTCTTAATTTGGTCGGCTAGAAACAGAATTCGTGTATATTTGAAAATCGTGTAATCTTAGGCTATTCTAATTTATTTATCCCTTTTAATAAATTTCTCAATTTATTTGTACAATATTAAGCTTTGATAATCATAAAACAATTTTATTTAGTTAGTAATTTCGAGTAAGTTATCTGTGGATTCGTATAATCAACTTTAAAAGTTGCATGTATAATTTGCAGCACTCAAATATTGTTTTCAAATTATAAAAAATATTCAAAAAAGCAAAATATTTATGTAAGAGTGTGAAGATTTTTTTTCTAAATCCGTAAAGTTATTTTCATATTTAAATCTATAATTCGTAATTTTCAATCAATAAATATTTTTTGTAAATAAGTTTGCATTTCTACGTGGATGCCATGTATAAGATTACCTTGAATTGTAGGCTATAGGCTAACTAATAACGCAATAACATTCTAGTTTAGAAAATATGCTTGAATAATGAAGCAAGATTATCAATACCCACCCGAAGTGCTACTATACAAATTAATTAACAAAATATATCTGCTCGGCAGCTTAAGTAGAGTACGGTATGTCGTTGAACTTACCTTGGCTCCAGCTTTCTTGTCCATGCTTTTTCTCAAAGATAATATACCTCTTTTGAATTATGAATTTATTTCTTTATTCAAGTGACTGATGTTCCAAAAAGCAGTGAAATCATATAATGTGAATAATCTTATTTTATTCGATAATTATTATATTCTCAAAACCTTGAAGTTTCATCACTTGTGACAGAGGCAAACACAGGAATTGATTTTATGTTATGATATTTGATATCATAATTCATCTGGGTAGAAGCAGTAGACAGAGTACAGATGTTGAAGGAATATGATATTGTTTTTTAAATAAAATGTAATATATTTCATTAATGAAATGTTCCATTTGATTTTAAACATTTTAAATTGGTTCTCTGAATTAAATTGAACAAATTTTATGTATTCTAACATTATTATACAATATAAACCGAAAATACTCATATCATATTTTAGTAATTAAATCTCGATTGTCTAAAAGAAAAATTACTAAGAAAATTTTGAAAAATAGTTTTTTTAATTCTATTATTATAATATCGAAGCCAGTATTTATTTCTCATGCTGTACTTACATTATTGAATCTTAGTACAGATTTATTCTTTTGAATCTGTGAAAATGGCATAACTGCTTAGTTACTTAATACACAGTACAGTAATTAAACGCTGCTTCGCTGTTTCACTGAACGTTTATCCTTATTGATTTGGCTTCCATAGCAACCTACAGGTTTTCTATTGTTGTCTAGTTTATTTTTTGATAAAATAAATAGAAGACTATCTAGTTCATATTCGTCTAATTTTAGACAAAATATTCCCTTTATATAGAATGCTTCACCACTTTGAATGCTTGTATTTAACGAGAGCAAATCATGTCAAATAAAAACACAAAAACTTTATACTTTTTTGGGCAAGTAACAAATAATAATTAAATATATAGTCTAGACGTCTAGAGTCTTTTATTGATACCATGTAATAATACACACACATTTTTTCAATGTATGCTATACCAGAGACTAATAATAATAATATAATTAATAATATAATAATAATATAATTAATAATACATTGTCTCTGGCTATACTTACGAAAAACCGTTATAAATGAAATCCCTCTACATCGTGTAGTATAATATGATGCTTCAAAGATTTTTGCATAGTATTTCCAGATAATAGTGTTTTCATGTTGAATTTTTAAAAATTCCAATTTTCTTACCATTTGTAGCAATAAAGTTATGAAGCATTCTAACTTACTTCTAAATCGATTAAAAATAAAAATAATTTTGGAGGAACTTTTCAAGTTTTCTTATTAATCTTACGCTTTGTTAGCAATTTGAAATAAAATTGAGAAATAAATGCCAACTACAGTACGGTAATATGGAAGTTTTATTAAAATCAAAATTCATTATTGTATAACAACATGTTACAATTTTTTCAATAACAGAAATAATTATTTTACAGTTTTTTTTAAATTTTATTAACTTTGTAACTACTTAATCATCAATTCTAATTGAGTTTTCAATTGCCAATAATTCCATTAAAGGAGACTTTGCTAATTTAAATTCACTATTTTCACAATACAGTAATATTAGTACCGTATTCAAGGAATAAGTTTTCAATAAATCAAATCAACTGAATACATGTCAATATACTAATACAGTCAGAGTTCTATTAGAAATAATATAAATAAAAACTCTTCCTTTATTTCATACTGCAAAACTATGGTAACTTTTTACTATAGTCCATTCACGATCACTTGAGACGAAATAAACAAACCTTTTGCGTGTGTGTGCGTGTATTGGAAGGTCTTCTTCTATGCGAAAAAATTGGCTGCAGTCACAGAGAAGAACTTCTCTGTGCTGCAGTCGAACAGCAGACTCTTTTTTGAAGCTGTGATTGGCTACCGACTTGTCTTTTCTCAAGACTGTTGTCTTAAGCTGTGGTTGGCTACAGCTGTTGGTCTGTGGCCGAAAGTTTCGCATAGAAGAAAACCTTCCATTACACGCATACACACTCAAAAAGTTTGTTTATTCCGTCTCAAGTTATCGTGAATATAGTATAGTTTTTATACAAATATTGAGCTCACAACCACTCATTCAAAAAACAGACATATGTAAAAAATAGTTATCTCTTATGGTAAGTGATAGTGAACTGCACGTTATAATGAATGAAAATACGGTTAATTATTATTACATCGAACACAGTTTTAACCAAATAGCACAGATAGGTACCAGAAAGTTATTACCCTTTAATAATTTACTGTAATACAGTAAAATTTGTCCAACCAAAGAAGACATTCTCGCAAGATGTGAAAACTACTCCAGCTTGGTCGATATTGGTTCAAAAATTATAAATGTAGTCTCAAATTGTAGAGCAAAATGTTTCCTACAATCTGATGACAAATTTATAATTTTTGAACCAATATTAATTAAGCTGGAGTAATTTTCCCATCTTACCAGAATGTCTTCTTTGCTTGGACAGACTGTATCCTACATTTTGTGCGCTAAAAGGCTCTGAAAATATTTAAACTATTATTGCACAAATTATACGGTACGTTATGATGACAATAAATTATAAATCATTAAAATATTACTGCTTTCATCATTCTATTCATCATAAAATATATTTAAAAATAATGAGATTTATTAATAAATGCTTGTATTTGGATCAATTATTTTCAATCAATTGAAAAGAATTGAGCTCTTTTATATCTCATTTTTATTGCTCATTAAGGTACCAAAATATAAATGTAATTATAACTATAATAACTATCTCATCTTTGAAGTGATTAATGAATTTTATTAAAATAGCAGTCTTTTAATTTATTTAATTGGTACTTTTAATCTATTAGAGTATTTTATTAGAAAATAACAGTAATATTGGGTCTAGTCTAGATCCTTTTATTAGTAAGGCAATGGTTTTCTATAGTTTTATTGGTTTAAGCTCAACAAATCCCTTGCCAATTGAAGGAATTTTCCGCTGAGTTAAGCATGTATTCCTAGTCAACATCAAAGCCACACAATTAAGCTCTGAACATTTTCTTATGTGCTTTTCATATTTAACAGTCAACCCAGTATCTCCGCCATTTGGACCTGCTACGTAATTGCAAGAGATGTTTTTTCTAATGCAGCACTCGAAATATTCTGGATGTAAAGTGAAAAATTCACGAATATCAAGAAATTTTACATTACATTTTTGCGCGAGTATACCACTAACATACACATCATCAATCCAGAAATATTTTTCAGTTTTTGATTGTTCAACAAGACATCTAGCGAAATCAGGAGTTGTTACATACAACCAGCCTGATAAAAACTTAGGATATGATGACAATTCAAACTCTTCTGGTCGAACAAACCATTTATTAGCTTCCAACCTTATTGGTTTCATTCCTTCTAATACATAGCCCATCATATCAAATCTACCCTGATTTTCTTCAATGAGTTTGCTCAATCTATACAAATTTGCAACTATATCATCATCCATCTTGATGATGAATTTCGCGTCTTTACAATTTTTGCTGCCCATCTTATGCCCATAGTGTGCTTGTAGGTGAGATTCCGATAAGCCTCTAAAAAATTGCCTTGAAGAATATCTTTATACCTTTCATTTTCATGGATAATTGCGTTCTGCGTTACTTCTGATTGCTTTTCTCTGAGTTTTCCAAGAAGAAAAACCCTTCGAATACCAGTTTCTCGATAACTGAGCTGGGATAAGCTCTCCTTATTGCACTTCTACTCTCTACATTACCAGCAAATGAAGTAATCAGAAGCACTGCTTTCAAATTAGGAATTAAACTACATGGCTGTTCTATCATGTACTTGAAGTCTTCGAAATCAATCAGAGGTCCTTCCTGTGATTCTACTACTTCACTTTCTATTCTAAATAACCCCAATTCCTCTCGGCGAGGTAAAAACATGTACTTCAAAAACGGATCTGAATTCAGATTCTCTCCAAATTCAAGAAAAAGTAAAATTATGATGACTGTAAGAATTAGTAAAAATATCAAAAACTGTTTCCAAACCATCATTGCATCATATTTTGTTAGATTGCATACAATGAATCTGAATCTCACATTCAATAATGTATTGTATTTAATTAACAGAGAATTAACTCTAACAATTAGTAAATCATGCCATTCTGTCATTATTGTCTACTTTATAACAGTGAAGAAGCAAAAAAACATACTCTTAAATATTTAAAAAGAAGTTATAAAATCTTTGAAAATTATTGAGTGTTACTAGACTGCTCAAGAAATGTGTGGTACACGTTTTTTAAATTATTCTTTAAATATGATATTTTGAGACAGAATCAGATTATCGTGCTTGAGAAAAATAATAATTATCTAATTTTATTCATTCAAGACCTAGTCATATTTTCAAAATTTGGTAACATCCAACATTGAAATCATTTTAATATTATTATGTTATTTATATCACTTATGCCGATGGCTATCATTCAAATTGAGCTTCTTAATGTGTATTGAATATAAATTCAATTGTTTAAAATGTCATTCAGTCACTATGCTATATAATACCTGGAATAATTTTTTAAAAGTTGGAAAATATAGGTAGGCCTGCTACTAAAGAAAAGCATGTGTCCAGTTAACCATATTCCATGAAAAGGTGAATTTTCCAACGTACGGTATGGTATCACATATTTTTTTCTCTGTTAGGTACACAGCGGACACTTATCACAAACTCACTCATCGCCATAAACTGGAGGTAAGAAACTTTCACCGTTATTCTTCGAAGCAGACATCACTTCTTCACAAATACTTCCGAACTATTATTCTGATATGTGAAGAATAAGTTCCAATATATTTACATTTTCCACTTTGATTACGGTAGATTCACCACTATAATCACTACACTTTCTACCAGTGGTACAAAATCCAATTGTAATAATACTGTGTGCATTTATTTGTAATTTTGAAGAACTAAACTGCTTGATCTTCCAATTGTAACAGCTGATCAGAGTTAAATGATCCTCAACGAATGAAGGACGAACTAGGCTGCAGCACTCTTGTGAACTCAAATCAACGAAGCAGCACTCTCCGGTACTCGACAACAACTAGTTCTGTACTCTGTACTAACTGTACTGAATACTCAACGAAAGCGACAACATACAGCAACAGCTGTCTAAAACAACTCTTTTCCCTCTCACTTTTTATCAGTCCTTCTTCTTTAAGCTGGTCTCTCACAGTAATTTTAGTACTGCTATACTATCACTATAGTTGTTCTCCTGGTCACTCAACCATTCTTCCCACCTATATACGCAAGCATCCAACCAACTGTTGCTTCATTTGATCATTCTCGATAATTCCTAACACGTCATTTTTACAACTCTCAATGTGTGAATACTCTGTCTCTGCCTCAATTTCAATTGATGAATTAATTTCTTCATTTCAATGCCTCCATTATTCAATTTCTAATTTAATTCCATAAAATCTGCTGATCAATCATTTCTACAGCAGTATGAATTGATTCTTTCAATGTTTGGATTTGGGAAATCTATGCAATTGAAACTTAAATTCAAACATTGAATAAAATCGATTCCAATTAAATAATCAAAAAAATCACTTCCTAATACGATATTAAGTAGATAAAGAAGGATAATATGTAAGAGAATTTCAAGAACCTCTGAATCTTATAACTTTTGTTTGTTTGTCAATGTCTCTAACAGCAAACAGTCCATGAATGCTATACTAGTACAATCATAATCAATAAAAAAGAACGATATTGAAATTAAAACACTATAACTGAAAGAGAACTAGAAATTTTATTAATAGTCTTTATGAAATTCAAATCATTTCAATATTAGTAAATTCTCATGAGAAGACAATAAATGAAAAAGAAAACTGTAAGAGATTGATAAAAGTAATATTTTTCTCAGCCACCTGCTTTTATTAATGCCTTTTATGATTAAATCATTGTAACAAATTAATTATTCATTTGGAGAGTCATTGAGAAATAAAATTGAGAAAAATAATATATTAAAGGTGAATCACAATTGATTATTGAATTAAATAATCCAAGCATTTATAATTAAATAAAGAAGCATTGAATCAAGAATATTTTCACTTGGAAGCGTTTAATGAAAATTAGCTATCGTGATTAATACTTTCAACCACAGAAATTGATTCTGTTGATATATCAAAATGCATAATTTTTAACGAATGATTATTAATAATTTAACAATATCAACGTTACAGGATCACATAAAATGGATGATATATTATGTACTTCAATTAAATATTGTTGATCGATGCGATATTTTGCTATTAGAGCATTAATTTTATAGATCCAATTAGGGCTATTAGGTCCAAGCAAAAGAAGGCATTCTGGCAAGATGGAAAAATTACTCAAGCTCAGTCAATATTTATTTTTAAAATAATTATTAATTCGGTTTTGGTCTACAATTTGAGACCAATTTAATAATTTTTGACCCAATATTGACCGATCTGGAATCATTCTCCCATCTTGCCAGAACTTCTTCTTTGCTTGGACAGACTATGCTTAATTTATTGGCTTATTATGAATTTGTATTCTTTTTTCATCAGTCAATAGTCAATACAACATAGGTAAGTACTCACCTGAGTACTAGAAGTTTTTCAATCTGTGGTTAGAAACGTTTCTATTAATCAGTCAGTATCTTATAACATTAGCACTGTTCTCATTAGTACTCAACTGTTTCAGGAACAAAGTTGATTATCCTGAAGAGAAAGCTTCATTCTCTGATTAACTCAATTACACCTACATGACTTCTGATTATACACTATAAAGTGCATCAGATTGGAACACTGGGAAGAATCTTCCCTATTTAATAAAATGCATTAAAAATGCTAATACTTTCTAGCATTCAAAATTAGAAATGCTAGACTAAAAAAATTAAATTAGAGACTAGCATTTAAAGTATTAGCATAGATTGGACATTTTTAAGTATCTATATACCCTTTTTCATTCAGTCGATAGAAAAATACTTATGACAGTTTATTATGCATATACGTATTCTCATTTGAGCTTTGAAACGATTTTTTAGGGGAACTCTGCAGATAGTATGTTATAATGTTTTCATTACCTATTCGAAAATAAAGGATTTCAAGGTTCAACATGAGTGAAGAGCTGAAGTTTCATGCAAAACACACTTTAAACAACTTATGGGCTTTTAACACTTCCTACGTATTACGGCCTACCTACGTATTACAATTAATAGATTATAATGTAAAAATTAATTGACAAAAAAATGAATAATCAAATACCCTTTTTTTAAAAAAAACTTTGAAGTATTATTTTTTTACAGACATGTTTCGGGTCTAAGCCCATTCTCAATGTGATTAGAATAATACTGTCTGTAAGAAAATAATACTTCTAAAGTTTTTTTAAAAATTAGATTAATGATTAGATTATTAGTCAATTAGATTAGACTAATGATTAATGATTAGAATAATACTGTCTGTAAGAAAATAATACTTCTAAAGTTTTTTTAAAAAAAGGTATTTGATTTTTCATTTTATTTATCAATCAATTTAAATAGCCCTAAGTTTAAAGTTAAATTTGTAAAAATGAATTATGAAAAGTTTCAACTGGGTAATGACGACCAGGAATACAACACTTGCAATAGAAACTTATAATTGCCTTCTCAATTCACCGTTGCACAGCATTTGATAGAACTCCTTTCTGGGATGAGTTATTTTAATCAACATCCAGCAGACATCAGGAACATAGAGTTGGTACAATTATTGAAAAAAACAGTCGGAAAAATATCAACTAGAAAATCTATTTACAATGCTGCCGAATTTCATTTTTAATGAATTTACATAAGGGCTTATTGAATTTACTAATTTTGATAAATTACCATTGTTCAATACATTAGTAGACATACACTGATTTAATCAGAGAGTAGATTTCCACTTTGTAAATAGATGCTTCCTATCTACAAATAGTTAGTTTAAGGATAGCCACAGGAAAAATTTATAATTAGATTATAAATTATACTGATATGTCACCTGTCATTATAGTAATAGGAACTCAAATTTTGATGTTCTATGTGACGATTGTGAATAAATAAATAAAGATAATTAGATAAATAAATAAATATGGTTTTAGTCCTTGTCATTTCAAAAATTTCATCTCAACATACCCAAAGGCTTTTTTCAGTATAATAATAACTTTGAGAACATGCTTAGCCTACTTTATGAGGAATACAATAACCAAGACATTATAAATATATATGTGTATGTCTGGCTCAACAGCCTATGAATAAGGGCCTAGACCTACCAGCTGGTTGCCAGTTTCAAATTCACTCTACTATACAGCCCGTCCAAGCCAAGAAGACACCCCGGCACGACGGGAAAACGGCCCCAGCCTGGCCAATACCGGCCCAGAAGCCATAAATTCTCAATCAGAACTCACAGTCCCCGAACCAACACTGGCCGAGCCGAAGCCGCCTTCTCCACCCCGCCAGAATTCCCCCCGGCCGGACAGACCATCCAGCAAGCAAATAATCATCAACCAGGATAGAGGTAATAACGTGTGGTTAGCATGTTGATCCTCTCAACCATAAGCCAGTCTCCGCAACCAATTAGCGGCGCAGAACACCTCTGAAGAACATGCAGTTAATCAGTTAGAGTGTAATGCAACAATTACTATTCCTCCAGAGACGGGAAACGACTGACTGTCTTTACTAACAACAGCCAATCTCCCAAAGGAGGGCACATTATAAATTATAGGGTGAAGTAAAGTTTACAGGCGAGAAAGTAGATCTCAAAAAGGAACTCTTCTAAAATATGAATTTTTAGACAAAGGAAGCTATTGAACCCATGGTCCAAGTATTTTAAATTTACAAATGAAAAATAATGGAATTAATTTCATCAACTTGATTCAGATTTTTATGTGTAGCCTACAAACTTACATCACTCAATAATAATAATAATTTTAATAATAATATTTTTCTAGTGAAACATCAAACTATTATTTACACTTGTAAATAGATCTTGATCATTTCCTATCTCAAATTAAGATGCCGAAACCTGTCGTTTAAAGATATTGAAAAAAAATTTAAGGGTTCTTCAATTTTTATTTCAAATATATAATGACTTACATATAAGTTATTATGATCAGTAGTTATTCATCAATCGCCTTGGACTTTTAATATTCAATAATAGGTAGTAGCCTACTGACCTACTGTATTACAGTAATAGAGTCTATTTGCATTTCTAGTAATATATTACATATTTAGTTGAATTCATATTACAATTTGAGTATCTAGGTGATTAAAATTAATTAACTTTACTGTAGGCCTAGTCTACAAGTGTCATTTCAGGATACAAAATTGGAATGGGAATAATTGTTTTTATTTATGTGATTGTAAATTTGATTCCAAAGTCAATTATCATACCTTCTGAAAGGCTATTCTGTTTCATTCATTATTCAACCTTTCATGGGATTAGGAGAATAGTAAATGGGATTATTCAACCAACCATAGATTATGGCAATGGAAGAGATGGGATTAGAAAATTTCACACCTTACTATAAAAATTAAAAGGAATAAAATTTTCACCTAGATGGAATTGTGTCATTACTCATTTTTTCTTTAAAGGATGAAATGAAAATTTAAATGAGTTTTCTCGAGCTCCATCGTTGCATTCCATCTAACTTAGTGCCGTACTAGAAATTTTGAAATGTTTTTTTAAAATAAAGTAAGTTATTGGCAAAAGTTATCCAGCAAAAAGCTTGTCAGCAATTGATTAGAAAAAGTTATTGAAGATTAAGTTATAAAATTTTATAATTTGGCTTGAATCAAGTAGAAAAAATATTAATATTTCCTGAATTACGTGTGGTTCAAGTACACAACAATGATAAAATCAATGGTGAGTTCAGAAACCATTGAAGATAAGATAATTATCCAAATAGGTTTCTGTTTATCAGTACATTCATGATCAAACCAACTCGTTCAAAGTTGCCGCTACGGTAATGAAAATTTCCCACTACTGACGCGTGCTGGCAGCACTGTTTCATTTTCAAGTTGTAGAAAGATTGTGAAGGGATGAGAAGAGAAAGGGAAAGGTCCCAGTTGTGGTTGGGGTAGTCCTGTAAAATTTTGTTTGGTGGGGAGGATTGTGAGAGCCCGTAGCTGAAATTGGCCTGTTTTGGCGAGTCAAGTCATGAACACCGAGCTGTGAAGTACGTTGAAGATGTAGAAGTGAAATTTTTGGAATGAATTTGGATTTGAGAGAATTTGGTGAGTATTTGGAAGTATCCAAAACTTTTTTCTTATTTATTGGCTTCAGACTTGTTTCTTTACTAGCTGATAGGATATGTTGCTTTCAAATTATTTTGGAATGAAAAGTTGTATTCGTTGAATAGGTTAGGGTAAAAATTCTCTGCTGATAGTGGAAGTATCTGTGTCGAAATAACTATTCTATTTCTTCCAGGTTCAGGATAATTCGTAAGATTATTGTTTTATATCAATTACATGATTAATTTATAAGGTTGAATTACTTTTTTGAGATATTATCAACTTTCAGTCTTTCATCAATAATACCGTAAAATCACCATTCTCAAAATGTCAACAATGCCGTTCTGCATAGCCTACAACTTGATATTCGGGATTTTAAAACAATGTTGATTGACTATTCAATAACTAACACTTAACTCGACAACTCTTCGCTTCAGGCTGATTTGAAAATTATTTATTCACTTCCATTTTTCATTTTGTATCAGTTGAATAATTATCTTGATTATTGACATTTTAATGATACAACCTAACCTCAATTATAGCTTTACAAAAAACCGATTGTTGAAAATGCAGTCTGGAATTTAAAGTGACGACTAGGACCGACTTCAAATTCTTGGTTGATTTACAAAGCTATTGTTTTTCATGTACATTACAAAATAATTATTTAAATGGTAAGTTTTTTGAACAAGTTAATTCATTTCAGTAACTTATTCAATAGACTCCAGTCAGCCAGATTCTTCTTTCAGATTTGATTAGAGTTAATTTAAGTTTGATTGGCTAAGTTAGGTATCTTGGTTCCTCACAATCTAAAAATACTATTTTTAATTAACGGTACGGTATAAAATCAAAGTTTTGTCATAAACGGTAAGATTTCAGTATTATTTGACTGATTTATTATAGAATGTTAATCTTTCTGATACTTGTTGAAAGCTTGACCAGTCACATTTTTCTCTGTAAATAGAAGGTAATTCCCGACGTATGCCTATTAAAATGTTCAAATCTATTAATTTAATAGTAATAATTTAATAGAAATAACTAACCTGAAAGAGGTGAAGCTTCGGTCAAAGGTGATTTTTGGGTTCGATCCCGGTTGAGGGCACAGATTTTTATCACAAACCCTTGGCCACTCCCGTCTTTTGTAGGACGATAAGTTTCTTTGATATTGTAAGATTTGTGTGATGTTGAGTTATTGCTAACTTATGGAACATTTTTGTTTTTGGAGTTATACGGAGTGTCAACACTATTGCAAGATTACATTATGTGTGAAATCTCTGTTCTTACTGAGAATGAAATTATTTAAATGTATTGGTAACTTATTGACTGCAAAAAATAGAGTATGGTAGGTTTTTAGTGTTTTTTTATGTCTGTGTTTTTCTATGTCTGCTAATAATAATATTAGCAATCAATAATTATATTTTTGATAGGCAATCTTGCAAAAATCTTTCTTTTTCACAAATCATAATTCACTCCTGTAATTCCAGTCCTGTAATTTTGTAACTCAAAAATTATGTTTGAGTTATTAAAAACTATGTACATTGCACATTCTCTCCGGGCACAAAGAAGACATTTTGGCAAGATGGGACTCCAGTTCGTTTATTATTGATTGAAAAATTTTTAATTTAGTATCAAATTGTGGAAAACATTCTGCTCTACAATTTGAGACCGAATGTATAATTTTTGAACTAATACTGACCGAGCTGAGGTCAGTACTGACTTTCAGCTCGGGCAGTATTAGTTCAAAAATTATATATTTGGTTTCAAATTGTAGATCTGAACTTTTTCTACAATTTGAGAATAAATTTAAAGTTTTTCAACCAATATTGAACGATATTTTCCCATCTTGCCAGGATGTCTTCTTTGCTTCGACAGACTTTATACCAGGCAGTTCTTAAATAATTAATTATAGCAATCGAAAAATTTGTTTTAGACCTAATTGTCAATAATATTTTATTTACAGTAATTCAACACTATTTTTAATTTAAATGATTACCGTATTGCAAGATTATGACCTGTCCCATTAGGTTGTCACTAGTGATCTCATTTATGGATCTTATCAATTACTAATAATTACTGTTTATGTGATTGTTAATATTGAATAAAGCAGGAATCTATTGAGTAATTTCAGTGGTGCCCCCCTAAAACTCATTATTCTCCAACTAAATCAACACTGTTATTATTATATTTTATAATATTAGACTGTTGACTAAACCCTCCAAATAAATTTTGGACCACCCCAAAAAATGTTCATCAAATTAAGATGAAGATAGTATTACTAGATTCCTCAAACAGATGAACTATTGCTCTCAAAATATTACAGTATTTCCAAGTATCAATTATTAGTATTCCATTATCAGTTAACATAGGCGTAATTTGGGGGGGGGGCACGGGGAGGCAGTTGCCCCCCCCCAAACATTCCCTTTGCCCCCCCAATAATCCAGTCAAACTAAGCAACAAAATTAAAAGTTGGAGGACCCAGCTGGAAATTTGCAGATATGATCAGAAAAGGGCGCTGAATAACATACTAAAAGTCAAGACAAGACAAGACAAGAGTCCCGGTATAAATTCATATATTATACGTCAAATTTGATAAAAAATTTCAATTTTCAGATAGTAATGGTAGCCTACTGTGTGTAATATTACCTCCTCGTTGAAAGAAGAACATTTTCACATTAGAGTGACTCCCAAACGGGAACCTGTGGGCGAAAATTATAATGAAATGTAGAGGAAATCTTCCTCTTTCAGATGGTTAGTAATTGAATTTAGTCTCATAACATTGCTCATGACAGCCTAGGGTCTCAGGAACATAATTTCAGAAATATAAGCCAATAACTCATATGCAATTTTGGAGGTTTTTGGGGGTGTGAGGGTTCTTTTAAATCGCTGTAGTTCAAAACATATTGAATATAAAAGTGTGAAATTGGTCTCAAATGAAAGAAAAATAAATTTCGCCGAGAGAGATTTAGAATACGATAATGGACGGGTGCTCAATTCATAGTTACAAACTTTATAAGTGAGAAAAATTTTAACATCTTAATCCTAAATTTTATATAGTCTATTATGTATGACGACTGTGAAACATATTTGATACAATATGTAAATGCAGAGAATAAACTATTCTATTCTAAAAACTATTCTATTCTATTCTAAGAAAAAATTACCAATTTTTAAATAATTGTATCTCGAAAACATTTAATGATAAAAAGTTGCAATTAGTCTTATTCTTCTCAAAATTTTATTGTCTACAATAAAAGACCTATGAAATTTTCTCGTCCAGCGCCATTTTCTGATCATATCTGCAAATTTTCAGCTGGGTCCTCCGACTTTTACTTTTTTTGCTTAATTTGACTGGACTACAATATGATTTCAAGATTCTCATGCTTGAGAAGAATAAAGAGTTATACTCGAAATACAATGGGTCAGGATAGAATATCCACTATAACCAACATTTACTATTTAACATTTTAAAACTATAACACTTTTTCAATTAAAACTATAAATGATATATAAGATAAGATTTAATAAGTTAGACACATTGATTCTTCAAATGTAATTGGCCATTCAGTTTTGTTTCATTCAAACCCAATTTCTGAGTTTGTGGGACATTTTAGATTTTGGCTGTTTATTGACTGAACCCGTTTTATTTAAAATTGAATCATCAGTAAGTTGAAGCATCAGGTAACCATGTTAAACCTCTTTGAACTTGAAAAATACTGATTATTTTCATATTTTAGCAAATATATCAATAACCACTGCAGATAAGAACTTCTAACTAGTTCCAGTCAACCAGGACCAGTTCTCAGTCCTATAGAAAAAGTGTTTTGTATGTACGTAATCGCTCGACACAAAGCTATCAAATTGTAGACGATTATTCACACTCAACAAAATTAGTCTAGTTTTTAATAAAAATTCTGACTCAAGGATTTGAGATGGACCCCTGTACTTGGTCTTATTTGGAGATAATGAAAAAGGAAGGTTCTAATCTATGGAAATTTCTCTCACCCTGGAAAAAAATTGCGAAAAATTTGTTTGAGGTTTCAGAAAAACTTGAAAATCACTCTTTTTCAACTTAAACCGCCTAAAAATACTGCTCAATAATCGACTATGGCATGTAGAATACCTTAAATTGTAGTTGGCCAATCTAAGTAGACTATTTACCTCTCCACCTGAGAGATAGCTACGTTGTCAGATTGTGAGAAATTGAAACTTCTTCAAATCCTCGATTAGACCCCATATCTGTATGAAGAATTTCATCCGCGACATGCCAGTAGTATTAAAACGGTTCCTGGGTAAAAGGATTCAAAGGAAATTAGATTTTCTTGATAAAATTGAAAAAGCGCAAAAATATTATTTTCTGTCGTATCGTACCTATATCACTTCTCTCACAATCATTGGTTGTAGTAGGTAAAAATCATGTTTTTATATCAAAAGGAGACAAGGAGAATTCGTGCTTTCTAATGGTTTTTGAATTTTTTATATCCGACCAACAATTCAGTTTCTATTTACGAATATGTTTGTCAATGTCGAGTCTACTCGAACAGAAAACATGAAATTTTCGACGATCTAGATTTTTTTTTTTGTTTAAGAAGATAAGTGGGTGGTGAAAGCGAGAAAGTTGTTCAAAAACAATTGAAATTTTTTCCAAGTGTCGAAAATAGTCAGAAGATCGTAATTTGCCCTCTGAAGAGTTTCAAAGTAAGAAGAGCGGTATATGCATGAATATTGACAAACCGCTAGGGAAGCGGTTTGTCCCAGTGGTAGAGAGCGTCTAATCGGTGAGATTAGATAAGCGACGTGCCTCTACCACCACTGTTGTAACGGTGACCGGCTCCTCTGAATTCAATTCATGAGCCTCAAAAATCGCTTCCCGGTGGTTCGGAACCCACCTAAAGCAGTAGGTCCATTCATCTCTCATCATCATCCTTCCCATTACCCACGCACAGGCCCAAGAGCCCATGTGGGCATCACCCTCAAAAAAAAAATCATTGTATGTTAAAGATTAAGAGAATTGGAGTTGTTGAAGCTAATCGACTTTTCGAGCTGCGAACAGCTGGTTCATCATAAAAAATAGTGAGTTTTACAACACCGCATGATTTTTCCGAAGCTACGCTGTCACTTTTAACATTCAGTAGAATGTGTTTGCATTAGAAGAAGTTCCAATTTCACACAATCTGACAACGAAGCTATTTTTCGGGTGGAGGGGGAAATAGTCAACTTACGTTGCGCCAACTATAATGTGAAATTATTTACTCTTCCCAACAATGCCTTAAAAATTTAATTTTGACAAATGATTCTTGAGATATTGACAATTTGATGACTGTAAGTAGGCCTACTTGAAAAATATCTAAAAATCTATGGTTTCCGGATCCGGCTGTTACACCTTTCATGACACTCTGTATATCATCAATATTTTATGCTCAAAAAATAGGGATTTCGGCATTTGATTGGCTATAGAAAAGGCGTTCTAAAACACAGTTTTGAAGTATACTTTCACAAAATTTCCCGGGGGGAGGCCCCCACGCCCGCTTGGCTGAGGAGGTACACCCCCAGGCCCATTAGAGCCCCCAGTATTTGATTCAGTTTGGTATTGAAGTAGATTATGTCTTACATACATAACAGAATTATCAGTGATCAGTAACCCACTACCCAGAAGCAAATCTTGCCCCCCGCTTGCCCCCCCAATGAAAATTTTGAATTTACGCCCCTGTCAGTTAACCAAGTTTCAATATTAGTATTCCATTATCAGGTCACCGAGTTTCAAGTTTCAATTATTAGTATTCCATTATCAGTTAACCAAGTTTCAAGTTTCAATAGACACTAAAAAAAAATTTGAAAAAAATTTAGGTACATTATCTCGTTTTTTTTGTTTCATGCGTTCTTATTTTTATATTAAATATTTTATATTTTTTTCTCCTCTCATAGTAAAAAGGTAAAGGGGTTCTTCCTCAGGAAAGCTTTTAGGCCAGTCAATAAAGGTCCAAAAAGGCGATTTCCGTCACAAAATTAGGAGGAAGCTGGATTTCTCACCATCGATAGAACCATCCCAGAGTGTCATTTTCCCAAAAGTCCCAGAGAATCCCGTTGGAGCTTTCCCCCCAGCCCCCCCAATGCTCAGAAATGCAGGTTATCACGGGAAATCAATTATCTCGGTACCTATTCATCGGAAAACCTTCATTTATACGTCATTTGATTTGCAATATTATGGGCTACAATATTGGTCCTATTGATTTTTTCGATAAAATTGATAGATTTTTCAAAAAAATTATATAAATGTCTAATTTTTGGATTTTGCAAAGTTCAATCTTTAGTTTTTTCCGTTTAACTTCTTTGGGAGCCTTTTTTCGGAAAAAATACCTGATGAGGTGCAATTACGTTTTCGTAGATATTGTGCAGATTTTAGTAAGCAGAATACAATTTCTGCCTGTCAATGGGTGGGGGGGTTAAGCTTTGCCAATGGTATGTGTTTTATAGTGTGCGCTAC
Organism: Sogatella furcifera; assembly: GCA_017141385.1. Classification (NCBI taxonomy): domain Eukaryota; kingdom Metazoa; phylum Arthropoda; class Insecta; order Hemiptera; family Delphacidae; genus Sogatella; species Sogatella furcifera. Next base: position 10,581,257 of record CM029546.1, read on the forward strand.
CGATAAAAATATTTGTGCAGACTGGAAAATTCTTCAATTTTAACATGTCACAGTCATTTTGAATTTTGAGAAACTGGGTCCAGAAAATTTTATTTTGTGAAGAGTAACTTCAAAGCGTATTCATAAAAATGTTAGATCTTCATTGTCTTTAAATGCAACCCCCACCAAAATAGTTTTTTCGTAAACTTTCAAAAAATTTAATGACGCAGTTTTCATCACAGCGTGGGTACTCCTACATGCATTTACTGTTTTACCCTGAGTTATCACTGTAATTAATTTATCTATTTTTTCAACTAATTTTCCGGGTTTGATATTTTTCTCGGGTCACTCCCGTGTTTCGGGACACGTTAAGCCGTCGGTCCCGGCTGCCTGAAGAGCAGTCGTTAGATTTTGTCAGAGGCCCTGAAACCGATCAGGTACGACCTGAAAACTCTGCCAGCAGACCTTAGCCAGCAAGGTCACATGGTATTATTATTCTATTAATTTTCCAAATTTTTAGTGGTATCTGTTCTTGCTTAATGTTTCACTGAATCGTAAGTCTGTGTTGAAATTTAAACAAAACTACCTTAAGTTGGTTAGTTTTAGAGCTATTTTTAGAAATTTCAGGTACCCCAATGGACTTTTTATTAATTATTGTAAATCGAAACCAATATAATGATCTTAGTATTTTCATTTATTATTTTAATGCATATATCACGCATTTCACTAACAACTATCAGGCTGAATATTGAAACAAGATTGAACGTCGGTGAAGGGGAAATTGCATTATTAGTGTCTTTATAGTAAATTTGGTTTTTATTCACTTCATCATTATAAATTATCCCATAATCTCTGTACTTATATGGTGTCTCAAATTATAATATGTCATCAACACTTTTGATAATCCTCGTAATATACGAGCCTATTATGTCAGAGCAAAGAAGACATTCCGTCAAGATGAAAAAATGACTCCAGCTTGATCAATAGAGGTTAAAAAATTATTAATTTTGTCTTAAAGTTTAGATCAGAATGTTTTCTACAATTTTAGACTATATAATTTTTGAATCAATATTGACCTAGCTGGAGCCATTTCTCTATACGTTTGATATGGCGTCTTGCATGTTGATTTATTTTCTATGCCTTCAATTAATGAATTACGAGTATGTATAGTCTGCCCAAGCAAAGAAGACCCTCTAGTAAGATGAGAAAATGACTCGGTCAATACTTGTTTAAAATTATTGATTTGCTCTCAATCGTAGGAAACATTCTAATCCAGGGCTTTATGATTTGTGGGCCCCTAGGCTCAGCTTGTGGTGCGGGCCCCTATGGACCTGGGGGATGTACCCTCTCAGCTGAGCGGGGGGCTCGGTGGTCCTCCCCCGGGAAATTTTTGTGAAAATTTACTCCAAAATTGCGTTTTAGAAGGCCTTTACATGGTCTATTAAAAATGAGGAAATCCCTATTTTTTAGCATAAAATATTGATAATGATTCCTTACACCAAGTAGACAAAAAAGTTCCATGGGACCAACTCCCAAAAACGCTTTGTTACTGAGATAACAATGGCGGAAAATTGAGATTTTTCAAAATATATTAATTTTTCTTATTTTTTAGAGGCTTTAGTGAGGTTCTAAAATGATCAATTCCTATATAAAATTAGCTGAAGAATTTAATGAAACCAGTTCCAAGTTTGTAACTTCAACGGTTATTGAGTTAATTGAAAAAATGTGCTAGAAAACGCCATTTTTTCAACAATAAGGGTTATAACTGGATAAGGAATCACAAATTTGTATTTTTTATTAATGGAAGTTGAAGAGAGTCGGATTCTAAAGGAATAGTTAAATGGCGGCGATTGTGTAAATCTTACCCAAATCTCAGTAATGGCGATCAAAAACCGCAAAATCGCTACTTAGCACAAATTCATCACTTGTGCTATGTTTTGTCAATATTGCAATTTTTGATCGCCATTTCTGAGATTTGGGTAAGATTTACACAATCGCCGTCATTTAACTTTTTCTTTAGAATTCGACTCTCTTCAACTTCCATTAATAAAAAATACAATTTTATGATTCCTTATCCAGTTATAACCCTTATTGTTGGGAAATGGCGTTTTCTAGCATATTTTTCCAATTATCTCAATAACCGTTAAAGTTACAAACTTGGAACTAGTTTCATTGAATCCTCAGCTAATTTTACATAGGAATTGATCATTTTAGAACCTCATTAAAGCCTCTAAAATATAAGAAAAATTTATATATTTTCAAAAATCTCAATTTTTCGCCATTGTTATCTCGGTAACAAAGCGTTTGTGGGGGTTGGTCCTATAGAACTTTTTTGTTTACTTGGTGTAAGGAATCAGCCTGAGAAGTATTGCACATTCCTCCTGAAACACCCTGTATAAGACCAATTAGATACTATCATTACAAAACAAATACAAATTCAAGATAGATTCATGATGAGTTGTTGAAAACTCGTTCATTTTGAGATTAGGATAAAATTAAAAATATTATACAACTCATTCTTTCAATGTTGCAGTCTTTACTAGCTTACTTTGCAGAATTGATCCCGATAGAACCACTGTTACGATTTTGAAGCTGACGTTTTTAATAAGATTTAATTTTATTCATTCAAAGTGAATTTAGCTTCAATTAAATCAATAAGTGCCAAACTTCCAATTTTGTTGGGTTTGGTAGTGCGAACTGCCAAAGGATTTAACTTATTACTATACAGTTATTTATTATTCACTATCAGAACAGCTTAGCAATATCTACCATTTCATACAAAAATAACTAACAATGGTTGTGGACTGGAAAAGGATTTCTCAGAAATTTTTTCAGAAAAAGTACTCTAAAACTATGTTTTTTTTAGAGTTTTAAGCCTTATTATTAGTTCATCATATTTGTGAACATACTGTATTAATTTCTAATTAAATTTTATCAAGTATGCTGTGTAATATGTAATTTTGAATGATTGTAAGTTTATATCCGAATTTTAAACAAATAAAATTCATCTTAATTCAATTCTTCAACCAGGCAGGTAAACAGCTAATCGCAGTTCTATCACCAAAGACAGTAATTTTGTTTAGGAGGGTTTTAAATAGGTTCAACGTGTATTATTATGGAACAGATGCATTACATTCAACAGATACAGATTCTATAACTCAGTTTGTGTGGCCATTTATTGAAATAAGTTTGCTCAAATGCAGGTTGCCAAGTTCTAAAAAATATTTTTTTCTATATTTTTGTGGTGCGGGCCCCTAGGCGCCAGCCTAGTTGGCCTAACCTTAAATCCGGTACTGTTCTGATCTATAATTTGAGACCAATTGAAGGTCTTCTTTGCTTGGACAGACTATACTTGTGACTACTGTAAATGATTGAAATTAATCTCATCCATTCTTCCCTAATCTATTTCAGTAATTGCATAGCTCCACATTATATTATTATTATTATTATCATCATCGTATTGCTTATTTTGTGGGGAGTTCCGAAGAAGTTTCACAGCTGACATATAGTACGGTGCAATTAGACTCGAACCTCAACACCCAAAGAGAAAAGACGATTCCTACGCCAACTTATTCTATACAACCCCTTTATTTTTTGGTAAAAAGTTACACCCTTATGAGCGTCGGGTTTTTGTGGGAGGGGGGGCTGAAAGGTGAAAAATTTCAGTTTTTCGTAAATTGTAGCCGAACCAAGCGTCGGACGAAAAACTTTCATTCATGTTTTTTCTAGAAAACAAAATTTGGAAGAGATTGAGACCAATCACAATTCTGTATCATCAACCGTTCCCAAGTTACAATTTTTTGAAAACTCCATATTTTTTTCACAGGAATTATTCCGTTACTTTGAAAGTTTGTAACTTTGAATTGGAAACACTTGCAACCGTATTTCAAAATCCCTCTCGGCGAAATTCATTTCTCTTCAATTTGAGACCAAATTCACACTTCTATGTTCAGTGGTTCATGTGCTACAGCGATTTTAAAATACCCTTACATCCCCAAAATCCCCTAAAATTACATTTTATCATACAAAAAAATACTAAAAATATCTGGATTGGCTTATAATACTATAATTATTATGGAGGGCGAAATTCTGTACATTTTGAGACCAAGATCATCACTCTACCTTCATCAGTTACAAAGTTACAAATGAATAAATTAATAAAAATAAGTAAAAATTAAAATAGCTGATTTTACAGCAATCTTTTCATCAAAGTTTTATTCAAGAAATATAGTGAATCATATATAGTATCAAAGAGTATATTTTTCTCTACAATTAGAGACAAAATTAACATTTTTTGAACAATTACAGAATTAGCTAGATCCATTTTTCAAACCAAATGTCGAGCTCAGAGCTCACTCTGAGAGGCGCTCTTTACACTATGAATGATATATTGAAACGCTTCGCTGAGCTAAAGAAGACGACGATTGGTTTTGAAAATATACGTAGCTCATTAAATAATCGTTCAAAAAATATGAATTTGGTCTCAAATTGTAGAAGAAAAAATGTGATCTTTAATATCATATAAGATTCATCATGATTCTACAATGAATTCCTAAAGATAACAGTGTTGGAAGATCAGCGTTTTCAATTGTTAAAAAATTACACATAATTCATTCTATTGTAACTCGGTAACTATTGGCGGTAGAGCTATGTTCTTGGTCTAGAAATGTAGAGTGATTTATCCTCTAAAAGATGGTATATTAAAATTTCTTGTTCAATGCTTATTGTTAGACAAATTTCAATAGAATTGAAAAATGAGCGAATTTATCATAAAAGTGTGATAAAACCGGTTGTGTACCTTCTTATGTCAAAGGTCTCGCAATTCTTATAGTAACCATCTGAAAGAGGAAGATTTTCTCTACATCTCTTGGTAGTTTCAGATTTTTCCGTTCACAACTTTCCGATTGGGAGCATTGAAATGTGAAAATTTTGAATTTTTAATGTGCAGGTATATTTAAGGGTATCATTTAAATCTGAATTTTGGAGTCTTCCACCGAATTTGGATTATAATATATGAATTTATACCGCCGTGATGAGTAGAAAATGATGAGCTTTTAAACGATAGAATCCGACGTACCAATCAAAAGTTATGAGGGAATATAAATTATTAAAATTAAAGGAATGCTTTTGACCAACCCCCATGAACCCTATGATAGTCTTGGTCGTGTCAACAATTTTTATGACATTCTAGGGTCTCAAGAAACAAAATCTAGAAGTATGAGCCAAACCGAATATTTTTAGTTTTTTTTTAATGATAAAATGTAATTTTAGGGGATTTTGGGGATGTAAGGGTTTTTTAAATCGCTGTAGCACATGAACCACTGAACATAGAAGTGTGAATTTTGTCTCAAATTGAAGAGAAATGAATTTCGCCGAGACGGATTTTGAAATACGGTTTCCAATTCAAAGTTACAAACTTTCCAAGTAACGGAATAATTCCTGTGAAAAAAATATAGTTTTCAAAAAATTGTAACTTGGGAACGGTTGGTGATACAGAGTTGTGATTGGTCTCAATCTCTTCCAAATTTTGTTTTCTAGAAAAAACATGAATGAAGTTTTTTCGTCCGACGCTTGGTTCGGTTACAATTTACGAAAAACTGAAATTTTGCACCTTTCAATACCCCCCCTCTCCCCCAAAAACCCGACGCTCATAAGGGTGTAACTTTTTACCAAACAATAAAGGGGTTGTATAGAACAAGTTGGCGTAGGAATCGTCCTTTCTCTTTGGATGTTGAGGTTCCGTCTTTTTTTTATCTAATTGCACCGTACTAATAACCACAATTTCCCATGATGGGAAATTATTATGGTAGTTCTTTAATATTAAACAAAGTTATTGGAATTTTGGTGAATTTATTCAAATTTCATAGAGCCAAACACAAAAATAACACTAAGCACTAATCCACGATCGGAAATTATTGAATTTTGAAAGAATTTAGAGCACGAAATTCTCACATCACAATTTTGCCATGATACTTTTACAATTATACTTTTATTTCAGTGTAATATGAATACACCTCAATATTTAGAAACCCTATCCAAATTTCTAACCCTAGTTAGGTTGATAAAGTTTATCGCCAGCGTAACAAATATTTTTTGACAAACTTCTCGCGTACAGTACACAGAATGTATTCCTCCACTGTATGAAGCTGAATCTGGGAGCTACTGGTTTAATTTCCTTTGATGTTGATGTATGTATCAAATCGGGCAGTGAGAAAAAACATTCGTTTCAATAATAGTTCAATTCCTTCCAATTGGATTGTTTCATTTGATACACACGTGTGGGCTCTATCGAAAGGAGAATTACGTCGCGGATACACAGATTGAGAAATACCAGTTAGAAACTGAACGGAGATAATCCATTCTAATTTTATTTATTAATCTAATAAAAAAAGACAGGCTCTTCTTTCTTTCTAATAAGAATACCCAATCTCAATGAGTAACAAGTTGGCAAGCTGATAATTAGTCAGCTATTGATGATCAACTTTGGCATTATTGATAATTCATATTATCTTATCGGCCTTCTGGAAGTCTAGGACGATTTTGTTCTCAATAACTTTTAGAAATTAAAGGCTAATTTTTTTGTACACCCAGATTAATTTTTTCACGAAATGAAAAAACATTTTTGCGTGCCTTACACAAGGAGTTTGAACATGTGATTTTTCTCGTTTTTTCAATGATGGGTTTATACGATGCCAATTGACGAGACAATTGTCGTAGGACAACTGATGCCGGAATCCATCAGCTGATGTTGTCAATTATTGGAGTTTTCATCTAGACATGTCTAGATGATGGTTTAAAATCAAAAGATGAAATAATTGATACTTTATATCAGCTGTACGTTCTAGAAGACAATTGTCAGAGGACAATAATTGTCTCGCCAATTGGCATCGTAGTAACCCGGCATAAGCAGTATGTGATTGCGATTAACGTTTCAAGTGTCGACCGAGGATTAAAAAAATATTAGGGAGTTGAAATAATTATATATTAACTTATTGACTCTGTTCACGTTTCATCCAATTGCTTTTACGTTGAGTTGAGATTCTCGATTTACTTCATACCAATCTTTTTGAATTCTTCTTATAACTTTCAATAATATTCTTAATTTTAGATAGTGCAAAAGAAATCCCACTATACACTGTTCCAAAAGTGCACCATGCTTTTAGCTAGAAACAAGAAATCAGTTGGCCCCCAGAGACAATGTGCTTCAATGTGTTTCTTTCTTTGTAGAAACCAGTTCCTCACGTTCCTTGGAACAGCAATATTGTGTATATTATTAGGTCCCTATTGTACTTTTCCAACAAGTTTTATGACAGCGAGAATGAGTGAAGCGTTTATAATTCGTTCTTTGAAAAGGCTGAAACGAAGAATCTTCTGCTCGAAAACTTTCTCCTTGTCAATAGAGATACAAGTTGGCAGAGAAGCGAACCTTGCTTATAGCAGGTAGAAACTCAGTGGAAATAGGGGTAGGGGGTGTCTTTGAGTCTTTCCAGGCAAGTGGAATTTCTTTCTTTGCTGTCTCTCTTTATGTGCGTTTCCTCCCTTTGTGTTATATACTGTGTTCCTGTTGGTCAATAATTCACGCTAGTTTCGCTCTTGTCTGACCCTTGGTACCCGTACCCATGTCCCATGTGATCTGCCACAGTATAGTGCCAGTGTCAGTATTCTCAACTCAGTTCAAATCTGGTTCTTGAGTGCTAAGGTCCCCGTATACCTTCCACCATCTTCTCAATATTGAAGGCTCTGTTCTTTACTTCGAATTGTGAGTACTTGTAATGTTTATTTCTCGATCTAATATTCAACCAATGGGCAAATTACAGCAAAAACATTTTCATCCACTGTGATGATTATTATTAGTAGATTAATTATTAGGGGTTTACTTTTGCAGGTTTCAATTCTTTCTGTTAGATTATTGACAAATTTAAATAATTGAACTCATTGATTACATTCCCAATAGACTTTGATTCTTCTCTACATCATTTTCCTTATTTGCTACTGTATTTATTTACATGTATATTTTTATTCATTAGTGGTTTACTATTGCAGATCTGAATTATTTTTAGTTGATTTATTGACACATTTGATAATTGAACTCATTGATTACATTCTCTCTTGATGACTTTGATTCTTCTTTACATCATTTTCCTTTTTTGATTTTTCTCATTTTTCATTTTTCTTTCTTCTGTCACTTCATTTTTCTTCTTTCTGTAACTTGCTCATAACTTACCTAACTGATTCTTTCTCTATTTTATCAGTATCATTATTAAAGAAAAGGCTACTCATCAATTTTCTAGCCATCCGAAATATTAATTTTAAAGAATAACAATTATTGGAAAGCGATGTGTGCACTGTTCAATTACAAACAGTGTTATAATTATTAACAATACGTTCAATTTTATACATATGATGATACGTTCATACATATTAAATAAAAAAATTGAATTACTAAGTCTCTTATGATTATTAAAACGTTCAATAATAGAAGATTTCATGAGAGGATTCAAAAGAACTACTATATTCTCTTTCTTTTGAACATTTTCAATTCTTCTGGAATTAAATGTATTCCAGTGTGTTCTGTAATATTATTGGAGTTGTTGGGGACTATTTTTACATACTCACTGTTTAAAAATAGAAATTCTGTAACTTACTCTGTCTAACTGATTCTTCCTCTCTTTTCTAGTCACATTCGGAGGCCATTTCCTTTCTACTTGTTACGAATAGTGAGGGCTTATGCAACTACGAATTGAATGAATAACTTCATATTACAACAATCCACTAGAGCGCCTTCCCGTTATCTGGAAGACTCGGACAAATAATAGACCCGATATCAGTTGCTTGGAAGCCTGTTCGTACTACAAGCACTTGTTATATCAACACTAAAGGTTGGTCAATCGATATTATTTACTGCTTATTAACATTATCGTATGTTTCTGTAATCTCTTATTTAAGAATTCAATCATTCATTCAAAAATTTTATGAATGTATTGCACATTATACTTATATACATTATATACATTATTCTAGATGCACCAGACTTCATTTAAGATTTTCAATGCCCCTTCTTTATTTGTAAAAAAGTTTTGCTAGTTACATTTTTTATATGTTATGTCATACATTTCGTATCTTTGGTGGAAATTTCAATCATTGAGAAAATTTGAATAAATTTGTTGAATATTAGATTCACAATTTAAAAATTGCATTGTATTGTCAAATTACAGTCCCTTATGGATTTCATTGTGCTCGCATTCCGCGGTTTTCCAAAGATAAATTGGATGAAAAATTGAGTAATTTTCGATTAATAATCTATTGATAAAGAGATATTGATGCACTTCATATTCTGGTAAATGCCAGAGAGGCCATTTATTCTTTGACTTCTTATTCAACATTATTCATTCAGAATACTATAGTTTGCGCAACATAAGTTCTCGAAAATATGTTTTTCTTCTGAATATCTTCGAAGAGGTTCTAATTTCTCACAATCTGGCAAAGCTGCCTTTCAATAGGTGGAGAGCTCTATCACAAACTTATGTTGCGCTAACAATAGATTAGTTTACAAGCCTGCAAGTCTATTGTGTTCTTCACTGAATATCTATAGTCTGTCCAAGCAAAGAAGACCCTCTGGTAAGATGCAAAAATGACTCCAGCTCGGTCAATATTGGTTCAAAAAATATTGAATTGGTCTCAAATTGTAGATCAGAATGTTTCCTACGATTGAGACCAAATCAATAATTTTTGAAGCAATATTGACCGAGCTGGAGTCATTTTCTCATCTTGCCAGAGGGTCTTCTTTGCTTGAACAGACTATATCTATGAATTATTGCATGATAGTAATAGAATAATTTTTTCAATTTTCAATAATGTAATAATTTTCTATTGGGCGAATACCTTCAGGAGTTAATCCATATTTCGTATCACTACTCCTTGAGACAACCTAATTTGTTCATTTTCTGCTTTGTTTTATCGCCTAAAAATTTTCCTATGATTTTTATCGTTTTGTTAATTATTTGAAAAACAGGATATGGATGTGTCAAAAATAACTATAAAGAGCAATTTTCTCCGCCATCTTATCGTAAAAACAATCAGTATCAATGTTTCATACAGTTTACACGCAGTAAATGTTGAAATGATTGTTTATTTGATCTTGAAATATTAATAAGTTGCTTTAAAAATAATAAGTTACCTATAGTCTGTCCAAGTAGAGAAGACATTCCGGCAAGAAGGGAGAATGACTCCAGCTAGTTCAATATTGGTTCAAAAATGATAACTTTGGTCTCAAATTGTAGATCAGAATATTTCAAAATATTTGAGACCAAATGTTCAATTTTTGAACCAATATTGAACAAGCTGGAGTCATTTTCCCATCTTGCTAGAATTTCTTCTTTGCTTGGAAAGATTATACTTCTATTGGACTTGAAAATATCATTGATGGAGCACTACTTTTACTTTTATCCTCAATTGACATTATTCATAGAATAGTTTATTCAGTTGCTGATCTTCGATGATCACTCAATCGAAAATGACTTTCAAAAATACGTATATTATTAAATTGATGAAAATAGAAATTATATAAATTTCCTTTCTCTCTGTAATTCTCCTTATATTGATTTAATATATCATGAATCGTGAATCAAGTTGGGAAATAATATAATATTGTTACTTTCCATGATAAAGATTCTAGTCATCACAAATTATTGGATATACTGTGCAATACTTCTCAGGCTGATTCCTTACACCAAGTAGACAAAAAAGTTCAATGGGACCAACCCCCAAAAACGCTTTGTTACCGAGATAACAATGGCGGAAAATTTAGATTTTCCAAACATATCAATTTTTCTAATTTTTTAGAGGCTTCACTCAGGTTCTAAAATAATCAAATCCTATGTCAAATTAGCTGAGGTATTCAATAAAACCAGTTCCTAGTTTGTAACTTCAACGGTTATTGAGATAATTGGAAAAGTATGCTAGAAAACGCCATTTTCCAACAATAAGGGTTATAACTGGATAAGGAATCATAAAATTGTATTTTTTATTAATGGAAGTTGAAGGGAGTCGGATTCTAAAGAAAAAGTTAGATGGCGGCAATTGTGTAAATCTTACCCAAATCTTAGAAATGGCGATCAAAAATCGCAAAATCGCTACTAAACACAAATTTATCACTTGTGCTACGTTTTGTCAATTTTGCGAGTTTTGATCGCCATTTCTGAGATTTGGGTAAGATTTACACAATCGCCGTCATTTAACTTTTTCTTTAGAATTCGACTCTCTTCAACTTCCGTTAATAAAAAAATTTTATGATTCCTTATCCAGTTATAACCCTTATTGTTGAAAAATGGCCTTTTTTAGAATATTTTTCCAATTATCTCAATAACCGTTGAAGTTACAAACTTGGAACTAGTTTCATTGAATTTATCAGATAATTTTACATAGGAATTGATTATTTTAGAACCTCACTAAAGCCTCTAAAAAATTAGAAAAATTAATATATTTTGAAAAATCTCAATTTTCCGCCATTGTTATGTCGGTAACAAAGAGTTTTTGGGGGATGGTCCCATGGAACTTTTTTGTCTACTTGGTGTGAGGAATCAGCCTGAGAAGTATTGCACATTCCTCCTGAAACACCCTGTATAATTTATACACATTGTGGCGGTTTTTTTCTCAGCTTGCTCGGACTACACCTCCTATATTTTCTGGTAACTAACCATAACCAAAGACAATCTACTATTTAGATTCAATTCTATTTGGCTTAACTAATTATTCCACACTAGATTAATATTTAATGAATCAATAATTAATCACAGTAGCCCACCCTTTGAAATGAATTTATTTAAAGGGTACCTGTGATCAATTTTATTGATTTATTACCGTACATAAAGTATTTGTCTATGTAAACATAGGTCTATTTATACTGTGCATACTTATTCTATGATACTACGTTCTAATTTGTTAATGATTACCCAAAGCAGTTTCTCGCTTGTTTTGATGAGTGTTGAGCAAGATATTTGTGTACGTTAAGTTTGTTGTGGCTGATAGCAGTTTTGGGTACGTGTTGCGGACAGCGTAGCTAGAAGTTTGTTCCTCATCTCGGCTTGGGTGTGTGGAGCCGAACGTTATCAGGACGAGTAGTAGTGTGTAGCGTATCCCGACCTACCCGAATGTACAGTTTGTTGACTAGTCACCCTCACCCCACCCCTCAGCATCCCATCCACCCTCGCATTCGCTATTATCGACCCGGAGCGCTGCGTCCCCATCCTGCGCACAAGCCCTATTCTGGGGACCTGGGCCACAGCCCTGTGTTATGGATTAATTTCCATTACGCGCAGCACCCACCTCCCCAATCCCAATAGCAATTTTCCCCTTGAAGCTGTTCAGAAAATTAGAGATCACAGTTGACCCTGCTCCCATCATACACTGCCTACTAAATTTACTAATGCAATTAGTTTTCGCTAATGTTTTCAAAATATTTATCAACTAAATTTTGTTTATTTTGTTGATATAATACGTTTTGGGCTACCTGACACATGAATGTATTCTGTGGATTCTAACCAATCCAATTACTGTAGCTAATTTTCGGGAGTTAGGTACTTCCAAATTATGTTTTATTTTAAACTAACTTATTTAATCAAAAATTTAAATGAATTCAATCGCCACAAAATTTTAATGCGGTCGATGTAATGAAGGAATGAAACCAAAACTTATTATTGAGCTCTGAAATTGTCAAGTTAGGCCGGTATTACACGATAATAGTTCTATGATCATAGTTGATCATATGGAAAGAGATAAAAATACGAAATCATATTTTTGTCTCTTTCCATATGATCAACTATGATCATAGAAATATTATTGTGTAATACCTGCCTTACGGATGTTTCATCTATTTCGTGTTTTGTAGGATCAGACCTTAGTTTTTTCCGTTTTCATGAAATTTTATTGTATTAAAGTATCATGAATTGGAAGTTAATAGTACTATGTGTGTTATGAAAATAAAAAATCAAACATTAATTCTTATTAACCAATATCCAACTAATTTACTCAAGGAGTCAAGCTATTACACTGTAATCCTGACCTTGTTCCTGACAATTTATGTTCAGGAGTCCAATAGTCAAATATATTGCTCCTTGCCTATCATCATCATAAATGCATCTAACAATTATGTAAACCGAATTACTCTTTGTAAACAGAATTACAGTCTCTTTTGTAAAGTTTAATTATTGGTTTCAACTATTTAATCAATTTCTGGCTGAGTATAAAAATTGATTAATGCCTTATTCACCTGAGGGCTGATGCCGATTTTCGTAGTCCTGAATCAGAAGTTTATAACTTATAGGGTTCAATGACATTGAACCATTGCACAACTAGAACTACTTTTACTATTCCAATAATCTTCTAACTCTATAATATCTTTCCTCCAAGCAATTCATCAACGTTCTAAGGCAATCTTATGGTTTCATTAACTGGCAGAAAACTTTCCGTTACTTCTATTTGTGTTACAGTGACCGTTGATCACATTATTAATGGGCTAGTAGATCGTAATAGAGAAACACTAGGTCGATTCTAGTTGAGAACTCGAGATAAACAATGTAATTAGAATAATATTTCAATATTAATATTCATTTCCAAATTACAAAATAACAACTTTCTGTTGGTGTTAATTTGGATTCGTAGTATACCAAATGATAGATATTATTGATAGTGGAACAACCGTTAGTTACTGTTGGAGTATTGGTCATTAGTAAATAATAGCTGATTGCTCGCGGATCTTCTGAACTGAACAGATAATATTTTTCTTGACTTGAGATGATTCGAGACACAAACACTTTGGAGTGGATCTCTTTAGTTGTAAAGATTTCTAGTTCTTGGATGTTTGATCATTATCATAACGCTGTCCCTGTGTTTTTCATTACATCTAAAGAAGGAAATGAATTGGATGTGTATTGAGTTAATTGCTATTGGAAGTTCTTCTCCTTTTTTAGTATATTTTTCAAATTTAATGTGGGCCTACTCAATTTCCATTCTGGGAACGTTTTGTTGCTAAAAGTTGTATAGATTGTCTATTGCTTTGTACAAGCACAGAAGACATTTTAGCAAGATAGGAAAATGCACCAGCTCCAGCGTGGTCAATATTGGTTGAAAAATGATAGATTTGGTATAAAAATTGTAGGAAACATTCTGATCTATAATTTGAGACCAAATTTATGATTTATGAATCAATATTGACTAAGCTGGAGTCATTTCCCATCCTGCCAGAATGTCTTCTTTGCTTGGACAGACTATAACAGGTTAGCCCACAAATTGATAATGAGAATCATTAGTAATTTAGAACAATGTTTAGAGGTGACACATTGCTTGTGCTGAACGCACAATTATGAATTTATGTATTGAAGAACTTCATTGAACCTCTGAAAGGCAAAGTATTTAATATTTATTTTCAATTTCTTCTCTCCTCATGAAATTGAATGAATCAATTCTTCCCTCATTAAATTGTTACACATCGATGAATAACGCTATTCATTAGGCTACAATGGAATGGAATAATATATTCTCAGGAAAATTGTAATACGTACTAGAATGTTTATAATTTTAGATCAGTCTTGATTCTCAAATTACCTCATTATTAATATAATATTACCTCAAATTACCTCATTATAAATGAATCACCCCAACAGTCTCAATTCAAGTAAAATACTACATTACTAATTTGTTTAGGTTTTATGAAATTTGTACAGTTTTCCAAAAAAGCAATTATTTAAATTTTAAGTTGATCTATGATGGTCCACTTGATTTTCTCTTGTTCTCACAAGAGACAATATTACACTATTGGTGATGATTCTCTCTTTCTCTTACACCATTGAATAATGTTCAGTTTATTTAGTTCATCATTCAGTTCTTTGTCCCTCCGCTTAATCTCTTTTCAACTGGCATCTCTTTCTCTCTATATCAATAATCATTCAAGGTCCTCTGTAGTTATCCGCTTTGAATTTGAATTTTGCCTTCTGTATTGGCCAGTTAATCTATTGGATTATGAGCCTTCAAGGCTCCAACTTTCATTTTATTACATATTTTTCATACTCAAGTTCACTTGATAACACACTTGTATCATCCTATGAGAGGATAAGTTTGAGATACCATTTTTTTTCTTCATTGCCCACTTTAAGAATCGATCAAATTATATATGAGCTTTAATTTTGAACTTGAACAGCATGGTGAGTTTGGGAGCTCAAAACTTGGTTTTTTGAGCGGTATAATCGTTGCGTTGCTTTGGAGCCTTTATTGAGCAAATGGAACGTAGGGCGTGGTCACAGCTAGTTGCGTCGGATTGTGCGATCCGCGGTGCGTGCAGGACCTCTCCTCCTCATCATCCTCCTCCTCGTCCTTCTTCCCTCCTCATCCTCACCATCATCCTGCTCCTCCTCCTTCTCATCCCTCTCAAACCACGCACCCTCTGACTCCCGTTATTGAACTTGAAAATTTTTGAATCCATGGAATTCACCTTCACCCGGCTATTGTTTGAATGCAGAGTTGGGCAATCTGCCTCTGTATTATCAACTTTATGAATTGTTCTCTTCCATTTGCGATACGCGGATGGTGGGATTCTCGCCTTAACACGAGTATTGGACTTTGCTATACTGTTATATTGATTGAATTGGAAGGAATAGGAAATAGAAGCAAGGTTTTAAAATTGAAGTTTTTATGGATATTTTTCGAGGTGAAGATGAAGTAAGCTCTAAGCTTGTGCGTGGATAAAGGGGAGCGCATATAATTTCTACTAAATCATCCATAAGTAATTTCTTTCTCCCATTGCTTTCAATTGAAAATCCAGTTATTACTAATTAATCATTAGGCCTACTGAAGAAACAGTTACTTCACATTACAATCGATACTACTTTACATTTGATTGGCAATAGCCGGGATAATAATTAAATTACGGGGTTTAATGGTTGAATTAAATGGCAATAGTATTTGCCGTTTATTTTGTAATAGGATTAACATAATAGCATAGAGGAAGGAATAGCACTGTGATGTGAAGGAGTTTACAACGCTTCATTTATGATAATAACAGCTCTAATATGCATTCACAGATCAGTATATTATCTATCAGTTACTAGCCGGCAGGCTCGCTTCACTTGCCTTCTTCGCCTAGCCAGGGGGCTCCGCCCCCAGGACCCCGCCAGTATCGGCAGTGTGAGTCAAACAGGCTCGCTTCGCTCGCCTGCAAAACCTCTGCCAGTGTCTGCTGAGACAAACGATAAGAAGGGGTTCGAAATTTATTGAACACAGCATTTATTGACCTAATCTAGACCTGTTTACCAAATTTCAACATTTTCTGCCAATTTGTTTTCGGAAAATCTAAGAATAAGTCCGAAAAATAATAAAACGCTAATATTGAGCGTAACCTTGGGAAGTATATCGGACATTGTTTGAAAGTTCATTCAATATCTTCTTAATTACTCCATCTATAATCTCGCTGAACCATTGAATTTACGCTAAGGATTGGTCGTATCAAGGCGGAAGATATGCAACCCGCAATATATGTACAATTTTGAAAACCTGATTACTGGCGTAATCTTGAACGGATTTCAAAAATATTTTAGCACAACATTTCTAGACCTTATCTGAACCTGCCCACCATATATCAACATTTTCTACCGATTGGTTCTCGAAAAAAATAAGAAAACGCCGAAAAACTATAGAAAAACTCATATATTCAGTGTATTCCTGAAAAGTTTTTAAAATCCGTTCTTAGCGCGCGTCTAAACGTCCAACTGAACATGCCTGCCAAATTTGAACGCATTCGGTTCAGTGGATTTTTAGTTCTGGTGATGAATGAATCAGTCAGTCAGTGCCATTTCGCTTATATGGATATAGATTGGGAGATAAGGGACTTCTAATGAACAAGATTGGGAAATAATATTGTGTACTAGAGCTAAATATAACAACGTTGTGATAATGAATAATGGTAATAATAACGGTAATAATAACGATGAATAATGGGGTATGTTATTATAGTTAGATTATTATAATTCAACTCAACTGTTAATTTCTAATTTGCTATCAATATTGTTCCCGAAGATTATTTATAATAGAAGGTAATTGAGTGTGTTACATCCCCTCATATCACAAGTCTTTATAATGGATTGAATGAATAATACGGTAGTTGAACATTGAAGCTAAATAGATTGGATAAATTCATTTATTGAAAACTTGATATCAAAGCAAAAATCCTTCATTCTCAATGTTTAATTGAAACGATTCTTTGCTAACTCCAAGATTATTCTTATCAATATTAGATTAGTGGAAGCCATCAGCTCAGTTAGCTCAGTTAGAGATAAGATTTGCTTTCCTTCTGCGTTGAGCCTTGTTGGTTCAGTACCTTGTTGGCTCTTGCAGACACCGTAAGTAATTTTATTTTTCAACTCTTTCGGTTAAGGTTTAAATTGATATTAAAAGATCAATTTCTTATTATTAACTATACAATATTTGAAAACTTATTATACTATTATGTAAATTAAATTACATCTTTATCTCTGTTGAATTATAAGCATTCCCATCAATGAAATATTCTCTTTCGATGGAATCTTCTCATTAACATTTTTTCATTGGTTGAATAATTAATAATGTTTTTTTATAAAAAGTTGGTTCTTCAGACATTCTTCGCAAGCAGTTCTTATTATAAGTTATTTGCTTCGACTGGATCACAATATTGATATTTTATCCTACTACGTTATGACATGTTGTTATGCGATTGTTATGACATGTTGAAACAGTTCAGTAGACGTTTAAATGAGAAAATTATTGAAAAATTCAATTAATGGAACGATTCACTAACTGAATATAGGCCTAATTATTGTAATTAATTAATTTAGGTAGACAGAATGAGATTGATAGTTCTTGCTTGAAACTAAAACACAATATGGTTTTTTACGTTCCAACATGTAAGATAATGTTTTCGTTGGTCCGCAAATCGATAAATTTTCAATTATATTATCTACCACCCTTGAAATTTATGACCTTTGTATATCAACTTGGGGAATGAATTCACTTTGGAATGAATATAATCATTTATGATACAATATTTAAAAACTCATTTATTCAATGAACATACTACATATTATTATTATTCAACAGAGCTATAGAAGTAAATTCTTATAGAATAGGTCATTTATCAAACTAATTACAGAATCTATTGAAAATTATTTCCCATGAAATGTTAAATGAGCTCATGACTTAATTGAATGAGCTCATGACTCACAAAGTAAGATTACTGGCAAATAAGATTGAAATTAGCATTCACTCTTTTGTATGACTCATCACGGCGGAAACAAATTAATGGAAAGTTGAGAAATACTTCATACAAAATTACGCATTAGCGCGTATACAGTTTTCCAATCACGGAGTAGTATAGATAATGGTATGATAAGTTCTTATTCTACTAGAATGGGCTGAGAGTAAAAAATGGAATAAATTGATGCAATATTTAACTATGCATCTTATTATAAACATGATTGATGTAATCCGATGAAGCTGATTGTACTTGATCTAAAATCGTACTTAAAATCCGGCGTTCCATTAGTTTGATACAAGACCTTACAATGCGATTGCTGTATTTCAATTGATACTTATACCGTTATACCGCAGAGTATATCACTCCTTGCTTATACCTTGCTTATACTCCTTGCTACTCTGTGCTTATTCTAATTTATAATGAGAAATAACAAGACACTGATGTGTCTCATTATGGAAAAATACCACAATATCTCATCAAATACCAATTGATTTCTTATATCATTTTGTGAAATTTCTTGAAATCGAATTGAAGCATGGATACCCAGCTTGAAAATTGAAATATTGAATTGAACCATAGACAGAGTTGGACACCCAGCTAAGGCTCAAACTTGTATAGGATTTTCACCTCGAGTATAGTTTTCTGAAAGAGTGGGTAGTGAGTATTCTTAAATATTTTTAGTGTGCTGAATGTGAGCTCGTATAACTAATGAAAGCCATTGTTCCACAAGTGCGGTCATCGAACTTGTTACTTCAATGCATTTAGAATTCTTGGAAGATTTTATTCAGACACTTTCAGGCCTTTCTTTCTAGTTTTTAGAATTCTTTCTGAATAGAATCATTTTGTTTCTGAATAACTATTGTTCTACATTGTTGAATATTCTTCTTTGAAATGGTGGAAGAATGGTGGTGTTCGGTTCTAATGCTGGTTGACATGCTGTCAAATTAGAATTTCAGTTTCGGATGATTTGGTTGGTGATTGTCAGTGCAGTGCAGCTCAGTATTGTGCTAGCAGGTATAAAATAGAAATGGTTGGGTCTTGCCAAGGACACGGCCCAATGTGGAGAGAAATAGTGTTGGCCTTGAGCCGTGCTCTAGGGTCGGGCTGAGTCTCTTTTTCACCCCCCGAATCTTTGCAGCCGTGGCGCTGCTTTCCTCTCTGTGTTTACTGGGCCCTGGTGCAGCATTTTTTCTGCTTGTCTCTGCTACAAAAAAACGCTCAATCTTTTCCCTTTACAGGTTCAGCCTGCTATACCGACAAACAGGATGCTAGAACTTTTTATCAGATTTCGAACACTTTGGTGGCCGAACAAGCTTTCAAACAGATTATCAAATTTTGAACGAAAAAGTCTGGATGAAATCAGGTTGAATTTCTTCTATCGAGTTAATTGAAGTACAGTACATGAAATGAATGACTTATGAAAAATGAAGGGAATAAATTTAGTTCTTCCATAAATGCATTAAATCGTTTTAATTCTTTAACAAAGACATGTAGGGCTGTAAAAGCCCTATCCGGATCTCATCCTCATTTTCCAAGAATCTTCATCCAATGAAATGACCTCAGATTAAGATTTAACTGGTAGGATTCTCCAGTAGGCTACATCTTGATTGGGTTAGATTACATTATTTTAAAAAATCACTTTACTTGAATAAATGTAACTTTCGTACCGCAATACATTCTATTTACAATTATATTCGAGCTTATTATTCTTATTATTTAATATTACATTCGGGAGATTTAATCTCGAGATTGAATTGGTAGGATTGTCCAGTAGTTTGGTCAACATTAAATTATTAAAGAAGTAACTTCACTTGAATATATTATTCTATGTAACTTTCGTATCGCAATACATTGTATTTACTATCATATTCGGGCTATGTCAATATGGAAGTATTGTCTATTAAAGTACAGACATACAAGTGTACTGTGTTGGCAGATGCCAACGTAACTAGCGGCTAGCAAATGTCTGTAGTGCTCAGCTCTTTCAGGACAGTCTGCGAGCGATCTGCAAGAGTATAACGAGTTGAGAGGTTCTCAACTTAACCGTTTCGATCTTGTAGACTGCTTTTAGACTGTAATGACAGAGCTGAGCATTAATAACAGACCACGGTATCCGGAATGGGTAGCAAATATCCAATTAGTCGTTAGATTCAAGGGTGTTGTATTAGATGTTATTTGAAAAAAGAAATTGATAGACTACCCATAATCATTAATAGACGAATAAATTCAACAGCTACAGCTTCACTCAAAAAACATTTGTCGTAGTTACTGGTCATTTTTCTTTCATTTTTTTCCGGCCAGCCACATATTTTCTGTTATTGAGGTGGTTTCTCGATCATACAACAAACGAACAAACAATATTTAACAATAACATTGAATTGTTGAACAAACAATACATTGAATTGTTGGTCTGTATGAATAGACTATATCATAACGATTGACTCGGAAGGTCTTCTTAATTATTGATCAAAAAAGTTGATTTTTCACTCAAAAAAGTATATTTTATACTTTAAGTTATTTATATTTTATACTTTTAAGTTATTGTTTGTTCAACAATATTTAACAATAACATTGAATTGTTGAACAAACAATACATTGAATTGTTGGTCTGTATGAATAGACTATATCATAACGATTGACTCGGAAGGTCTTCTTAATTATTGATCAAAAAAGTTGATATTCACTCAAAAAAGTATTGATCAATAAGGATTGTTGCCTAAACCTTCGTTGCAATGTTGCAATTATAATGAAACCTTCCGATTCAATTTGATATTATGTATAATCTTGTGTATCTTCTTAATTTTATCATCTTCGAAGAAAAACTGTACTGTGGTATTACATTCACGCTTAGTTGCTCATCGTTATCAATTTTATGGAGAATAATCTAAATTCTCTTGGTTGCTCCGTGCAAGAAAGAATAAAGAATAAAGTGCAACCTTGCATTTATTAGTGTTTTACCCAGTTAAACCAATTGGAACGCCAGGAACTAATAAATCAAATTCGAATAAACGTTTTCCTCACTGCAATTACATTATATTTCCATTTGAATATCTAAAAAATTCTTATGATTCATTTATTAGAAATACGTTATGAACAAATAACGATGGACAGTCATTCATTTAGCTGTGGTATGTTTATGCCACTAATCGTTAGTGAACTAATGATAAGTTCTTATCAAAATGAAAACATTAAATTAGTCCATTAGTTTTAACTCATTGGTTTTTAATAATTTCACGCCTTGGAATTATGGAAGAATGGAACGTTTTTATACTTTGAAATTAATGTGATTGAAATTGTTTTAAAAAATGGAACATTGGAATATACATTCATCTAGTTTGTGTAGAAAATTGATTTTTAAAAACAAACTAATCAACTTTCTTATCGAAGTATAGTTTAGTGTAGCTAGATTGAAAATGAAAGATTACAGAATGTATCCAATCCTTTCATTATTATGGTATAATAATTGTTCTCAATTGCTATTTCAATATTCCATTATTTTTTATGAAATGTGTTTCAGTGATGTTTGAAACTTGGTACTGTATTTTTTCTAGTAATAAAGCTAGGAACCTACTTTATCACTTCACTACCTACTTCATCCTTCTCCTTCCTACTTTTTTCAGCTCTTATTATAATTCCTAATCCCCTTGAATCACTCAATCATATTCTAACGTATCTGCATTTTAGACGTGTTAGTTATGAATATTGGTTTGATTTTTTAATTTCGTCAATCCTCCATATTCTCATCTAACACATTATATTGATTTTTATAAATTATACGTTTATTAGTACATAAGCATGAGACTGACCTAGTCTTCACTCTTCAAACGCAATTTCAATGTATATTAGCCTTCATTCTTCTGCTTTGTTGAATTGATTGATGAACTGTCGAGTTTAAAAATCTAATTCAGTTTGAGATGTAAAACTACATTAAATCAATTTTCAATATTAATGAATAATAAATATATTTATTTCTCCACAGAAAAAGAAAAGAAAAGCACCATACAATACAGTTCAATAAAAAAGAACACAAATAATTCATAATATGAAATAATAAGGAAATGAAAATACAACTAAGGACATTTAAGGACAACAAAAAACATTGCTCTATGTCTATTCCGTAATCAGGAAACTCCCGAGGCCCGCCTATTCGGGAGTGCCTATTTGGCTTTTGACAATATTAAATCTAAAAGTTAGTGTTTGTAGTGCTTCCTTTATAATTAAAATATTATTTATTAAGGTACTTTTATTTATATATTGATCCAAATTTCCTTGTACTTGGGAAACATTATTTTGTTATTTTTAATTAAATTTGTCTCCTATCTATAATTATTTTCATTTATTTTGTACTTTATTAATTATTTGTAATTTATTTTCAGAAAATGGCCTCTCCAGACTCAAACTCAGTACTGTCCGGCTTGAGCAACATGGTGTTGGACGCTGACGATGCCTTTCTGCAAGACCTGCTCCAGGACAGCTCGTCGATCTCGCCGTCGTTCAAGTGCGGCAACTGCAGTGATGGAGGAGCCAGCGCCTCGTCCCGCTGCCAGGAGTGCAACGAGCTGCTCTGCGACAGCTGCGTCAGCGCCCATCTCAGGGTAAGACTCACTAAAGATCACATCATCGTCAGACTCGAAAACGACAGTCCCAATCATTCGTCGTCAACTCCAAACCAACTGTCTCCATTCTCCAGACAAGGTACTAGTCCAAATGGAACTCTATATTGTGAACTTCATCTCAATGAAGTAATGAAATTTTACTGTGATAACTGTTTGATGCCGATTTGTGCGGATTGTTCCACAAAGGAGCATCGTAGTCACTCTATTGCCTATCTCCAAGATGCAATCGAAGGATCTCGTATGGCAAACTTCAAGCTGCTTACTGATTCGAAAGCCGGTGCCCAAGCTGTCAAAGACAGCATAGAAATTACGCAGCAAATGCTGAACTCGATTAACATGAAAGCCGATCTTATGACCAGAGACATCCAGTCCAGTGCTACCAAACTACAGGTGGCCATCAAAGAGAGGGAGGCTGAGCTGTTGGTTCAGGTGGAAAAAATTCGACAAACCAAAGTTAGAGTGTTGGCTCAGCAATTGGATAGTTTGCGCCAAGCATTCAACAGATTCATCTACACATCAGAACATTTGACTGAAGCCCTTGAACTGGGCTCGCCCATGGACCAACTGCAAGCTAAAGCACAGGCTTACAAGGATTTGAGATTTTTGAGTGCTGTTAAAGTGAGCCTTCAGCCTCAAGAGGATGACTGCTTGTCGTATGTGCCACCTGATCTAGATGTAGTGAGAGCAGTCACTTCGTATGGAGATGTCGTCAGTGCCGGCTACCCACATTCCAATTTGAACCTGGCCCTCGGCGAAGGATTGATCATGCAAGCTGTGAGAGGAAGACTGGCAGCCGCCAACGCCAACGCCTCTCCTCTCAATTTCTACTCGAAATCTAACTTATGCAACGATCTGATCACCAACGGCCATGAAGTACCCTGTCTTCCAGGATTTGAAAACAATATAGCAGCAGTAGGTGAGATTGGCGATAAGCGCGATATTTCCAAGTTTATCGGCTACAGAGAGAAGCAAGTCGGTTATTCGGCAGCTATTGCAAGAGGCAGACCGATAGTTGGCATCAAATTTCCACCAATCTGCTTGTACTACGGTAGGAACAACATGCACCCTGGACCAGCGCTGCTGGCGTTCGGCGAGGAGGGCGACGGCGACGGTCAGCTGTGTCGGCCGTGGGGCGTCTGCTGCTCCAAGGAGGGCAACATCATCGTCGCCGACAGGAGCAACAACCGTGTGCAAGTGTTCAGCGCCAATGGCAAATTTCTTCTCAAATTCGGAAAGCATGGAAATGAACCTGGAGAGTTCGATCGACCGGCCGGAGTTGCAGTCAATCCTCTGGGCAACATAGTGGTGGCTGACAAAGACAATCACCGTATCCAGATTTTCACCAAAGACGGCATTTTCTTATTCACTTTTGGAGAAAAGGGCTGCAAAAATGGACAGTTCAACTACCCGTGGGACGTGGATGTGAACGAGAGTGGCCTGATCGTGGTCTCCGACACAAGAAACCATCGCATCCAGCTGTTTACTTCTGACGGCACTTTCCTCAACAAGTATGGCTTCGAAACCTCAACTGGCATGTGGAAACACTTTGACTCTCCAAGAGGCGTCTGCTTCGGCTCCAAAGGAATCATCATCGTCACCGACTTCAACAACCACAGGCTCGTTGTGATCGAGCAGAATTTCCAACAAGCGCGCTTCTTGGGAAATGAAGGATCAAACTCAAAGCAATTTCTGCGTCCGCAAGGAGTCACTGTCGATGGCGACGGTCATGTCATCGTGGCCGATTCGCGCAACAATAGAATCCAGGTTTTCGAAAACAACGGAAGTTTCCTCTGCCAGTTTGGGGGATCTGGAAAAGAACCAGGCTTGCTGGATAGACCGAGTGGTATCAGTTTAACTCCAGATGGTCGAATTGTCGTCGTTGACTTTGGCAATAATCGTATTCAAGTATTTTAAACAGTCCATGTAATGATGAACCTCGTCCGAATATTCAAACGGCAAATAAACACACACTTTTTATGTTGAACTGTCGAGGTACAAATAATTTGGATCGAGAAGTCTCCACTACTTTAATATTTTAACATACTCCAATGGAGATAAGTTTCATTTACATGACTGTAACTAAATCGCCGTCGCTTTTATGGTAGATTCTAAGATATAATTTTTTATCTTTGGTTAAATGACTTTAGCTTTAGTTTTTTATGTTTTTTATAAAGCAATCATTGAATAAGACGCGAGGTTATCTAATAATCACAAAACTCTAGTGCAAGAGTTTTGTCTAAAACTAAATCATAATTAAACGTTATTGAAAAAAGAGATCAATAACTGTACTCTTTAGGATTGAGATAATCCATCTGACTGTGACGGTATACAAATTATACCATTCAAAAAGTTGTGAATCAGTTTTTATACTGATTAATCATATTGATGATATTATTTATCTAGGCACTGGAATAACTTTCTACTGAGTAGTATTAGGAAGTTGCACACTGTTTTGTGCCTATCAAAGCTTTTTTGAGTCCTACGATTTGAGTAGGAGGAATTCAATGGGATACTCAGAGCGTACCATTGGATATATCCCCATTTATGGTAATTCATGAGACTTATGTAGAAAGACTTGACTGAAAAAACATTGCAGTGTTTTTTCTAAATGGATTTTATTTCTAGCTAAATTTTAAAGTAAGACTGATTTATGTAAAATGTATTTTACGGGTACAATAAGAAGAAGACTGATGTTCAATAGACTGATAATAATTCTCAAAAGTACAATGAAAATGAATTTTCGAAAGTAATTGATTGGGGCTTAGCAGTGTGTTGGAAAGCGCTCCTCTCATT
Organism: Sogatella furcifera; assembly: GCA_017141385.1. Taxonomy (NCBI): domain Eukaryota; kingdom Metazoa; phylum Arthropoda; class Insecta; order Hemiptera; family Delphacidae; genus Sogatella; species Sogatella furcifera. The sequence goes on from CM029546.1 coordinate 10,606,922, forward strand.
ATCAGTAATCTTTGTACTCTTGGTAATAAATTTTTATTTTGGCTATTCATGTTCAATGAATTGATTGATAATTATAAGGATTTTCCCCTGTTTTTGGGATTCCTGATACTAATTGTGTGTGACATATATCGTATGTTTAGAAGCTCTGACACAAGAATCAGTCATCTTTTTGTCGCTCTATGCTATGAGACAGAAAATAATAATTTTCAAGTAGAGTTATAATTTTCAAATATTATACTACTTTGTAACTCCATGGGACTGAGATACTTGAAGCCCTTTCATCCATCCAACTTTGACATTTGAGAACTTGAAATGTTTTGTAATATTGGCTTTTTATTATGCTTTGTACTCTTAGCTTTCAATTGAAAAATTCTGGGAAATTATAAATGATTGAAATACTGTATAAGAACAAACTACTTCGATCCATGCTCTCCAACATACTGTTTTTGCTCTATTCGATTTCGCTTTATCAAATAGAAAATGGTTTTCTTCCAATATCAAGTTGTGGACATCAATTTAACCAAATAAGCACATAGTTGTTATCACCTGTAGTCATGAAGAATGGACTGCCATAATATTTAAAAGATTCACTTCTTAAAGCTATTCTATTGTAATGCAATGCAAATATAGACTTTGGGACGGTTTCAAAGTATTGTCATTCACTAAAATAAAATTATTGGATTTTACATTCAAACTTCATAAGTGTTGAAAGTTTCCAATATGGATCGATCATTTAGTGCAATAATCAACTGATTTGCAAGTTTCTCAGACTATTACGAGCCAACATCAGTCATAAATGATCTTAATTTCAAATTTATTACAGTAATAATGCATTAGTGAACAATTTAGTAAATTGTATATCGTTAACTTGCCTTATTCTTAATAATCAGATTTAAATGTTTATCGTATGGGAAAGTTGGCATAGCCGATAACTTGGAGTTTTCAGAATAGCCATAGTTTATTTCAGTTTTGATGTTATAAAATGATTTTGAAAGAAATGATATTTATTGTTGTTTTCCAATTTCTCGTGATAGTTATTGAAGTAAATATGAATACCACTTTACTTTTACCATTCATGTTCAATTATTTACCGATTATTTAGTCTCACATTGTTTGTAGGCAGGATTTGGTCCTTGGAACTACCCTTTCTGAATTATCGTGTTTAATGATTGAATGATAATTTAATCCAAATCGTTTGATCAACAATTGACAAGTGAATTAGAAGTTGTTCTGCTCAAAAATATCTTTATTTGAATTTTATCGAGTGCCAATGTGTTTAGTTATCGATATCCTGTAAATAGTTGAAATTATCGTTATACTCTGTTATTATTTTAATTTTTTAGAGTAAATCAACAAGTGCTTGTATAGTGAAAACTAGGGTATCTCCCTAATTGTATAATTGTGACTATCACATTTTCAATTCAAATATCAAGATTATTCTTCAATATACTTACCATTATATGTTGCCCTCATGAAATTAGTTGTCCATGCTTGAGAAACAAGCACTCCATAAATGTTGTATATTATCATCACTAATTGATAATAAGAATTGCAGAATTTCAAGTATTCATGTATGTATTGTTGATGTACAAAAAATAACATTATTAGAACCCAGAAAATGATTTCATCTTTTTTAAAAACGGTATGATATAAGTTGATATTAATGTTGATTTCCAGGAATAATTTTAGTAAAAAAAAAGATTTTTTATATTTATGGTTGAATTATCCTTCTACTAATATTTGATCCAATTCAATTGAAATTATTAGCATTAAATTAACCTTCCAGTATACATCAATGTTATTAAATAGTTTCTTGCTCAAATTCTTATTTCTATTATTTCATATTTTAAAACTATAAAAACGTTATTACAAATTCAGCAAGCGATAGCTCATGCAACTGAAAGATGCATAGGACCATATCCAAGGCTCTTGACAGTAAATTTAATTGTTTGAAAAAATGTTCTAAACTGAGTTATAATTTCCCTGAAACAGTTTTGTGTTTCCCACTTGATAATAATGTGTTGTGCTCTTCCAGAAATACCAAAGCTTGATTATCTTGGACATTTTAATCTCACAGCTATCGTTTCAGTATTATTTTTAATTAGCACAATAATTCCTCTAGAATTACTGGGTAAGGTATTGATTGTAGTTTAGTAAAGACGTTCGGCCAGTTGAACAATACTAATCAAAATAGATTATTCTTTTTATACATGTATTCAATACAAAGTGATTTGATTTCTACTATCATTGATGTTATCAAAGTCGAATACTGTTTTCTGTTTTAGTATAATGATGATATTATGTATATAGTTAAGCGGCACAAAAATTTCAATTAGTTGTGAAGTGTATATGTCTCAGTAGTCAGAGTATTCATTAACCCATGGATTGACTAGATTATGGACAATCATCAAATTTTGCTATATTTGTTTCATACAGATTTTATGTCTAGCACGTACATTGACTAGGAATTCACTCAAGAAAAAAATTGATAAAATAATGTTATTTCAAAGTGAAATTTTCCGTATGTTGTGTATCGAAAAACATGTCATTATGTTTCCTTATGATTATTGTGTGAAACGATATTGTAGTTCTAAAAATTCTAGTAATTAATGTGCTAGGGGTTGGATTTAATTTCATTCCCACAAATTTTGTTGTAAATTATAACTCAAAATAAAGTACTTATCTCATTATGTTCTTGAGTCAAATTTATATTATTAAATACATTGTAGTATTGAATACATTCACAGTTGAATCAATTAAAAAACTAGCATCTAATGAAAAATGTTACTCCAATTTCATTGAATTAAAAATGATTGATTCGAAGAAAGTAATGTAAACTTTTCGTAGTGGAAATAATATTCTTCTCAGTTGGAGTAAAAGATTACTATAAATTAATATTGTGAATGTGTGTGACATTTGAATTATTTGTAAATTTTGCGACACAGTACATCACTCCTAAGCAATCACAATAATGATAGTTCATAATGATACCCTATTACAAAGTTGTTTGATTTTGATCCAGAGAACATTAATTTAAATGAAGATGAATCTTAAGTATATTAATTTTGTTTTATTATTTATGAGCTCTCTTCACATTAAAAGTTATCACTTCGTGGGTTTAGTTCCCTACTTTTACTTGAAAAATGACACTACCTCAATTGAGTTCATAAAATTTCCTAATAGTCTGATTGCAATATTGATCTCATTTTATTTTACACGTACCACGATTCGAGTGAATGCATCTGAAATATTATTTGGGCTGTTGTTAGATTTTTGTGGCGTTCTCATCTTATAAAAAATTTACCCAAAAGACTGAAAGTACTATCACAAATTTTGTCATTTAGCACAGCTCAAGAAACAACTTCTCTGAATTATGTTTCATTTGGTTGAATAGTGAATAATTTCCTCAAAATAAGAGTAATGTATAGATATTTTATATTGCAATACGTGTGGGTGTTGTACAATCTAATTGTAAATCGTAATATATTAGAGTTGAAATTTGGATAAATCTTTTCATATATTCATATTAAAATATAATGTAGTAAATTTCAAGTATTCAATACCTATCTTAGGCCAGTTTATGCTAGTAACATCTACTTATAATACGCTATGATTGAATGTTTGTGATTAATGTTTTTTTTTTTTCAATAGAGCTGCTTGAATTTCTGTTGAATATGTTCAAATGATAATATTATCCATTATTAGAAATAACATTCCCTTTGGTAAAATAGTTGATCTTAAAAAGCAACCATTTTTCTTGTTCAAATGAAAAAGCTCTTTTTGGAAACTTGGTTAGTGTAAAGTGAAGGATAGTTTGAAAGGCACTTCATGAAAATATTATTGTTTGTTGATATTGTATGAATTTAGAATTCATAAAGTTGAGTATCGTGGTTGAACTAGTATGTTCGAAAAGTATAAAAATTTTTATCTCTAATCATTCAGCTTGAAAATTATTTCAATAATTAATTTTATATCCCCCCACAATCCTCTTACTTCCAGGATATAAGATTATGGTCTATGATTAAAGATGAAGATATTGATCACTGTGATTGAAGATGATTAGCCTACTATTCATCATGCTACGCAATGGGTTTGCATTAGAAAATTATTCGATGAAGACCCTTTTGCCAATTCCAGTTTATTTTTAACTTAGTCATGATATTAAATTATGTGATTGATATTTAAACTCGAACCCCATTCAAACTTATGCAATTGACCACAGTTTTGTTCAAAGTGATAATTATTCATCAACAATATAATGAATGAATTATAGTCTATCAAATTTGGTCTGCAACTAGATTGATTTGAACAATTCAGAGGGTGTTCTGAGTATAATTTCAAAGTACGTAGAATTTTATTTGATAACATTTTATATTTGGTTGTTGGTTAGATGTTTATTTGAGAAATGTTCTATATGGTAATTGTGTTGATAATCAGAAAAAATATTATTGTTACATTTATTTTTAAATAATTTACTTGTGAATTTGAAATCGGAACAATTTTCTGTTGATATTATAATACTCATTGCGCTATTAGCAAAATAATCAATCGTTATTAATTATGTAATCTCCTATAGAATGGTTGCAATGTGTGTTCAATTTTCAATGGTGCAAAGAATAATAATTGTATGATAAATTAATACACGAATGTTCTCAACAGCAATGTACAATATAATCAGATTTTTGTAGAGAATTGAATCAAGTTGACTATGATTTGTTCATATAAGTTGAAGCTAAATACTCATGCGGAGGTGGATGTAATAATTGTTTTATTTGATTTCTGGAATAACAAAGTTCCTTTAGTATTTTAATGTATACTATTAGTTTCACTGTATTCATTAAATGAGTAATTTTTGTGAATTTGAATAATTATGAAAGATGTTTTGTTTTGAGTCGTAGTGTAGTGAAAAGTTGATAATCCGATATTGATAACATCTTCTCTGATAATTTTGAAGGAGTTCATTATAGTTTATGATGTTCATAATCATTGGAATTATAGCTATATTAATGAAAGATGAAATGTTATCAAGTAGTGGACAGCTCACCTTGTGAGTGAGTTGCTTTGTTAATTGACTATGAGGGGAAGGACTTGGTCCATGTTATTAATATAGGTACTGATGTACAATGCATACACTATAAGACTGACGAATCCAAGCCTACCTCATTCAAGTATGAATATATATTAAATGTTTAAGAATGATTCGTGTTTGAACTAGATATGTTCTCTATATAAGCTATAATAATATTATATTCCACCGTTTCTCTATAATTGCGTCTGTATTGAAGACTGACTGATCTTAATTTACCATTTTCTATAACAATCAATTAGTTATTTTGATTGTGAAGTGTGCTATCGTGCCATCTATAATTATTATTGCCCAGTACTGACTTACAAGAAAGAAACATTTGTTTTCAACATCAAAAAATTAGTTCATTTCTTATTTTTAGCTGACTAGATGTATGTGGACATTCCGCTCCTCAAGTACGGTATTAGTTTTATTTTATTCTCGTGGTAGGTCTCATTAAATTTTCATAAATAACTTAAAACCTAGGATAAGTTAACAAGATATGTCAGACACCATGCATTGGTTTGAAATATCGCGCCAACAGGAATAACCCTTGGTGTAATTATTCGCATTGAAAGCATTTTGTATTGATTTCTTGACTCAACAGCATGTTGGTACTGGTGGACTGTTGATGTATTTTGTATTTTATAAGTGTAGTTTGTATTATGTCTTGATAATTCTTTTACTAGGTTAAACCTTGCGATTGTTATTGCTACCTATCACTCTGAAGGTATTTGTGTAATTGATGAGATGCTTGTTTCAAAGTAATAATAAAGCAAATATTAATTGGAGCTTTATTGTCTTTCTTCCCATTCTTCTTAAAATATATCCTTGTTATAGTCTGTATAAGCAAAGAAGAAACTATTGGAAAATTACAACAGCTCGGTCAATATTGGAACAAAAATTATAAATTTGGTCTCAAATTATAGTGCAGGATATTTGATACAATTTGAGACTGTATAACTTTAACTTTTGGACCAATATTGACCAGCTGGAGTCATTCTCCTATCTTGTCAGAATTTCTTATTTGCTTGGACAGACTATAGAAATCTGAATAAATATTGTCTCGATTTATAAATGTTTTGAAAACGCTCAAACTCGAGCAGTCCTTCGTTTGCCGTCAGCCTTAGATTAGATTTTTGTCGGTTTGCAAGATTTTCGTATGTGAAAGATTTTCGATTCGACTTATCTTAAATGCATCCGATTTACCTGCCATTCACATGCTACGAACTGCTTAACGACTAAAATCTTACCAAAGGCTGGCTGCCATGAAAAAACTCCAATAAAACCGTTTGAATATGCGATTGAATGTGATGTATACCACTCACGTTATATGGCAATTCCCATTTTTTAGTTGATAGACTGAGATAATTCAGAATATTTTGCTCTAAGTACAGTACTTGAATGCATAATACAACACATACTGAATATGCTGCATAATATATAGTCTGTCCAAGCAAAGAAGACGTTCAGGCAAGATGGTAAATGACTCCAGCTCGGTCAATATTTGTTCAAAAATTATACATTTGGTCTCAAATTGTAGAGCTGAATGTTTTCTACAATTTTAGACCAAATTTACTCTTCTTGAACCAATATTAATCGAGCTAGTCATTTTTCCATCTTGCTAGAATGCTTTCTTCACTTGGACAGACTATAGCAAAGTCTTACAATGTTTAATTTGTAGTTCAAGTGTATTAAGTACTAGAACAGTATCGTATAGTGTCGGCAAGACTACATTGCCAGTACACTGGTACATTGAATGATTGAATAGAAAGAAATCTCACTCTAGATTACCTAGTCTTTGGTGTCAGTTTTGTTTTCTGCCTGTTCAATCGGGTCTTATAAACATTAATTAGACTCTATCGTCAAATGGAATGGTTTTCTTTTCAACGCAATCTACTGGTGACTAATGAGCAATTTTGTTCTGATCTAAACTACTACTGATCACTTCATATGAGATTATCCTCCTTATTCACACATTCACCAGTCATTATGAGATAGGCCTATAAATGATAAAACATATCAAGTGAAACATAAAAAAAAATTAGGTCTACAATTGGACGTAGTTATGCAGAAAGGAACCAATCCACAAAAATAAAAAAATCTTATTTTTCAATATTTGGGTTGATAATCCCCTAGGTAACTAACTGTTTTGGATGAAAAAAAATCACTGGAAATCAACCCTTATGGCAATTATGTGGGTTGGTTCCTTTCTGCAAAACAAATATCCTACTTTATATGTTATGCAGAATCGAACCAACCCACATAATTGCCATAGGAACCAGACTAAAATTTTTGTTTTTTTCAGAGAAAAAGAATCATTTATTAGGCTAATGTTTTCACTAATGGATTAATATTATAAAGAAAAGTGTTCTGTCAAAGTTTCCCACCCCCACCCATCTTGCTACCCCCTCTGCACCCCTCAAAGTTTCCATTTTTGAGGGTTTCTTACATTGAATGTATCTCAGAACTCATTGGAAATAAGAAATCAAACTTTTTCTCATTTTTCAGTAAATAAAATTATTTTTATTTTATGTCTCCCCATTTCATTGTAGCTCCTGCGGTTCAAAAAGTTATATAAATGGGAGAATGGAGGGTTTCCCTAGATTTCTGCATAACACCTGAAGGAGGATATGGTTTTTGCAGAAAGGAACCAACCCACATAAATGCCATAACATGGGAAATTAATGCTTTTTTTGTATATAAATATCTAGTTTATGATATTAAGAGCACATATACGTTCCCAAAATCAGAATATGTTAATGGATAATTAAATGGGAGGTATTATTGCAGTTCCATCTTTGGTACGCAATATCTCAAAAGTAGCTGATTGTGGGATGGTTCCTTTCTGCATAACTCCGTACAATTTATGTAGAGAGAACTTTCCAAAGCAGCAATGGCAGATTTATTTACAGTATTCGCTTGCTGTATGGTCTGTCCGAGCGGGGGGCATTCTGGCGGGGTGGCTTCGGCTCGGTCGGTGTTGGTTCGGGGACTGTGGGTTCTATTTGAGAATTTATGGCTGGTATTGGCCGGGCTGTGGTAGTTTTCTTGCCTTGTTTTCTGTGCTTGGACGGACTGTATAGTAGAGTGAATATGAAACTGGTAACCAGCTGGTAGGCCTGGACAAACCAGCCGTGGGCTGTCGAGCCGTGGACTAACAAACAAACCCGCTATGTAACCATTCAACAGTGCAATATATGCAGGTCGAAGCAATATGTTTATATTATATAATTCTGATTTAGGATTTAATTCTGATGACTTTGAAGGTCTAAAATTCATTTGAATATAGTTTTTAGAGTACGTATCACGGAAAAAAAATTCCGTGGTAAACCCCAGATTCTATTTCAAGCATGTGTGCATAAGTGTAAGGCTTATTGCTTATGCCAAAACGTTGGTCGGTTTCGTCTCCTCCATGTGCGCTTCAACAGCTGATTTTGTTGATTAGTGTTGGCATTTAACTATGCCTAAATGATGTTTTTAAAATCAAAAGAGACAATAGATGCTTTACATCAGCTGTTCAAAGGCTACATCAGCAAGGAAACCGCCCAACTATTTGGCAACAGCTATAGAGTCAAGCTCCAACATCAAGAGTAGAAGACGTTTCCTTTCAACTCAGAACTGTTTTAAACAAATCCTATACTATTTGGTAATAAGAAGCTCAGTTGAAATCGTTGAGATTGAGGGGGGTACCAAAATGTATCAGAAACTATGCGGCTCAGCGCAAACTGTGTCCATTACAACAATATTAAAATAATAATTGTCCTATGAGAAATTTTGCCAAATATAAAGGTTCCCAAGTTATAAAAAGGGTTGAATGGTTGAATTTTTAGGGTCAATCTTCGAGATATTTTGGAGAACTAGAATTATGCATCTTAGCTCCCCCTCCTCATAAAACCTGAGGCTCAAAAAGAAGTAACATTTTAGCAAAATAACAATATTTACAATGTAGGGTTTGTAATCGTTGTAAAAGAGATTTTGGCATTGGATAGAAACTTTAACTCTGAAAAATGAGGCTGGGCCATTTGTAGACTAATTTCACCATACTATAAGGTTAACGTTGAATAAAATTTCCAATTTGTAATGTATGTGAGATCAGAAGCTTAAATTATAAGATTTTGTTGTTCTATGAATAACACTATAATATTTGTGATTGTAGATCAACTTTAAAAGCAACGATAGTGTGATATTGGGCACTGAACAGTGACCATCAAGCCCATATCAACAAGTAAATGTAATCAACAGAATCAACTAAAATGGTTGGGAAGGATTCCTTTCCTGTATGATTCACAGGAACACGTCATATTTGATTGCTTTCTGTGTCAATGGCTCAACAGCCCATGAAGGCTTGGGCCAACCAGCTGGTTGCCAGTTTCATGTTCACTCCACTATACCTCTTCTGTACAGAAGAGGTGAATAATCATCAACCAGGATAGAGGTAACGTGTGGTAAGTTGATCCTCTTAACCATAAACTAGCTTCCGTAAACAAGTGACGGCGCAGAACACCTCTGAATAATCATTAAAAGCTCAGTATTAAAGAAGTTAGACACATTGATTATTGAAATGTTTCCAGAGTCGTAAATACATTTGTTTTTGCGTGAACGCGTTTGTGCAAATGGTTTAATCCACAACTGCTTAAAAACCGTATGAGTTATGATTTGTTTATTTTATAATTATTAATACCATGTAATACTATCAATTATTAATATAATTAGAATTAATGCATAATAAGGATGATGGAATATTTAAGAAAATCATATTTTGAAATTTATACGTTTATTGGTCTCAAATATAATATGATATTACATGCTAGAGAGATCCTTACTTACATTTTCTATTAACGGTTACATACATTTAACACAGACAAGCAGCTTACAAACATTTTTGTCAAGGCGGGGATTTAATATAGGCTTTAGAAAACATGTATATCGAAATACCTACAGGTATCAATGAGAGCAACATGGAGAACATTATAATTTCAACTTGAAATTCAATTTCGGCCACATCTATTGAAAACATAATGATAACAACAATATAAGATTTTGTAAAAGAACGTATTTTAATTAGAAACAGACAAAGGGTTTCCAAATTTGTGTGAAATGGACGATCTCACATTAGTAGATGGTTTTAATTCGATAAAATGAGCCTCGTTTTCGAATAAGTAAAAGGTCCTTTTAAAAACTTCAAGTTTTTTTCAATGAGCTCAACATTTTAACACTTCTCTTCTATTATTGTTCGAGGACCAACCAATTTATAATGCCTATTCAAGCATAATCAACTGTAACTATAAACAGTATCAACTAGTCTTCAGCAATCACTACTCCATCTAAACTATTTTTCTTGCTTTCTTATAAAGTTTTTGGCTCGCTAAGACAACCTAATGGAATGAAAGTGGCAGTTGGACACTTCATAAAACTATTCAATTTTCAACTCCAAAGTCACTATAATTTGGACGGATGTGAGTTTTGGTCCTCATTCAGATTTCTGCAATATTCATTTATTATAATGATTTTCTAAAATATCTAGTTCATTGACCAAGATTGATTGTTGAGGTTTGAAATTTCATTCCTATCTAACTTTCCTAGAATGGATATGTTTTCCAAACTCATTTTATTGTTTAAATGCTTAAAAATTATTTAAAAATAAGAGCAAATAGGGATTATTTGGTATAAATATAGTTCTAATTTTGTTTCTATACACATAAATCATTATCAAAATAGAATACTATAAAAACACAAACATAAAATACAATTAATTAAAAAATGTACACCTGTAATGTATGTCATCTAAAAAATAAAATGTTTTCAATGCTTCAAGGTATAGTGAATACAACTACTGCGTAAGTTCCAATATCAGATAGAGTTTTTCATATTCATTCAACAATGTAACAATGATTTAAACAGCAATGGTAGGAGTATTCGATTATAGTGACAAATACATTTCATATCAAGTGATCATGTTCAGGTTAATTGCCAGACATTACTGAACAAATCCATGACGACTTCCTATTATAGTTTAATGACTGAGAAACAATTCTCTATAATAATGCTGATCGAATACTGTAACAGATCACTGTTCATTTTATTTATTATGATATCGAATATTCAGGTAGTAGAAAAACAAAAGAAAGCCCTATTTGTTGATTTATAAGTTACACAGTAAGATTCAATAAAAGGCTTTTATGATATAGGTACCGTAATATACAAGATGTCATTGAAAGCTGGGTATGCAATAGAATGATTAAAGCAACACATTTATACACATTGACGGATGAAAATTCGTAGAGTATAACATTTAACAGCTAATGGGTATTACTTAAGATAAATCGATAGAATGCTACTTGAATGTAGATATATATTTTCTTTAAAAATGCTAGCTTAAATTATCATTAAAAGCTTGTCAAGTAATTCGCAAATAATAATATTGAACCAGATACATCTCTATTCAGAGCAATTTAAATTCAATATTTTCCAATTAATACTTAGCGTTTCCTACGGTTGTAAATTATCGAGGAAATAATAATATAAATTTGTTTTGCTAGTTTGTAAGAGACAATTGTAAAACATCATTGGCAGCGAACTGTAAAAGGTTCATTTGTAAAAATCAGGATTCTCGAATGTAACTGAAGAATATTCTTCTTGAAACTCATCCATCAGGAACTTTCTTATAAAACTAACTCAACACTCATGTTATAATCTGAACTTTAAATAGATCTATATAACATACTTTTTTATATAAATATATAGATTAACTTTCTTCAGCTGCTCAACTCGCATTTTCCTTTTTCTCTGTAACAGAAAAATATTCATTATTGAACAAACCTTAAGTTACTTGATCGCATCACACTAGTTAGTTCCAGAACTTTTCGAGTTATAAGTATAAAAATATAATCATTCATTCATTGCAAAGGATGGTTACTAGATTCTAGCTGTTGGCAAATGTTTTTATTCAGCCTAATCCGTTAGATCCGTAATTTTTATTTGTGTAAGTTACATCTACATTTTACTATTTGGCTGCTGAAGTTATCTGAAACCTTGTAACTAGTAACCTTGCTTTAAAGACTTAATGGAACTTCTTCAATTATTATTTTTCAATAAAATAATCTATTCAAATAAAACGAGCCTGTTTCTCGAACAATATTATTTATAATTATATATAGAATAATCATTCAACTGTCAATCAATCTGTCCTAAGAGGCCAACTCCAATGGCTATGGAGTTACAATTGTGCGATTATACGAGCGTGTTTTCTCCAGTGTGATATTTTCACCTTCAGCATGATCCACCCCTTATAAGTGAGAGAAAACTATTCATCTAGCCTGACAATTTATGATATTTTTTAAGGTACGATCGGGGTCAGAGTTGCCCGGCTCTAAATTCTCCGCTAGAGCTGCCCAGCTCTATACCCTATTCACGAGCACTTGAGACGAAATAAAGAAACTTTTTGCATGTACAGGTAGCTTTTTTGTTCGAGCTTAAGGAAAAGCCAAGAATCACAGCTACAGCTGTTCGACTGCGGTCATCGTATGAAGTAATACCTCCCTTTACCCGCACACACGCGCAAAAAGTTTGTTCATTTCGTCTCAAGTGATCGTGAATAGGGTATAGATGCGCTGCTCTAGCCATCACAACTCTATTCACATAGCTATATTAGAGATGTTTACTCTGTCATTAGGTCTACTAATTTATACTAAATCGATAAATAGTGAAATTCACTTGAACATGACTTTAAAAGGGTGAATTTCACTATTTATTGATTGAATATACATTAAACAGAGTGAACTTCTTTAATATAGTAATGTGAATAGAGTTGTGGTGGCTAGAGCAGAGCATCCAGAGCGGGGCAGCTCTAGCAGCGAATTTAGAGCCGGGTAACTCGAGCCGCGCGGCTTAAAAAACCTTAAAAATATCATTAGTTCTCAGGCTTGGGAATCGTGCTTTTATATCAAATTGAATTCTATCTTGAAATCCTTTTGGTTACTAATGATATTTCTGTTTCAAATTGAATTCTATCTTTAAATCCTTTTGGTTACTAATGATATTCTTATATCAAATTGAATTCTATCTTTGAAATATTTTGGTTACTATCATGAATGAGCAAGAGGGATCACCAGAATTATTGTAAATTGTACAGAGCATCTCATAATTGAGCTAAATTTTAAAAGATAATTACTGTACCTGCATCAGGTGAGTCCTTATTCTCTTTGTTTTCCTTGTTCTCATCCTCTTCCTTCTTCTTCTCGTCTTTGTCATTGTTTTTGGCTTTTCCCTTAGCTGGTGTGGCAGGCTTTGGTTTGGGTTCCAGACTGAGGTCCAGTACGATTCTTCCCACATTCTTACGATCATGAATAGTCTGCATTGCCTCTGCTACCTACAAAACAAAATAATAATTACTAAAAATGTTAAAATAAAATCAGTTTGATACGTGTTAAGTCTTATAGGAGAGCTAAAATAGTTGCATGTAGCAGATTACAAGGCCATACTCTGGCTGTAAAATTTGGAATTGCAAGTATGAAATTTGATATTTGAATTGTTCCTGTAGCTGCCTATCCATACAAAATATATAGTTTGATAAGATGAATCAGATTTAAATCAGCACAAATACTTTTTAAAGCGATATAATACGAAAGCAGATTCTAAGAGAAATAATTCAATAATATATTTAGAAATCCTGAAATACAGAAGAAAGGCGAACGACATTCCAAGTAAATAATGCAATGAATGAACACAGAGATATTGGAATAAGAGTTTAGAGTTTTGAAAAAAATAGAAACATATAAGCCTATTGGGCTCAAACACTATTGATAGAGTTCATATTATAATAATAAGTTCATATTATTATAATACTAATAATAATTATAATAATGAAATGTATCAATCCAGTTAAGCAGCAACCTAGAGAATTAATCTAATGTTCTAGACTTGGTTTACAATAATAGGACTGTGTATCGGAGACAAAATCCGAAGCAAAGTGTGTCCACAATTCAATTATGCCTTTAAATTCGACACATCTAGAAAAATATAAAATTCGACACATTATAGAAATGATACGATATTGTACGATTTAATAATGACACAAGGCATTCGATTGTTTCTATAGCCTTTAGTATCTAATTGAATGCAACGGATTGAGAGGCAATTGAACCGTGAACACACAGCTTCACTCAATGTTTAATTTCAACTTTTTAGAATCAAACCATATCGGGGAAAACTAATACAATATTATCGTACTATGAAGCCTGTGCTGCGGCTTTATTCAATTAAGACATCGAGAAATTCATCAAAATAGTGTATTCATCAAAATTCATGTATTTCAAAATAGTGAGTGTGTTTGAAAAAACTGAAGAATTTTATAAGACAATTTAAAAGAAACTTCAATTTATAAAATAATTCCAATGGAATTTCAACTTCAATTGATAAAATGATTCCAATGGAATTTCAACTTCAATTTTTCAATAGATTGTGAAACTAAAAATAAAACAACACTATGTTTTGGTTAATCTCAAATTATTGTAACAAAATAAGACTTATTAGGGAAACAATAAGCAATATAATAGAAGTTATGGTTTACAACTCAAAAACAGATCTTTCAATCACAATAATTATTTATGCGAATGAATGAAATCTACAACAACAGGATTAATTTACTGTATAGTTGAGTGAACATTTTTCCCAGATCATCGAATTACAAAATTCACAAATTGACTCATTTGATTTGGAGAGGCGGAACACCCAACAGGGAGTTCCCTCTTCCAATTTAATGAAAATTAGAGGGGCTCTCCTCCAAGAAATCCATGACGTAATCATGAATACGTACAGCTTAGGCCTGATAATGTAAAATAGAATAGAATAGCATGTGATATCTTTATGTACCTCAATAGTACATCACACTTATAGCTGTTGTCAACGAAACTGGCTTTCGGTGGAAGAAACTGTTATGAAGCTCTGTCAGGACAATCTAAGAGCGGTCTTTTGTGTAGGGTACTGTACTTACATCTTCGAGGGCAAAAGTAGAATCCACAACAGGCGTGATCTTCTTGTCCTTCCAGAGTGCGAGCACCTTCTCGTAGGTGCTCTTAATGTAGGCAGTGCCATTCTGCTGGTGAAGGAGGCGCCTCAAGTTTAGTCCAGACAGCGTTTTGTTCTCGTCGAACAGTTTGATCGGGATGATCTTGTCAACTTGCCACCACTGTAATGACAGGAAGCAAACAAAAATATTATAATAATTGTGTTCTTTTTTTGATTCAATACATTTGAAAATAATGAAAGTAGCTGATAATATTTATAATAATGAAGATAGGCAGAACCCAGTTGCCTTATGAAAGTACTAGTCGGCAGGCTCGCTTTGCTCGTCTCGTCCGTCTCGCCAGGGGGCAGGGCCTTAGCATACCTTTCTTTAATACATTAGAGTGTATATAAGTATAAGTACTTATATACACTCTAATTAGAGGTACTAGCTATGGTACAGGGTGAGTCATGGGAATCAAGTGGTTTTAGAAGTGCCTGTAATCGGCCATTTAGAGAGGTTTGGGGCATGTGACGGGTGCAATCTATTCCTCGTTTCATAGCATTTTGATGCTATGTCCAATTGTCCATGGATCCATGTCGAAGGATTCGTGGACACTAGAGCAACGTATGTTTGCATATCGCTGTTTTGTTAGAAGTGGTGAGTCAGTAACTGCGCTGAATTCCATCAACATTTCAACATTAATTGAAATAACTGTTTCTGCGCGCGACACAACCTTACATTGAGTTGATAATCAAAGGCCAACTGGCTCAAAAATTGAAAATAAACCACCGGGCCTTAAACGACTTTGCGTACTCCAGAGAATGTGGAAGTAGTGAGAAAAGCAATGATTTGAAGCCCACATTGTTCTGCAAGGCTTCATGCAACTGAACTCCAAATTATTTACTGCTGTGAGAAGGATTTTACACGTGAAATTCAATTTTCATCCATACAAGATATCATTAGTACAGAAATAAATTGTAACTGATTACCCCCAACAAGTGAATCTATGCTGAAGCGCAGTTACCGACTCACCACTTCTAACAAAACAGCGATGTGCTAACATATACGTTACTCTAGTGTCCTCAGAAACATGGGCATCGACCCATGGACATATCACCAAAATGCTATAAAAGGAGGAATAGATTGCACACGTCACATGCCTCAAACCTTTAAAAATGGCCGACTACAGCCGCTTCTAAAACCACTCGATTCCCGTGACTCACCCGTTATTAGCCAATAATGAGTTAAACAGTCTCGCTTCGTTCGCAGTTGAAAAGATATACCAAACAGGGTCTATTTTAACTGACCATTTTTGAAATGGTCTAACTGAAACTATAAAACTATCGATTCAGAATGTATATATGAACCAGATCGTTTAATAAATCAACTTGACCTGTTTATAATGTTCGAACGATTTTAGTTCAGTGGTTCTTGAAAATCTGAAATAGCTCATAGAAAATAGAAAGTCAGATCAATTATTGAAATTGTTGTACTTTATGTGAACTGGGGAAAATTAATCTATTTAATTACTCACCGAACGCGCTGCGCTGAATAAGCTCTTAGTTTCTCCCGTCACTATGCCAGAAGAGCCTGCAAAAGTTAATCTTTTTTATAACTACCTCTTAAAAAATTGAAATAAATTACCTCTTAATAAAATTGATAGTTTATTGGCATATTTATTCCAACACATTCAATGTTCAGGCTTAGAAGAAATATTTCAGCCACAAAATTCTCCTGAACGCAATATGAATACATTGGTTTTTTGTTTTCATTATGTATTTGCTAGGTATCATCTTTCAAACTACCGGCTACCAAAAAGTTTCTATCCCACTTCCTATAAAATATGAGATCATAATACTCAAAATCATTTTTCCTCCACCTACTATCTAAAGTCGCATTTCACTCCCTGGAATCGAATACTAAAGCGCTTCATTCTCTCCCTCGGGAGAAAAAGAAGATTGAAATTCCCTAGGGAATAAAGTAAACCCATTTAAATAACATGGGAAGCATCTCTATGATATTTTGTGTCTAAATTTGGAACTTAGGCGTGAACTGTAGAACAGTAAACAGTATAGAGTGCACAGTTTGGAAGAAAGGTTGGTTACGCTGATATTTTGAAGGAATATTTATAAAACAATGGATCATGATGGAAGAAAGTTAAATACTTGTATATTATTCATAAATTTATAGAAATGTAAAAATGTATACATATGGAAGTATAGTACCAAAGTAAAAACAATCTTCATGATTTAAAAGCTAGAATTCTCGATCACTATCGAATATCGACTATCGAATCGATTAGAATTAGATAGAATCGAATTCAATTATTCATTCCTACAATGGTTTATTGTACTTTGAAATCTGTGTGTTATAATTTAAGTTTATCATTATAATAGTGTGTTTATCGTTTTAATTTCGACTAATTATCAATAGTTCACTGTCATATTATACTGGAACAATGATAAAAGAATGTCTTTGTTGAATTAGACTTTTGGTTTTGAGGTTTGGAAGTATAGTTAACCTCAACTTATATGGCAGTTGAGGTCAGTAAAATCGTTAAAGTTAGTAAACTTTAGTAAATTGTTAAAGTTTTTCAATTGGAAACCGGACTTTTCAACAATTTAAACGAATATCCTCCATTAGATAGCCTTTATTATGTTGTATGAGTTGTATCAACACGAAATATTATGTTATTTGGATTTTAATTGTCCTAATGAACAGGTTTTCACGATCGGTTACTTTTGTATTGTGGACGAAATAGGCCTTCAAACATTGTACTGTCTCTGAAAGTTGAATTTACAATTTAACATTTGTAATATACGGTATGTACTTGCTGGAAGCTAGTAGCCTGATATCTGTTAGAAATAAATAAATTTTATTGATGCTTTTGTTTTCTTTTATTTTTGTAGCTTATAGATTAAAACTAAAAGATTGTTTTCACTTCTTTCATACATGTCTAATGTAACGTAAATTAAAATGAAGTCTATTATAGTAAATTTGAAATGATTCAGTTGATTGCTTGAATATCTTTTTCTTTTTATTAGGCTTTAGTTCTACATATTAGCCTAATCAAAAATTGAAATAGAAGTTTCATTGCTCAATCTAGTTTCTCATAACTTTTTTTTATTATCAGTATCATTACTTAAAAACTGGAAGCAATATCAACTTATTTGCTTCCCTTTTATTGTTACTATATAAGTTGACTTGCCAGTCATTCCATTTGTCATACTTTTATTTCACCAGTTTTGTTTAGTTTGTAGTTAACAAAAATTATAAATTGGGAAGTAGCAGCTACCTACCGTACTTCCTAGTTTTGAGATTTCAGATTGAACCAAGTTGGATTTATTTTACAGCTGATTTCTTTTATATGAATATACTTGCGGAGTTTAATAAAGATCGGTTAAAAGAATTTGAAGATGAAAATTATTTTGTAAAAAATGCAGAAAGGGGGATACCTGGTGAACAAATCGCTTTTTTAAAGAAGGTTAATCGTGATTTTTTTTTATTTTGAGCCATAGAATGTATTCCCAGAGTTTGGCACTTTAATTTTGGGACACTATATATTACTATCAATAGCTAATTAATGTAGGTGGAGGAAAAATGTTGTGTGCATCACGGGACTAAAGTACTTTTTCTCCCTCAGGGAAATTGTCGCCCTCGGCTACGCCTCGGGCAACAACAGTTTCCCCTCAGGGAGAAAAAGTTGCCCTTTAGTCCCTAGATGCACAAATAACTATTATGACACAAAATCATTACTTTGCAGAAAAAACCGGGGATACTTCAAACCTATAAAACTTGCTCTTGTCAAGTTTGAGAAAAAGTTGTCACTCAAGAGCAACAGAACACAGCCTTGAGTCTACTGTAAGCTGAACCTGATGAAAGTTTTCAAATATTTTCATGTGAAAAAAGAGGAGGTGAGAAGCAACAACTCTTGACTCCTCTTAAAGTGATATTAACCAACGCCTACAACATTCATGTTAAATTTTCATATCCTTCTTGAACTCTTTCAAGCCTAGTATTTTCAGCCTGATTCATTTGAATGCATTAACAGGTTATTGTGAATTTAGGAAAAGCGCTGGTAACTACATCGAAGTCCGAGTTTGATAAGGTTTCTGGGTTCGATTCCAGTTGACGAAACAGAGTTTTGACTGCAAACGGCCACTCTCGTCTTTCGTAGAAGACGTAAAGCCGTCGGTCGAAACGAAGCCGTCACCCTTCACTATTGTCTCTCTCAATACCTATGCACAAGTTCAGATCTCATTTGGGTATCAATCTCGGAAAAACATTAGAAGATTCCTCTATTCATATATCTTCGAACATGTAGGGCAATATTATTTGTGAAATTTTAAAACTAATATGATGATGTAATTTGATACTTACCATACAGAACATATCTTCCTAGAGGTTTCAATGCAGAATATCCCTTATTACAATCTTCTCCGTACACACAATCCAGGAAAAGGTCCACACCTTCAGGAGATACTCTGAAAATTAAAAATGGTTCAATGAAATGTTTCCTCATTGATGCAAGGAATCAGCATGAGAAGTACTGTATTGCACATTCCTCCTGAAACACCCTATGTATAAAAGTCGCCCATAATACGATGGTCTTCTACCATGCAGGTATAAATGACAGGTTGGAGTCATGCAGGCCTATCTTTAAAAGACTTGGTCTGCTGACTGTTCCTTCTTTATATCTCTTTGAAACCATTCTATATGTTAAAATGAGCAACATAAGCCAAAATTTAAATATCCATGACTACAATACACGGAATAGAGCCGACTATCATCTTTAAAGACATAATAGCAGATTATTTGAGAATAAGCCAAGCTACATTGGTAGGGTTTATTATAATAAACTACCAAATTCTATAAAATCCCAAGAAAATATACAGATTTTCAGGAATCAACTTTAAAATTTCTTAGTTAATGGAGTATTTTATAGTATCCAAGAGTTCCTATCCACCTAAACTCTTTGAATTTTGACATTTATGATCAAGTAAACAGACTAGCCTACATATTATTCTACTTTTATTTTCATAAATGAACTGGACTGCCTTTTTACATAGGGTACCTATATACAATATTATACTTTACTCATATGTAAGTTATACATATATACGTAACTTACTGGTGTTTTTGACTTGTCTTACACTCCCTCATGGAGTCCCCAAGACGTAATCTTAAAAAAAAAAAAAAAATGCTGCCTTGCTGATTTATGAATGGGACCAACAATTACACAGCTGGTATGATGATTCCTTTTCAGGGTAATAGCAGAAGACGCAAAGAGAAGTGGTGAATATTCCATGAGCTGTAGATGCCGCCACAAACTTAATACGGTACTGTTAGGTTCTTTTTACAGTAATAAACAGATGAAGCAGTTTTCAATTCAAAACTATTCAAATCAGAAAAAATAGCGGTTGGTTCCTTTCATATAAGAGCCGACAACTAATGATACTTACTTTCGGACCTCACTGAGGTAATCAGTTCCTCTCTCGAGAATGTGGTCAACAGAGCTCTTGATGGCCTCATGCTTCACTTTTGATGCCACTCCGAACACCACCACATCTTTCACTGTTTTGCACAGTTGGGCAACTGCCTGGCCCTGTAAACAAATCAAATTACAGTCAGTATAAAGAATTTATTCTAATGGTAAATATTGTATAAAATTTATGACATTGTAGATCGTGATGTTATAACATTGAAGTGATCCATGTAATCCAATAGTTTATTTTTTTATTGAAGAAACTGATTCAATGATCACAAGTTGGACTACAATGAGTTTAATGTATCGTAGATTTGAAGTTGATATTTTTTAGAACTAAAGCTCATGACATTAATTGGAATCAAGACAACAATGAGCTTCATATCATCATTTCTTTTTGTTTTAGTACAGTACATAAGATAGAAATTTACATTCCTTGCCTTCATTTAAAGAGACTGAATAATATCTTAGTTAAAAATTATATATACTTTTATAATATTATATACGTATTGTACTTTTAATTATTCTGAGTATACAGTCTCTGTACCTCCATCATTAACTCACACATAACTTGATGCAGAAAAAGGTGGCTGCGGATTGGACCAATTTTAACCAGTGTGAGTGAGACAAGATTGTAACCGCTCTGTCTGCGCTCTCATTCAAACTCTAGTAAAAATCGGACCCAATTTCCTTTTTTTACATTCTTTTTCACTTAAAGTTCTTTGGAATGATCAAAGTAACATCATACGGTTGGTCGAGTTGGACGATATTTAATTTACTTATTTATTCAATTACAGAAAATACGAGTAATAAACTTATTGGCTAAAAACACAGACTAACGTCCAAAACGTCTTTATAATAAAGCTAGCATACAAATAACCTTTTAAGCATAGCCTACTAAAGGAAGGTTTCCATTACTACAAGTCGCGGGCACAAGATGCAATAGAAACACGTAGTTGTATGAAGCAATGCAAAATCAAAAATCAGCTGACCAGTGTGCGTTGCTCTATACAACTCTATTGCATCTCAGGCACATGTACCCGTGCGACTTTTGGAGTAGCCTAATGGAGACCTAAAGTCTGTCCAAGCTGAGAAGACATTCTGGCAATATGGCGAAATGACTCCAGCTCCATCCAATAATGGTTCTAAAGTTATTAATTTGGTCTCAAATTGTAGGAAACATTTTGTTCTACAATTTGAAATCAAATTTACAATTTTTGAACCGAGCTGGAGTCATTCTCCCATCTGGCCAAAATGTCTTCTTTGCTTGGATGGACTATACCTTTATTAATGAGAATGATTGAACACTACTTACAACTCCACCTCCAGCAGAGTCGATGAGTACACTCTTGCCGGGCGCAAGGCCTCCCAGATCGAACAGCAGTATGTGCGCGATGACAAAGCTGGTCATGAAGGCGGTGGCTTCTGAAAATGACAGCTCAGCAGGAATCGCAAACACGTACTGTTGCGGCACAGCCACCAGCTCCGCCCACGCTCCGTACTCGGGCAGTGCCATCACTCTGTCACCAACCTGAAAAAAGTAGAAAAAAAGTTACTTTCACTGAGGATAAACATATTTAAAACTCAAAAAAAATTTCATCTATTCCAAAATACACTTAGAATAGACAGAATATATTAATTTTGTTTTATATTATGTTGATATTATTAATGGTTGATATAAAAGTAATGGGATGAAATATGATGGCTGGTCAACAATTCATTGGATTGAATTTGAAAGTGATGAAGTTGAATTGGTTTCCAATACAAGCTGATAGGTATTTTAAAAAATACAGTAGAGTTGAATTGATTTTTAATATAAGCAATTATGTTTTTAAAAATACAGTAATCTGCAAGCTGTGATCTTTCACAATGATCGACTAATGTTGTGAGGGGCTTATCGTCACATTTATTTACATTATTTCTAATCAATATCATTGATAAACTGAATTGTAGTTGATACTGAATTGTTTTATTGAATGTCTTATACCCTATTCTTGTTCACTTGAGACGAAATAAACAAAATAATAAATAAATAAATTTTATTTCCATCATAAATAACAAGAATAACAGTAATTGTCAAAACACTGGAAATTAAATGACCACTTTAGCAAGTTATGTGGTCATTGTTAGTATTGAGTTCAATTATTGTATTTTTGCGTGTGTGCGCGTATAAGTTTGGGGTGGCTACCTAGGCGACGACAAACCACAACCTATATTAAGCAACGTAGGGTAGTCACGTCATAGCATTGGCAATGCGTATGTGTCGTTATTTTTTTCGTTGCTTTGGTTTGTCATCGCAACAGTAGTAGCCCTGTTTGTTTAAATTTTGGATTTGTTTTCATCGTGTATGAGGTATAGATTTATTGGAGCATTAAATACTTCATCTTGAAACATTGATTTACCGGTATTAGTTTTCTTACAAACTGAAATAGTTCATTTTATAACATTGAAGTAAAGATGAATAAATCCGATCAGTTCATCAATACTCTCTCGATAAAAAGATTCTGAATCTTCCCAGTCATAGTGTATGCTGGGTTAGAGTTGAGACTGATTAGATTGATTAGAAAAACATTATTCAATAACATTTACCAATTACTACTTGAAATACAAAGTCTCTATTAATCTATACTATTTAATCTCATGAAAAAGGCAGTTGATCTTGAAATTAATCGTCGTTTTATTCCATTTTGACAGCGAGTGACGTTGAGCAAATTTGCAGGGTGATAAACATGACACATAATAATGGGGGCGTCCTACGACCGAAGAGTTTCTCAAGAGGCTGAGCATCCACTCTTCAAGTTAATGAGAACTTTATGGTGGAGCTGATCGATGTGACACACTGTAAACAACTCAGTTCGCACTAGTTGGTTACACTCTCAGGTTATTGATTAAGTTATTCAATACCCAGACTAATCTATCATTATTACGAATACAAGTAGCTAGATCCTACAGATCTGGTAGAATTTACTTCGTGAACAGACTGACTGAATAGATGAAGCCTAATTAGCACACCCATTCCCAAACACCACAATTTTTGCATGTCTGCTTTTTTGTTTTCTTTATAAATTTTAAAGCTATTGAACATAGCTTAGCAAAAATATTATGTGTCTCTGCGCACATAAAATATGTTTGGCAAGCTTCATTTTAAAAAAATTAAATTTATAAATAAGAAAGCTGGACGTACAAATATCGTGGAATTAGTCTATTATTAGTCATATAATTAGTCTATAATTTTCTTTTTTCCAATTTTTGCAATGTTCAATGTGTAGAATAATTTATGATGCAGTCATATTGATATAGCTACAATCTGTTATTCTCACAATGTTGTTATTTTTTAAAAGTTGCAATGGGAATAATTAATTTCCAATCACGGTAGGCCTACCTCACCAAAATGAACATGTTAACATGAACGAGGCAACGAGCTTCAAGCCATGAAGTTTGATTTTGGAAGAAAATTTATGGTAATAATCATTGAAGAGAAATTTTTATTTTAGAATACAGTGTAAGAATGCTTGTTCTGAATTGATTACCTACTACATTAGCACGCACCCTACAGTAATACTTTTCCAGGATAAGGTATCAGTCAACGACCGAATGGTAACCAATAAACCAATTTTGTTACCGTATAGTTGTTTGGCACACTTGAAACGTTCGCGAAATTATACACTTCATCATTCAATTGCAGAAAAATGAAAATTTAAAATAATTTAAATTTATTAATAGAGATGAAAATTGTAAACTGAATTTATTTATTTATATGATATGACACAATAATACCGGTACTTGAAGGTGATAAAACAGACATATACGTCCAAAACGTCTTTTATCCTAATTTTGATTGGAATATCACAAATAACAAAGATTATGTTCAAGATCACTTCTATGCTTTAAACAAATTTCCAATTTCGAGTAGATAAAACGATGAATTATGAATTTAGAATTTTGAACTTTAATTTTAGAATTTTCGAAATTTAGAATTTTAGAATAATGAACAATGAAAAACATCAAACATTTGAATAAAATTCTTTTGAATTATCAAATTCCACATGAATTTCTAAGCTAAATATACTTAGAAAAATCAAATACGATTTACGACCAGGAATTATTAGGAATCACAAGTTTCTCAAAGCACAAGATCATTCATTTTTAAATGGCTGACAAGTTGAGATTGATAAATAGCATGGCCAGCAGTACATGACATATTCCAAGCTAGTTATACATTGAAGTAATAAAAAATAGTGGATCGAATGGGTTCAAGCATCAACAGAGTCCGTCATTGTTCAGAAACATGAATAAAGCAACTTAATTGTTCTACTAACAAGATTGATGTATCATAGCTAACAAATCACATCTTATCAAATTCCATTTCATATTTTTACTCCGGATATTCAGGAGAACAAACCAGCTATTCATGGAGATTATAAATGTGGAATGATGAATGCACTGTAGTTCACAATATGCACATTCCTTGCTGGCAGTAGTTTCGAATGCATTGTAGGCGTAACTTGTAACAAGTGAAATATTTTTGAATATATATCATCACGTCAGTGAATTCCGAATATTTAATTTAATACATTCATGAGCAACAAAGCTAAGAGGTTGAATAAACTTGAAGGGGATTTGTGAATTTATAGATTTATAAAATAGATTTAGAAATAGGTTTTTAATTTATTCCATCCTCATAATACAAAGTGTTTTAAAAATTAGTTTACAAATTCTAAATAAATATAGAACTCGAGTTAGTGTTTCTTTCATAGGAAATTACACCAGGTTATGTCTGACTTAGTTCAGAATATGTTTGTGAGCATTCATAGTTGTAAAGTAACTTTTCAAACACCCTGAATTTCATGAGGACTTGATTTGGAATTTTGTCCTTCAGAATATTCAAAATGAACTTCGATATTAGAATCTTGAGACGATTCAATTGTTTTGAGAGATTACCTTGAAATTTTCCACATTCTCATGCACTTTTTCAACGACTCCAGCGCATTCAAAGCCCATGATGAACGGGCTTTTGGGCAGTGAGTCGAGGAGACCCAGGCGAGCCATCACGTCCAGGAAATTCACGCCACTGTAAAAAACAAAAATGTAAAAGATTAATATTAAGGATAACAACCAAACTCAGGTAAGTGGTTAAGAATTTTATAACATAGATGGAAAATTACTATTTTTTTAATATAGAATAAAATTCTGGAAAATGAGTAGAAGATTGTTTGGTATGAATAATACTGAAAGTTTCAGAAATTACTGAGTTGAATATGCTTAAATTCTTTATTAAAACGAGTTTTGGAAAAAAGTGTTCCAAAGAATTTGAAAATATGAAGTTTTTATACCAAAAAGAGTTCAAAATTGATTGAGTTTATTCTATTCTACTTGAGGGTTTAATATTGAATTATTAGTCAATGATACTGTGAATTAAAACCTATTTTGCATCTAAAATTAGTAACTTATGCATTATTACCAACATAAATTATGAATTAAGTCATCAATTACAAATATAACAAACAGAGACGACAGAAAAATTATTACAATGAATCAATCAAATAAGGAGGCTTAATACAACATGAAAAATTAGAACTATTTTTTATCTTGGCAATACTAATTCTTATTTTATTAATAGTCTCGAAGATGTCATCTTTGCATATCTCAAATATATCTCTCTTAGTCATCAAAAAGCAATGACGTGATCTACTAAACATCATTGCATGACTTGGCCTACAAGAAGCACGATTCTGTGATTCACCATTTCTCTTATCAGTGAAAAAGATCAACAGTAACTTATTAAAAAAACGCTTAAAAATTTACTTCGTGCTTTCACTATTCTATTTTATTATAACAAACTGTCATCACTTTTGACTTGAAAAAGTAGAGTTCATTAGACGAGAAAGCGTGAATTATTCATTTAAATCAACAAACAAATAGGGAAACGATATGCCAGAATCCAGACTTAATGAAAAGGAATAAGAGAACCTGTCACGGAATCATAAACATTTAGCGGACAACTATTTAGGCGAAATTCAGCCTTGGAGGTCCTGGCATCGCTGCTGAATCGATTCGCTCAGCAATGGAATTCGGAAATTTGCATGCCGGAAATCCCAATCTCGAGACTTGGAAACCGACTTCCGACTACAGACTTGAATTAATTTCTCAATTATTCCAGTCTAGATACCCTTCCTCATAAGACAGCAGTCGCTGTAGTTTGATAGCTTTCTCGGTTACAATAATATTTTACATAGAATTTCCTATAGAGACTGTATAATTATTATACAGTCTCTATAGAATTTCCTATTGAATTGGTAAGCATTGTAGAACTGAAAATAGTCTCAAAGTCTCAATTGAATTGTTGAGATCAGAGTTATTTAAGGGCTACATGAGATTTCCCATTGAATAATTTATTGGCAATTATTGTAGAATTTGGAAGTGTCTCAAATTGTTGAGATCGGAGTTGGTCCCTAATCCGAGTTTGCTTGTCCAATTGAAATGGCATCAACGATCTGATTATTGTTCAGCAATCGAAAAACTAAATGATAGAGGACCTAGGAACTTTCTAGATCCTCTAGTACCGTACTGAACGAACATTTGAGCGCAGATAAGATAAAGAGAGTTGAATCAAGTAAATCATTCATTCAATAAATCCCTATTGCCTATTGACTTGCTTTTGTACACTAAACTTTTTTATTCTCAATTATTTATTCTCATCTTAATCAAATCTCACCCGCACGATCCTTCAAAGTTTTTCAGTTGTACAATGTATTTAATTCTTATTTTTTAATATTCTTCATTCTCAATCATCCTTATCATCATTAATACTATTCTCCTATTCTCATTACTGATCATATTTGTTGCTACTGCTAATATACACCAAAATAACTTTTCATAAACCATTTTATGAACATTACCCAATATAATAGTCTGGTCGAGCAAAGATCTTCTGGTAAGATGGGAAAATTACTCGGTCATTATTAGTTCAAAAATTATAAATATGGTCTCAAATTGTGGAGAAGAATGTTTTCTACAATTTGAGACCAACTTTACACTTTATAGACCAATATTGAACGAGCTGAAGTCATTTTCCCATCTTGCCAGAATGTCTTCTTATCTCGAACAGACTATAATATAGTCTATAAAATAATATTATTATGCAATTAATTCTTTAAATATTACATCAATTCCTTGAATTTACATGGAATTGGATGTGAACTGTATATGGTCGAAATTGAAAATCTCTGAGTAAAAACACAAATAGTAGTGGATAAATGAATGTCTGGAAGAGGGAGCCGACCACAATGGCCATCCATCCAATTAGGAGAATCGGGCCATGCGATGCGAGTGCTTGCATTATTTGGAGGCAGATTGTTTACAGGATACAATGCGGCGTATCGTAACGGTAGGCCTTTGTCTGCTCGCTACCTACGTTCAGGAATCTTCCGCTCCTCTTCAACAACATTCAGCAATGGGACTTTTCCATCTTCCAGACTCTTTTCTTCAATGTAACAATTGACTTGTATCCTAAAAAATACTCTATATTGCTTGAGGATAGGGGATAAAATGATTCCAAATAACAAGTTTCCACCAAGATGTAAATTTGTTTAGTAGATTTTTAAAAATTCCATTTATTCAGTAAGAGATCAATAAATTATACAAGATATAAATAGTATTCTGATTCAGTGATTGGCATTCCACGAGTAATGGAGGAGGTAGAACCCCCTGCCATAAAACTGCTAGTTTAAGAAAAAATAATGTATGTAAATGAAAACAAAGGTTGCCAGATCCACAAAGTTTATTTAAAAAACCATACTTACACTCTGATAAAAGTGTAAATTTTAATAAATTGATTAATCTTTCCACTATATTGTCATTGAATTTCTGGGAAAGTTCAAAATTGAAAGGAAATAAGAAATTAGTTTGTGAGATAAAATTCAAGATGAGAACCGAATAAGGAATGTCACATTCCCAATTGTAATTGGAGCTTACATCTTTTATCTAGTGTCAGAGATGTTATTTGACCTTCATATCATAAGTTTCTCAGTAGAATAAAAGTAAATTATACAAGTTCATGGAAAGGAATTAATCTTCAATAGCGTCATAAACATTTATATTTCCTCTGAGAATATATAGAAAAGAAGTTAGTTTCAAGTATGGATAATAAATTGTTCCTGTAGTATCAAACATCAAAAAATGCTTTATAGTAATATAAGTTATTTATTTAGAATAATCATTAAATGATAAATTGCTACTGACTCAAGCCTATTCAACAATTTGAAATCCAGTGAATTACTAATAATCAATAATGTAGCTACAAATTAATAAATAATTCAGAAGTTATTAACTTGTAAGTCATAATTTGCAAATTCAGTTATGATCACTCTCTTATACAAATCGTTGACGATCCAGCATAGTCCAGTTTCACACAGCACGATTTTTTTCATCAGATTTTTTATGTCCTCATAAATTCTACTAGATTGAACTGAACTTATTACTGAGCACATTATGTAGTGATGTGGGCCGGGTAAATAACCAGCGGGTAGGTAAATATAAATTGGGTATTTACCCGAGGCCCGGGTAAATACCCCAAAACTGGGTATTCATAATTTTTATTGAATTTAGAAAAAATGTAGTTGTCTTTTTTCATTCAAACGCCTTCAATGATAGTGAAATGATGATAAAATGTTTTATATAATAGTGTCAAATAGCATTTAACTTCCGAGCATCATTGACCCGGTATTTATGATTTTGTTTGTTTCTGTGTTGTTAAATCTTATTGAAAATGACAAGAAATGTGTTTCGAATAATAACCATTATTAGGGGAGAAATTTGAGGGGGGGAATTTGACATAGTATCACTTTTCACTTGCAATCCTTAATTTTCTAGAGAAAAATTATGATATAACGGAATAACAGTAAAAGGATGTTCACTATTTTTCTAATGTGATGCTGTCATGATTGACTTCATTGACGATTTCGTTGAGGAAGAATTACATTATGCCATCTATACAAGCGAATCTGATTAAGGGTGGATGGTAGTGGACGGCCAACTGCCGAACGGAAAAATCATGCCCCATAAGAACAATGTAATTTTTATCAATCTTTTGGAGCAGATAGCACCTTTAT
The DNA here is from genome assembly GCA_017141385.1 of Sogatella furcifera. NCBI lineage: Eukaryota > Metazoa > Arthropoda > Insecta > Hemiptera > Delphacidae > Sogatella > Sogatella furcifera. Next base: position 10,636,591 of record CM029546.1, read on the forward strand.
TTAGGGGAAAAATTTCACGTTTTTTATGTCATTACAAAGACATTAAACAGATTATTTACTCAGGTTTTTATTGAGATTTCTTTTATGGTACCGTATAGTCTGTCTAGGCAAAGAAGACATTCTGGCAAGATGGGAAAATGAGTCCAGCTCCAGAAATATTAGTTTTAAAATTATAAACTTGGTCTCAAATAGATAAGAATGTTTCCTACAATATTGACCATCCCATCTTGCCAGAATTTCTTCTTTGTTTTGACGTTTGGACAGACTACACTAAGTCTTACGAGTATTTAGGCTAAATATTTTCAAGAGAACAGAAACGACCTACTTTATCAGGAAAATATTGAGCGAAATTTTAACGTGAGGATATGATTCAAGAATCTTTTTCATGAAAAGCCTACATCCAGGACACCTGAAAACCATTTCTTACAATCTTTGCCTCTCCATTATGTGTCTTTGCGCATTATCATGTGTTTGCCAAGCTCCATTCAATAGCGACAGTAATGCTCCAGTAGCTAGCTGTTCAGGATACTTTAAACCTAACTAATTTAAACAATGATTATTATTAAATTAGTTCAATGAAGATACCTAAATCGATCTACCCTTCATAAGAAAACAACTACTCCTACTGTAGTTACTATCTAAGTTCGCAAATGTTACTATACTATTCGCAATGTAAATTAATACTATTCAATTGTTAATTGCATTGCCATTTCAATTACCGTGATTACTATTAAATTAATGGAGCCAAAACTAATACTATTACTATTTCAATTACTTTAGTTACTACTTAATCAATCAAACAAAAACTCTACTATTCAATTGCTTATTCTGTTACTATTTCGAGTGCTAATCAAGTACTACCATTATAGTCGTATAGCACTATGTGCTTGTAAGCCTACTACTCGATTAAACATTCATTTGTAGGCTACAAATGGAACCTATGAAGAAGTTATCATTGATGCAAACCACTGGCGGCTCGTGCCCACGAAACAGGTGAAGTGCCCGTATCTTTTACTGTATAGCACTTCACCTGTTTCGTGGGTACGAGCCGCCAATGAATTGCAAACTCGTTTAATTGGTTTGCAGAAGTCACACCTCCTAGGAGCCAGCCGGCGATAATTAGTTTAGTTTGGACGGGAGCGCACAGAGCAACTGCAAGCAGTAAGTTAATAGGCAATTGCAACGCGAAAAGTGTAGACGGAAAAGGCAACACTATGGCTGGCATTGGGCTAGGCCCATGGCATGGGCATGACGCAACCCAGCTTAGAGGCGCCGTGTCCACGCGAACCGTGACGTGACGTGACGACGTTTTATAGCGTGACGCACTATAGATATACTGTACTGTAATTTGCTGTTTATAGTTTTCTGCGGCCATCAACCCTTCGTCTGATAGACATTGTGGCGCCTACCGGACGGTGCCCCTAAATTCTCCCTTTTATCACTTTTGCCTCCCCGCTTTTATTACTCTTCCCCTCCCCCTTTATGCCCTTTCCAACTTTTCTTCTTGCTCTCTCACTTCTCTTCCTCTCTTTATTTTTTCTCCCCCTCCCCCTAATTCCTCTTTTGCGCTTTTCCTCATCCTTGGGGCGCCTTTTCCTCACTTCTTTTCCTTTTCCCTTCCACCTTTTCCTCTTTTTGCTTATCCTTTTCCTCTCCTTTACCCCTTCCTCCCCTCTCACTTTTTCCTCTTCACCTCTTGTCCCTTTCCCCTTCCTTTTTCCACTTTCCCGCTTCTCCTTTTCCTCTCCACATTAATCTTCCCCTCTTCATTTCCTTTTCTTTACCCCCTTTTTGCTCTTTCCCGCTTTTCATCCTCCTCTCTCTCTTTACCTCTTCCACAAACACTTTATCCTCTTCCTCTTCACCCTTTTCTTCTACTTATCCTCCTTTCTCCTCTTCACCATTTTTCTTCTCCCCCTCTCCATTTTTTTACACCTCTCTTCTTCTCCCCTCTCCTTTTACCCTCTTTACTTCTTTCTTCTCCCCCTCTCTCTTTTTCTTTTCTCCCTCCTCCTTTTTCCTCTTCTCCACCTCTTTCTCTACTCTCCCACCTCCTTTTTCCTCTTCCTATCCTCTTCCTCTACTCTCCCTCCTCCTTTTTCCTCTTCCCCTCCTCTTTCTCTACTCTCCCTCCTCCTTTTTCCTCTTCCCCTCCTCTTTCTCTACTCTCCCTCCTCCTTTTTCCTCTCCCCTCCTCTTTTTCTACTTTCCCTCCTCTGTTTTCCTTTTCCCCTCTTCTTTTTCTACTTTACCTCCTCATTCATATTAATCTTCTTCTCCTCCTCCTCCTCCTCCTCCTCCTCCTGATTTCATCTTCTCCTCCATTTCCCTCCTCCCACTCTTCCATACCCCTCTTGTCACATTCCATTTCCACTTCAACTTTCCTCTTCCTCTTCCTACCCTCCTACCATATTCCTCTTCCCCATCTCCTTTCTTCCTTCTCCTCATTTTCTCCTCCCCCTAACCCACCCCTGATGTCACAAGTGTCCACTTTGATACGTTCAATGAAGCGTCGCCACAATATAATAACGAAAATCTGTGGTTTTCCTGTTATGATGTCCTGACGGGACAAGCAATAAGTGCATCAGCGTGAAATCTCATCTGTGTAGCAGCAGCCAGTCTCATGGCGTGTTTAACCGTCTGTGGAAATGGAGGTTGAGTGGGAGTAGATGATTTTACAGGAATAAATGACAGAAATCTTTGTCGGAAAGAGACTGGATGATTTAAGTCAGGAATAAGATAAGAATGTATGCACATTACTACCAAGATAGGAAAATCCGTAATTATTGGGAATTTGATGAAATTTAGAAAATTTTCATGAATTCAACAAATTAAATCTTCGCAGCTCTTCAGAGTAGTGGTCTAAGCAGTGGCCAAATTAACCAATTCCCAATAAAGTGTCGGGATTTTTATTCGGATTCCTCAATTTTACCCTATTATTTCAAGTGGCTCGGTGCATTTTAAAAGGCTGCATAGAAAGAAATCTTTAAAGAGAGAATAGATGGGATTGCTGCTCTGTGGTTAATCTTACCATTGAGATGATAAGATGTATAGTATGTTTTAGATGTATAGTATGACAGATTCGAAATAGTGGAATAGCTGGTGAAATCGGAATAATTACAGATTCAATAACATAATCGAGAGTGGGCTGAGATTAAAATAGTTATGACCCAGAGAAGTTGTTCTCTATAGTTATGTATCCCTTTCAAGAATAGTTCAAGCTATCAACCCTTCAAAAACTTGAAACAAAGTTCTCAGAACAATTCGCTGACATCTACAAGTCACTAACTATAAAGAACTACTAAGATCGAATCTCGTTTATTTCCCAATAATTTCCCTCCACTTCCCTCAACAAATATCAGAAGAATAAAACGCATGACAAACATGCATAACCAGTTGTTGTTAATGCAGGGGAAATGCGGATGATAAAGCCAACAGATTAGAGGTGCGGATAGGCAGGGAAACGAAGGACTGAAAACTCGCTATAAAATAGTTATAGCTGACGTTACGAAGTTAGGCGGTTGTCAAATCACTGTTATCAATCCACAGCTCTGTCAGGACAGTCGGCGAGCTGTCTGCGAGATTACATCGGAACGAGAGCGTCTCTAGCTATACTAATTTGCTCTCGAAGACAGCTTTAGACTGTCCTGACAGAGATGAGAATTGATAACAGTCATTCGCCAACTGCCTATTTTCGTGGCGTCAGCTCTACTACTATGTCTCCCTATACTTGTATATTCTGTACAAGCAAAGAAGACATTCTGGCAAGATGGGAAAATGACTCCAGCTCGGTCAATATTGGTTAAAAATAATACATTATTGGTCTCCAATTTTATATCAGATTTGAGACCAAATTTACCATTTTCGAACTAATATTTACCGAGCTGTGGTCATTTTCACATCTTGCCAGAATGTCCTCTTTGCTTGGACATACTATTTATGTCTCTCTTGGTGGAAGTGAGATGAAGTCGACATTTCAATTGGTGGGAAAAGGATGGAAAATCGAGTCACAGGTCGGTAGCGTTTTTCGCCAGGTATGACGAGTGAGAGAGAGGTGAGGAAATGAGAGGAGAGTAATGGAGAGGAGTGGAGAGGAGTGATGGAAAACTGGCGAAAGAGAAAAGATAATTGACCCCAGACAGACAGAGCGACGCCACATAGCCGCCTCCATGTCGTGTCGTGAGCAAAATCGTCGACGACCAACTCCCGGTAATTGGTCGCGTCGCCGCCTAATTTCTTTTACCTTTCCATTTCCACCTACACAGCTCACAGTTTGCGTGAGCTGAGAAGACATGCCGTAACTACGTAAAGTATATTGTAATGACGTGTCTTCATAACTTGCATCAACTATACACTGTTCTGCCACTCCTCGACAACTCTGAATCATCGCCGACGCTCACCGATCCATGCATTCTTGATTAACGAATAGTACATGAAGTAATGGTGACACACAAATGGATTACATGAAGCTATCAAGACACAAGAGTGGATTACATGCAGTATTTAACCTGTGTGTGTACTGTGCAAAAAGAATCTATATTTCATGAATTTACCGTTGATCGATACCTTTTACCAGTAGTTATCATTATTATTACCAGTAGTTATACTCTTTTTAAACTGAAGAAGTGGCTCAGTGCCTCGAAACGCGTCTAACAAGTAACAAAATCGTGAGTACTTTTGAAATTTAATAACGTAATTCTTTATTGTTATTAGTATCAACAGTTCAAGTAGAATGGAGACAGAAGAATAAATCCTTATAGAGCGTGAAACCTTTTACACTTCGATCTGTTATCAACAATTATCTCATGTGGAGCATTATCCATTATCAATAATTATTAGAGTATCAGTATTGATTGGAAATAAGAATCCAGTTCAAGACTAATGAGGTAGACCCACAAATAAAGTTGATATATGAATATTGAGTGATTATTCTCAGACCAATCAAGGAGTCTAATTATTTATGAGATGATTGAAAGAGTTTATCAATCAATTTCTAACTGAATTTACTATTTACTATGCTTGGACTATACTTATTGTTAAAATTCAATCTGTGGAGTATTCCAATCAAGTATGAAGTATGGCTCAGTTTATCCTTTAAAAGGTTTGAGTAGCCCGAACTCAGTCAACTACTAATAAAATGCAATCTGAAGATATTTAATTAGAAGATAATTATTATCTTGGAGGAGTATCTTATCAATTCAATGGTCATCCCTCTTGCAACTCTAGACCAATGTACAATGAGAATGCAGTGAATCAATAATTAACTCTACTGGTTCACAGGTTTGGTGAGAAATAAAGCATCTTATTTATGTATTTTAATGCATTTGAACAGATAAGAAACTTCCGGAAAAATCAAGACATAAAAAGTGAATTCTTGAATCAATGATGAATCATCAATCTTCCAGGAAAAATCTCCCCAAAAAGAATTTTGACAAGAATTGAATCGTTCTCATATTCTGAGTCACTGATGATTCATACTTTTTAAAACAAAATCTCACTGATTCCATGAGTGGAAGTGAATGACTACTGAAGACATGATATTTTGCACAGAGCTCATTAAACGTCATTCACTTGCCAGAAGGTTAGTTATAGTCCGTCCAAGTAAAGAAGACACTATTGTTGCAAGATGGGAAAATGACTCCAGCTCGATTAATATTGGTTCAACAATCACAAATTTGGTCTCTAATTATAGATAAGAATGTTTACTACAACTTGAGGCCAAATTTGTAATATTTGAACCAATATTGACTGAGCTGGAATCATTTTTCCATCTTGCCAGAATGTCTTCTTTGATTGGACACACTGACTTGGAGGTATTATTTCTGCCTCCTTGATTTTCAGCTGATAGATCTTGTACGATGTTGGCCTGGCATTCATCTTTCCTTAAGCATCCGTCTTGAAATTGTTTATACACTTAGAAGCTATTTCCTGTTATTTTTGACAGAGCTTGCTCCTTATTTCTGACTCAGCCTAGACAACACTACTTCCAAGTGTTTATAGCTACTCGACGATGAATCACCGTCAGAATTGAAGCTGTCTTTGTAATGGCTTGAACTAATTTTTCAAAGTATTAAACGCTTCATTAAAGATGTACTCGAATTACTAATTTACTAGCTTTCACTTCATCAATGAGTATTCACTTCATTACTGGAGTAAGAACTAAAAGAAAAGAACTAAAGTATAAGAATGAACTTATACAGTACAGCTTGTTCAATATGCTGAAGCTACTGGACTATAGATGACTGAATATGAATTATTGTAATTGTTTTTCTATGGTCCAAGTGAGTATAAGATAAAATATTAATACATGATTTATGATTAATCACAGTTGGTTATTATTATAATACACGTTTTCTGTTTCAAAAGATATTTCTGGTGTCAGGATGCAGAAGCTCTATTATTTATTTTATTTTTTATTCTCAATAAAGAAAGTAATTTAGTTCAATTTCCAAAATTTTTCTTGAGTTAATACATGTATTATGTTGATGTGATTTCAACTGACAAAACACTAATTTAAACCATATTTGTAATTTATATTTAAATTATACACAATTGTAAAAAAAGATTCACATTTGTGAATACAGTGTAAATTTTCAACTTTCTATCAAATTTGATAAGAATGAACATATATTTTAAGAGCTCTGACATTGAACCAAACTTGAACAATCACTGCAAGATGAAGCAAAACTGGAGCATTCCAGGCAATTATAGGACTGTCATGAAAGATGAAGCCCTACTTTTATATGGAACAATGATTGCATTTCTGAGACGCCACAGGGTTCAAAGCTCTCTGACATCGGTTTCTAACTTCAATTATAAAAAGTTGCAACCTACTGGATTCATAAGATATTTACAGCAACAATAGAAAAACGTCTTCCAACATGTATAACTGCTCCAATTATTAGAATATTTCTGTCATTGTGGGTCATATGCTACATGCAAGAATCGCATGATTCAATACAATAATAGTTCTAAGGGGAGTATTTTTGCATATGAAAAAAGAAGCTATCCGGGTTACACTTTCAATAATGTGGCGCTTATCAGGAATTTGGAATCAATGATAATTCACCTTTGTGTACTATAATTAGAGAACTACGTAAAATATGAGGCTAAAAGCAACCTATATGCTATCATGCTATCAATAACCTAGATCCCTAGATAGACAATTCTGTGATAATTTCAGTAATGGCATTGGATGAATTTAGATTAGAATGATTAGAGTTATCAATACTCGAACCACAATTTTCCAAAATCAATTATGGTGCTAATAATGTCATGATTATAAATAATATTTTCATCTCAAATTATTGATTCATAAATCACATTGCAACAAAAACTTTTTACCTCAAATGATGCACTTTAATATTATAAAATTTCAAATATTTTTACTGATGAATCACTGTGAAACTACTTTAATGAAAAAATAAATTGCAATCATTTTATGAAAATGATAAAGTATCTATTTTCATTGTTCAAAAACTAGTTCATTCGAAATCCACTTGAAATCTTCTCAATTAATTTCCACAATTTCAGTCCTACCCTTTTCTCTAATTCTTTATTTCACTTCCACTTATTTCCCTCACAGGTGAGCAGGTGAGAATATAAATTAGCTTGTATGTATTCAAGTGTAAAATCACAAGTAGTGATTTAACCCTGCACCGATTGTCCCCTTTGCGAAAGCTAAAACTCCAATTGATTTTTTTCTAAATTGATCTTTATTCTATACTTAAATAAACTCTAGTGCAACCGGCCCAAGAGTTTTACAAGTATTGTCATCCTTTTTAATTGGGATGACATTTTAACTTCTCAAAATTTCATCTACGACTACAGCACTATGCAAATCTTCCCATTTCTTGAAAACCAGTCTTTTTCAATCAATGCCAAGTAACACAGGCCACATAACGAAAAGTCTGGCTTTTTGTATTGATTTGCACCCTTTCAACCTACAATACTCTATAAACAGATTCTTCGGCCTGTTTGGTTGTATGGTATTCAGCTGTGGAGCTGTGCTAGAAAGAGTAACATCGACATAGTTCAGAAATTTCAGAACAAAGTATTGAGGAACGCTGTCAATGCTCCATACTTTGTTAGAAACTCAGATCTCCACAGGGACCTTCAGTTAGAAACAGTAGAAGTTATGATAGCAAAGGCCGCCAGAAATAATGAAGAGACACTACACAACCACCAGAATATTCAAGCTCTAGACCTCGTTGACAATTCTACAATATTGAGGAGACTGAAAAGGAAGAAGCCTACAGATCTTGTGTAATGTGAATAGTGTGATTGCAGAAGTCAGAATGTGTAAAACTAAAAGTGTGTACTTAGTGTTTAAAATATTTAAGAGCATTGCTCAGTTAGAGTTGCAAAGGAGGATTGACTTTGAAGATCTTCTTTAGTGTGAAATTCCCGTATTAATTTAGGATAGAACTGAACTGTTCATTAGCCAAGTGCTAGATTGCAGTTAAAATTCATAAAAAGTATTGTCATCCTTTTTAATTGGGATGACATTTTAACTTCTCAAAATTTTATCTACGACTACAGCACTATGCAAATCTTCCCATTTCTTGAAAACCAGTCTTTTTCAATCAATGCCAAGTACCACAGGCCACATAACGAAAAGTCTGGCTTTTTATATTGATTTGCAATGAGTCTCCCATGGCAACAATAATAAAACTTTGTCAGCCGGTCCATCTACAGTCTGTACAAGCAAAGAAGACACTTTGGCAAAATGGAAAAATGACTCCAGTTCGGTCAACATTAGTTCAAAAATAAATAAAAAAATGTTTCAAATTGTAGAGCAGAATATTTCCTACCATTTGAGACTAAATTAATAAATAATCAACTAATATTGACCGAGCTGGAGACATTTTCTCATCTTGCCGGAATGTCTTCTTTGAAGGACAGACTAGCACCCAGCACCAGCACAGCATCACTCTTTCTGCAGCTCGTAAAATGTGGAAAAGACTCCCACGTGCCTCATCCAAACAGGACACATAACTGCTTCGGACACGTCCTCACATCCACTCTCTAAATAATAATACCAAGTTCGAGATCCCCAAATTGGAACACCAAGGACTCAATAGCACCTACTCGCTTGCTAAATGTTTTCTTTCTCGATCGATCTTATACTTTCGACAAACGATTACTTCAAAACCTTTCCAGCTCATTTACTGGAAGAATTTCTTTCAAATCGTTCATATAAGTGGGAAAATAAGTAGGACTTGGATGATAATCTGTAAAATGAAGATTAATTAATTAAAGAAATGATCAAAAGAAACCTATTCAAATTTAAAATGTGAAACCGTGAATTTTCATAATTTAATCGAAGGGCTGAAACGAGTTGACTTCTTAAATGGATAATTTTGAAAAGTTTTATGAATTCAATTGCGGACCAATAATAAATTTTAAAAAATCAAGTGAAGTTGGGAATTGAAGATAGAATTTGACTATAATGCCTAATTTAATTATAACTAAATTGGAAATGAAAATGAGCTAATTCGTGAAACAACTACAAGTATGTAGAACTATGAGTAGCCTATTTAGAATTTTATTCCGTGCAGCTCATTGATAGCTATCTAGCTAGATGGATACATTATAAAATTGTGCACAATTTATAAAATAAAGGGTGTTTTTCATCTTTAGAGAATACAATTTTTTCAACTTTTTGAAATAGAAACAATCAATGAATCGATAAAAAAAGAACACGTTTATGTGAAAATTTCCCACAGACTGGTGATAACTGGAGAAAACAAAAGGAAACAAATTGGGGAAGGAAATAAGTTCATTCACGGAAACAAACACCAAACAAAGGAAGTTATTGTTGGGGGTGAGGGGCATTAGAGCGTGATGAATTATACCTGTCTACCTGCGAACAAAGGTCGAAATTGTGGAACTCATCAAACCCCTCAATGGAATTGCTATGAATTATTCCGATATTTTAGACATGATAGTCTGTTCCGCAGCATTGCTCAACTTGGGCTTCATTGTTTAACATATCCTACAGTCAACACTCAAAACTTCCAACATTCAGTCCCCATGGGAGTCAAAACAGTAATTTAGAAGTTTGATAACAAGAAGTTACTTGGTATCGTTTGGTATCAAGTTTCGTATCAATAATTGTCTTGTGCTTTATTTTATAAAGGGAAGATTAAAAAGTGAAATGTATTTCAAGATGAATGTCCAGTTCAAATGTAAATTAATAATTGTTTTATAAATAGTTCCCCCATTATTTCCACCAATCAGTATTTTTATATTTCTATATTTGGAATATGATCTACCATCATTTGAAGGTGTCCTTACATTAAACCTTCTATGTTTCTTTACAACGACTATGACACATTGATGACCTTGCTTGGCATCGCATAAAGCCAAATTCAAAACTTGATGAAAGCTTAAACCCAAGCTTCAGCTATTTTTTGTACTTCAAACTGTAGCGGCCATTCCAGCACTTGTATGTCTTTATCACATTTCAGCTTATATGGATTCAATATTAATTAATAATACTTTTTACAAAACAGTTGCCAACACCAACTTTATTGATATTGCCATTGGTATTGGAACACTTTACTAAGTCAATATAGTTAGTTTATTGGCACAATATTGCATAATAACTTTCATCCCATCAAATTGAAAAATACTTTTTCATTATTTTACTCTATTGAAAATCAATAAGAACCAGTAACTTCCGATTAATTCTTTCAACAACGTGTCTCATAAAACTCTTATAGAAGATATCACTGATATTGAATTCTAGCCGGCAGGCTCGCTTCGCTCGCCTTCTCCGCCAAGCCAGGGGGCTCCGCCCCTGGACCCCCAACATATCGGCAGTGTGTATGTCAAACAGGCTTGCTTCGCTCGCCTGCAAATCCTTAGTCAGTGTCAGGTGAGACAAACAACAAACTGCAAATTCCGTTCAGAAGGGATTCGAAATTTATTGAACACAGCATTTCTAGACCTAATCTGGACCTGTTTACCAAATTTCAAAATATTCTGCCAATTTTATCTCGAAAAATCTAAGAAAAACTCCCAAAATTCCGAATAATAGTAAAACGCTAATATTGAACGTAACTTTGTGAAGTATATCGGACTTAGTTTGAAACTTGATTCAATATCTTCTAAATTAATTCATCTATAATCTCGCTGAGCCATTGAATTTACAGTAAGGACTGGTCGTATCAAGGCGGAAGATATGCAACCCGCAATACATTTACAATTTTGAAAAAGTGATTACTGGCGTACTCTTGAACGGATTTCAAAAATATTTTAACACAACATTTCTAGATATAATCTGAACTTGCCCACCAAATATCAACATTTTCTACCGATTGGTTTTCGAAAAAATAAGAAAACGCTGAAAAACTAGAGAAAACCTTGAATATTTGGCGTATCCTTATGAAGTTTCTAAAATCCTTTCTTAGCGCGCGTCTAAACGTCCAACTGAACATGCCTGTCAAATTTAAACGCATTCGGTTCAGTGGATTTTTAGTTCTGGTGATGAATGAATGAATCAGTCAGTCAGTCAGTGCCATTTCGCTTTTATATTATCTGACCGCTTTTTGAAAATTATATTTTTTGGAGTATTTTATGATAATAAGCCTATCGATGAGCTGCTTTAAAATTAAAAAATATTATGTAATCCAACAAAACTAATGCAAAAACGTCATTTCAAAATGGTTGAATTTAAGGCTCCATGAAGATTGATCTTGAAGATTGATCTTTATAAAGAGCCCTAGTTAAATTCAATTAGATTTGAATGCAACTGGCTGTATGCTACAATGTCTTCTTAAAAGTGAGACTGAAAACATTCACACAACTTGAAAATTTGTTGCTTGTGGACCATCTGGCTAATGCAATTGATTGACGTAAATACGTCGATATTCACAATGCATCCAGCGTGGAGACTGACAGCGTGCCCTGAAAATAGATTTTCTTTGAATGATGGGCCTGTCATGTAGGAGAGAAGAGAAAAATTCAAAGTTGAAGAGTGTTCGATAGACATTGTAATCTCTACCAGGTTGCCAAGACTCCGAAAAGTGTATCAGGACAAGAAAATGTTAAGATTGAAAGAGCAGATGCTTCTCTGGGCTCGCATCACCCTGACTTTCTTCACTCCAGAGGGTGTTATTAATAACGCCTAACCAGCAGCTAGCTGCTATTTACAGCGCCATTCCAGATAATAGCTTCTCCATTTCAACCGTTAGTTACCGATTTTCTTCAGGGAGACGTAAACAAACTGAAGATATTTCTTTAGTTTTAGTGAATGCCTAAGCTCTGCTCACCCCGTTCACAAGTTATTGAGGCGAAGAGTGACTGACCCTACGACCCCCGACTACATCTCTCACTAATCAGAATAGATAGCTGGAAAAACATGACAAAATTAATGAGCTCGTTAATACCATAGATTTGGGCATTCAATCACTTCTAACTGAGATTCAATGGACGAAGCACAAAAGGACATTTCCAACTCTGTCAAACAAGAATGAAATACAAACGAAGAGTAGGTTCACTTCCAAAAGTCGATAACTGAAGATCCAAAATAAAACAATTCAGTAGAGCCGAATAAAATTAAACAAATGGATAATTATTTGAAAATACTGTAATTCAAGACCTTCGCGTGGTTTTTTGGTGCCCCGTGCGAGATTTTGGCAGGCGCCCCCCCATTACCAGACGAATGCAATCCAACATATTATAATACATTCAAAGCCAAACATGATTCTAGCTGCCTTGCATGTTCACATTTTTCTTCTTATAAGCAATCCCAATGTTGCATGTGGTGTGGCAAAAAGTAGCCTATAAAGTAGTTCGTATTTTTAAGTATTGGATACGTGATGAGCAGAAGCCTACAGGAATAAATAAAAAATAACTAAAGGCTATCTAAATTGAGCAAAACTGTCACATTGTACTGTTATAATATGTATTTTAGCATTTAAATATTGAATTTTCAATTATTGATTAATTTATTTTATTATTTTGCTTGAAAGCACATAAGGAAGGGAATAATAAATTTTTCACGCAAAAATATTGGAAATCATCATAATAATAGGCATTTCATTTTGCTGAAAATAAAGATGGTTCAACAAAATATCGGAAACTCAATAACAAGCAAATTGTAGATCTCAGCCATTTTTACTGTTCTACCCAGTACCCAACTTTCTTGAATAACATTCAAAATAGTTCCGAATTCAGCCAGCAGATGGCAGTAGCAATAGAGTGACTTGTTTCGACTTCCATTGGACACGCCTCCAAGCTCCGCCTACGATCAAAATGGCCGAAAACATCGGTGAGAAAAGTTTCCAAATTCAACCAGTAGATGGCAGCAGTTGATGGGTGATGTTTCAGATTTGACTTGGACACGCCTTCATATTACGCCTGCTCTTTTTTATTGGTTGACAGTGTTTTGTGAGCTCTGTCTTGGAAAATGCCTGCTAGCAAGAAAATGATGGTTGGTGTATCATACACAAAAAATTACGCTGATTTACTGCTGACGATCTTGAGCTAATATGCTATTTATTCATGTATTCAGGCTGGTGAGATTCTATCAAGTTAGTATATGAAGATTTTACTTATAGAATTTAGACTCATTTTTACTTTTATCGTGTAACTTAGACCAGTACTAGACTTCAATAGTTTTAGGCTATGCTGTATGAAATGAGATGAAAATATGATTACACACTCCTAACTTGACTCATTAATTCTGTTTTTTATACGATGAATATAATGGAATAGAACTCAAACTATACATGATTTAATACCGACCTCTTGCCAGAAAATAGTTTGAAAACTATAAACTACAACAATTCGGTCAAAATATTAGGGAGAAGTTTTTATCGGAAACTGGCTTGTGATTGGTCGAAAAGGTGCTTGTCAGCCAACAATAGAATTAAATTTAAGAGGTGCGTTTCTTGGCTTGCTTCATTCATTGATCAATTCATTATGATGAATGAGTTTATGCAGAGGAAATTATTTCTTGTGGATTCAAGTTGTTGGTTAAATAAGTTTTTTATCAAATAGTGAAAAATTATTCTAATAGCCCAATTGGAATTTTTAAAATTCCCGTTTCTCATCAGCCGCCGCGGCGCCCCCTTGGCCGTAGCGCCCTGTGCGGTCGCAAGCTCCGCACACCCCACGCGAGGGCCCTGCTGTAACTAATTAAAATGTAATTATTCAATGGGATTTTTGTTGACTGATTCGATAACGGAAGACCCAAAATCAAACAATTCGGTAGTGCCGAATAAAATTTAACGAATATTGATAATTAAAAAATAACTAATTGAAATGTTTCTATTTAATTGACTAGCTTTGGATGTCATTGAGCCCTACTGGAAAGCAGAAATATGATTGAGTACATGTTTTCCGCTTCCATAAATTGGAATTAATCATTGTAATGAATTAATCATTACACTTCAATGAATTTTATTGTCTGTATTATTTTTATGATTTTTGTATTTCAATTCCCAGTCCCTTTGTTGGATCGAATTTATTCATTTACACAATCTCCATGAAGTTGATTGAGATCGAAAATATGTGATAAAATAAAACACACTGATGACATCATTTCTATTATTATTATTATTATTATTATTAGCTTATGGCTTTATTTGGTGGAGAGACCCAAAGATGTTCCACCTCGCCGACATAACCTTGTTTAGTAGGAAACATGGTTGAATTTCTTGAATATGTTCACAATTAATCTGATTCGGAAGGGTTATTTTCAATTTAGAAGGTCCAAAACACCATTTCTATTAAAAGGTCATTATGGAACGATTTCACAACAACGACAGCGACTCAACGACAATACAACGACAAAAATATGTATATATTTTTAATTAACCCCCAACCGAGCAACGCGTGAACGACTTTTTTCTGATAAATGTTCTCCCAATACTTGTTGATTCACTGAGAATCGAGAAGAAGGTTTGAAACATTTTTATAGCATCATGAAAACTTTCCCAATACACAAATTGCTTCAAACTTCTCAGTGCATAACAAGTTCAAGGTGAAGCACAATATTGTAAATGTATTCCATGACCTTGGAAGTACATTCCGTAGACGCTGCCAACATAAACAGAATAATAAAATAATACGAAATGAATAAATATGAGTGGAGAATAAAGATGGAACTATTATGTATGGGTGGATGGAGGAGGATGAAGAGGTTGCGTAATTCCTTATGTAACAGGAAGAAATCCTTCAGTTGAGAAGTTGGCGATCCGCCACAGATTTTTCTAGTCACAGTTGATCGATCATTTTCTTCTCTGATACTGTACGAGTGTAGATTGTTCAATAGCTGCAGTGCATACAAGAAATTGCTGGATGTTACATATCAATCAAATGAATCCATAGATTGAATTGATCATCTCAACTACTTTCTTCCGCTCAATCTCCTGCTTCAGACAGAGAGGAGAAAGCATCTTCCTTCTCCGCTTCCTCCTGGGAATCGATGCGCCGTCATCCACTTTGCTGTCTCACTAATTTGAACTGAGACTCAAGAATTCTCATATCATAGCTACGATTTAGTAACGTGAGCAAAGACAATGTATACAAGTAGATTGTCTTTCAATGTCTACTCAATGTAATAGTATTGACAAAATACAAAAATACATAGTATTGATTTTTTTCTGAGAATGAAGCCCTTATCTGCTCATGGCTTGTGCGTGGGTAATGAGATGAATGATGATGAGAGGATAACTACTTGTTAGGTAGTTGGGACCGACGGCTTGTCGTCTCCTCTAAAAGACAGGGTGGCCGTATTTATGTGATTGTTCTGTAATCAAAGAATTGTTCCCCGGTTGGGACTCGAACCAGAATCTACCTAGACCGGCGCGTTATAACTTCCTCCAACGAACCACCCAGTATTATAAATGGTATATAGAATATGCATCCATTTGAAATTATTCTCACAATCAATCTTTTTTGTGGGTCCAAAAGCGGAAGGAACGACGAATAATTGAACAGAAATTAAAATTAATTCTTGATAAGACCAAAAATAGAGATAAAAGCACCAAAGAGCTATAAATTCTCTTGTAAATTTATAAAATTATACTTCCATAAAATTTGGACTTTCATGGAATTGTATATACCGTACTTTTAATCTGTTGATGGTGCAGAGGAGACGAGTAATATTATTGCGCTTGCAGGAATACTAGAAAATTATGGAAAATATTTCTGCTAATAAGTTCCCTTGATATTTGTATTCCACTCGCAGGCTTCAATTGTGCTGAGTAACAGGTTGCGTGCTTTCTAGCACAGCAGCAGCTGAAGAGAAGTGTCGACACTCGAATTTCATTTTGTTGATGGAAAAGAATAAAATTTGAGCAGTAATAGATGTCTTGTACAAGGAAGGAGGGTGCGGCTCTTTTAGACGTGATTAGGCTGCTGGATCCACAAGTGGGGCGGTAAACTGAGGACGGGAGAATTACCCCCTTTTCAACCCCCCCCCCCACCTATTTACCCTCAAGACTGGTCAGAGGGGCTCTCAAGTTGCGACTCATTCGATTAGGAGCTCCCCAGACTTGTGACAAAGTCTTGGCTGGCAGACAGACGCTCTGTCCCTCATCTCTGAAAATGCAGTAAATAAGCCAACCAAGAAACTCCCCTGTGTCGTTCCTTCCACAGAGTCCGGAGCCAATATTTCACGCATCTAATTCAATAAAACTGATTTCACTCTCCGCTGAATAGAAGCAGTACCGCCTTCACTTTCTTTCAAGGCCGATTTTGACACTTTCCGAAAAACTGATCAGTAAAGTAACAGCTTTAGTTTCAGATAAATAAGAACACAAGTTAGTCCCTACTCATGTCAAGTGAAAAATAAATCGATGAAATTATCGTAATAATATTCATCGGTAGAATTTAGGGGAGCGGTTACATTTTTAAAGTGTGTTGAAGCTGTATTAGATAAATTTCAATCGAGTATTAGTACATGAAAGGAATAATGCTCAAAAACCAGAGCGGAAGCAAATCAAGAGCGTGATTAGTAAAACTTGAAAAAAGATATACAGAAGTCAAATAAATGAATGAATGGATAAATAAAATGTTAGTCTAGCTCTATTCATGAGAGTTTTTGACTATATTAGAATGAACAAACTATACTAAATGAAAGCATTATTATCGATTGAAAAATTTTGTATTTCACCAAATAACTTCAGAAACAGCGATACTAGTGATATATGATAAATATTTTATTCTTTATTTTTACTAATATAGTTTCATCGCCAATGAAACATTATTAATAGAAAGAAAAAAACGTGTGTTACTTTATGAATTGACAAGCCTCATCAATCATAATTACATGATATTTCTTTAAATAAATTTGTTCCAGGATTTTTTATAATAATTATTATTCTTTCCAATGTACCCAGTATCGGTGTTATATTGTGGAGAGAATCGTAAAGGAGGAAATGCAATTTTCCTGTAAACAGTGGCAGCTTTCCCTGTAGCGAATTGGCCACCGAAACGGTTCCACTGTACCAGAACAAATCGAGAATGACAGAATTCACAACCTTTTTTCAGCAGTTGAAAATAGGTTGTTCCATCGTCTTACATAATAGTCCAATATGACAAATCTGTTATAAAAGAAAACATCATTACAGCTATGATGTATCCGTATTGTGTAAAATATTGGTTAACATAAGAAAAATTCGTAAGTCATAACGGTAAATTTTGAGAGGCGTTGAGGCTTGCTTTTGAACAAATGAGGAGAATAATTTTTCATGGAATAAATCTGAACAAATAACTTTTAAGGGTGCGGTCACACCCCAGCCAACACAACACGACAAAATGTTGGTTACGACTCTGAACACGACTGGGAAGACTTCAGTATTGAAGTAGGTAACAGACCCAACACAACACATCACAACAAAACGACACTACACAATATTTTTTCTTTGAGAAGAGCATTGTGTGTATTGTGCTATGTCGTGTCGTGTTGAGTTGGGCCGGGTGAAGTCTGTGCAAGCAAAGAAGACATTCTTGCATCTCCATGATAGGAAAATGACTCCAGCTTGGTCATTATTGGTTCAAAAATAATAAGTTTGGTCTCAAATTGTGGACCAAAATATTTCCTACAATTTGAGACTGGATTTATATTTTTTGAGCCGATATTGACCGAGCTGGAGTCATAATCCCATCTTGCCAGAATGTCTTCTTTGCTTGGACAGTCTATATTACCGCAGCTTTAAGGATCTTTAATTTCAATTTCCAGTCAGCACATTCCTGAACAAGACTGTTAGATATGGAGCTACTGTACGTTAGTGTAGTAAATTTGGCAGAACAAGTTTTTATCAGAATTCGAAACGAGTGGAAAAAAAGGCTAGCAGGGCTGACATGAGGGATTAATGGACCAACCGCTCCCTGGTTTGGCAAATTGTAAAGCCGAGTTCATTGTATTTTCCCAGATAACTTATGTGACGAACACAATGTAACCTGCAGCTAAGCTCCCTCCGGCAACAAGAAATTCCTTCTTCCAAGCCCCAATTCAAAAACAATTTTGAAACTCCGCAAAAAATCCATCAGTGGATGGATCTACCTGTTGAAAAGGAAACGGAACTATGAATGGCCCTTGGAGCTCACCACACCTCATGAAGATGTATTATGAACGAACACATAAATAACAGAACAGGATATCATCTGACACAATGATAAGATAAAAATACTGTTCAACAATAGCTGGTGCATGTCTACTCATTGAGGTAGGAGCTAGCCATTCCCATTCAACTGACAAGGTGCATTTCATTCAAAATTCCTGACGCACCAGTTCTGTCAAATAGGATGAGTTGGAGATTCATATTACAGTTTCAGGCAAGACTAGACATTGTATTGCTCACAAGTGGGAAAATTAGAGAAGGGTTACAAAAGAATCTATTCACAAAAAAATATTTACTACGTGTTTGAAAAGAAAATCCAAAATCGTGAGTACTTTTGCCTATAGAGACTGTAATACAGTAAGTTATGTATGATCAGTCTGATAATTATTATTATTATATAGTCTATAATTATAATTATTTGACTATACTTTTATCTGTACGAACTTAGTTCCAAATGATCGGTAAGGATTGAAACCCCTTACTCGAAATTGAATCAATATTCTCAATATTCTGATTGATAAAGCGCAAAATATACTATTTTTTCAATATAAAATACCAAGGCGTTTCCCAGTACATCCCTCACGTAAAAATTCATCCGATTAGGGATGGTTATTAAACACAGATACAGCATTTTTAGTTATGGACAAAATGATTCCATTAGAATTATAAAGTGGTTATGGGTAATTGAAATCTAGAGAATATTCTACAATCACAATAACAAAATTCATTCTATGTTATCATTCCATTGATTATATGTTTTCCATTATTAATGTTTTAATGCAGAATTTACATTTCACTTTCAGACTTACCTCATCATGCAACAATGAATAATAGGAGATATAAAGAAATCCTCACCTGTAAGAAAAAAATAATACATTTATTACAGGCTAATTATTATACATGAAATAAGGCTAATAATATGGTCTAATTCATTCTAATAAGTATTCTATCAGCAATAAGCAAATAGCCTACAGATGATTTATATTCAAAAGTTTAAGAGAATTTAAATATTGAATCTTATACTAATTATTTTCTGATAAAAACAACACTGAATCAGTAACATACAAAATGTAATTTGTTTTATAGAACAGTACAGTATCAACATGTATAAAGACGGTTTCAATAAGGCCACCTTTGAATTACAGTATCTGGGTCATAGATGATTGATTTTTCAATTCAGAATTGATAGTTCTGATTCTTTGAAGAATACAAAAGCATCAAGAATCATTCAATCGATACTTGGTGAATGTTTGAGCTGCACAATTTATTGGACTTTGCCTTACATTCCTAGGTATATACAGTAAAGACAGAAGATTCCGTAGTAATCTTCTACTGTGTACAGAATCTAATGTAAATCATGTGTAAAATTGTGAAAATTTATTTATACACCGTAAGTGATAGGTGTGGTGAAAAATAACAAATATCAATTACAGTATTTGAAATTAATATACCCGAAAACTTTCGAACAGCATTCAATTGATCATAACCAAATAAATTATTGAAATCACACATTTGACAAGCCTTTATGCAACAGCACACAAAAGTAATTAAAACCCAGTCCAGTTGATTGAAAAGCCACACAAAATAACTTATATTGGGATTAAATATTCATCTCGCTCTGACTGGGAATATACGAGTAGCTCCCCAGCTCCCCAAAAAAGTTTCATCAACTCTTCATGTTTTTGATTAGCGTCCTAAATCACCCTCGGTGGTTGTGCATATTCATTCATGATTAATCATTTTCTGATTTCAGCTTCATATTGTCAAAGTATATAGTCACTTTTCAACCCTAACTCCAAAAGCAAAGAAGATCAGAAGCAGTACAGAGACTGATTATACAGTCTCCATAAGAAGCAGTAATTATGCTTCCATTAATTTACAAAAACTGCAAAAAAACGTCTTTTAAACTAATAGATTTTCCTCAATTCAAATGAAGAAATTGAGCTAGGACATTTCTAGAAAATTTTAAGTTCACAATAATTATAAACTAATATTCAATAGTTAATAAAAAAAAAAGAAAAACTGTCAGTGCCATCTTACTATTATCAAATAGAGATTTCAACACTGATCTAATAGGTCTAACTGATCTAATTATGATCTTATAGGTTTCAACAATATTTGAAAGAATACAATATACTGTCTTATTGGATAGAAACACAGACAATAAAATCCAAAACATCTCTTTTCCAAATATTGAGTCATAGTGTAGTGATAGGGATAGGGGATAAAAGTTCGTGTCAGGTTGAATTTTCTTTCATTCTTTGAATAATTCAAACAGGTTCCGTGACAAAAAATCATCATGCAACACCTGCACTTCATGTACTATCCATTGTAAGCTCAACAATAACATAACCACCCCTTGACAGTGTGCCAGGGTTCATAACTGTTATGCAGTTTCAATTATTACAGCTTTTATTTATCGCCAATTTGGACGTTTTCACGTCTCCCTTGAAACATAAACGGCCTACCGTATTATTACACGCTATTGACAAGCTATCGAGTCCTTCATGTGCAAGGTAATAAGAGATCACTGATAAGATAACGCCAGAATAGGGATATAAATCGATAGACCCCAATTTATAATTTGCCTGGGGGAGGAGGGCAGTTGCTGAAAAAAATTGTAGCGGTAATTTTTGGTAAAATTGGTAAGTTATAAAATTTTGAAATACACATAAAAATCACTCTATACAAAAAAAATTCCTTAAACTGTTCAGTTAGTTACAACTTACAACCTTCTTTTTTGGTTCACAAAAATGATCAAATTTTGTTGTAGGTAATACATTTTGAATTATGTTGTAATAGAATAATAGAAATTTACTTGTTAAGAAAATTGTTTAGATACATGAGATATTATGGAAATAAGTCCAATGTAACAATTTTTCCACGTTTCGATCATCATATTCATGTTTCCATGTTGGAACGGCTTCAAGTGACTGTCCAAGCAAAGAAGACCCTCTGGCAAGATGGGAAAATGACTCCAGATTGTCAATATTTATTCAAGAATTATAAATCTGGTCTTAATAGTAGAACAAATTGTTTTCTACAATTTTAGATCAAATTAATAATTTTTGAGCAAATATTGACCGAGCTTGAAACATTTTCTCATCTTGCCAAAGGGTCTTCTTTGCTTGGACAGAATATACCTAACTCAAAAGTTGTAATGGGAGAAGCGTCAAATATTGTTGTTAATATTTTTAAAATTTGGTTCGTTGTGTTAAAAATTGGTTCAAAAAGTATTCGATTATAATATTACAGAATTCTCGATTTTTTCATTCCAATAGAATTTAATCCAGCCAGTTGACTGCTACTGCTCACTCTTAATTCATAATTATATTCATGTACTATGAAGATACTCCAGTTAACAAATTCTAAAACAACTTTTTACAAATCAATTATTGAATTAGCGATTAGCCATAAGCATTATAATGTTTATACAACACCGAAGTAACAAAGGGGACCGACATCATTGAACCCTATTCAAAGAAATTGCTGTACTAAGGGATATCGTATCGCGAAAAACAAGCTCTAAAACCTTCCAAGCGCTCGAAGTTTTCCTTCTTCTAATGCTACCGTTTAGCAGGCTTTTCCATTTTAGGGTTATTACCAAGCTTAGCAAGCTTTACGATGAAAAAACTTTCAATTTCAGCGTCCCAATTCAAAGCCAAGCTGTTTCAAAGGAAGAGCTCGCCGAAGCTCTAATTAAATTATTTTCAACGACACGAGGAAATTGACAATTTCCAGACAACACAAAAATTCGAGGAATTCACCATACCACACTTTTCTAAGCACTATATAGCCTAGTCGTATAAAGATATTGTGATTTGGACCCTTCCATTGCCATAAATAAAAATCAGACAAAGGATTATTCACAGTATACATTTTAGAAGAAAATAAAAATATAGCCTATAAATAGAAAAAAAAACTCGTTTCCTGTAATCGACGATGATAGTGATTCAATATTTCTAGGAATCTCTAACTAATCTCTAATCTTATTTCTACAAGGAAATTTTGTTCTTTGTTTCTGATTTCTGAGGATGAAGCCCACATGATCCCATAGGCTTGTACTTTTGAAATGAGATGGATAATAATGATGATAGATGACGACTACTTTTTAGTAATAGGGACCGACGGCTTATCGTTTATTGAATAAATAACCAATGTAATTGAACTTGAAAAAATAAATTATGAGTAAAATTCTTGAGTAAATGATGAGTAAAAAGTGAAGCAAAATTCAATTAGATTGATTAAATTATTTTGTGAAAATTACTGCAAAAAACAAGAGTTTGGAAACCAGAGTTGCTATAGCCAACTAATCCTTGTCAAGCCTTGGACAGACCAAAATAAAGTGCCATTCAAATTATTGTCCCTGCCTTGACATGTTGACATAGATGAACGTGGGTCCAGTTCGCGTTTGACTGAAGAGAACAAGTTTGATTGAGCTTTCAGTGTGAGGGCTCAGTTATGAAAGTACAGAGGGTGCTTTATGCTCATACTGTGTTACTGTTCAGCTTATGTAGTCCAATTGACAAGCTATGATGTGGCTGGACAGAAGTCCTTCAACAAGGGCTGACCAAGGGCGCAGCTAATTTATCCATTGGTGGGGGGAAGCAAAGCGGCAGATGGTACGCAATCGGCGATGCGCTACTAATGGCTGCGCCCCTCCAAAATAAAACTATTGTGCTCATTATAATGGACGGACGGGTGGTCACTGGCCTTATGATATCAGCCAGCGGCAGTGCAGTCGCAGCCTTGTACCACAGAGAATTATTAGGCTACATCTAGTTACTCTATGCTTGTAATCTTTTTATCAAGAGCGGCGTTACAGTGGCGGCAGGAGTACAGTATGGAAAAATGACGGAAAGTAGACTGATAGATTTTCCGTTCCTTCCCGAATTTTGATATTTTCAATTCTATTTTCCGTATTCGGAGAATGATTTTCACCCCGAGTTTCAACTACCAAGATCCTAGAATATTCTTGTTTTCCAAAAATGTGAATTAAGTTAGAGAACGCAAAGTGTTCATTTTATCATCAGGAAACTATGATGATGGATACATTCATTCCCAAAATAGAGGATTGGTTTCTATATCAAGTACTTCAATTCGAATATAATATCGTAAATCCTAGAATAGATCATAGACTTCCTGTACTGTGAATACAGTTGATAAGAGAAAAAAGTCACTGACCTGTATTATTCATTCATTTCATAATATGTAATATTATTACATAATGTATGTATTCTATGCATTTTAATGATATATTTATTCGAAATTTGAATAATAATCTAAAAATCTAAACAAACGCTCATATTCTAGACCTACAGGCACGATCAGGTAATCTATGCGCGAACTAAGGTTAAGTGAATTAGTGGAACATTATTCCTAAATTATGGTTAAAATTAATGGGTTTTCAATGAGATTTTCCTTGGTATTTAGAGAACAGTCCGACAAAACTCATCTTAATACATTGTAATATATTGCCTATCATATTATGTGCCAAGCCAATACTAAAGTTACATGAATATTCAAGAACAGAATACAACACATTAAACTGGTTGGTCTAAAAGTTTGTGAATAAGAAATGCTTCTTATTTTATTGAGCTTTCAACTGAAAATGAGACAGTGTATGTCCTGTATAGTTATAATAGTTATAGACTCTAGTATGTCTAATCAAGAATCAAGACTGAATTTCAAAATCCAATTCCTGATAAAATGGAAGAAAATCTCATAGTCAGATGGAAGTGGAATACATCGTAAAGCTATAGAAGAACTTGAACGGTTGAAGAACACAATAATTCAACTGAGTAGAGAAAGAGACCGAAAGACCAATCACAAAGAAGATCCAGTTAGTACTGTGAGTAGACCACGCCTCCAGTCACACCTACAAGCTCCACCTACTTTCCCTTATTTGTAGTTCTGAATTCTACCGTGAGATGGCAGTAGCTACTGACTAATTTACAACTTTCTTTCTAACCATATGAAGACATCACTTCACTTGAAGAGGATTGTCTTATATTGCAGTAGGAAAACAGCAAGATTCGAATAAAGAAGTGGATCAAGTGGAAATATGAGAAACTCAAATATTTAATTTCAAGATATTATTCATTCCTCGATAAAACGTTAAGAACTTATTAATTCATTACCAAGATTTTAATACTTTATTGATTTGATGAATATCTTGATATGAATTTCGGACATGGATCGGAAAGTAAAAACTTCAATTCCGTTACAAGTTAATTTGAAACATTTTATGATCTGTTCGAAAGCTAAAAATTTCAACTCAGCATACTCATTAATTCCATTTTCCATTAGCAGACAAAATAATAGAATTATTTTTAGGGAACAATTTCAGAATCGGTTTACAAGTTTACTTGAAGAGCTACAGAACTTGAATACCGTATTCAAATACGGTACAACACTTGAAAAGAAGGCGAGTAGATATTAAAATTAACAAAAAAATCGAAAGCTTTTGACGTTATCAGGGATTATTTAGCTGAAAGATACAAAATTGAATGCACAAGCAGACGAAGGTCGAGAAACAACTCAGATAGACTGATATCTGATTGGATATCACAAAATGGAAACAAATACGAAACTCATCATCAAGTTTCTTCAAAGATAGCCAGAGAGAGGAAAACGAATTTAATTTTCCTCGAAGATTACTTGACTGGCTCCCAGACAGAAATTCAGCATCTCTCATCGCAGTTGCAAATCAAATTTATATTATCTGATGAAATGAGAATCGATTTTGCATAATCCATAATCATCCGCTTCACTGGCATAAGTTTAACAGTGAGTTGGAGAACTGTTGTTGATAATCGAATACCGAATAGACGTTTCAGATAAAGATGAAGGACGCAAGGGGTGCGTTTTCGTTGCCATGACAACGTCTAGCTGATAAGCAGGCTCATTGGAACGAGACATGACGGTGACTGAATTACAGACGCACCCTCCCTCCCCTTCCCCTTCCTCCTACAACCCAGCATCCCAACAATTCGATTAGACATCGGTCTGGCATCGAATATTCATAGACAACATTGTTTATTATTGGTTCTCAACCATGACTGCTATAGTAACATTATTGGATGATTAATCATCCTACCATCAAGTATATATTTAATTATTAGTCTACTATTTCTAAAACTATTATAATGAAGGAATCCTTCCATAATATTTGTTTTGAATTTGCTTTTGATTTCAGTCATGGGATTAATGATGATCGTGAAATGATCTGCAATCCTCTGTATTTAAACTGGGTTTGAAATTGCAAGTGACTCCAAACCTGAAAGCTATCAACTAGAATTGAACAATCAACCATAGAAGATGGACAATGACATTCATCAATATCAAATTTATACTACGATGAGAGGTAAGAGAGTGATACCAAACTCATTGAAGAGAATTGTCAATAGTAGTTAGAAAACATCAACATTCGAATGTAAAGTCTCGAGGTGGATCTATGGGAAAACCATGAGGAATTCAAATTTTTAAATATTTACATTTTGCTGCACAATTAATCAAAATGTCTCACATCACCTCTATGGGAAAACCTTGATGGATTTAAATATTTAAAATTTGAAACACATTCAAACAAAATGTTTCACATCACCTCTTAATATTGTACAGTCAAGTTGTTTGATTTATAATACAAATAATGCATTATCACTAACATTAATTTGTTAATAAAAATAGTACATTTCACTAGTAAAGAGATTATCAATCTTGTGACGTTGACGCAATGTTCTAAATATTTGAAGACTTGAAGTGTTGTCCAAATATTCAACAGTATAATACATGAATACCACACGTAATATTTTGATCCTATTGCATCGTAAGGGGTGACATGCGTCCTTTGTAAAGGATATACTTGTTGCTCACGTTAAAGAACATTCTCTTCCACGTCAAGCTGACACATTTTGGCAAATAGCCAAGAGGGTTGGTTATACAGGAGATGGGAGTTTGAATCAACAGAGGCGTTATTCCAGGAGTCTAGGAGGAGGAGGAAGAAGAGGAGGAGGAGGAGGAGGAGGAGGAGGAAGAGGAGTGTGAGTGAAGTGGAAAGAGTGAAAAGAGCAAAGGGAAAAGAGGCAGGGGAAGTGGAGAGGAAGATTGCAAAAGGGTTCGAGACTCTTCAAAAAGTAGGGGGGGGGTGTGTAAAAGGGGTATGAATTTGAATATTAATGCAACGTTCTCACCCCCGGTGAATGCATATGACCTCATCTCTGAGTAGAACTTTGATATGAGATGTCAACTACAGCCTTCACATAATAAATTATGCAGGCGAATAATGCCTGCTCTTTATTTTGGTGAATAGAATTATCAATAATTGCGTATTTAGCAAGTTCTAAACTAGAATACAAATATCATCAATGCTCTCATATGAATAGTGCAGCTATAGATGCAGAAATGGAGTAATAATCATAATCAGACGAATAATGCATTTGGTAAACAACAATATTTCGCATCTATCATTTTCATTTAGACTGCAAATACCATAATTATTCAACAATAATCGCACAACATAGTCTTTGTAAGGACTTATCGATGATCCCAGTTTGATGCGCAGATAAATTTCCTACAAAATTTGATTTTTCAAAAGCTACTAGACAGTTTACATTCCATCATTTTGGTTCAGAGCGAAATTGCTTCAAGTGAATTATACTTTTTATCCGCTTCAATACATTATTGGTCAACTCGATTTAATTCAATTATTGCTTCCCTCTACTCTATTTACTGATTTGCACTAGACTGAATTAAAATTTAGGCGACAATGTGAATGAAAAACGAAAAAGATTTTCAAGACAGTGTGAATAAAAAACAGTTTGTTCTACGTTGATTATGTGTCTCGGAAACAAGATACACTTACACAATCAAATTAAATTAGTCTGCTCCATCAAGAATTCTAGAACTGGATAGAAATTGAATCTCTATCCAAATAACGGAAAAGTTATTAAACGGACCCAACAACGAAATTTAGCAGGAGCATAAAAACAAAACTCGTAAATCTAGCAAGATGGAGAAAGGAAATAAAATTCTTTGCGAGGAATTTTTGCGGTCATAAATCGCATCCACTAATTGCCGGAAATCCATTTACCGTTCTAGTCTCCTGCATTCCAATTCATGACTTGGACATTGAGTAGTGAGTACAGCATCTTCATTACTAATATTCAAGGCTGGCAAAATTTCATCTTGGAAGAATTGGCTTTCATGGTGAAGGATAGGTTTAATCAAGTTTAAATAAGTATTCAACTGTCTTGAATTTCTATAGTAAAAAATATCAGACCTTCTTTCAGCCGGAAGCAAGTATTTTCATCAGCCGGTACTTCTACGCCATTCAATGGTTTTGAAACTTCATTTTCAATAAAAAAGCCTATTAAAATCTTCTAAACCCCTATTAAAACCTTCAAAAATCTTTCTAAAGCCCTATAAAATTCAAAGAAGAGTAATAAAAAACCTGATTCATAAATTCATATAACATTATTTTGATCATGTTCCAATATAATAAAGAATGCTAGATTATGGAGAGGAATTTTATATACATGCAGTGTGAAAAGGTTCAATTTACTTTCGAGTTGATACATTCAAGAAAATACACAAGATAGTACACGTATCGAATTAAACAATCGAATTGGAAGATCAATGTATCAATGAAAATCTCGATTCTTGAAAAAATATGATGAAAAAAGTCACCAAATATAATAATAAGTTGATGAAGTCGTAACATGACTACTACAAAATTAGAACTACATAAGCTCAGAATAATGCATGTTGTCAAGAACAGTTAACATTTTTTAGTATGAAAATATTCTAAACAAATGAATCCAACCGCAACCAAGTTATCGACTGTTAACAACAAGATAGTCATCATTGAGTACACAGCTAATCATTATATCATGAGCAATAACTAGAGAGAATAGAGTAAAAATCTTGTTCTCTCTGGCATTAACTAACCAAGTAATGAACTGTTTCCAACAAGATAGTCATCATAGTGTTGACATCAAATCAATACAATCAAAATGAACAATTCGGATTGAATTTGATATAATTCAGAGAGAAAATTTATTTCACTCTGCCAATAACTAACCAAGTAATGGACTGTTTCAAACAAGATATTCATCATAGTGTTCACAACAAATCAATGTACAATCGAAATGAACAATTCGGATTACATACGAGCATTCAGATTGAATTCGATGTAATTCTGTTTATCTAATAAACAAACAATCTATCAAATCCGGCCCGACGCGATTATGATCGACTTGGAATGTGCGCGGCTTTATTGACATGGGATGAATATCTACTGTCGATATCATGATCGATATGTTTTATTAGCATAATCGATTAGTTTGTCGCCGCCTCAGCTGCTGAAAAGAGTGCGGGTACTTTAGATTTCCATTCCATGTAACGTCCGACGTTGACGCATGTTCTATTATTTACACTCTCCAGAAGACCGTGAACCTTTCTCTTCGAGTCAATAGAATTGGGATGGCGGCTCCTGTGATAAATTACTGCTAAGCTACGAAACAAGAAAATAAACACACGGCTCCAGATCCCACGGATGCCAAGCCAAGGGTTGCATCAGTTCAAATCAATCTGGAACAATGTCAACAGACTTATATTTCAATGTCGGAGGTGCCGACTTCTGACAAAATGATGTTGCGTGTGTATTTGAGCATGCGCGGCATTACAAAGCGATCATATTCAGCTATCATTTATAATTATTATCAATTGAACTGTAGGAAATGTGACAAATAGTAGATTTGATCTGCAAGTAGTAGACGAATTTGGTGTATTTATAAAAGTAGCAAACAAGACTTCTAACTTAATGAGGTAGGTTATAGAATAAAGGTAAAAAGCGGCAATATTGGTTGAGTAATAATTCTATTTAGTATACATGAAAATTCAATTTGAAAATGTTTTCCATCAAGTTTCTCTACAGACTATCAAGTGACCTGAATACATACCGTACTTCATTGATGGGCCGTTATCTGAGTCTTGAGCACACATGGTGAAAGGGGAAAAGCATTTAGACTCGCCCAAGTAAATAAGGATAGCCTAAATTCGGCTGGTACGAATAATTAACTTATCACTGGAAAATTGTCAACGCAATTCTACTTCGATTGAAACAGTTCACGTCACTATTCTCAAATTCCATTAGGCTTCAATGAGCACTGGACAATTCCAATGCAGTATAAATAAATTAATAAAACTTGTACAAAACACATTAAACCTACATGAGTTACTCAAGAAACGTGATCAATACATAATCAAGAATAATGTGTAATTCTGAGTAGAAATAGTTGATCAAGTTAATAGTTATTCAAGTTGAATGCATTCCTCTAGATTCGTCAATGATTTTTTAATTAAATATTTGAAACAAGGTTAGCTTTCAATTCATTCCTATTCCTGATGATGATTATTATTAGTAGGTAGTTATTTTTATTAATAATTATTTGATTAATCAATCAACATTCACAAATCATAGTCAATATATCCTATCCTTCAAGATTCCAACTTCAGCTATCCTTTCCCTAGGATTTAAACAACTTGAAAAACCTATTTCACATTTTCAATATTGATTAAATTCGTTTAATTCCAATAATAGCAGGACGATGGTCCTAATATTTTTAGTTTGAAGTTTATTTTTATTCGATGGTAATAGATGCAGATGTAATAAGAAAAGAGAGTAGAAGGGAGAGAGAGATTGGAGTGCGTGAGAGAGAACGAAAGTGGGGGAGTGAGGGATAGAAATGGTCACAAACGGAGAGGAACA
Organism: Sogatella furcifera; assembly: GCA_017141385.1. Lineage (NCBI taxonomy): Eukaryota > Metazoa > Arthropoda > Insecta > Hemiptera > Delphacidae > Sogatella > Sogatella furcifera. The sequence continues at coordinate 10,666,942 of CM029546.1, forward strand.
ACCCCCGCAGCCATATTGATCGTAGGCCCGCCACACCCTTTCAAAAAACGAGACATCTTCAGGAAAAAATGCAAGTGCCAAGGAACACAGAAAAATAATTTTCGAATTTGATGTATTCGAAAATCATAAAAGGATTATTCCATTTTGGCAAGAAGACGCAGTAACAAAAAGTTCTTTTGGACACCTCAATACAATAACAAAAGGGACGCAGCTGTTATGCTACAGTAGTGAGCTGAGGGGAGAGGAGCACCTGTTGATGAAAGGAAATGAATTCGGAACGCAGACACAAGTTTGCCTCGATATGTTCGCAACAAGTAGCTCCAAATTTCCCTGGCTTTCGCCAACATACAAGCGAAAACCATCCCAAACCCAGACTCATCATTGATACGCTACAATATCAAAACATTGTACATGCAATAAGTGTTTCAGTATTTCGGTATGAAAGCTTTATTGTGAGAATAAATACGGTAGTTACTTTTTTATATTGATATTAATATTTGTATAATTAAATTCTTAGAATTTTCTATTCATATTGATATTTTATTTATTAAAATTTATGTTCAAATTGTAAATGTATTTCGCAAAAAAACTACCAGTCTTTTGAGCTGCTGGTTGCATTGAAAGTTTATTGAAAAAGATCTGGATTTCAGAATTTCATATTCTTCATTTTTCAAGATTAGATTTCTCAAACTATTCTCATAAAAGTATTAAAAAAGAATTACAAGGCAGATTGATAGTAAATCATACGTTTCATATTATTATCATTATTATTATCCTTCAAGGTTTTTGATATAGTCTGTCCAAGCAAAGTAGACCCTCTGGCAAAATGACTCCAGCTCGGTCAATATTGGTTTAAAAATTATTGATTTGGCCTCAATCGTGGGAAACATTCTGATCTACTATTTGAGACCAAATCAATATTTTTTAATTGACCGAGCTGGAGTCATTTTCTCATCTTGCTAGATGGTCTTCTTTGCTTGGAAAAACTACAGTATAATAATTATAAAGAAGTCAAGTGGAAAAATTAATAAATTGAAAAGTGAAGTTATTAATTATGCATTCAATGAAACAAGTTATGCGGTGATTTGTTTCCAATAAATTTTATCTCATTGAAGAATCTGGAAAACGATGATAATATTATATTATTGACTTTTCTGTTATGTATTGAAGATAAATACTACTGTAATTATTCTCACCAATATATTTCCTTATAAGATTGAAATATTAAATCATTTTTGTGAATTCGTAAACGGAAAAATCATCAATCATTATTTCAATAATTGTATTCATCAAAGGATCATAGCTCAACTTATTGAAAAAATACGATTATGTAATAACATAACTATAAATAACATAAAATTATGTAATACGCCATGAAATTGAACATTACTTCCTAAAGCATTATCTTTTCTATTAATAATTATTCGTTCTTATTTCTCAGTCAATGAAATCTATTTCAAGTGGGGTAGGATAGGATGTGTATTCATTAGCAGATTAGTTTTTCATCTAATAAATTATTATTACTGAACTGCAAACATGAACGAGACTGAAAAAACTAATTCTTCGAAGCTCACATGAATAAGAGAGTCATGACTGGAATGACTCATAGAAGTGTCTCATACTAATTTAAATGTAATAAAATGATCAATGAAGAACGTCACTCAATAAAAACCGACCACTTCCGCTATGATGATTCATCATAAAATTACTCATCTTTAGCTTTTTAATAGACCCATTTTATTGATAATGTTATCTGAATTATTACTGACCATATCTCAGTTAAACCGTATTAAAAATTGCGGATCTTTTCAGAACTCATAAAAGTATTGACTTGCTCTTGGCCTAAATCTTTTATGAGTTTTAATATAAATATTCACTATTCAATATTAATAATAATTATATTAATTATCAAATAATTATAAAAGTAATTGGAACTGTGAGACGTGATTCTTGGATTTTAAAACTGAAATTAACCAACATATGGCATAGAAGTTTCGATCTCAAGGTATGGCGATGACGAATGAAGAGATTAAATGACCCCATCCCCTTGATGAAAAATATCTTTGATTAAAAATTCATATCAAATAATGGCATATGACAATATACTACTTATTGATTGATGGCCGTTCTGGCCGTAGATATCTGGCTGGGAGTTTAGAGAATACACAATCTTTCAAATCGTTTTCACCATAATGGTTGGCTTGAAGATGTAACAAATACCCTCCCCTCAAAACGTAATCTGGATTTTAGTAGACCGTAGACCAAGAATTTCTGTAGCCACCCTTGGTTATAAGAAAAGACTAGCACTCTATAAATGATCAAGGTTGAATGGATTCGAAAAAGCAAGCCTAGGGAAGCCGACCCGTTTTATCACAGTTCTTGGCTCCATACCTCATCATAGGCTAAATCAATAAAATTGAAAAAGCTGAAATTAACACAATTGTTGAAAAGTACCAAGTTAAATTAGGTTTATTTTATACAAATAGAGAAAATTAAATAAAAGATTAATAAATTATTCAAATACTGTACATAAAAAAAAATCAAGTGCTTTTAAAAAATCGAATTACCGGTAAACCTTCTCCTAGATTAATAAGTTGCCTTTCAAAATAAATATTCTTCATGAGCATGATTAAATTAATTTTAAAGGTACCAATACCGTACCGGTATTAATTCCAGCTTTTCATTAAAATTAAGTTAATTATTTTCTCAATAATGTAACACCAACTTTGAAATAAGGAAATGAAAATAATGAATTTTGGGACACCTTCTATTCAACATTGCTCAACTAAATTCATATTCATTTCGGAATTTAGTTTCCCGGAATGGTTACATTTAAACCCCTTGGTTGAAATTAATCGAAACTAATTTTATTTAAGTAGGTAGCAGAGAAGTTTCATCCCATCAATTAATATTGTGAATTGAATCACGTTTGTTCAATTGTAATTTCATTATAATTTAATGAACATGAAGACAATTTTATCAAAAGGATCAAATAAAACACGGAGTTGACTTCCTCCATTGGAAGGAAATCTGGAATTAACAAGCCGAAAACTAACAATCATGTACAAAAGATTCAAGATAACGCTGAAGATTATACGGGTTGGCCACAGAATTGAAAAAGAGAGCAATATTGTACTTGTTGGAAGGACAAACTTTGGATTTTAGAAGATTCCTGGGGAGTACCTTAGCAACCATATGTTGACTACCAGAAACTCTACCATATGGAAGGCGTGGGTGGGATTACTTTTTGAATTTTCATAATCCACATAAAAACAAATAAATATAATTGGAATGTAGGCGACTCACCATGATTTGACGCGAATAAGAACGTCGCCTTCAGCGAGAGTAGCCGGCTCTGGCTTTTTCTGAATTTTTACAGTTTTGAGGCCTCCGAAACCGGTCAAAACCACAGCTCGCATCTCTTTTGGCGGCTCCTCTGGAGTTTTGTCCGTTGCTTCCTCTGCTTTGGCGGCACCATCTTGCTCCGGCTCGGTCTTGGGGGTTTCTGCAGCCTTGGTTTCTTGTTCCTCAGACATTGTGAAGTTGTTGAAAGTTGGCGTGCCGAAACGGAAAGCTTGAATGCGATATGCAACACGTACTCCGCTACCAAGCAACAAACGACTGACGCCGAAACAGCGTCCCTCCAATGCTACCACGAATTTTCGGCAGAATTCCCGCCGGCCAACAGAAATTTCCCTCCGGCTAATGTTTTCTTCCCCACCCGATAACGAACGAATGGTTCCGCACGTCCACCCAATTCCAAATAATACAACTTACTTCTAACAAAAACTGAATCTAATAATTTCCAGTTAGGAGTTATCATCTTGATCTCATTCAAATTTATATGCCAAAGTTCGTACTCAAGTTCCTTTTAATCCTTCCAATCGAATATTGTATCTGTAATTAGAATAAATAACCCACGATTGCTGAATTTTGGATTTTGGGCGTTGCCACACCGGGGTATGTGACAGTTGAGGGATGAGGGTTGAGGTGGTGAGCCAGAGATAATCTACTGTACGTTATGGCTTCAGTCTTCAGTGCAGTGTATACTATACCGCACAATGATGCTGTAATTTTCACTTCATCTAAAATAATGCAATAATAGCATACAATACGGTAGTTTTTTTACTTTAGAACCAGAATTTACAATACCGGTACTGTATTTAGAAAGCGTGAAATGTTCTGTTAATAATTTCCCCAGAGAATTTTCAACATTCAATTCTGTTTTATAGATTTTTATCTGTAAGTTATTTGGCATGTTCCAAAATCTATTTTAATGGCACACTTTAATATCTTTTAATCATTGCATTCATATTAAACAATCCATACCATATTTATTTATTTTAGTAAAACTCATTCCTTACTCCCTTGACTGTTTTTCATTTACTGTAGCCTACCGTAGCTGAATCGTACATACATTATTTTATTATAATATACATTATAATTATTTTTAAGCTTCCTGTACTCTACCTGCATTTTTAGGAAAACTTATTGCAGCCACGATTGAAGAAAATTTTAAGAGTTTGGAAATTGTAGAGACGTAGAAATAAGAATTATGATTCTGATCTGAAGTTAAAATCGTGAAAACGTGTGAATATCATTATTCAAGTGCATGCCACAGGGGAAAATTCAATGTTAACGAAATTGAGTTGAAATTATAAAAGCTATTAAACTCTCACTTTTTCCTCAGTTTCTATAATACACGTTTTTCGCACGTTTTCCTCCAAAAATTGATTTCAGTCCTGCCACCTAATAGATCCACCTAATAAGATCAATGACGTGACAATGTTGGGAAAACATGCAACTCATCACTCAAAAGTTGCATTCAAAAATGACTCAGCAGACTTTCATTCTCCAATGAGTAATTTTGGAGATTTGCGTGAGTTGTGTATGAGTGCACTTGTGGCTCTAATCGATGGGAATGGGTTGAAACATTAACCCGCCGACAGGGGTGTTCAATATCCATCCCTGTGATAACAATGGTGCAATCTTCCTCCATCCCGAAAACATTTTTCCCAACTTCGAAGCACGATCCTATGAATTTCCTCTATGATGGAATTTATTTCAAAGTAAAAATTATTTGAAACTTTAATTTAGATATTAGATTCGAAGGAACCATAAATACAATTAATGTAGTTGTTTAGTACCGTGAATTGTAGCAAAGATTGTTCTGCAAGTTAGTAGTCAAAGTCTGTATAGGTATAATCAATTTATAAAAGTTGAGGTTTCAAGTTGTAGGCATGAACTTTCAAGAATGGAGAATTATTAGATTTATTCAATCAGCTCAAATCTTACAAGATTAAGTTAATGTAATGCAGCTTGTAAAATATACGGTATGAAGAAATTAAATGGAAAATTATTTATGAAAATATAGAGGTAGAGTCTATCCAAACAAAGAAGACCCTCTGGCGTCTGGCAAGATGAGAAAATGACTCCAGCACGGTCAATATTGGTATCAATTAGATCTCAAATTGTAAGAAACAATTTAAGATATACTTTTGAAACCACAAATATAATTCTTGAACAAATTATATTGACCAAGCTGGAGTAATTTTCCCATCTTGCCAGAGGGTCTTCTTTGCTTTGACAGACTATACCTATTCCTATTAGTGGAATCAGCTAAGTAGGAAAGCACCGCTCTCACTACATCCAAACTCTGTGCATAACGTGAATACTTTTGAGATTTTTAAGTTGAAACCATGAAAAAATTAAATTTCTTAGGCAGAAGGTGATAAGCCATTTGAATTTCATTACTTTCAAAAGTAGCCTCATATAAATTTCACTAACTTTTACAAGATGTACTTGAACCTAGTTTACTTGTACCTGGTGTAATTGTACTTGGTGTACTTGAACTTTGTCTACTTGTACCTGGTGCAGAGGCTACTAGTACTTGATATAATTTGTCTTGTACCTTGTAGGCCTTTATACTTGTACCTGGTATACTTGTACTCGGTGTACTTGTGCTTAGTCAACTTTTACTTGGTGTAATTCATACTGACGCCAAAGCACTGGGCGGTTTTGTAATTATCTGTTCCTTGTGCGCTGCAACAGCTGATGTTGTCAAAAGAGTTAAGCATTTAGCTAAGCCTAGATGATGGAGAGACAATAGATGCTCCACATTAGCTGTACAATCAGCAAGGAAACCGCCTAAATTTTGGCAACAGCTCTATTTATTTAACGAAGATGCCGTGGTTATTGCCATAGAGGACTTGAAAAGCGTTATAGTAACATACAATAATTCAGACAGCGATGAATATTCACAAAGCAGCTAATAAGGATAAATCATGATTACGGATTAAGAATATTAAAACTAACTCTATTGTAAATGGAAAACTATTTCTAAACATTACAGAAATTGTTTGGTGAATCGGACAAATTCATATCAATTCTAAGTCCTTTACACAGTGATTTTCATCAAAACAGATCTTAACAATAACAGTATTTTCCTGTTCTCAAAGTCATTTTAAAACTGGCACATTCTATGAAACTTTTGTTTATGAAACTCTAATTATTGTAAAATAACTTACCATACAAAGTGTGAAATATCTGATACTTGAAAAATTCTAGATCAGTGGAGTTTTACAGAAATCAAAAAAATGATGATGGAATGGGGTAATGCATCATCCTTCTCCTTACTGATTTGGAATGCCTATATGAGAAGGCTCTCAAACTGCTCTGAATGCTTCTCCCAACTAGGTACCCATTTTTACAAAAGTATCCCGGGGATTCTAAAAATAGACCCTTTCTTATGCATAACAGCAACAGATGATAACCGCGTTTTAATTTTCCAGGGCTACAATGTTATTTTCATTTGGCACATAATATAAAAATGACAGCAAAATCAATGCATTGATAATTTTATTATTTTAGAATAAATTTTTTAGCACGCAAAGAGAGTAATGAGGGATATATAATATATTAATACATAAAAAAGGGATATTAATACATTCTAATTCAGTGTCCATCTAATTAATTCTTACCTATTCGAATTATTGATATCAATGGCGAGGAAGAATTGCTGCCCTTCAAGATTTAGAATGTCATTAGAAAAAGCTCTCAATTGCTTCATAAGTGCTTTTTTAATCTTCAATTTTCCAGCGATCTCCCGCGAGAGGTAGGCTAGCCCATGAACATGCAGATCTGCGACCCTTTTTTCTATAACACAGGGACAAATATTCAGTGAGAGGGCATTAGACATTGAAAACGACGCAAATAATAAATTAAATAGCCTACATGGTATGGAGGGTACTTTTGATCCTTCCAAAATTCAATGCATTAAATTTTTAATTCCACGTGGAAAAAATCGTGTAAAAAGTGCCCGCATTATTATTTTTACTGGATTCTTGATGGAAATTTATCGAAGATATTGGAATTCAATCATACTTCAAGAGAAAATTTAGTAGGGAGGCTGTTGACGATACGGTATTGTTTTCGCACACTAATTATAAAAGTCTTGAAAACGACTTTATATTTACGTACCGGTATGCATATATTTGACAGAACGTAAGTGAGGTCTAGATTCAAGACGACGATTTTGCATTTTTATGTTAATATATATATATGTATGTTTGATCCGTGTTTAAAACAAATGCTAAGTAGTATAAAATTAGAATTCTAGAAAAAATGGATTTCAGGCTTGAATTGACTCTTATTCAGATAAGACTGAATACAAAAGGAAACATTTTAGTTTAGGCTACTTGGGTCAGTAGCTGTTATCAAACGAAAAAATCAAATTAAATGTTACAAGCCGTACCGTAATTAAAATACAGTTTAATGTGGCATTCAAATAGGAATTGAAGGCTTGACAGAGTAAGGGGTAAACTTACAAGGGACTATTTAACACAAAAATATTTCATGATGCAGCAATAAAGAGCTAATCAGAAGCAATATTATTATTAGTGCAATACGGTTCATAAATGGCGCCATTTTGATAGATGCCGTAGACTCGGCCGACCAGATAAGGATGGCAGTGGAATGCTCTGTGAAGAAATCACGAAAGACCGTACATAACCTACAAAAGCAATATTTTGGTTTGAGGTTCTGAACTATTTTCAAATACTGTACTTTTAAACTACTCTATAATTCTTTGAGTTATCAAATTTTGGATTATGACTGAATGTGAACCAATACCTTGTGTTTTATTCGTGAGTTCCTGTGAGAAGAAACCCGACGAAGTTGTCAAATGTGAGCAGAACAAAAACAGGCTCTTCTATTCTATCACGATTATTGTTATTTAATATTTATTGATCACTAGGTGGAGAGGCGTACAAAATAATCCTTATTTTGACTTACATATCACCAAAGTCAGCTTCGAATTCCATTACAATAAGTTTCACTCTGGTCTGAGAATTCACTTCCAATATCTAGTCTCATTTTTCATTTAACTTGGCCAACGAGTAGTGCAATTACCTCATATTCGTAATGTCTGTCGTCTGGAATCGATAAAAATGATGATCTAAAGGATTATAGTTGATCGGTGTATCAAAGTTCTAAAAAGCTAGCCTACATGGCTACATGAGATGATCAGATGGAAAATAATCACCGTGATTAGAAAAAACTAGATCTAACAGCTGAACAAGTTTCATCCTCCTTTTGGAGTTGGTCTTATCTTTAGTTAAGAAAGTCAGTTGTTTCCCGTCTCTGGAGGAATGGTATTTGTTGCATTACACTCTAACTTATTAACTGGATGTTATTCAGAGGTGTTCTGCGCCTTCACTTGGGTTTGGAAGCTAGCTTATGGTTTAGCTTTATAGGATCAACGTGCTAAATATACGTCACGTCTATCCTGGTTGAATATTATTCACATCTGCTATAGAATAGAGTGAATATGAGACTGGCAACCAGCTGTTAGGCCTAAGCCCTTCATGGGTTGTTGAGCCATTGACATAGGCTACAATGTTTTATCTTGTTTGTCTTTTAGAGAGGAACTGCATTTTAAACTCACAAATTTAAAAATGCCCACAACTTGGGACAAGTTAAGATGTTGCCTTGAAATTCTTGAAAAGTATAAACTTAAAAGTATTATATGAGCGTTGATGAGTAATTTCTATTTCATTGTAGGACAGCACTGAAAATTGTAATTGTATTGATATCTTTCACTTCCAGTAATAATAAACGATTTGGATGAGCCAATTATATTGGAGGAAGATGTATCGGCTTACCCATGGCACGTAGATACGAAGTATTATGAAGCTGATGTATATTTGTGCTCTTTACAAACTAAGGCACTGAAATCTCAACAATTCTCTACAAGAGTTCATGGGGTGGTTTTATATTTCGACAGTGATCAAGTGAGTATTTTGATGTAGAATTAATTAAAAACCTGTTACCACTACTTTACAGATTTCATCGTTTATAGCAGAGTCTAATGTTTAATAGAGTGGTAATGAGCCAGTCTTATACTTACTTACATATATACTTGTAATAATCCCAGTGGAAGACTTGAAGCTGTGGTAGTCATTTGTCTGTTTTATCTTGAGGTCAGACGTCCTCCCACAACTCCATGGATGATAATAGAGTCTTTTTGAGGAGGTAGGCTATCTTTTCAAGGACATCCTAAAAATCACATGATCCCTGCACCTCCTTATCTCAAAGGTGGGTATTGGATATGTTGAACATCCTATTGGCAACGTTCTACAGTCTGTCCAAGCAAAGAAAATCCTCTGGTAGTATGAGAAAATAACTCCAGCTCGGTTAATATTGGTTCAAAAAATATTGATTTGGTCTCAAATTGTAGATCAGAATGTTTTCTCTACGATTGAGACCAAATCAATGATTTTTGAACCAATATTGACCGAGCTGGAGTCATTTTCTCAGACACCAGAATGTCTTCTCTGCTTGGACAGACTATACTAGTCAAGGCTACCGTTCTCTGCCTTTCGATGTGGATCTTCCCTCTCTGTTCAAGTTAGTAGCCTATTGTGCTGTAAATGCTGGAGCCCCCTTCAAAACATTGAGGATATTTATTTCAGTATTGCACTCGCTGACTCCAGTAAGTTATGTTAACACCAGTCAATTACACGTTATTAAGTATGAATTTTTGTTCCTCTCTTTTTAAACAAACACATAATAATCACACTTTATACAGTTGATAAATATTGAAAAATCATTCAATTTTTCCTCGACAATCTACACTTGCAAATTATATTTTTTCAGGACAAGGGACTTGATGCAGTGGATAGCTGGCTACCGTTTATAAACGAATATGATGCCGAAGTGAAAATCTTGCTGTGTTCGAATTGTAAAGATAATCCAGGAGTTGGCGTTTCAAAACTCTCTGGTAATTATTATCCCCTTGTGTTACCAAATTATCCTTGTTATATGATTATACATTTCACTTGGAGCTAATTGATGTAATATTATGTTTACACAATCATATGCAGAGCCAACACATAATCTCTCAATTACATAATCTACCTCTTACATTTTCTGATCTTGAATGAATGATTGAGCTTGTTGGACGAAAAATGTCGCTACTGAATGATAATTCTTATTTATGTTAAATCATCGCCTTCGAACTTCAATAAATTTAGACAATTGCACAAAAGCCAAAACATTTTCAGCTGTCAAGTGATGCTCATTTCGAAATTCATTGTTGTTTCAGTCAAATAACTAATATATAATTTTAGGGCCGTAACATTCCATCGAATTTTGTGCGACTAGTTTCACTAATCTTGAAGTGTCATCAACTGAGCTCTAAAAATTTATTGGATTCCCTTTTTTACAGCTCAGGAATGGTGTGTCAAGAAGGGATTCGAGTTGGTTGAACTTGATCCCGAAGTTGATCCAGAATGGGAAGCCGAACAGGATTTCCTGGAGACGACTGGTATCAAGAGAGTAGTGCAGGCTTTGCATGCCCATGTGTGGCCAAATTTAGCCATGAAAGGTAATCATTCAATTAATTTTGATTCCTGACAAACTCATTTTAAATTTAAAGGTTTCTTCTTCTGCTCGTTGTGCGCTCCAACAGCTGATGTTTCCAATAAGCTATTACGCATCGAATATAACTTACACTATTGATATTTACGCAATGATTTCTTTGTAAGGTTACAACGCGTACAAGAGACAGACGGAACGAAACTTTTTAGTGTCAGCTATAAATATCTCTATCGCTTCTTTGAGTTCTCTACATTGATTCGATAACTCTATCATTTATTTTTATTGGATAACTAGAAGAGAGGGCTTGCAAGTCTCAACTTCTTACTTTATCATGTTCGAAATTTATAATTAAGGTATTCAATTTTGAATGATCCCATTGAAACTAGAATAAAACGTTTGATCACTTGCAAATAAAGATTTTTTCCGTTTTGCAGAAAGGAGGGAGCCCACGAGCTTCAATAGTTTGCTACATGGCGGTATCCCTCCATCAGACGCAGCTAATCTGAGTGATGAATTTGAAGACATGAGTATAGGCAGAGGACTGGAGCAGGCTAATATTGAGGAGAAAATAGGTAGGTTATAAGTGAAAGCTTATAGCTATAGTAAATAAACCTAACGTTTGAGTATGCTGGCCTCATTTGATGGTGGGTATTGGCAACGTTGCAATAATAATTGAGTGGTTTGCTAGCTTCAAAAGTAGTGGGGAACTCTTTATGCTCAGGGTCGCTCTCAGTTGAAATGCACTATAAGTTTCAGTGTCTCGACAGAGATTAACGCAATAATTGGAGTATAAAGTTCTAAGGCCCAAATGCACCACCTCCGTTCAAACCAAGTATGAAAATTATTCCAGGATTGAATCAAGCCTTGGTCGCATTCATTGTAATGTGTTTCATTTTATGAGAGTCTGCCGATGATTCAAATTGAAAAATTGTAGTTGAATTTGCTATTCAGCGTACGGGACCAAGTATAGAGACTGTATAATCTGATTAAAATTGAAAATCAAAGCACCAGTTTAGTACTTCAATAACACTGGCTAAACTAACTAAATAACACTGGTTTCAATAACACTGCATGTTTCGACCTTTCCTGAGTCATTTTCAAGTGCGAGAACAAAAATAATACTACAAGTCCCACATAAAGCATTACTTAACGTTGTGAACATCTCGTTTAAAATTAATGTGTTCAGTTTTGTTGATTTCAGTCCTGTTCAGAGACTGAAATGATTATTATGGTCTGATAAACAATCCAATTGAATTTACCTTTATTCAAGGTAATCAATCCTTTGAAATCCTTATCTAGCACAGAAAAGTAAAAAATACTTCCTTAAGCGGAACTAGCCTTGTCCAAGATGCTAGACATTTGCCATATGATATTAAAAATAGAAGATATACTGTTTCTTAGGTATTCCTATCATTATCAGAATAAATCTTTCTAGATGGTTCTATGATTGCATGGAGCGGCCATTTACAGCGAGTGGGGTATTGTGTTCACTCACCTCACACACTCAGTAGTATCGACCACTATTAATAAGCATTCATGAGAACAGCCGCCATCTTGGCTGTTGATGAATAATAGCAATTCGTTCACTTCAATTTATGAATTTATTCAAGATATTCATAATTATCAAGATATGATATGAATGAATGAATTCAACTCCTCATAGAAGAGTTTTAGAATGCATTTAAATGACTCCGTTCTCAAACTGAGATGTTCCATGACACTTGAGCTCTGCTAAAAGTTTATGGCTTTACGCAACAAAAATGATGATAATCAAAGAACCTTCCTAGTAACTTTGCTAATAATTGAAAAATTGTTGGTTGCAGAGGAATTATTTGGATGTGAAGGGCCAGACATGGACTTTGCAACTCTATTTAGCCAACTGCATGATATGAAAGAAAAAGTGCAATCGATGCCCAGCGACCAAAGAAAGGCTTGCGCCGAACAGGTGGTCCTCGCTTTTTGGAAGGCGATTGGCGGTGACAATGACGAAGTAGAGCTACCTGATGACATTCCAAACTAAGTAAAATAATCCTAACATTTTCATCATAGGCGTGAAATTCCATGTAATTCTCTGTATTATTCTATTGATCGTTCCCAAGGAGAACCTTGCATTATAGGGAGATTAACCAAATAAGAGAGGCGTATCTCCGGCTCATACAGAGTTTCAGAAGAATGTGCAATACTTCTCAGGCTGATTCCTTACAGCCAGTAGAAAAAACACGATTTCCTAACAAAGGGTTATAACTGGATATGAGATTATAAACTTCTATTTTCAATTATTAGAACTTGTAGAGAATCAAATTCTGATATAATTTCATATCCAGGTGAAACCCTCAAGTGTTACAAATTGTATTTTTATCGAATTTCCCAGATTATCTCAAACTTCATGTTGTAAACTTCTAACTGGTTTCATTGAATTTCTAATCTAATTTTACTTGAGAAATGATTTTTTTCATACCAGTATAAAGCCTCTAAAAATATGATTTTTTTAAATGTCAATTTTTCGCCATTGTTATCTCGGTTACAAAGCGTTTTTGAGGGTATATCCGATGTAACGTTTTCTCTACTTGGTGTGAGGAATCAGCCTGAGAAGTATTACACATTCCTCCTGAAGCGCCCTCTGTAGTAGACGCCAACGGAAGTAGCGGTTAGCGAATGACACTTATTAATGGTCAGCTCTGTCAGGATAGTCAGGAAAGCGGTCTACCTGAGAGCAAAACGGTTTATCTAAGTTTGCTCTCGGCTCGATATGCTTTTGCATACCGACTGACTGTACTGACAGAGCCGAGTTCTAACAACAGTAATTCCAAAAACCTACAGCCAGTTCTGTTGCTTTCTGATACATCAGAATAGAACATTTTGTAATAAGCAATTATCTTTGCGAGTGTGTAGTATATTCCATTTTATCCTTATAAATATAAATCATATTCAGTACTATTTATTATGTATAGGCAATGTAAATAATATAAATACTTTGTTAGAGGCACCACTTGTAATGACGTTGTAAACTAAAAATAAAATTTCCACTTCTAAATCTTTGGTATCTATTTGGAATCCATTATTCTATCCATTGTAGATAGTCTAGATATCTAGATTGTGTAATATCTGTTTATTTCTGTACCAACTCTGTGGTTTAATAGTCTAGAAAGAACTTGAATACTTCTGTAGTTGAGAGTAATTCTAAGATTACAGCTCTATCAATACCAGATACTTTTGGAGAACAACAACATTAGTTTGTTGGGTCGAATCAGATTCGTTTTTTCATAATGTAGATAAACCTCATCATGATTAAAATCTTTCATTCTTCTTGTTACGAATTTCAATAAGACTTCCTCATTATAGGCAATATGGTCCTATCAGCAACATGGGAATCTTGTGTGCTATATTGTATTTTTTTCAGGATTCTATCATCACTTATTGTACAGTATAATCAAGTAAATAAATTTTTGAGTCAGCATTATGATGCCATAAACATCAGAACTTGAATAGTGAATATATAAAAATTAAAACCTAATATAATCAGTAGACTGCCTTTAAAATATATGAAAGGGACCAGACAGTTTGATCACTTTAGAGAGAGATTCAAGTACAACATATAAGAGAAACTCTTTCGCAAATCCATCCTCACAGTATCTACTGAACGGTTTTTTACTTTTACAGAAATATAAATTGAAAAATATTTACGATATACCGTAGGTACCGAGAAGAACCATTAAGAGAAACACTTCCGTTAAAAAGGATAAAATTTATTTACTATCTTTGTTCAAGTCTTCCATTATGTTATCACCATCTTCATCGCGTTTGTTAGCGGTGGATTCTTCACTCTTCAAAGCCTGAGTTTGCATTTTCCTTTTCTTGGGCGCTATGTAACTTCCCATACCAGCAGCTCTTTCAGATTCTTCAATGGAATATGGCTCGAGTTCCAACGCTTTCATACGCCTTTTATGAACCTTTGTTTTGAAATGATCTTTCATAGCTTCTTCGCTTATGAAATACCGCCTAGAATATAAACAAATTAATTAATTTAGTCATAAATTTGTTTCATTAATTATATGCATGGAGATGAGAGACAATCACGACTCTCATCACAGTAATTATTTGTGTAGACTAAATAAATAGAGATTAGGAAAGACCACATGAAAGATCATGGTTACCAGGATAATGCGGAATATTCGCATATGCATGCCTAAGCATTTGCAGAGGAGAACACGCATGCTTGAAAATAAATAAATAAATTTTAGTAACTCGAATTAACTAAGAGTGTTATAACATAGAGTATTGTTGAAAATCATTATCATTATATTAGTTATTTTCAATTTCAGTCCTCAGTTAATTTATTTAATCAATTTCAGATCAGTCTAACAGTTTTAGAAACATAACAATTTCTAGTAAAAATCAACAGTTGTTATAAAACAAAGTTAACGGCTCAGATAGACAGAATACATATCACAGCAGACAAGAAACATACATTTAGAACATCTATATCACAGTCCAATGAAGAATCACAGCCTACATGTCAAACTCAGCTTTATTCATAAACTCATCAACAGAGTAGAATGGTTTTCTTGAATTTGATGTGGATCATTGCAAGTCTACTAGGACGCGATTTAAACTTGCCTCAGCGTTTGCAAAGTTATAGTCTGTCCAAGCAAAGAAGACATTCTGGCAAGATGGGAAAATGACTCCAGCTCGGCGGTCAATATTGATTTATAAAGTTGATCTCAAATTTTAGATCAAAATGTTTCCTGCAATTTGAGAACAAATGTATAATTTTTGAAACAATATTGACCGAGCTGGAGTCCATTATCTATCTTGCCAAAATGCCTTCTTTGCTTGGACAATCATTTAGCAGACTATAGAAACAGCAAAAGCTGTTGTATTCCAGTCATTGAATGAAACAAAATTTCGGAACGATAATTCCTGTCTAATTCAATATCAGAATGACAGTACCGTTTTCAACTGACCAATTCTATCCTAGAAACTAATTCAACCGAATTATATAATTTTAAAAATATTGTGAAGGTTCAAGTTATGACAATATTAATAAGGATGAAAGTAACAATATACCTGGGAAAAATCAAATCATGCATTTGAATAATATAGCCAGAAAATGTGAACACATGAGAATAAAGCTTCAAATTTGTGAGTAAGTTATTGAATGTGGACAAATTGATTGGTGAAAGGTCACACTGGAATGAATTTATAATTGTGAATTAAACAATCAAACTTGATGGATGATAGGATTAATTTTGGATTTTTTAGTTTAAAGAGTGTTCAGTAGTAGTCGGACATTTGCTGAAGAGCAGAATTTACAAAGAACAATGTAATTTTTATCAATCTCTTGGAGAGGATAGCGCCATTATGTATGGACACAATTTCACGTTCTTTATATCATTGATAAGAGAATTCAATTCTCCAGGGGCTGAACTTTTTACTTTATGTTCATTTTATTAATTACTAGCCGGCAGGCTCGCTTCGCTCGCATTCTCCTGCTAGCCAGGGGGCTCCGCTCCCTGGACCCCCCACTGTATAGGGAGTGTAAATGAGACAAACAGGCTCGCTTCGCTCGCCTGCAAATTCCGTTCAGAAGGGGTTCGAAATTTATTGAACACAGCATTTTTGGATCTAATCTGGACCTGTTTACCAAATTTCAAATTTTTCTGCCAATTGGTTCTCGAAAAATGTGAGAAAAACTCATATATTTAAGCGTAACCTTGGGAAGTATATCGAACATAGTTTGAAACTTGATTCAATATCTTCTAAATTAGTTCATCTATAATCTCGCTGAACCATTGATTTTACAGAAAGTATTGGTCTTTTCAAGGCGGAAGATATGCAACCCGCAATACATTTACAATTTTGAAAAAGTGATTACTGGCGTACTCTTGAACGTAATTCAAAAATATTTCAACACAACATTTCTAGACCTTATATGAACCTTCTCACCAAATATCAACATTTTCTACCGATTGATTCTCGAAAAAAATTGAGAAAACGCCGAAAAACTATAGAAAAACTTAAATATTTGGCGTATCCTTATGAAGTTTCAAAAATCCTTTCTTAGCGCGCGTCTAAACGTCCAACGTAACATGCCTGCCAAATTTGAACGCATTCAGTTCAGTAGATTTTTAGTTCTGGTGATGAATGAATGAATGAATCAGTCAGTCAGTGCCATTTCGCTTTTATAGATATAGATTATCTACGCAGACTTGAAAGCAGGAAGCCACACGAATTAGTTTAGTCCTAGAGTAAAAAGTTCAGTGTTCAAAAGCAGAGTATCCTTCCTTAATATGTGAATATGTTAAAACAATTTATTAGTTATTAATCAATATAGAAGGCTAAACCAATGGGTCATACCTTCTCTAATCACTTCTATCAATTTAAGTCTCCTACTAGGTGCTATATTAATGAATTGAAAAAAATTATTATCTATAAAAGTAGGCCATATTGAACTCTAATTATTGAAATAAACTTGAAATAAAAAAAGTAAAAAGTCCAGCTCCTGGAGAATTAAATTCTCTTACTAATTATATAAACAACATGCAATTTTGTCCAAAAATAATAATGGGGATATCTGCTCAAAGCTCAAAGAGATTGATAAAAATGACAGTTTTCTTATGGGACATAATTCTGCTGTTCGGCAGTTGGCCTTCTGCTACCACCCCTCGATGGTCGTTTCAATATACTCTTATACAAGATCTCGCAATTTTATATCTACAATTTAATCATCTTGTATTATTGAATCGTTTGTTTAATTTATCTTATTGAAAGGCAATTGAACTACGGAAACTGAACAAAGGCAAGCGGAAAAACATAATTAAATTGTGCTCATGACCTTGAAAATGTTCTCCAAATTTTGTTGAAAGAGAAGAGGGGTTTATATTAGAAGAATTTACTTACGCACAATGAAGACAGTAGAACTGAGCATTTCCAGGTTTATCAACATCGATCTCTTGATTCAACAGGTGCTCTGCTTTATTACTAATATCATGATCGATCTGAAAAAAGAAATAACAACACTACAATAAAGAATATTTCTTTGAGCTTTAATAAGACGAGATTTGTCAGTGGTAATCATAAGTGATTATTGTGAGTGCAGCTCACAATCACTAGCTTCACTCCTCAGTAAGAAAATAAATAATACTCCATTGGTGGAGCCTAAGTTAAATTATTGTATTCAATTTTTTAGAAACAATAGATAGAAAAAGAATATTTACAATTGATTCAGCATGTTATTTTCTCATGACAAATCAACAAAAATAACCGCCGCTCGCCTGTAGTTTTTAAGTGAATTAAGTAGGCTATCACGTATCTTCATGTAAGTTAATTTGCCTCGTCAATTGCAACCGGAAAGTCAACACCAGGTAAGTGGTCCATTGAATGACATTTATTTACGTCTATACAATTTGAGTGTATTAGTATAAATTCTATTATCGTGAGATAGTTTCAAGTTAGATTTGGATACACGCCAGTTAGTTAAAGATAAAGATCAATTATTCTCCTATGACAGTGTTGTAGTTGTAACTAAAGACAGAAAAATTTATCGAACCGGATAGTTTCATTACTGATATTATTAGATATTAAATTAATGTTTTGAATAGAGAATTCAAGATAGATAATACCTCGTCTAGATCTTTAGTCCTGCGCTTGGTCATCCATCTTCTCCTCAAGTGAGTATCTCCGAAATTGTTCTGCTTCTTGCGCTTGTAAGGTCCTGGCATTATAGATGAGTAAATTTGACGAAATACAATTTGTTCTAATAGTTCCTAATATAATAATTCAATACTCCATAAAGTTAACATAACATGCTTTTGTAAACACGAGCTAAAAAGAATTAGGTTATGTATACGTACAATTACAGTCATCTGTACAATGCCATCTTGATTTTAAAAGGTATGTCTTGGTTTGTGCAAAACGTAAAGGTACAGTTGAACTTACCTCAAACTAGCGGTACCCCTAGACACCGCAAGTTGACAACGAAAAATCAAGACCCAGATTCAATAATGATGATTTGATTGTTGAATTAATCATTTAATATAGATAAAACTACTATTTTTAATATCTGAAGATTATTTAATTTTGAGATTTGAACAGAAATTCCCTTTACATCGCAATTCACAAATTGCATTCTACAAATGAATTCGCTGCATCCACTAACTATGTTAGTCTTCAATGATAATTTTTTAATCATTTTAAAGATTAATTTATTTGTTTGATAACAGTTTTCTAAATTTCAGAATGATTTCATGAATTTTTCAAATACAATGATCATGCTGTCTTCTGATATGTCTTTGATATTCAAAAGGCTGTGGTGATGACGCTCAATCCAACCGCCAAAATTCAAAAGCTATTCACCAACCACATGGATTTCAAGTCAAATAGATGATTTATCAAAAGTTGTAAAATTTAAAAGTAAATCAGCACTGTAATTATTTGGGAAATTATTCAATAATTTGGAAACACAGCTGATAGAGGTAATCCTATTTTGTCATGGAGAATTGCTATATTTTTTATTTCACACACAACATGTTTCGGCTAATTTGCCATTTTCAAGTGTAAGTAATAATAGTGAACAAAATTAAACCTATTGTATTTATACCTAATCTAATTGAACATATGTTTGATTTTAGCATAAATTTGTGAAATAAAAAATACTTTTTTCTACAACTGCGCGTAAAACAAGATTTTACATACTGAATTCTCATCGTAAAATAGCCCATTTCCGAGGAGAATCTACTTTTTCGCTCGCTAACCATCTGCGCATGCGCAGTTGAATTACTTTACGCTCGCTAAGCAACTGCGCATGAGCAGGAGATGTACTTTACGCTTGCTAATCAGCTGTGTTGTGATAAGCTTCAGTCAGTGAAACAAAAAAGATGCAAATTCATGTAGCTTAATTTCCGCCCTCTTCTATAAAAGCTGAATGGCCGAGGTGGTTAAAGCGGCGATCATTACCTAGTGATGTGATGTTAGCAGGTTCAAATCTGATTCCTGACTAATTTTTTTGGAGTTCATAAAATTGTTTTTTTCTTTCGTATAATTTAAGCATATAATGATAATTGAAAATTAATTATAATTTTCAAGTTTAACTGGATGGATTCATTTTATTATTCCAATTATCACCAGAGAAATTTAATAACAGTTTACAGTAGGCTATTTGACAAATCAAATTAGTTCAACAGGTTATTATAATGTGCAGTTGTAGAAAAAATTTTGTATGTAATTCGCGTGTAAAGCTTCTTTATCGCTCTTGCAAAATTATCACGCTCCGCTATCGCGTCGCGCGATAACTGTTTAGCGCGAGCGATAAAGTCGCGCTTTACGCTCTTAATACATAAATAGCTATTAAAAGGGTACTCTGATCATAATCATTTTTTAAAGTTTCAAATACTATATTATACTGTATATATAAATATACAGTAGCCCTAGAAGAAAAGAAGTACTCCAATAGTGAATACAGGCGAATAGCCCACGCATAAAGCTTAAGTCATATTTCTATCATCAAATAAAAAAAAATTATTGCCTTGAAAGTTTTTATAAAAACAATACATAATTATAATGCTTTCACTTGAAAAACTATAAAATACAAAAAACAATGTTATTATTTCTTAAAATTGAATAGCGTTACCAGCAAAACCTTATTGGATTTTGTGCTGGCAACGAGTACCGTAACAAAAAACAATTCGAAAAATACTGATCTTATTGTACAATAATATTGTTATTTATAATAATTATCACTTCTACCTATCCAGGTTGGCATTAATATAATTATAAAGTACGGTAGTGAGAAATGATTATTTATGTATGATGGCAATATAGCTAGAAAAAAGAACTTAATAATTATGTAACAGGTGGAATACATTCATTGATTTAATCCACTGGATTATCCTTCTAATGTTTGATTTTGTGATGCTGCAAGTGATTAAATGTTCAGATACCGTAACAGGTTTATGAGTTTAGTACTTATATATGGTAACTGTCTGCGGCATACTACAAGATCTGTTCTGGGAACAATGTAATTTGAAGGTGATCGGAGATTGTATATTGGAGTGAAAATTTTTTGAATTCATGGATGTAAAGTATTAGATTTTTTATACAAAGCTGTCTTACTATAAGGACTGGGAAATCTACATATAGTAAGTGGCTGAAATAGCGTCTTGGTTTTTGGATAATCATCAAATTTTATATTATACGGTAATGCATTTCATTATTCACTCGATAAAGGTAGTAGGCCTTTTGTTAGCTACTCTGCAATAATAGAAAAGCTCTTATTATTTTAAGAAGAGCGCCATTTTACCACAAAATAGACTAATAATAACTGAGAGTACCTATTTTACACGACACTGCAGTTGGACTGCCGTTCACCAGACTGCGGAGAAGATGGAACAAGTAACAAGTAAGTAATACTGGAATTTATAGTAGTTAGGAACTAATAGTGAATAGAATTTGGATAAAAGTCGTTTTTCAGTTTAATTAGAAATTGGATATTTAATATTGTAAATAGAATTTAGATGTAAGTAGCAGGTGATGGTTAGGGGAATAGTTAAGATAGTTTAGATAGATATAGTTATAGCATTTATTTCGTACTGAAATGTTTTTTATCAATTCGTTAACCTCGACACATATTGTATATTATGTATAATATAGTGAGGTATCATTTCGAAGAGGGAATTGTATTGTGTAAAAAGTTGATATTGAAAATATGTAATGTTTTAAATTTATAAATAAACTCCTCTGTATGTGTCCGAGAATTTTTTTGAGGGTGATTCCCACATGGGCTCTTGGGCCTGTGCGTGAGTAATGGGAAGGATGATGATGAGATGAATGGACCTACTGCTTTAGGTGGGTTCCGAACCACCGGGAAGTGATTTTTGAGGCTCAAATTGAACTCAGAGGAACCGGTCACCATTACAACAGTGTTGGTAGAGGCACGTCGCTTATCTAATCTCACCGATTAGACCCTCTCTACCACTGGGACAAACCGCTCCCCTTTATTATAATTATAATTATTATTATTACCTTATTCATGCCTCAGAAACGCAATACTCAATAAAAAATTTTCAAAAGTGACAACCCATTTTATAGTCTAACAGAATTTTATGAAAACTCCTTCAGCTTAATTGTGATACTCTGTATATTATAATATAGATAAATAACTTATGTGTAAAATGAAATATTGTAAATCAAAAACTATATTTCAAATATTTTGAATTATTTTACTACTGGAAACTTGAACGTTATTATTAAATATTAAAAACTATTTTATAATAGTGAATATACAATATAATAACAAATCTGCTGATTGATTTTAACTTTAATTTGATAATATGCTATAAATATATAAATCCTCAAACTTGGAATCTATAATCATCCATAATAAATAATTTTAGTCAACAATAAACATCTATGATTAAAATTCACAAAAAATCATGATCTACGAAATTACGGAAAGTGTAGGCCTACCTACGCAAATGTTCTTCAAATCAACGTTTTTTTATTCAAAATGTAGATAAGTTAGAGAATAGACATTATATTATACTAAAAGTATTGCATGTGTTTAATTTTATTGATAGCAATAGCAATGTTGTCCTCTGAAATCAATTGAATGAATCAAGTTCTGCAGTAGCCTCTACGGTACCTGGGGCAGAGGCAGACCGTCCTGATAACGCTGAGGTAGCGTTTCCACCATCAGCTGACTGGCTGTCAACAGTCAGATCGGACGGGCTGAGGTCACCTACCTCAGGCTAGGAGCAACTACAAAACCGGTGCATGGGTGCACCTCCTCCACCATCCCCAACCGCATCCAGGGGATGTTCAAGGCTCCATTTCCAGGCGCAGATGATGATGTCGATCCCAGATGAGTGTCTTGTGTCAAGTGTCCAGTGTGAAAGAAAATTGAGTGTGAATGGAAAAAAAATCTAAATAATATCGTCATTTTTAGGGAAGGGGGTAATGTAATATGGTGAAAATTGAGTGGTTGTATTATTGAAGTTTTATTTTTGTGTGCATGTAATAAATTATTTTTCAGGTTGATGAACTTTTAGATTTAAGCAAATTTTTTTCATGAACTTTGGTTTTGATTAGAATTGGTAACGTTTAATAGAAAATTGCTAACTTGCTGAAGCTTAGTTGTCAAAATTATTGTTGTTGGTGCATTCCCAGGTACTGGTTTCAATTTTGTAACCAAAATTGCTACCTTATTTGGAAGTGTACCAATAGGAGAATGACCCTTGGAATTTTCGCTGGGAATTAGTCCTGACTCCACGCGTAGAGTGGTTGGAGGGGGAATGATTTCCAGTGCTAATTGAGGAGTTCGATTTGAGACACAGCCGCGGAAACATCAAAAATGTAGTTATGAACAGGCCTCGGCTCTCTGGATCGGGTTTTTCATCCAGAGGGGCAAATCGTAGTTATTTCCGTATTAGTTTCAGTTCAAGAGTAGGCATATGTAAAGTTTCAGTTTCAGTATGAAAGTGTTTGTGTATCTTGTGTGGTTTAAAATGATTATGGTGAGTGCCAAACTTTTGTTGTAGTTTTCTAGCTCAAATTTGAATTTAATTAGTAGTACCTTGACCGAGGCCTTAATAATTAAAGTAGCAAGTTAGCAGTTTTTTTTCGGAAATTGGAATATTAAATTGAAAATTGAAATTTTAAAGAAATTACGTATTAAATAACTTTGTTTTTTCCAAAATTCTGATTTGTTAGATGACTTGATAGTAGATAATTTTATTTAAAATGGAAAGATATCACAATAAATCTGCAAAGTTTCAATGATCACAAACTATCATTTTTATTAAAATTCCTTGCTCATAGTGACTAGTTGCTAAAATAGGTGTTCAAAATAAAAGGCATATCTGGCATTTGGATGAACGAATCCACCAATAAGCTCCCAACCAACCAGGATTCAGATAATTACAGAAAATTTCAGTTAAGAATTAAAAAATGGTTATATCTCGACCCAGCCATTACAACTGTGAACTCCGTATCGGGGAGAAGAGTCCAAGATGTGAACCTTGGGAACCAACAACGTTTCTACGAGTGACAGGCCAGAAGCAATCAAAGATAGAATGTTGAAGCTGGTGAAAGAGATTCACAGCCGACACGGGTGTGCGACCATCCATATCTCTAGTATTTTGCCCAGGGCTGTGAGCAGATTCTATGCTGCTACATTCCAAGATGAGGAAAGAATTGATTTCATGAACAGAAAAGCAATTGTCACAAATGTCTTGAACAGACAAATGTGCGAGAGGTATGTATTCAACAGACATATATTCATAGGCCTAGGCTACGGTACGGTATTTAAAATTATCAAATTTGATGGGCATTGTAAAAAATCCATTACCGCTGTAATATAGTGGGTATATACTGTACTGGTAAAACACACTAAGTCAAAAATTTGTGACTTTTATTTCTAGTGGAATTTGAACATGTAAATAATTTTTCTAACAACTAGTAATACACACACTATTCTAAGTCATAAACCACAAACAGAGAATTTTTGCCAAGAGTTAAGTCAATGTTTCTGTTCTCCTACTATTAAAATACATTAAGGGACTTGATATGTTCCACTTGTAGCCTATTTATACCAATCTCAATCTCCCAGACATGTAAAACCCACATGACACTTAATGGCTTCAACCAGCGTTCATTGACTCATTCACTCTTGACAATGTGCTGACTAATATAACACTGTCACTGCAGAGAATTTGTAGTATTGTTTCATCTTATTTCGTTAGAACGATAGGAATGATTATTTAACAATTTATTATAATACGGTAATTTTTTTAAATAATAATAATTGTAACAATTATTTAGTATTGAAGTCATACCGGTAGTATTATTATTTGGCATTCATTATTATTGTTAATTGAAATATTTGCACGGTACCGTGATGAAAAAATGATTTTATAGTCACTCATTTGAAATACATAGAAATTGAAGTTCAACTATATAAATGAAGCATGCCATGCCATAACGTTGTAAATGCCATTTCATGGCAAATGTGTTTTATTGCAGAAATGGGTTGTAAACGCCATGTTTCACAGTGCAGAATGAGATTATGAGGCTAGTGGCGCTTTTCGCGGTATTTTTTTGAACTAGAATTGTTGTGCAAGTCATAACGTTGTAAACGCCAAGGTGCAAGTTACGTTTTTCTTTGCAGTATAGAGTATAGTGATTCTGTAACGTGTTGTATTGTTTGAGTTCCATCAAGTTTGTTCTTTTTGATATGGAAAGTCAAGGAGATTTTCTTCCCAAGAAGAAAAGAAAATCTGAGGAGAACTGGAAAAAAATATAAGGAAGAAGCAGAGAAATAGTGGTAAGGAGTATGTTTCTGCAAAATCAAAGAAAGTTAACCTCGAAAAGAATCCTCCCACAGAGGTAAGCAGAACGCTTTTTGTGCTCTTAATTTATGCTACTTCTATTACTTTTATCAACGTTTACACTCACATTGACTACTTAAAATCATTATTTTTACAAGAAAATTCAAAGTAAAGTCCAATCAAGTGAGTAGAGCTTTGAATTTTCTCATTAAAATAATGACTACAAGTCCAAAAATTAAAAATATTAGGCCTACTTTTACTTTGTTCTCAGATGAAATCTACTTTCACAATCAACTTTTATCTACAGTGTAATAACTTCATTTGCCAGTGAAACTGAATAATCATGTTTATTGAATTGTCAGCTATGAATTTTATGAATAGAGTTTGTAGTTCTAATGGGTAAATGACAATATTTTCTGAATTTTTAGTAGCTTCATGGCAAGTCATCCGATTTATAATATTTCATTTGTCATGTTCACCTCATTGTACCATACGTCATATTCAACTCATTTTACAATGTTTATCATTTTACTATGCTTAACTCATTTTAACATGATCAACACCTTCAAATTGGCAGTAATGTACACAATTGAAAAATTAAGAGATATCCAATTAAGTTTTTATGAGACCTCCTGCTTCATCAGTACAGCCAAAGTGTTACTAAAACATGGAACCAAGGTCCTGTGACCTCAAAATTTTTAATTCAGTGAAATTCGACAACATCTTCTGTTCTATTTCAATTATGGAAAGATTACACAACATCAACATAAGTTCTACAAATTTCAGTAATGTACTCATTTTTTATACATACATACAATATTACCATCCTGGTACTTTCTCAGCATAATCATTCTGTTTTTGTATGTTGCCAGGTCACTTGCAAGTGTGCTTTTTCCTGCAGGAGCATCCGTCTAGATTATCGTCAAGAACTATTTGGAACTTTTTATGAACTGGGTGATTACAACAAGCAACAAGCCTACCTTCAAAGATTCATTCATCCGCAATTGATCAAGAGAAGAAGATATGGGCAATACCAACACCCATCAGAGAGCAGAAGACAACATTCTTTCAGCTATCACTTGATTTTACCTGGTGGCAGTGATGTGAGAGTATGCATGAGAACTTTTTGCAATACATTTGGAGTGACTGCAAGAAGAGTGCAGTTGATAGGAGCAAATATTTTGGAGGGGAAAATGGATGCTACAGATAAAAGGGGAGGTCAGCGGAAATCCCATGACAAAGTGCAATGGTCTCAAAAAATAATTGAGCACATAAACAGTTTCCCTTCTGAGGAGAGTCACTATGCTTGAGCTAAATCCCTAACCAAACGGTTTTTGTCTCCTGACCTCAATGTCAGCCGCATGTACCAAGCTTTCCTTGAAAAATATTGTCAGGACTATGACAAAGGGCAGGTACCTGTGAGTCGACAATGGTACAATGAGATTTTCATTACAAAGTTCAACTTAGGTTTTCAATGGCCTAGAGTTGACACATGCTCCACTTGTGACACTCTCAATTTAAGGGTAAAGGCTGGAGATGCTGCAGCCAAAATAGAGCAGGAATTGCATCACCGGCGAGCGAGGCAGCAACCAAATCTATGTCCAGTGATGCTAATTTGGCTAAAACTCCTGATGTGTATATGATATCATTCGACCTGCAACAACAGATGTACTTGCCCCAACTGACTCACACTGAGATGTACTATGCTCAGCAGTTAGCATGCTGTAATCTGGGGATTCATGATTCAAGCAAAGACAAAGGATTTATGTGTTTATGGAGTGAGAACTTTGGAGGAAGAGGTTCATTGGAAATATCTTCATGTATTTACCAATACCTGACCACTGAGGCCGATGTGGGAAACAAAAAGAAATTGATATTATGGTCAGACAACTGCGCTGGCCAAAATAAGAACCAATTTATGATAGCAATGTATCTTGTGTTTTTGGCCAATGGTAGATTTTCAGAAATTGTTCACAAATACCCAGTTAAAGGGCATACATTTTTGAGTTGTGATAGGGACTTCGCCATCATAGAGAAACGGAAAAAGAGATGCAAAGCCTACACAATTATGGACTTAGTTGAAATCATAGTAAGTGCTGGAATTAAGAATCCATTCACCTGCAAGATTATTGAGGAATTCCATGATTTCAAATCCATTGCTCATGCCTTTTTGAATACCAAAGCTCTGAAAATTTCAACAGCTAACCAACTGAAACTTACTGCAGTGAACTTTGGTCGGGTTATGATAGCAAAAGGTACTGGTGAGGCAGCAGGTTGGAGTGTAGGAATTAATGTGTTGAGAGATGGAGTCAGTGTAGAAGACTTCAAAAATCTGGATCTCCCCCTTTGTCGTTCACACATTGAGGTGCCTCAGAAGAAGAAAGCTGATATAAGGAAGATGCTACCCTTTCTTGATCAACCAGCAAGGGACTACTTTGAAGAAATTTTAGAGGAGACACCAAGTACTGATAATTGAACAGTGCAAGTTTTATGGTATTTACTACGTTTAGCACTTGCACATCAATGGCATATACAACGTTTTGGCACAAATACATTATTTTGGAATTTATTGTAATAAAACTATTTAATCAATTTGTACTAAACTTTGCATACTAGTGTATCCTACTCTGTAAAGGTTGGAAAAAAATTTTTTTCAATAAAATTCACTTTGGTTTACATATAACAATGTTTTTTCTTTCTCCTGAAAAATTCTATTTTTGGCATTTACAACTTTATGGCATGGCATGCTTCAAATATACATATTCTACAGATTGAACTACTGCAGATTCTTGGACAATGACCCCGCATTCAACAGTGATGGTGAGGTGAACCGAAACCTCCTTTCAAAGGATATGCTGCATTTATCACCACATGGGATATCCTGCTTGCTAGGTAACATGTTACGCCACATTGGTAAGTCCAAGCCTGCTGCTCTACCACCCACATCCATACCTGCTCCTCCCACATCACTTCTCCCTGTTTCACCACCTGCTCCTTCTACATCAATGCCTCTTCCTTCTGTTTCCAAGCATGCTTCTCCTTCATTCATGCCTGTTTCTCCTCCTTCAATCATGCCTGCTTCTCCTCCTCCATTCATGCCTGCTTCAACTCCTTCATTCATGCCTGATTCTCCTCCTTCATTCATGCCTGCTTCACCTCCTTCATTCATGCCTGCTTCTCCTCCTTCAATCATGCCTGCTTCTCCTCCTCCATTCATGCCTGCTTCAACTCCTTCATTCATGCCTGTTTCTCCTCCTTCAATCATGCCTGCTTCTCCTCCTCCATTCATGCCTGCTTCAACTCCTTCATTCATGCCTGATTCTCCTCCTTCATTCATGCCTGCTTCACCTCCTTCATTCATGCCTGCTTCTCCTCCTTCATTCATGCCTGCTTCTCCTCCTTCATTCATGCCTGCTTCACCTCCTTCATTCATGCCTGCTTCTCCTCCTTCATTCATGCCTGCTTCTCCTCCTTCATTCATGCCTGCTTCACCTCCTTCATTCATGCCTGCTTCTCCTCCTTCATTCATGCCTGCTTCACCTCCTTCGATCATGCCTGCTTCTCCTCCTTCATTCATGCCTGCTTCACCTCCTTCGATCATGCCTGCTTCTCCTCCTTCATTCATGCCTGCTTCTCCTCCTTCATTCATGCCTGATTCTCCTCCTTCATTCATGCCTGCTTCACCTCCTTCATTCATGTCTGCTTCTCCTCCTTCATTCATGCCTGCTTCTCCTCCTTCATTCATGCCTGATTCTCCTCCTTCATTCATGCCTGCTTCACCTCCTTCATTCATGCCTGCTTCTCCTCCTTCATTCATGCCTGCTTCACCTCCTCCATTCATGCCTGCTTCTCCTCCTCCATTCATGCCTGCTTCTCCTCCTTCATTCATGCCTGATTCTCCTCCTTCATTCATGGTTGCTTCTCATTCATCCATGCCTGATTCTCCTCCACCAACATCAATGCTTGCTCTTTCAACATCAACGCTTGCTCCTCACACATCACTATTTGCTTCTCCTGCATCAATGCCTGCTCCACCAACATTAATGCCTGTCCCTCCTGCATGCATGCCTGCTCTTCCTCCTACTGTTGCTTCTTCACGTATTAAAAAAATTAATAATAATAAGAAGAAGAAGAAGAATATTTCGAGGCTAGTGAGAGAAGCTGATGATGATTGGTTCCATGAAGCTCAGGAATGGAATGCTCGAGCTAGGTTAGCTCTTGAAGAGAAGTATGCATCAAAAAATGGTGGTGGCCCAATTGTTTATCCTCGAATGTGTGACATTTGTAGTAGATCTTATAAATCAAGGCAGACCTTCAGTAAACACAAGAAAACTTGCCCTAATGTAGAAATAGAGGTCAGTCATGAATGTATATCGTGCAATAAATCGTTCCCGAAATTGTCTTCCTTGGTAATGCATAGAAAATTTTGTAGTAGTAACCTCTTGTCTTGCAGAAATTGCAAAACGTTTTTCAAGACAAAAAATGATTTTGATAATCATAAGATGTTCAAGTGTTGTTATTGTAACAAAACACTTTTCAACAGTGATTGTCTAAATAATAGGCAAAATTACTCATGTCAGGTTTGTAAAGACAATTCTGAAACACTGCATTTTGATTCCATGTTGGAATGTAATACATGGATGAGAAATGTGAGTGATGAACAGTACACCTCTTTTATAAAAATAAGAGGCACTCAGGTAAACACATTTGCAGGTTACACAAGAAAATATTATTACTACAGGTGTATGTTCTATAATAGATTACTAAATAAAAATTTGAGGAAATCAGTGCGTAGGCGTAGATATGGGCAAATTCCTAATACCAGATGCTCAGCTAGAATGCATGTACATGAATATCTGAATGGGAAAGTAAAGGTAAAGTTCTTCTCTAAACATACACTTTTAAGATACCCACGTGCTGTAGCTACATTCTTGGCTTTGAAATTTGAAAATTGTATTAATAATATTACAATATTTATATAATATTTAGGTTGATATTTGTAATAATCTGCTTTCAACTTGTTATCTATTTGTGATTCTACTCAAGATTAAAGCTTATTAAATTAGTGCTTAACCAAACTACAAATTGATGGAGCTGGAGTGATTTTCCCATCTTGCCAGAGGCTCTTCTTTGCTTGGCCGGACTATAGTTTATGTTGTACGAGTATTATATTAATATTTCATGGGTTTTCCTCAGGAGGTAACGGTATGAGGTCGAAGCTTGTAGAAATGGGTTTTACGCGTAACTATAAGGTTCATTTCATTTTTTATGTTCTGCTTCAGGTAGTTCAATTAGGTACTACGTTGAATAGGGTTTTTATAAAAAGTTATTTATCAAATTTTGTACTAGAAGATACGATGGGAATTTTGTAAGATGAATCTGTGGATCCAGTGGTGTTGAATCTAGGAAGCAGGGATCTACAAAATCAGGGGTTTAAAGCTCACAGATATTGATTGGAGCTCATGTGAAAAATCTGAAGGATTTATCCATGGCCGAGCTTAAATGTTGTCATATGATTGGCCATGGTTTATTATTTGCAAAACTAAAAAATGTCAACTGCTGTTGCCATAAATGAATATTTATAGATATCAAATTTAGATTATCAGAAGGGTGTTCAAAAATTTATTGAAGTTATCGAAAATCAATTTGTCAAGATTTGCATTACCAGTACTTGAGGACCAATTTGTAGTTTGGTTAAGCACTAATTTAATAAGCTTTAATCTTGAGTAGAATCACAAATAGATAACAAGTTGAAAGCAGATTATTACAAATATCAACCTAAATATTATATAAATATTGTAATATTATTAATACAATTTTCAAATTTCAAAGCCAAGAATGTAGCTACAGCACGTGGGTATCTTAAAAGTGTATGTTTAGAGAAGAACTTTACCTTTACTTTCCCATTCAGATATTCATGTCCATGCATTCTAGCTGAGCATCTGGTATTAGGATGTCCCAGTTTGTAGAGAGGGTCTAATCGGTGAGATTAGATAAGCGACGTGCCTCTACCAACACTGTTGTAATGGTGACCGGTTCCTCTGAGTTCAATTTGAGCCTCAAAAATCACTTCCCGGTGGTTCGGAACCCACCTAAAGCAGTAGGTCCATTCATCTCATCATCATCCTTCCCATTACTCACGCACAGGCCCAAAAATTCTCGGACACATACAGAGGAGTTTATTTATAAATTTAAAACATTACATATTTTCAATATCAACTTTTTACACAATACAATTCCCTCTTCGAAATGATACCTCACTATATTATACATAATATACAATATGTGTCGAGGTTAACGAATTGATAAAAAACATTTCAGTACGAAATAAATGCTATAACTATATCTATCTAAACTATCTTAACTATTCCCCTAACCATCACCTGCTACTTACATCTAAATTCTATTTACAATATTAAATATCCAATTTCTAATTAAACTGAAAAACGACTTTTATCCAAATTCTATTCACTATTAGTTCCTAACTACTATAAATTCCAGTATTACTTACTTGTTACTTGTTCCATCTTCTCCGCAGTCTGGTGAACGGCAGTCCAACTGCAGTGTCGTGTAAAATAGGTACTCTCAGTTATTATTAGTCTATTTTGTGGTAAAATGGCGCTCTTCTTAAAATAATAAGAGCTTTTCTATTATTGCAGAGTAGCTAACAAAAGGCCTACTACCTTTATCGAGTGAATAATGAAATGCATTACCGTATAATATAAAATTTGATGATTATCCAAAAACCAAGACGCTATTTCAGCCACTTACTATATGATCTTTTCTATCATGAAAAAGGCTTTCTCTCATCCAATGATAAGTGTTCAGTTGATATGAAATTTGCATCAAGCATATAATATAATATATCTTCTCACTTCTCAGTTCCTCTTAGAATGTTTGTTAGATGATGAGTGGAACCAAACGCACACGATGATGTACACACTTTGTAACGTCATGGTGCCTGAAATAGAGAAAAAAAACTCATGAACAAACCTTGTATTATGAAATGGACACAGTTTATGACATTATTGTATAGTAAATTATTGATCAAATGAATAACTTCAAAAGTTGTATTTCAAATTTATGATTCATGCACAGGTGCACTCACATAACACAAGGCATAGAAATGCTTTAACAGTACAACCTAATAGGCTTGCCCTATTTGAAAAGAAGACTAGTTACCATTGATACTTTTTCTGAATAAACTGCATGGTTATTTAGATCATGGTAAAATATCATTCAAAAAAGATCTATACAGATCTTTACCTTTCTGAAAAATGTTTTTAGTGTTAATGAGTATTTGTGTGACAATAATGTATGACTATTTTATTATTATCATGACGATGAAAATATCACTATAAACCCTTGACTAGGTAGTAAGGTACGACTCTGTAACTAGCCTGAATTCGAAGTAGGTACCATAAGTTATAAGATGTAAAATACTATGTTTTGTTGGGAATAACAAAACACGGCCACATGGGCAGCTTTTTGCTGCAAATTTTCTCAACACCTGTGAAGATGTTCCCGACTCGTTCAAATTTCAATAAAAATCATGCAATAATATATAGTCCATTCACGATCACTTGAGACGAAATAAACAAACCTTTTGCGTGTGTGTGCGTGTAATGGAAGGTCTTCTTCTAAAGTCTGATTCAGTTGAACAGCTGACTCTTGTCTGGAGCTGTGATTGGCTACAGTCCGACTTGTCTTGTCTCAAGACTCTTGTCTTGAGCTGTGATTGGCTACAGCTGTTGGTCTGAGGCCGAAAGTTTCGCATAGAAGAAGACCTTCCATTACACACACTCAAAAAGTTTGTTTATTACGTCTCAAGTGATCGTGAATGGAGTTATAGTTCTAAATTCGAGTAATTTTGTACAATCTAAAGAAATTTTTCATCCCTTCTCAATTTTGAAATAATGATAATAGAAATTTTTCTTATTTAGATTCCAACTAAAATTAAGCCATAATTTAGAACTGAATTTCCTATCAATTGAACCACAAAAAAAAATTGTACCCTGTTTTAGGGTAGAAGTGATGAAAAGGGGTGACTGGACCCCATCCTGAGCCAAAAACCAAAACAAAGCTAGAGTTTTGAATTTATTCAATGTTTTGTACAATATTATTTCAATGATAGCAAAGCAGCTGATATTGCCTAACGTACTCGCCTACGTATCTCTCACCATTACTCAGCTGTCTGAAATGAAACTGAAATCTCAACTAGCTGCTGAGAAAAATGAATCGTGACCTATTCGTTTGCAGCAAATATTTGCAGCACTTTTATGCTCGTCAGGCCGCACCAGCTGATTTTCTATCATAAAAATAATAAAAAATTCCAGCTTTGTTTTGGTATTTGGCTCAGGATGGGGTCCAGCCACCCCTTTTCAATCACTTCTACCCTAAAATGGGAAGGGGTACAAATTTTTTTTTGTTGTTCATTTGGTACAAATTTCAGTACTAAATTATGGCGTAATTTTAATTGGAATCTGGACAAAAAAAATTATATTATCATTATTTCAAAATTGAGAAGGGATGAAAAATTTCTTTTGATTGTGCAAAATTACTTGAATTTAGAACTATATTATTGTATGATTTTTATTAAAATTTGATCGAGTCGGGAACATCTTCACAGGTGTTGACAAAATTTGCAGCAAAAAGCTGCCCATGTGGCCGTGCCCTTACTGCGTTGAATAAATAAATATTATTATTATTATTAAAGACTGATTGCAAAGCCTACACATCTGACTTTCATTTCCAATACCAATTGCGAAGAGATGTTCCCTTCTCAATAGCCTCTGCATGAGAATGCAACGGAACCTCCCGTGTTCCTGGAGCATCCATTTCAGATTGAGAAACCTGCCCTGATTGGGCAGATTCAGATGGGTTTGATCGCAAGGCAACTTGCCTTGGGGGTTGGTTTTCGTTGGTATGAATTGTGGTAATTATGATCAAGCAGGGGATACTATGGGCGTATTCTCATCTGTCCCGCAACCCACAGGGGGATCTTTCAAGCTTCGACCGCGCTGCTGAATGTTTACATAGAAAATTAAAAAGAAAAAAAAGTGATAGAAAAATTCAAAAGGATTATTTCAAAACACAATTTACAAGTGAAATCTGTGTTTTTTGCGCCCCATAGCAGTAGCATATAACCCAATACATAATTTATAACTTATTCAAATTTAAGAATTAAAGCAGTATTTTCCACAATATAATTTTAAAAAACTCACACAGAAGTACTTTAGAATGTTAGTGTAAATGTATATAAAATTATGAATAGGATATGATAAAGACGCTGGGAAGTTGGGGTACCGGTACCAGAAGACGTCGCAAAAATCAATAGAGACCAAAGTTCCACTATTTTTTGGACGTTGTCTAGTGTCCAATTATCATACTTCAAACTCACCGTATATCGCGGTTCAAGAGTCGCTTCGCACACTTCGCAAGTACTCCTCAAGAAACTCGCGGCTGCAATTGTCGGCCACCACCTCCTCCCATCGGCATATCACTTTGGCAATCAGAATGTGGTCTAAAAATACAAGTTTCTTCTGCTCCAGTTCTGTTCATTTTTCTGAAATCGTAAACAACAAATTTTTATGATAGAATTTATGTCAGCCATCAAGGTTTGTTTCCAAAGTTTTTCTTCACAAGAATATTCCAATCAATTACAGTAGAGTCCCGCCCACTTGCTAGTGATGAACAGGCCGGTGAGGGGCCTGATAGAAAACGATGGACAATAGGGATTATTTGAAAAGAAAGTTCAACTGATTGAAAACGTTGTAGTATTAAATTTCATGTGACAAACAGCATCAATATACATACAAACAAGTTTGTATAAAGTCGATATTCCATTGAATAGTGAAAAGTTTGTGTAAATTTTCTCAAGAAATCAAAATTTAAGATTTTCTTAGATTATTGAACAATTTTTTCTCTGGTTCCTATGACAAATAATACATAGTTATGTACAGGGTGACTCAGGGAAACGGACAATTTTGAAGTACGCGAATAAAGGAAATGTAATCATCAGTTTTATTGCTGAAAATATGAAGTAGAACAGTTGCCATTTATAGCTCTAAAAAATCTCAATTTCGATGCATAATGTCCTTGAGATTACGACCATTGAACAGTGAGATTTTGCATGGCACGTTGAAATGTTCCCATTGCAGTGATTCTTTTAATCCTTGTCTTCAATTTAATTATTATTATTGTGGAGCGAAAACTTTACTTTTTAAATGGCCCACAAGAAAAAGTCACACACAGTGCTTTGACGTACCATGTGTGGCGCGCGTGGCGAGCCTGACAGCGGTCTCTTTAATTCGCTGCCACCACCAGGTTTAAAGGGTCCTGGGCCCTGTTTATTTCAGTTGTGATAGATAAAAGAAAACACTTGCATAAATAACCATCCATTATATTATGAAAAAATGACACCACTCTCTCTCTCGATAGAACTTCTAAAAACAACACCTCACTGTTCCGCTGCTCCACCCGTTCTGAGGTCATCACCTCTAGCTCATCGGTTCAACAGTCGAATTCGATGGCCAGGGTGATGACTATGCGTTTCTATTATTTCAAGCGGGAGGTTTGAGTTGTTACACATGCTCACATGGAAATCTCACTGTTTGCCTCCAGGAATGTAGACGTTAGAATAATCGTCATCTCAAGGATATTATCTAAGAAATTTTTTTTTGTTAGAGCTATAAATGTAAACCATTTTACTTCATATTTTCAGCAATAAGACTAATGATTAAATTTCCTTTATTTACGTACGAGTTACTTGAAATTTCCCGTTCCCCAGTGTCACTCTGTATAGCCTAAGCGAAACTCTACTGTAATCTATATAATAGCATTTGACATATAGCCTAGCTTTTGGACTGTAATAATATTTCACATATTCATGTACATTTATAATGTAGGTCTACATCATGTATGTATAACACACGGTACAATGTTCTGTTCAGCACGCCTGTAGAATACCGCAGTGATATAATCTGTCCAAGCAAAGAAGACTTTCTGGCAAGATGGGAAAATGATTCAAGCTCGGTAAATATTGGTTCAAACATAAATTTGGTTTTCAATTGTAGATCAGAATGTTCCCTACAATTTGAAACCAAATTTATAAAGTTTTAATAAATATTGACTAAACTGGAATCATTTCCCCATTTTGTCAAAATGTCTTCTTTGCTTGGACAGACTATACTTGAGCCACAATTTTTTGGACGTTGTCCAGTGTCCAATTACCATAAATAAAACTCACCAGTATATCGCGGTTCAAAAGTAGCTTCGCACACAAAGTACTCCTCACAAAACTCGCGGCTGCGATTGTCGGCCACCGTCTCCTCCCATCGGCAATCAGAATGTGGTCTAAATACCAGTTTCTTTTGCTCCAGTTCTGTTCCTTTTTCTGAAATCGTAAACAACATATTTTTAGCCAAAGCAATTAATAGTAAAATAGCATTTTACTCAAGGTGAGTATTGGGGTAGGCTACCGGCACCCAGACACTTCTAACACCCTCCAACCAGATTCAAACATGCACATCAACAAATGAACTTGAATGGACATGCACTCTGGACAAAACATTAAATATGAATAATTTATATTGTGATAAATACACATCACTTCAGTTTAAAAATAATATATTTTATCAAAATTCAACTATTGAAAGAATTCAGACTGACTGTTATTTAAATTAGTTTATTTTGTTTTCAATAACAAACGTTCGAATGATAGTAAACATGATTATATTCTATTATGTGAACATTGGCTCACCAAGGGCATGAACGTGGAGTGACCATGAGGGCACACGTTCTAGCCTTAGACTCATCCATTTATATACTCCAAATTTTTGGGAGTTTAGTCTTTTTGCTTCTTCTAGTTCTTGTTTTGTTAGTGATTTTGTTCAGAGAGACACAGTAACGTCTCCCTGTCTGATTTAGGTTACTTTCTGGACAGTTGTATTTCTTGATATCACAGGCTACCACAGTCTGGGTAGGATAACTCTGTGTGTCAGGGGAACAACTGGAAAGAGTAGTACCTTCATCAGACAGGTATTTAATTTTAAAATAGAATTATTAAAGTCGCGGAAAAGTGTTATCAACATGGAGAGTCAGGTGAGTCATTGTATCTAGATTAACCACAAAATGTTCCTGAGCAGCCAAGCGAGTACCCCATGATAATTTATTAATTAATTAATTAATTTATTAATAGTAGTAAACCACTGATTAATATAATATAATCAAAATATATGTTAATGTCCATATCTCAATTAAGAATCTTATTTTATGTATCACTTAATTAAAGTAAAATCTATTAACCATTGTTAATTATTTATTATATAAGTCCCATTTATTATTCAAACCCCCCTTACAATATCTACGCCAGGATTCTTGTCATTAGTAAATTTATTAAAATACATGATGTTATTAATTATTTATTTAGCGTATGCATTTAATAGAGGGGAGACCCAAAGGGTTGTTCCTCTTCGCAATATCATAATCTCATTTTCCACAAAAGAAAACATGGAGAACAATGTGAGTTATAGTACTTTCAAAAAAGTCATTTTAAAACAGATTTTTTTATATTTTAAAACATCATTAACAACTAAAACTAAAACACTTCACAAATTCACTAGACTACCATGTAACAAAATATTAAATTCTGACTGGAGATTTAGAGCACGAAAAACACATTGATTTTTTTCATGGTAACGAGTGTGTGTCATATTTTTAATATTACCTTTATACTTCAAGTACGGTACCTAAAAATATTGAAAAATATGGTGATGTGAGAATTCCAAACAATAAGAACTAGCTACAAGTTACATGATACTTTTCTGATTGAGGAAGAACAAAAGGAATACACTTCATCAATCCTCTATCGGAGAGATAATTTAAAATATTAGAGAAAAATAATAGTTTCAGTAAGTTTACCTAACTTAACATTTTAATAATCCAATATCATGACTTTTCCGGATAGATCGTGTCAAAAAATACCAACTTAAGATAAGATTTTTTAAAACAAATAATTCAACTTATAATAGCCCACTGATGAGATGTAAAACAAGATAATTTATTCGTAAAAAGCATATCATCATAGCTTTCAGAAAGTCAATCGACATGAGAGAACATCCTAGTCTCTTAGATAATCCAGACAGGAAATTATTAACTAAGAATTACTGCCAGAATTTTCAATTTCTTATGTCAAATAAATATTAATACATTAAAGTTCTACACGTCAAGTTTTTTATAGATTACAGTAAATGTATGTTGGTTTGGTTTCACAAACAACTAGCTGATTCCGGACTTATATTCAAGTAGATGGACTGATAATATTTTTGTGGAAAGCTGAAAAATAGAATTTTAAATGACACGAGAATCTATGTTTCATGTATAAAAAATTGGACTTCAATAGTTTTCAAAGTCTATTCTTAAAGAAATTTGATGGCTTACCTGGTACAGTGAAGAAAAACTTTTGTCTTTAAAGAATAATCTTTTTGTTTATTATTATTAACCTCTCAAATTAAATAATTGAATTGAGATTTCTTCACATTATATCAAGTAGGTGAATCGGTTAATATTTTGCAGTTAAACCTATTTTTTATTCCTCAAACTAGAAACTAAACTAGAAAACTGCCAGTTTGCCGCTAAAATAATAACATAACCT
The DNA here is from genome assembly GCA_017141385.1 of Sogatella furcifera. NCBI lineage: Eukaryota > Metazoa > Arthropoda > Insecta > Hemiptera > Delphacidae > Sogatella > Sogatella furcifera. Next base: position 10,705,795 of record CM029546.1, read on the forward strand.
ACAAAACAAAATCTAAATATGAGAGCTCGACGTCGGGCCATTTAATTTGTCAACTTCTATTGTCCTGTGGGTACCGCTGCTATGAGGCCCATTCGTGACTGATAGCGGTGTAGACCGCGGTGATAGCGGTGACTGGTCATCCGACCAGTCGCAGTGCATTCTAACCTCAAATATCTTATAGGTGATTCCTCCCTTAAAACAACATACAATAAATGGATAAGAGTCATAAGACCAGCTCCAAATATCAGCAAATATTGCTACCATTCACGGAAGCTGTCATATCAATACTGTACTAGGCAATTCACTTTTCAATTACCACATATATCTGCATAGTAGTTTACTAGTACCTAGTTCTGTGAACAGTAGACCTCACGAAGTCACCCATGGATGAGGCATTATTCATGAAGTAGCACAGTCAATAAAGGTTTTTTCCGTCACAAAATTAGGAGAAAGCTGGATTTCTCACCATCGATAGAACCATCAGAGGGTCATTGTCCCAGAAAATCCCGCTTCCGACCCCAGCCGAAGTACCAGTGGATTAGACATTAACCGGGACATCCAAGGAAAGCCTTCAATGCCGAAGTACAGTGCAATTAGACATTAACCGGGACATCCAAGCTGAAAGTTTCCTCCCAACGCCGAAGTAGGGTCGAAATAGATGTTATCCCCCTAAAATAGCTATTATTCCCCCAGAGTTTCACAAATTTATTGAAATAGTACAGTTTATAAGGTAATAGTTCAGTATGTGAAATAAAA